>CM077264.1:22690281-23890281 GCA_039654775.1 Spinibarbus caldwelli
TGGAGTCCAGACTGAAGATACAGGAGATTATTACTGTCAGAGTTACCACTATATCAGTAGTAGCTGGGTGTTCACACAGTGATAAAGAGTCGTACAAAAACCTCCGTCAGTCAGAGTCACAGTGACTGCACTGATACAGCTGAGAGATACTGCAGCTGCTCTACAACACAATCACACACAACACTGATCAGTGAACAAACACTAATAACACAATAGCATTACTATTAATAGAAATATTGCTGAAGAGAATGAGCCAGTGTTTTAATATGATCATCATGTTTTAGGTGTAATATATGATCCGTCAATCAAACTGAACAGACTGCATTCAATCACTTCTGCTGTCTGGACGTGATGCTTTCCATTTGACCCAAAGAAAGATTTACATTCTTACACAATTAGTGTCAGAACGATTGATTCTGTATTTACAATCATAGATTTTTATGATTTTACTCACATTTTCATATACATTATCCCTTTGAAATGTAATGGGTTTGTCTGCGTGCTCCCAGGTGGAAAAGACATACTTTTGAATGTATTAAACATATACTTAAAGTACATTTGTATCCACAACATGCTTATTGCATTAAAATATATTAAATATTTAATATATTAATATTTAATATATTTCTAAAAACCATGCTAATAAATTTATGCTTAGTTGAGCTTTTAAATCATATTCTTAACACAAGCATACTTTAAGTGAAGTTTTAGTGTATTTTGTCTTACTCATTTTAATTTTACTCTTACTTAAAGTATATTTTATGTGTACTTTGTGTAAGAAGATAGCAAAATGATTCAGGTTTTCTAGGGTTTAATGTATAAGTACTTTATAACAATGTGCAGGCCCGCTGCAATGTGTTGTAAATATTTCTATAATGAGCATGTGCTTCAATCTGCTTTTCAAAAGTAAGATATTTTGAAAAAAAAAAAAAAAAAAAATATATATATATATATATATATTATATAGCACTTTAATTCACTACCGCATAAATACGTTATAGCTATGTGCCATATGTTATTGTGTGTTCTAAGTGTCTAAGTGTATTCTTACAATGTATAAACTTCTAATGTATTATAAAAAAGTCAACTATGACTAAGCATTATAATAAGGATATTTAATTCTAAGAATTCTAAAAAATTTAATGTGTGTGCAAATTATAATACATATATTTAAACACTGATGCAAAACTGTTAATCATTGTTTAATTTAAAAAAAAAATAAATCCCTTTCACATGTCCTGTGATAAAGCAGTCTTTAAATACTACAGAGTATGTAGTACTGCAAGCCCTCAGCTGCTGAAAATGCAAATTGTACACAAAAAAGTGACAATTCTCTTATGACAATAAACTCTTCTGTTTCTTTGTATTGTTCAGCCATTTGCATGCTTAAATGTTTTTTTTTTCTTTTTTTCTTTTTTTCTTTTTCCCCCTTCAGAAAATTTTATTTTGATGCTTATATTCAGTAATGTAATATTCATAGTATGGCATAACTGAAATGTTCTACAAATGGACAAAAACAGCTCTGTCATAGCATTTCACTGATCTTTCATTTATTATGTATTTTGGTGAAGATATTATATATGCTGCTGTACTTTTTAATGTACTCTGGCATTTTATGTTTAATCATTCATGTTTAATGATTTTTGCACCTTTTATACCATTTTAATACCGGAAAAAAAGCAGCTTAATAATAAACTGTAATGCTAATGCATTTCTAATGAGCTGAAATGCTATTGAAATTTTATTGAATCACATTAAAATGTAGATTAAAAGGATATTTCAAATGAATTGTAAAGAAATACACTTAAATTGCACTAAATATACTTGAAGTGGTTCCAATTTTACACAATTTAATATATTAAAATGTATTGCAAATAGCTGATCATAAGCATATCTTGAAATATGCTTAATATACTTCTTGTTTCAAAATAATACATTTAATATGAATTTAGTATGGTATAATTTAAAGGTGCAATAGGAGATCTTGGAAAATGCTAACTTTAGCCTGATAGCACTGAAAGTGAACGTCCCACCCTCCCTGCAATCGTCGTCCAAAGCCACGCCCCCTGAACGCACATACACTCACAGACCAGAATACCAGATATAACCTTATATTACTACAATAGGCTACATCAACAGCTCCCAATTACAGTCCTCGCGCCCTCCCTTCTCTGCACATTTCATATATATATAAGTGCCCTGCGAAGTGGACATCACCAGATATTCCGCCATGATTCCAGTTCAAAGTGAGCGTATATGTTCCATACAAAGGGCATTAAAGTGTGCGAGATGTGAATTTAAATTGTATTTATTTACAGAGGTATATTATGTCACACTTCTCTAGTAAGTTTCGTCTGTGTGTGAAGACGCTGTGCAGCGCGCGAATGTTCCGAAGTGAAATAAACTTCAACGGATTTCCCCTGCTCAGGGAGTAGGGAGCAGTGAACACTGTGTAGGGATCATGTCAATCGGAACACAGTTCATGCGCGTAGCTCTCTTCTAACGAGCTGGTTATCTGAATCAGGTGTGTTAACTAAGAGAGACATGCAAAATATGCAGAGCGGGGGGCGCGAGGACTGGAATTGGGAACCGCTGGGCTACATCATGTGTCATTCACCGGTGAGAAAACTTTATAGCACAGTTAGTAAAAGTACTACAATACCAGTAAGGAAGATCGGGTTGTTGATGTTTGCCTGCCATTCTCTCGCTCTGTCTGCATGAACGCGCTGATGACGTAACCTGTCTGCGCGAATAGGGTGCGCAGAGGTATGCAAATACATACGTTGACAGGCAGGTAGGAAAGACAATTAAAACGCTCGGACCGAGTGTTTTGATTGGACGAACATTTCTTGGTACTACACCTTCCACAGAATATATAAATACAGATAAATACATTTAGACCACTTAACTTAATGATTGCTATCAGGATGTGAAGAGACTTTCAACCAGAATAACAAAAAATGTTTCTGAAGACAATCACCTATGACACCTTTAAATATAAGTATGTCCAAAAAGTACTATTTGAATATATTTATTTTTCACCTGGTCTGCTTGACTACAGCAGAAGTGAAACTGGTGTGTTTCAGTCCAGATCATGTAACCAATCAAACAGTGACTCTGGGAGTGTGGGCTGAAAATCTCATTTGCATTGTCAGGGTGAGTGATTGTGATCCTCTCAGAATAGAGCAGCTCTGTCTCCAGAGACCATGTTCAAACCCCAAGAGCTTTATTTGACTAGATTTACTGCTACTGATCAAGCTTCTGAAAAGCACCTGAACAAACACTACATGCATCTTCATCTGTTAGTTGAATGATGTTGTCAGACACAAATGGAGCTTGTTGAGAAGCTTTATTGAATGTTGCAGCAAACACAGCAGATTGAAAGATCAGCCAGTGCTTTGACACTAGAGCTCTCTTTCAGTATTGAGTTGTAAATGACTACAGCTGCAGCACTAGACTCATGTGAATCCTGCCTGACACAGGACACTCAGATACGGCTCATCTTCAGGAGAGAGCAGCGCTCACTGGAGAAACATCAGCACTGCGAGCGACTAACAGCGACTCTTGTGGAACGAGACCTCATGAGGAGCTCCAGCATGTGTTACTCTGCAGACGTACAGCTCTCCCTCTTCCCAGCGTGCTTTGCTGAGGGTCAGGACGCTACTGCGGCTGTAGCGGCCGTCCTGCTCGCTCTCTGCGCTGGTCACAACCCCCTCGGTGACCTCTGAGCCGTCCAGTGTCCAGCTCACCAGCGCCCCCTGTGGAGAGTAAGAGCTGAGCAGGCAGAGCAGTGCGGCTGATTCTCCAGAGATCTGCAGAGAAGAGGGCGGCAGCAGAGACACTGAGGGCTTCACTGTGGGACCAGCTGCAGGAGACAAACACAACACATTCACAAACACACAGAAAACACACTGCAGCTCCAGCACTCTTCTGCCCTGCAGCATTCACAGCATTTCAACACGACTTTCAGCAGCAGACATGAGGAGTGCAGTCAAAATCACAACAATCTCATCATTCATCTTATTTAATATCACTACAGATGTACAATATACAAACTATACAATCAATATATACATTTACATGAAACCTCGTAAATGAAACTTAACATACTAAAGTCCTATTCAGATGGCAATTGTTTCTCATATGGATGAAATTTTATTTTATTTTATTTTATTTATTTATTTCTTTATAAAATAAAATAAAATAAAATAAAATAAAATAAAATAAAATAAAATTTCATCCATATGAGAAACAATTGCCATTTTATTTACAAATGTATTCTTACTATTGTGTAAAATGTATTTAAAAAGACTTATTATATAAAATGTATTATTGTTCCAAGGATACTTTATAATATATAATCCTATTTATTATTTAATTATTTAAATCTCCTGTTTAAAAATAGGAAAATAAATGAAAATAGGAGTGCTCAAAAAGGGTTTAAACAATGAATTTTGAATCGATTTCTTCTCGTAAACTCAGAGATGTGGATTCGGACGCCAGTTAAATTACCACACGACCTTGGTGTTTGTCTAAAAACAGTAGGTAATTCAGCTGGGGATTTTTACACGGGTGGTGAGAGAAAAACACCGACATCTGGATTCAAACGGCATTAAAATCACCAACTACCCCCTGTATATGGTGAAAATCACTTACGTCCCCCTGAGAAACAATTACCGTCCGAATATGACTGCTTTCATTGCAGTTATTTGTATATTCAAACATAAAGATCTAATATTTTAGTACATATATTCTCTCATATTTTTCTTTACAATTATTCAAAATGTAACAAAAAATGTACATACATTTTTTAAACAGTTTTTTCTTGTATTATAAATCACTAAATTATAAGCACAACACGAGATTCAAAATCATTGACTGAACTACAAAAGTAACTACATCTATATTCAAATGTCACTTTTTTAATGAATGAAATCTATAATAAAATTTAAGTATTTATGAACACAGTGTAAAATTGAAGGAAAAGCAAACCTGAGATGAACTGATAAAAGTCATATTGAGTAACATTATGGAAATGTGTTTAGACAAGATTTTTTTTTTTTTTTTTTGGCTGTTTTAACATTTTCTTATTTTTTCTTATTTGTAATTCTTTTTTAAATTAATTTATAATATTTTTATATAGGAGAATTGAAAAGACAAACTTACCGAGCACCAGTTTAGTTCCTCCACCGAAAGTCCACCACAGTGATACAATCTAATGAAACACTCGTACAAAAACCTCTATTTCACTCGAGTGAACACAAACTCCAGCAGAGAGAGAAACAACACTTCAACACACTGATAGTAGAAACACCTCAGCTGTTAATGACACTCAGTCATTTAGTTTTGAAAAAAATGCTTTTCAAAAATTAAGAACAAATCACTTTCACACAAAATCCTTTCAAAATATTAAGGTAGATATTTTCAATTAATAGATACATTAATCATGAATGACTAGAAAAGGTGAATACATTATTTCTTCAGCAGCACTTGAAACTGAAAATGTTGCATCCACACTGACAGATGTTAATATAAAGACTAGTGTCACATAAACCAGCCAAACAACAAACAAAACAAAACAAAACAAAACATTTTTTATTAATCAAAATGTCATTATCAGTAAATTGTTTAAAAATACTACTCTGAAAATAAAACATTATATATAAAGAGAGTTTATTAGTTTGTTAGCAGCACAAGCTGTTGTAAATCCTGCCCACTTCTTTGCATCATCAGCACATGCTTCAGTGCTCTGAGAGTGTTTATAGTGCTGTGAGTTTAACACTTCATGACTGAGAGCAGAACACAACACAATCTTCATCATCACACAAGACTAAACAACAACAATGAACAACATCATCATCTTCATCTGGACTCTCACACTGATTGCTCAAGGTTTGTAGCAAACCGTTCATAAAGACAATTATTTTAAAATGTGAAATATACATAATTTTTAATTCTTATCCTTTGCTCTTTTCTTTCAGAGTGTAGAGGACAGATCACTGTAACTCAGAGTCCATCATTAATAACAGCAGCTCAAGGACAAGAAGTCAGAATAAACTGTAAAACCAGCAGTTCAGTGTATGGTGGTAGTTTCTTACACTGGTACTTACAGAAACCTGGAGAAGCTCCTAAACTCCTCATATATGTGACATCAAACCGTTACACTGGAACTCCATCTAGATTCAGTGGCAGTGGATCTGACAGTGATTTCACTCTGACCATCAGTGGAGTCCAGACTGAAGATACAGGAGATTATTACTGTCTGAGTGTACACTACATCAACAGTAAAGCTGTGTTCACACAGTGATAAAGAGTTGTACAAAAACCTCCGTCAGTCAGAGTCACAGTGACTGCACTGATACAGCTGAGAGATACTGCAGCTGCTCATATAAACACAATGTCATGAAAATCAACATCAATCTTGTATTTCTGAAGAGAATGAGTCAGTGTTTTAATATGATCATCATGTTTTAGGTGTAATATAAGATCCCTGACAATCAAACTGAACAGACTGCATTCAGTCACTTCTGCTGTCTGGACGTGATGCTTTACATTTGACCCACAGAAAGATTTACATTCTAAAGGCCCGTTCACACCAAGGACGATAACTATAACGATAACAATAAAGATATAGTTCTAAAAATCGTTCTCGGTATTAAAGAATAGCAGAGTCCACACCACAACTATAACGATAAAAGCACAGAGGAACGATATCGTTGGAATCACTTTCACAACGATTTTTTTCCAGCTGATGAACGATACAAACACTGACATCCAATCAGAATCCATCCTGCTATAAGGAGCTGGAGAATTTAAAGCGGCAGACGCGCGTGCGCTTAGAATAAACAGAATATATCGTTCGCTGGTGTGGACACTAATATCGTTATCTTTATAGTTATCTTTATAGTTATCGTTCTTGGTGTGAACGGGGCTTTACACAATTAGTGTCAGAACGACTGATTCTTGGTTTGTGATTATGGATTTTTATGACATTTCATATATATTTCATATATATTTTCTAATGAAACGCTCGTATAAAAACCTCTATTTCACTCGAGTGAACACAAACTCCAGCAGAGAGAGAAACAACACTTCAACACACTGATAGTAGAAACACCTCAGCTGTTAATGACACTCAGTCATTTAGTTTTAGTTAAATGATTTTTTTAAAAAGGAATAACAAAACACTTTTGCATAAAATCCTTTTGAAATGTATGTCATTGCTTGAAGAACAACCAGATGAAGTTTTGTCCTCTCATTTTCAATAGACATAATTCAGTTTGACTTTATATCCTATAGTTCTCATTTATTCTGTTGTCATGTGCTGATTTAACACTTTTTAAAGAAATACATTTGATGATCTGTGACCTCTGAGATGACCTTTGACCTCTTCTTCATTTGCAGCTCAATCCTCATGGATCACAAAAAAAATACAGATGAATCAAACATTTCTCGTGCACACTAATCAATTTTTAGTAAAATTGTCTTTCATTAAATTCTTTTTGGAGGTTGCTCGCATGCTCATCACACGGTTATAAAATCCGTCATTCTGTGCCGGAGCAAGAGCACCGATCAACAGCAACAACAACATACAAACTGTGTGTCAACACGTTCTCACTCCCAACTCGTCACATATTGAAGCTTGGTCAGGATCCTTTGGCGTCATATGAGGGTTCCCATAGACTTCTGACCGGAGCCTGCGGCGTTGACATTTGACGTGCAGGTAAGCAGACCGCAGTGTGTACGGGTCGAGACTACGATAAATAGGAATAAAAAAGAAAAGGCTACAATAAATTAGTTTTGGCAGGGCGAGTCGATTGGCGTCCCCCAGGTCATATTTAACTGATTTTTATTTTAAAAATCACTCGTTGCCTGATATCAAAGTGCCGTCTGTGAAACAGCGTTCAGCGGTGACTTTAACACCGCTCCAGCGAGCAACAGCAGTAAGCACTTTAAGTGTTTTCCTCGGTAATGCTGGTATTTTTGTCGGAGACTTGATGATGATGAACGTATTTAATGTGCTGTGATTATGTTTGGTTAATCAATGTTTAATCAGCGCAATGCGATGCAATCAACCTATTATTTATTTATGTAATTTATTTATTTATTTATGTGTTTGTTTGTTTATTGATTGATTGATTATTTATTTATTAATCAATCAATCAGTGGTGCTGACGTCATTGTAAGGCGTGATCCCAAGGCCCACTGTGATTTCCCACTCGGTAAATACAGTTAATTAATACAGATGGGAACAAATTTACGGAACAAAAACTGTTTAATCAGGTCAAGAAGTTGTGTTTAGAACCTTTAGAAAAGCAAGGTAGCAGTTTCGTGATGCAGTAAATGACAGCAGACATTATAACGATATCCAACCCATTCTCACTCCCAGGGCGTCAAAAACTGAAGCAGGGTCAAGCACCTTTAGCGTCACTATATGGACGAGCTCGGACCTACATTGATTTCAACGGGTATGGCAAGCCGTTTTAGCATTTAAAACATTTTTTTGACTATCCATAAATATAATTTTGGATAGTCACAATTGTAATTCCAGATATCTATATTGCAATTATGACTAGTCGTAATTGGAATTAAGATATCTACAATGGGATTGTGACTAGTCATAATATGCATTGAAGATGTGACTATTCAAAATTATATTTATGGATAGTCAAAACACAGTTTTAAATGCTAATAGGCCTGCCATATACGGCGCTAATCTGATAAATAAAGAAGACTGAATACATTTTATAACAGACATTTATGGCAGGCCGTTTTAGCATTTAAAACTGTGTTTTGACTATCCATAAATATAATTTCGGATAGTCACAATTGTAATTCGGATAGTCATAATTATATTTTGACTAGTCACAATGACAATTACAGATATCTGCAATTGTAATTGCACTAGTAAGAAATCAAATTAGAGATATCTCTAAATACTTTATGACTAGTCAAAACTACATTTGAGATATTTCTAATTACATTAGAGATATCTTCAATAGTGCGTCATACATCCACAAATGTAATTAGAGATATCTCTAATTCAATTTCGACTAGTCACAATTATAGTTTAAGATATCTGAATTACAATTGCTCCTAGTCGGATTGCTGTTGTGTGACGTCAGAATAAATTTACTCAGCTCCTCCCCGCCTACTCTGCTGACTGCTAACAACATAATAAAAGTCTGCTTTTGTTGTCAAGGAGAGATAAGATACTGGATGAAGTGCTTCATGGATTATTAAATAAATCTGGATGCAGCCTTATGTGGGAAAAGGTCTCCAGTGTGCATGTATGTATAGCGCTGTGATTTTAAATGTTGCAAAATGGACCAAATGCAGTGTAATGTTCAATAAAGGCAGAAAACCGCAAACTGCTCGTCTGAATTAATTTACGGAGTGTCTATTTACACTAAGTGCAAATAGTCCGCCTTGTTACAGTGTCCACCCACCAACGTGTGATTGGGATAGTCAAGACTGCAAAACAATCTTTCGTAAGCTTCAGGTTCAGTGGAGTAGTGGTTATGGTGTGTGCTTTTTGACGCGATCGACCCGAGTTTGTATCCACCTTTTGCCGAACATTTTCTCTACCTTTTCAAATCTCATATCATTTCGGAAAGGCATTTCTTTTCAATAAAAATTAAGGAAATAATTCAAAAGTTGAAAAAAAATATTGGGTAGGGTTATAGGTGTAGGGAGGGCTTTGTTGTCCCAAGGTGGCATCCATCTAAAAAAATTGAATTCAAATTATAATTTACATTCAATACGTTATTATTGCCTACTGTTTTATAATGTACTACAATATTGAGGTGCAGATAATTGGCACTATTTCAAATAAGTAGTAGAAATAGCAGAAAATCTTGCTCATGCAGCTCAATCATCATGATTCACACTGCAGCTTCACACAAATAAATAAAATAAAATAAAAATAATAAAACATTATGATGCACAAACTTTTCAGATGCACATTGTTCATTCTAGACTCATATGACCAGATTGAGAGTCCTGATGATTTTTATAAATGACCCTTTATAGCAAATTGATTGAAATCAAAACATTTATTTTTACTGCTTCCATATTGAAAAAAAAGGTAACACTTTATAATAACTTTCATTAATAAATCACTAACAAACATTATATAATGCTTAACAAATCATTAGTGAATATAAATTTGCATAGCTAGAAACATGATATAACAGTAACATTTGCCTACATAAACACATTTGTAAATATTTATAAACGTTTACTAATAATCAGTACCTTTATGAGCAAAATGTGTCCTATATGACCTTAATTCACCCTATTTACACATCTTAACTAATCATTTATTCATGTTTTTGCAGTACCCAATCTAAAGTTGAGTCTATTCATCATTTGTAAATGTTTATAAATGTTTACTAATCATTTAGTATCTTTATGTGCATGGGACTTTTGGCTGCTGTATCAACGTTTGTTTATACAAATGGTTCTTAAAGACAACACATTGTAGTTTGGGTGCAAAACAAGCTTTTATTGCCTCAACATTTATATAATTATTCTACTGTATATCATTAATCAGAATATTCCTTGAATCATAACAGGAGAAAAGAAATCTATTTTTTCAAGAAAATACTTGTTTATTCATCAAAACAATGTAATATAAACAGATTGAACTGTGTTCCCTTATAGTAATCAAACTGACCCTTAAAAAACCCTTAAACCTACCCATACCTGGAGCTCAACACGCTCAAAACACTGGAGATGATCGTGGACTTCAGGAGAAACCCCCCTGCTCTCCCCCCAGTCACCATCATGGACAACACTGTAACAGCAGTGGGGCCATTCAGGTTCCTGGGCACCACCATCTCCCAGGACCTGAAGTGGGACACTCACATAGACTCCATTGTGAAAAAAGGCCCAGCAGAGGCTGTACTTCCTTCATCAGCTAAGGAAGTTCAACCTGCCACAGGAGCTGCTGAAACAGTTCTATACCATCATTGAATCCGTCCTCTGCACTTCAATAACTGTCTGGTTCAGCTCAGCTAACAAAACTGTCTTCAGAAGACTACGGAGGGTAGTCCGGACTGCTGAGAGAATCATTGGTACAACCCTCCCCACTCTCCAAGAACTGTATTTATCCAGAGTGAGCAAAAGGGCTGGTAAAATCACTCTGGACCCCTCACATCCAGCATACTCCCTCTTTGAACTGCTGCCGTCTGGTTGACGCTAGAGAGCTCTGAGCACCAGAACGGCCAGCACAGGAACAGTTTCACTATTGTGGAACACACACAGTTTATACACTTATGCATTTATTTATCTAACACACATACTTAGTTTACATTTCGAATTTGCACATAATATACCTGTACATGCAAAACTGTCATTGTAATACACCTGTACACATAAATTGTCAATTTGTATATTGTTATTCCCTATTTACTTGTTTTATTTTTTTATTATTTTATTATCTGTGTTTTGTTTTGTCCTGTCACTGTCATTCTGTTGCACTGTGGAAGCTTCTGTCAAGAAAACAAATTCCTCATATGTGTAAACATACCTGGCAATAAAGCTCATTCTCGGCTCTGATTCTGATACCACCAAACCTGTCCCTAACCTTACCCATATCACACCTCCATAGCAGCGCGCTGTGCATTAACAAAAGCTTTTAATCATTGCATAACATCTAATAAAATCATTTGAAGATTTTTTTAAGAAGTGCTTGATCACATGAATTGAAAGTTTAATGACATTTGTAAGCATATTAACTTATATGAAATAATGATCTGTTAATCATTAGATAATGTTTAATAAGTTCATTAGTAAACGTAGCATGTTATATGTCTAGCAATGTGAATATATAATAACTAATGATCTGTTAAGCATTATATAATGTTTGTTAATGATTTATTAATTAATGTTATTGTAAAGCATTACCAAAGAGGAATTATATTTAACTGGAAAGACAGAACTAAAATATCTGTCACTCACTGTTTCAATCATTTTAAGACTTGAAAAATTAACTGCCACAAAAAAGTAGTAGTCCTCCTCTGGAGTCTCTTCTAAAATTACTTGACAGATGAAGCTGGCAAAACATATTATAGCATACAACCGTCAGCTCGATCAGGATAATCCTTGTCATATCCTCAGACCATATGACCACATCAGGCCTCAGGGATGTCTGGACAAACTGGGGAAAGTCTAGTTTTTTACCCAGGTCCACCCTCATCTCCCACGATTGTGCTGCCTGCAGGAGGCTCTTCTTGATCTTCTTGGAGGAGGGTGGCTTCTCCCCCTCCCTGATGAACTGGATATATGAGGCTGGTCTCACATGGGTCTGGCGCTTTTTCTGTCTCACCTGCTCCAAGATGTCGGCCAGTGCACTGAGGACCTTGTCGTGACGCCATCTATATCTACCCTGGCTAAGTGCAGTCTTGCACCCCACCAGTACTGTATGTGCGCACATGTGCCTCTCCCTCCACATAAACTGCACAGTGAGTCCTACCTCATTCCCCACCTGTGCAGGTTTGTTGGTGTTTGAAGAGTGTCGTACACTGATCGGAGCAGGACAGAGATGCGAAAGGGCTCTAGTCTCTAAAGTTCAGGCCACGTGATTTTTCTCTTTGGCAGGTCCCATTTTGTCCAGCCACTTTGTGATCCAAGTTCCACAGCCTTTGACCTTTGCCTTTCTTCTTCCAGGTGTTGGACTTCAGCTTGGATCGTGTCTCTCCTCTGTCTTGGGTCTGCTTTTCCCCTTTGCTGGAAGTGGTTTGTCCCGAGTCCTTGTCTCCCCATGCACAGGTTCCCAATGATGTCCTTCAACTTCAGCATGCTCTCGGCCTGTGCAATTGGTCCTGCAGATTTACTTTATTGAACATCAAGAAGATCAGGCCTTTTCTTTCAGAACATGCTTCACAACTCCTTGTTCAATCTCTTGTTCTGTCCAGGCTGGACTATTGCAATGCTCTCTTGACAGGTCTTCCAGCCAGTTCTATAAAACCTTTACAATTAATCCAGAATGTGGCAGCAAGATTAATTTTTAATGAGCCAAAAAGAATGCATGTCACACCTCTGTTTATCATTTTGCACTGGCTAGCTGTTCGCATTAAAATTCAAGGCGTTAATGTTTGCCTACAAAACCACCACTGGCTCTGCACCACTTTACCTAAATTCATTACTTCAGACTTATGTGCCTCTAGAAGCTTACATTCTGCTAGCTTTTCTAATCTTTTTGTATTCAATCTATTTGTTTTCTTTTTATTTATTATACAATTAACAAAAGCAAACAAGGCCTCTAACACTGCTCTATTCTTTTTCTATTCTATCTGTTTTCTTTTTATTTATTATATAATTTAATAAAAAACCTTGCTATGTGTACTGCATTAGGCTAACTGAGACTTGTCATAGCACTTGCATATCATTGCTCTTTTGTTGATTTTGATTGCTTCCATTGTCCTCATTTGTAAGTCACTTTGGATAAAAGCGTCTGCTAAATGACAAAATTTAAATGTAAATGTAATTGATGTGTCAGCTGCCCACTTGCGTCCTGATCTTGTGATGATGCCTGCATCTCTGACCTTTTCATTGCTGGAGTCTCTGTACATCATCATAGCCCTGCCCTTGCCACCTTAAAGTCTTCGACCACTGATGATAGGGGTAGCTGTAACTGTCCAGACCTAATGTATAGACCAACTGATGTGGAGCTTCCTCAGATGTCATAGGCACTTCAAACACGTTAAGTATTTCACGACAGCGACCCAGGTTTTGCCGTTAAAAAAATCTACTGTTGCCATGGACACGGTATTTGTTAATGCAGATAGCGGTGTAAGTTTTCACAGAAACATAACATTTTCAGGGACTAATGTGAATAAATCTATATTTAAATGCAAATAGTATTGTGAAATTCCTACTAGAAAATATTAGTCTATTGAAAGAATGAATGATAATGAAGAAAATCAATATAATGGTTATTATGTGAAATCATTTCAATGCTTAGTATTCTAAAAGCAGATGGTAAGGTAATAGTGGTAAACTTCCATTGCAAATGTTGGGAGATTTCCAGAAGATGACATAGAGTATGATGTATTACTTATGTGATTGCCTCCAGGTGGTGGCCTTGGCTAAATGCCACCATTATAAGATAAGCTGAGAGGACAAGTAGACAATTGTGGAAGACCGGACAGGCATAACAAATAAAAAAATAGAAAGAACCAACTTTGATACATTGTATAAGAAGAGAGTGTATAAAACATGGAGCTTGGACAAACAAAGACTCAGAGGCAGTGGATGTGGCGGCTGTCTCTCGGCTTTGTTACATTGTCTAATAAAGTCTTGCTTCTGGCACCTGGAACCCTGCTGTTTGAGCTTCTTTGACTGCGTCGAAGAGATCTTCTCCCTCTCTGCTCCACGACATAGACTTGGCGTCACGAACAGGATTGGATTGAGGTTCGGTGTCCGGGAGAGCCCTTGCAGGCGGGGCCGGGTTGACATGCAAACTAATCCGAAATTAAAGACGTCTATAAGAGGTAAGCAATTTTGCTTATATTGGAAATAAGATTGTTTGCGTAGTTAACTAAGGTCACGCCTGTAATGGTAATCTGGGACAGGGCTTCACCAATCAACGAATGTAAGATTAGTATGAAAAGAGTGTAAAGTAAGTGTATATAGACTGACGGGTTCCAGGTTCCAAAAGATACGCCCTTAGTAGAATAGTTTAGTAGTCCAAGCGTCATATCCTAGGTGGGAGATCAAGGGATACCAGGGAGCGGCTTGTAGGTTGGTTAAGCCTGGCCCTGGTAGATTCTCACAGAGGTATATGAACGCTTCCCAAGTGGGGGGTCAAAGGGATATCAGGGAGCGGCTTGTAGGTTGGTAAAAGCCTGGCCCTGATCGACACTCACGAGGGCGTAGTGAAAGAAGCACAAGAGGTGCAGTGCCTAAGGGAGGCACAGAGTGAGAAGCACAAGAGGTGCATGAGGCCTAAGAGAAGCCCAAGAGGGGCTGCCCAAGAGGGGCTTAAAACCCGTGGTTACCGCTTCCTAAGTGAGAGGTCCAGGGATACCAGGGAGCAGCTTGTAGGTTGGTTAAAAGCTTGGCCCTGGTGGACTCTCATGACCGAAGGTCTGATCGGGCGGGTGTCTGCAGACTAGAGAGTTAAAGTGTTAGTCTTTGTATTGTCCATTATATGTTGAGAAGAGATATCTGTATGTGTTAATGCATTAAATGAATGTTTGTGTGATTGGATGAGAATGATATGTGTCTGATGTGAATGCCTTTTGGTTTGACTGAAATGAATACAAGAAAGAGATGTGTAAATATGTAAATATTTTTTGGTAGAAATAGAGTGAAAAATCAGTGTAAATAATTATAAGTCTGAAATAAAGACACTATATTGAATGGAGTATGTTAGCATAATTGTAAAAGTTGAGAAAACAAAAAATACTCCAAAGAATTGGCTCTGTCGATTATTTGGACATCGTCCAAATTATCGACGTTGTGATCTAAATTGTGAAACTAAATTATTGTTAAAGAAAAAGAGCAACTGATCACCCTCCAAAGAGGAGAGAGAGATCAGGTGTTTGATTTTGCTGCAGTTGTAAATAGAGGGAGAGAAAGTGGGGGCCTTGTGTACATAAGTGTATGAGCTCATTGTGTGTATATGGATACATGAACTGATTGTGTGTATGTGTGCTCATGAGCAGAGTGTAAGAGTGTGAGTGCTGCAAGTAGTGTGTGTATTGCAGTGTGAGTTGTGTGAACTGAGAGAATGTGAGAGAAATTAGAACAATTATTTTAAAACTAATAACATTACAACGAATTGGCTCTATTGATTATTTGAAGATTGGTCAAATTGTCACCATATATAAAATAAATAACACTGAAAAGTTTTTGTTTCTCTCCTGTAGTAAGAATGAGCATATGAACCAAGTGTGTCTATGAGAGAAAGGAGGGGCTGGGAGAGGAATCTTGTGTCTATGAGAGAAAGGAGGGGCTACAAGGAGAAAGTGAGAGTGGGGGCATTGAATGTGTGTGTAAGCTAAGTGTGTGCGTGTAAGTGCTGCTGATAGTGAAGGTAGGAGTGTGAAGGAGGGAGGAACAAACGGAGGAGATATTTGAGTGGTCATTTTGTGCCTGTCTCATCCAAAATAGAATGAAAGAAACAGAGAAAAAGAAACACCTTGATGATTTAAATGAATGGGAAAGTGAAAAAGAATATCAGCAATTTCAGGAGACCTTGGTAAAAACACAAGGGATCCACAACCATTTTTGGATGGAATCAAGTTTTGTTGATTTGGATGGACAGGTACAAAGGTTGACAGAATTCAAGAAAAATAGTTTTCTTAGAAAATTGACCAAAATCACAAATTTGAGAGAAAAATCAATTGAATGGCCAGTAATACCTTGGGAGGATGTGGTTTTCAAACATATAACGAGTGGTAAACTGGTAAATAATTTTTTCAGGCTCTGTGCTCCAGCATCTTCCCAATTGGAAACTGCATTAAATGTAATTGATATTCCAGTCGATCCAGTGGTAGCACCCTATCTGAAGCGCAACTGGGTAGGCCAGTGGTCAGTACTTGAAACAAGAGCTACAATCCTTGGTAATGTACATCTCAGAATATCAGATGATACAAGAGAAGTGATCTGGACATCTAAAATTCTGTTTAGGTCAAAAGAAACAGGAGATGCACAGTCAATGGATATGACTGGCAGAACTGTGAGATGTTTATAGGTGATAATTGAGATAAGAACTCAGCAACAATATACAACATTTGTGGGTGGAAATCCAAAAAGATCAAGAAAAAGCAGAATCACAGCAGTTTGACATGCTGAAATCAATGCTCAATTAAACTGAATAAAAGAGAAAGAAACAAAAGTGACAGACAGAGTAGTTGTGAATAAGAAAAGAAGGGGGACAAGGGGTAGAAAAATTTTAACATTATAGGAAAAAGTTTATTGATTGATTATATGGAACCCCTAAACCTAATGTGGTGTACAAGAGATGAATTGAACATTAGTGTGTTCAAGACACAAGAATTTTGCATAGAATTAATGCCATCTTTCACTCACTCAATTTGGGCAGGAGGAGTGACGGCTACAGGTCGCAGATTTCATTTGAGAAGGCTGTGGAGTTTTGAGGCATTTAGCTTGAGAGAAAACATAATTTGGACAAAAAGCAATTTGTAATGGAAAGAACCAGGAGGCCTTGTGTTACCCTTCAAATTATTAACTAGAAAACATATGGTGATTATTTTGAAATATTTGAGACAAACTATCCAGCTTTCATAAATAAGGTGATAAGTCCTCTGCCCAGCAAAAAGTCCAGGTGGAAATCAGGGGTCGGATTCTTTTAGTGGTCCTCGTCTGATGAGCCTGGTGAAGAGTAGTTAATAAATTTAAGGTGCTGAGGTTAGAGAGGTAAATCACCAAAGGGAAATTAAAGCAACAATAATCCACTATATTAGATAAAGAAGTCTGAGTTTAAAAAAAAAAAAAAAAAAAAAAAAAAAAAAAGTCAACTCCAGTAGAATTATTGATTTCCAAAAATCCAGCCTGTAAAGAAGCAATAAGGGATTTCTCGAAAAAGTGGGCAGAAAGAACAAAGAAATTGGTTACCAAATGGCCAGCAGAGGGAACATTTGATGTGATAATGTGTAGAGAAATAGAGGTCTTGTTAAAAAAATAAAAAATAAATAAATTACAAGACCAATGACAAAATCCAAAAAGCGAAATGAAAAAAGGGAACAAGAATTAGGGGTATTGGCCTTGTTTAAACAACAAGGAATCAAATTATTGAAATTAAAAAGGGAAAATAAAAAAGATGAAATTAAAGAAAGGCCACCTCCATATGCTCCTTCCTGCGATCAAGTTGTAAACCAAATGCCTGTGGTACAGGGAAAAATAGATCTAAAAGGGCCAATAGAATTGGAGGGATATGTACATGATTCAAACACAGAAACTGATAGAAATGAACAGAGCTGCAGAGATAAGGTGAGGAAAAGAGCAGACAGACATCAGGGAAGAACAACACACTCACTCAGCCATGAGGGAGGGGCTGAACTCACAGGAGCAGAGGCTGAGAACATTTACGCCACTGTCACAGCCACGACAAAGAGAAAGAGAGAGGACAACCTACCAGGAGGAGTCAAGGATTGAAAGAAGGGGGGCCAGAGACTGCAAAGAGGAAGAGAAAAAAGGTGAGCCACTCTCATATCATTGTCTTTCAGAAATGCTTGAAGAATTGGAAGACTGCCATAATCATTTAACACCAGTAGATGAAGAAGAGGAAAACTATCAAGACAGAGAACTTGAAGAAGCTTCTGAAGGAAGAACGACACCTACGGACTCCATCGAGGTAGCACTGGTTGACATGGAGGAAAGATACAACAGAACAAGAGAGAGTCTTAAGAAAGCTGTCGACTTGACAAGAGAAGAATATAACCAAGTTGTGACATCATTGCAACAAGAAATAAGTGAACTGTTGAACAACAGTCAAACAGAGCAACTACATCCAAGCTCACATGATTATGCCCAGCAAAAGCAGTATAAGTAGCTGGTACATTGATCATGCAAGATATAGAATATCCAGATGACCTGTTGAAATCCTGCCAAACACCAAGAGGACCGAATATCCAATGCAAACTGATCCAAATTTCCTGAAGGGGGAACCAATGGGAGAAACTGAGAACCCCACCACCTACATTCAGAAACAACTGAAACGATGGAAAGAAGAACTGGAAAGAGATCCAGAACAAGACAGAGTACTGACAGCACTCTTCAAAACCTCCAATCATGTGGAAGCCATGCCTGCAGCAGTGAAAGTGAAGCTGGAGGATGTGGTAGGTCTGAATTCAAAGTCACACAAAGAATTCAGAGAGCATGTGGTCCATGCTGTGGAACAATACAGAAGACAAGAGCTAAAGATGAAGACCCAAGAAAAGGAGCTGCAAAGAAAACTGACTGAGATGCAGCTTGAAGAACTACTCAACAAGAAGAAGAAGGTCCAAGCAGTACAGAAGGAAGACCTCTCAGCAGTGATGGCACCTGTCAATGCTTCAGTGCCTGTCAATCCACCAGCACCAATGAATGTGCCTGTACCTGTACATCAGACTGCAGCAGCACAAGTGACAGCTGCTGGAACAGTCAATACACCACAAGAACCAGCACCAGTTGTAATATATCTTAAACCAGAGCAATCAAACAACAGGAACTGGAATAGACAGCAACAACAAGGAGGACGTGGCAGAGGAAGATTTAACAACAATCAACAGAGAGCTGGTGGCCCACCAGGAGTGTGATGGGGATGTAATTGGCCTGGAAGAGACTGCCCCATAAATCCTTGGCAACAGAACCAACCAATGGCGGTAGGAGTTAACTATGGACAGCCACAAATGCAAGCCCAAACTATAGGACCAAAAGGTGCAGCTCTGCAGATAGATAGGGAAAAATTCATTGACGAATGGTTTGAGGTACCAAATTCAGTTCCCCATGTTACCTTATATGTAAATAAAGACTGTGTTTCTAAGGACTTAGGACCCATGATGCAAACAGCAGAAAAAGCAAGTGAGAAGCCACAGAAAATCATCTAATTTTCCAATCAGCAGATAAAGCGTATCTTAAAAATTTGTGTGCTACTCCAATAATGGGAGTCCCCAGAATGGTTATAAACACATAAATTGAACCAAAAGTTAAGGGACATCAAAAAAAAAAAATAAAAAATAAAAAATAAATAAAAAAGCAAACTGAATTAAGAAAATCAATGGAGAAACAAGTACCATTAGAACTATGGTCTCAACATGATACAGATGTAGGGTTAGTAAAATCAGCCAATCCAATTAGAATAAATCTCAGACCAGGAGCTAAACCACCTAGAAAGTTACAATACCCTTTGAAACCTGAAGCAGAAGAGGGAATAAAAAAGACAATTGAGGGATTAATAAAAGAAGGAGTGCTACTAGCTATAGTAACACCCCAATATTGCCAGTGGCTAAAGCAGATAAAACAAAATGGCGTTTGGTGCATGATTTGAGAGTGGTGAATGAGGTTGTGGAGGATTGGCCTACTGAAGTTGTAAACCAGCATAAATTGCTAACTAATGTTCCACCTGTTGCTAATTATTTCAGTGTGATTGATCTTTGCTCCGCCCTTTTTCAGCATTCCCTTAGTAGAAGAGAGCAGACCATTGTTTGCATTCACCTACCAAGGTAAAAAACTTACATACACGAGAATTATTATAGAAATGCCTCATTTATATTGCTGTGAAACAGCAATTAAATGAAATTAATGTAGGGTAACAAAAGGGGAGCAACATGTAATGAAAATGGGCTTTGACAGTTTCTTGAGAGGCATATGATTGCTACTATTATATTGCTTGCAATCCTAATCTCTGACGCGCATGGTTTTGACCATTGCGCGAGGGGGGAAGTGATTAGAAAAATTAAGCGACAGGATTACTGGTCATCTTATTTACAGGCAATGATGGACGAATTTCTATCTGAATGCGACGTTTGTGCCCAAAACAATGTTAGGAAAGGAACATCTTCACCTATAGCCCATATACCAGTCCCAGAAGGGCCATTCAAACACTAGTAATGGATTATGTAGACAAGATAAAATCAATCAGAAGCAATAGAAGACTGAGTAAGATTACTACAAGGGGTGACAATATAGGAGGGGACCTAAACGAATCTGTACAGTCCCTGCAAATAGACAAAGAGTGAAAAGAGCAAATAAGGCAGAACCAAGTGTATACATACATTCGAATGGCCAATCAAGGGAATTCTAGAGCAATTTAAGGCCAAGAATGAGATAAAATATGGATTTGAGTCAATATTCATAATATAGATACCTTTTATCAAGAATATAGAGTGGATAAACTATATTTATTGTAATAAGCAGAGATTTATTAACTATACTGATGATGCACAGAAAAAACATTGAACTGGTTGTTGGTCGAAAAAAGGCGTATGTGTAATGCTTGGAACTGACTGTTGTATTTATATTCCAAGTAATACAGCCCCAGATGGGTCATTCACCAAAGCAATGGAGAAACTGAAAAACCTGAGAGAAGAAGTGACCAAGAACGCTGGAGCAGATAAGCATATTGGGAATTGGTTTAGTTCACTTTTTGGGGCTTGGGGACAATGGTTAACTCAAGTGGGCATCATAATAGCTATTGCTATTGTTGTGTTTCTTTTACTGTTTTGTTGTATTGTGCCTTTCATTAGGTCTATGCTGACCAAAGCTGCGGCCAAATAGATGATTAACATATCGGTTAAACCAACTGGAATTGACATTGGGTACACCAACGAACACAGTGTGGGACCTGGACTGGATGAACTCGATGACTTTGACTTGGATAATTTTGTGTGAGACCTTCCTGAGAAACAACGGAGTGGTAGGGAAGGGGTGCCTTTTTCTTTTTATCATTTTTTATTTTTATCTTTTAGAGTAGTATTAGAGAATTTGGGTAGAGTAGGCAGGAAGCTATAGGGTACTATGTATTTTCCTTTGGCATATGCCCCTTCCTGAAGTTATTTACTCCATAAATCATTTATGTTGAAATTACTATATTAAATTAAATGTAAAATGTGATTGTTTTCAATCAAAAAAGAAAAAGATGAAGGTTTTAAGCAGGTCCCTGTCCATGTTATGAGACAGTGCTATCAGATAAAGGGAATGATAAAGAAGGACTATTTTCTGAGGGGTGACTGAGGGTCTGACTTGTCAGGGGTGCAATAACAGTGATTATTCATTCAGCCCGGCCTCCAGAGAATAGTTTGTTTTGTTTCGATTACTTTATTATTCATATAATTATGACATGATTAAACTAATCAAAGATTTTATTATTGGTATGATGATTAATTGTTTTAACACTGGGAAACATCACTAGCAAGTTTGAAGGAAAAAGAGGATCGACGAGCACCTCAGTGCTTAGCAGCATGAGTAGATTCAACTGGAGGTTTAAAAACCCACCATCTACTCCAACACCAGACAGTGCTGGATGGCAAAAGACTTGCCTGAGAGCTCCTCTGGCAACGAAGGACAGCAGCACCAGATAGCGCTTCAGGCTACCGGAAATGTCTGAAGTTCCTCTGGCCACGTGGGATGAACCGGTGTACCTATCTTGCATTAAGTTGATTCATTTTAATTTTGATTATTTTGACTAATCACCTGTATATTCTACATAACCATGATAACCATGGGCAAGGCTCAAAGACATTTTCTGCACATGCTTACATACATATTGCTGATTTAACTAATTGATCATTGACCCCCAAAAGAATGTTTAGGTAGGGAAGCAGATTCTTTTACTCCTCTCTGGTCAAGTGGGAGGGGAGATGTTTGGGTCTGACTTCCTCTGGAGTGCAGTGTCATGAAGAAACCAATTGTTAAAGACTGAATGACGGACCTTTATTGGTTCATAGATGAATTGAAGAGTGGGTGGACTCATGGTGTTGCACTCTGGGAAAAGGGTTTAGTGGTGAGACTTAGTTAAGTCTCAAAGGGGGGAATATATTGTGAAATTCCTACTAGAAAATATTAGTCTATTGAAAGAATGAATGATAATGAAGAAAATCAATATAATGGTTATTATGTGAAATCATTTCAATGCTTAGTATTCTAAAAGCAGATGGTAAGGTAATAGTGGTAAACTTCCATTGCAAATGTTGGGAGATTTCCAGAAGATGACATAGAGTATGATGTATTACTTATGTGATTGCCTCCAGGTGGTGGCCTTGGCTAAATGCCACCATTATAAGATAAGCTGAGAGGACAAGTAGACAATTGTGGAAGACCGGACAGGCATAACAAATAAAAAAATAGAAAGAACCAACTTTGATACATTGTATAAGAAGAGAGTGTATAAAACATGGAGCTTGGACAAACAAAGACTCAGAGGCAGTGGATGTGGCGGCTGTCTCTCGGCTTTGTTACATTGTCTAATAAAGTCTTGCTTCTGGCACCTGGAACCCTGCTGTTTGAGCTTCTTTGACTGCGTCGAAGAGATCTTCTCCCTCTCTGCTCCACGACAATAGACAAGATAGTCATTTTATTCGTATCCAAAACGAGGCGATGTGAAGATTATGAAGCGTTAAACACTCCTATGCAGTGTATGTTGCATTCATACTCAAAGCTGGAGGGCGCTGTCGCGCTGAAAGTCCAATCCGGACTCATAGAATAGGGACTTTAAGCAACAGCTGCGAATAGAACGGCTACGTTGACCGGAAGTAAGCTGTTACACCGCCGTAGCCGAGAACATAAAAATAATTAAGCAACCGTAAACTAGACGGCGCAACGCGGCATTCAGTCATTTATTTAAATACAAATGATGGATTATGAGGAGGATGTTTAGGCAATAATTACATTGTTCTCTTCACATATCTGCTATACATATACATATATGCTACCTGAGGTGCTGTTGCTAACAGCAGACATATCTTTGTACAAACGAGAAAAAAAAAAACGTTAAAATTAGCTTAAATTTAAAACATAATCAACACAGATTAAATGAAAGACTAATGGTAGAATCGTATACTGATGGAATTAAATGGTATATACCATAAAACGCAACATTTAACTACATAAGCTGTCACGTTGTAATGACTACGGCAAAGCAGCTGTTCTTCCGCAGTACCATAGTAGACGGTTACAGTAGAACACCACGAAGTAGGAGTTGAAGTCGCGATTGCGCAATATGACGTTGGAATGCCGTTCCAACCGTGGAGGCTGCTTAAAGTCCCTAATATCTTATGATGGAATACAGCAGCGATCGCTGCAGCAAAGCTGAATAAAAAGCAGAAATGTAAACACAATAAACACACGATTTCGACAATATATGGTTTATGTGTGTTTTTCAAGTCATCTCCCAGGTAACGTAGGAAAATACAGGAATAAATTATTATAGAATATAAATGCGTTCTAGCATGACGCACTCACGTTTGAGCTATTAGCTGTATGTTATTTGATTAATGTGAATAAATCCTAAATTAAAATTTGTTATAAAGTGGCCGATTGTGTCTTGTAGAAGACTTTAGGATTGAATCTGCTTGCTGTGTAACAATTAAGGTGACATTTTCCATACCTTATGTTCTACTTAGGAAAATGACAGTTAAGGGGATTATGCATTTGCTTAAAGCCCATTTATGCAACACTTAATGGGCTTTAAGGGATACTTAAGAGAAATTCTAAGGGTTTATGACGTTTCACCTAAAGAAACCCTTAATTGTCATTTAAGGGATATTTTATGCAACGAACTTAATTGTAAGGGAAACTTAAGGCCGATCTTAAGGGAAAATTACACTTAAGGTGCTTTATGCAACCGGGCACTGATCCCTCTATCTTTCTCAACCATTCGTCTGCCTGTTTCTCTGTCCTGGATATGTTGCTTATGTCAGTGAGAGAGGCTTTGTACCACTTCCCTAGGCATTTTATTGGGCTTTCCTCGATTGAAGGTATTATCTCCCCCTGAAGTTGGAGTTGGAACTTGCTGGTCACTTTCCCATTTCTGATCATCATGCTTCTTGACTTCCTTGGCTTG
This sequence comes from Spinibarbus caldwelli, assembly GCA_039654775.1. NCBI lineage: Eukaryota > Metazoa > Chordata > Actinopteri > Cypriniformes > Cyprinidae > Spinibarbus > Spinibarbus caldwelli. Next base: position 22,714,796 of record CM077264.1, read on the forward strand.
AACTTCATTCTCGCCCATGTTGCCACATCGTCAAGTGCCTTCAGGATCCACCTTGCTTGTACATGGGATGAAGTTGTTATGGTTAGGTCATCCATAAAGCCTCTTATTGCAGGCTAGCAGGTGGTGGACTCCATTATCGGCCCCTGGATTTCTTCCCTGCCACTGTTATGAGCAGATTCATTCCCATGATAAACAAGATGGGGGAAATATTGCAGCCGGTTACATTTCCCTTTTCCAGATCCTGCCTCTGTAAAATGGGCGGTCTTGAACCATAACTTGAATCCTCCGAAGTATCTGGTGATCATTCCCCTGATGTGGTGGGGGATATGGTAGTGTTCCATAGCTGCGTTGATGAGGTCATGAGGAATTGATCCATATGCGTTTGCCAAGTCAAGCCATACAACTATTTGATTGCCTTTGCACTCCTTGGCCTCCCGGATCAGAGAACACCTGTGTGCTCCAAACACCCAGAGACACCTGGAATGCCACCTTTCTGGATTGATGTATCAACTTGTTCTTAACCATATAGGTAGTCATCCTTTTGGCCAGAACAGAGAAGAAGATCTTGCCTTTGACACTCAGGAGAGATATAGTTCGGAACTGACTAATCTCAGTGGAATCTTTTTCTTTTGGTACGAAACAGCCCTCTGCTCTTTTCCAGGACAATGAGATACTGCCTTTTGTCCAAACTCTCTGCAACAGTTTCCATAGCCTGTGGAGTAGCATCGGGCAACTCTTGTATACTTTATAAGGTTGGGTCCTGGGGCACTTGGCCCTGGGGCAGATCCTGATCGGGCTTTCTGTACAATGTCTCAGACTTCCCGAGACATATTAGTTCACTGGAGTCAAGCTCTTCCGCAGGAGTTTCAGGAGTTTACACCCCGCCAGTATGTGTGCCAATGTGCCTCTTCCTCCATATAAACAGAGATCTATGAGCTGCACAAGCTGTTGTAAATCCTGCCCACTTCTCTGCATCGTCAGCACATGCTTCAGTGCTCTGAGAGTGTTTATAGTGCTGTGAGTTTAACACTTCATGACTGAGAGCAGAACACAACACAATCTTCATCATCACACAAGACAAAACAACAACAATGAACAACAACATCATCCTCATCTGTATATTGCTCTGCTGTATAAAGGGTATTGAGCATTTGGATACAATTAATTGAATTATAATGAAGTTGGCTAACATAATATGTTAACATAACATTTTTATAATGTTGGATTAGGTTTATACACATTATACACATCACTTCAGGTTTTGCCATTATAAATCCTGATTTATTCCTCACTTTTGACGTAGGCTGAGGTCCATGAACTTTTCAAGCTCAAAAAGACAAAAATGAGTCAAAGACATAAAGTCACAATATTATTATATTTGCTTACTGAATTTTGATTAAATAAAAACCAGTATAAGTTCAACTTCTTTTAAGTGTTTAATATATATATTTAAATAACATTTCACTCATCCATGCAATTATTTTGACTTCTGTAAATATTAATCAGGTTTATATTAATCTAATAAATGTTTTACAAAAAAAAAAAAAAAATTAAATACTTAAAAATCTGAACATCAGAATACTGAAAGATTGACAGCAAAACATTTAGAGTGCAATACATTTACAAGAATTTCACACAAAATAATTTTATTATAATAGATACAGGAATATCATCTCAGTTTTCAGTTTAGCGTTAAACTGATTCACGTGTGTGTGTGTTTTTTAAACAGATGATCTTTAATATTATTAGGTAAAATAGCTAAAATAGCCTTCAGCCCAGTATAATAATCAAACACTCATTGTAGAGTGTCTGATTTCTATAGCTCATATTCATCATAAAATATTAAGGCTTTGAATGTTTTGTAGAACATGAACATGCAGGAAGAAATTCTGTGGTCTGAGACTGACAGCTGCCTGTTCTGTGTATGAAGAGAATTTACATAGAGACACACTTTGCATGAGAGTGTTTATAGTGCTGTGAGTTTAACACTTCATGACTGAGAGCAGAACACAACACAATCTTCATCATCACACAAGACAAAACAACAACAATGAACAACATCTTCATCCTCATCTGGACTCTCACACTGTTTGCTCAAGGTTTGTAGTAAAACTTTCATAAACACAATTAATTATTTAAAAATATGAAATATATTGTACATCATTTTTAATTCTTAACCTTTTCTTCCCCCTTTTCTTTCAGAGTGTAGAGGACAGATCACTGTAACTCAGAGTCCATCATCAATAACAGCGGCTCAAGGACAAGAAGTCAGAATAAACTGTAAAACCAGCAGTAGAGTGTATGGCGGTAGTTACTTACACTGGTACTTACAGAAACCTGGAGAAGCTCCTAAACTCCTCATATATTATGCAACAAGCCGTCACACTGGAACTCCATCTAGATTCAGTGGCAGTGGATCTGACAGTGATTTCACTCTGACCATCAGTGGAGTCCAGACTGAAGATACAGGAGATTATTACTGTCAGAGTGTACACCAGATCAGTAGTAGCTGGGTGTTCACACAGTGATAAAGAGTCGTACAAAAACCTCCGTCAGTCAGAGTCACAGTGACTGCACTGATACAGCTGAGAGATACTGCAGCTGCTGATGGATGTGAATCATCTCAATCACTCTTGTCTGTAGACAGGGGCACCGCTAAGGGAAGAAATGTTAGGACGATTCTAAGGGCCCACACACTTTTGGGGCCCCCAGAGATCTGTTTTATTAGTAGTAACAGTAGTAGTAGTAGTAGTAATGTAATAGATTAAATTATAAATGTATCTACCAAAGAGTTACAAATAAAACAAAATTACGACTTATTTCTGCATCTCCGATGAAATTATCTCCCCCCAATTCACTGCATGGTTTCGTCCCGTCCTACGTAGTCTAGAGTCACTGAGTGAGATCAGATGGTAAACTGTCAAATTATCTCTTCGAGTTCGAGGGGGGGCAAACCGAGCCGGACGATTTGGTCAGTCACACTTTTAAACACATTTTAGTTTTGCTATAGAAAATCTACAAATTCACTCTGATTACACAGAACAGCAGCAGGAAGCGCGGGAGGTTGTCATGGCAACCAGATACCCTGCACGCTGTGCTTCTATTTTGCCACACTAAACTTAGCAATAAACACGCTGAAAATGATACACAATAAAGATGTCTGTCAAAACAATCTCAAAGGAGGCTTTTATTAAGCAAATCAAGGAGTGAATTACTCATCCACTGTTTAAAAATAAATAAATAAATAAAATACTTTAGCTGGGTTTCCACAGGCAGGGTCACAATTATCTACAGTGTATGAAGCTAAAGGTTTTTGGGTTAAGGTTCATAATGTAGAATATTTTTAACATTGTATGCTGTATGTGCATAGATAACTAGCAAACAAGGAATACAGCTGTTAAGCTAATATTCACATTTAGCTGAGTAAGATCATGATTGAGAAATGTTGGATACTGCTGGAAATGCTGGTGTTATGGGGTAACCTATTTATTATTTTAGGATTTTTTTTGTTTGACCCAGTGAAGCATTTCTATTAATATAACTGATTAAGTAGTCAAACTCATTCCATATCAGCAGAATAGTGTTGTACAGAAAGTCTATGTCTATAGAACAGGTTCTGAATGAATTATGTTACTGATACCTAATGGTCAAAAACAATAAAAAAGTCATAGGTCAATATTATTAAATTGCAGACAAAGATTTTGAATAGCTAGGTTGGCTTGTACACTATATTGCCAAAAGTATTGGGTCACCCCCTTCTAATGAACAGGTTTGACTACTTTAGTAATTTCCATGAGTACAAATCTTAGTGTTTATGCATATAATGATATTCTAGGGAATTGTGTGCTTTTAATTTTATACCAGTAGTTTGGACAGGACCCTTTTCTATTCTAACATGAAAATGCCAAACACCAGTGACTTGTACATATGGGTACAGTCATTTTAGACACTTCCAAAACTGTGGCAACAGAGATGGAAATACAGTTTTACATGAATTATGTTTCCATCTTTGTTGCCACAGTTGGAAGTGCCTTTTTCTGTTCTAAAGAGGGGGGTGTCCCAATATGTTTGTCCATAACCTTAACCTTTTAACCTTGCCTTATACACAGAGACATTGTTGTGTTAGAACAGAAAAGGGCCCTGTCCAAACTATTGGTAAAAAATTAGAAGCACACAATTCCCTAGAATATCATTATATGCTTAAACATTAAGATTTGCACTCACGGAAATTACTAAAGTAGTCAAACCTGTTCATTAGAAGGGGGTGTCCCAATACTTTGGGCAGTATTGTGTATGTTTGGTGCGGTAGGGGGCCCAACCTCATATTCTTTCATAGGGCCCAAAATTGCTAGCGGCGCCCCTGTCTGTAGATCATTATATTACAATGCAGAACACATCGATCTGATAATTAATTTAGTCTGTACTGGTTAAATTAATCACTATGATGGCTGAACAAAAAAGGGTTGACAACATCCCAAAAAATTAGCCATTGTCCACAGCATTGCAGTCCAAAAATAAATTAATCTTTATTATATTTTAAAATAAAATACTGTAATACATTTAATGACCCATTTTCATTATTAGCATGCATTTTACTAGCATATTGGTTGTTCTTTGGTACTTATAAAGCACATATTAATGCATTTTTCTGTATGACCATATTCTATATCCCGTAACTATTAATAAGCAGGAAATTAGCAGTTTATTCAGGCAAATTTCGTAGTTAATTGTTGGTTAATTGTGAGAATTGGACCTTAAAATAAAGTTTTCTCTGGCTTGTGCAAAGTGGTCTTTGACCTGTGTTGTCGTTAGTTTAACCACTATAGAGGCTGAACAAAATAAAGGCTTGATGCTCAATATCCCCCCAAAAAATCATCCATTGTCCACAGGGTTGCAGTTAAAAACTGAATGAACGTTTATTATATTTAGAAATAAAATACTAAAAATCAAAACACATATATGGATTGCAGTATGTTTTGCAGTGTTGATGTTTTGAATATGTTTTGTTTCATCAGGAACTGGACACTTTGCTATCATTAAAGTTTTGGAAAAAGCCTTGCCTTCACTAAACAACTCTTAGACTACATGAATCTACTGCTGACATTACACAAGACTTCTTGTCATCTTTCATCTCTGTGATGCAGCAATGCAGTATCAGAATGGAACTGGAAGCACTATATCAAACATTGTAATGGAGACCTGCATAAAATCAGGAAAGAAAAGGTTTTAAAGTCTAGTCCAGTATTTCACTAACACTGATTTTGTGGGGCTGAGGTGGAGAGAGAGAAGTTTTTTTCATGAGCAGGAGCTGAGGAAGATGGAGTTTGTAGAGCATGAAGAACGATCACACCACAGTCACTGCTAGAGACGCCACCGGGCTTCAATACGACCTTCACAAACCTATGAACTGCACACAGATAACAGCACAGTACCTTTGTTATATTTCTTTGTGTGCCAAATGATAACTGACTTATCAATAACAAAAGGAGACTTTTTGTGACATTTAGTTCAAACTTTATTTCTGAACATTGTACATTTCTGATAAAAAAAAAAAAAACATTGTAAGGGAATTATGCAAACAGTAAAGGATAACAAAACAGGTGTGTCTACATTCTGTCGGCTCTTTGTCTTGAGTATTGGTAAGTCACTTTATTCTGTTGAAGTGATTCATCCTAAACAGTCCTCTTTCTCTTATATGTAGCTTTAGATTAGAGGTCCAAGGTCCACTTGGAAATTTGTGGCCTCGCCACTGATCTGACGTGACCTTTGAGTTGAATCTCTAATAATGATACTTCATATCCAGCTTAGCCATTATGATTTACCAAAAAAAAAAAAAAAAAATGCATGATCAGTCTAAACTTATTTGTAATGATTATGGTGATGATCTTTATTTTTATACTGTGATGTAAAAAAGGACACATGGAAAGATTTCCCAGAAAGCAGCATGTCATTGTTTTAGTGTTCAATTAGTGTTGAATTGATGTCTAACATACACTGTAAAAAATTGCTGTATAAAAACGGGCATATTCTGACAGTAAAATCCTGTTTTTTCATTACGCATTCTGGGTGATATTTGTTGTTTTCGAGAAAGTATCCTTCTGCAGTCCTGTGAAGTAACAGCTGTCAGAGTCGACACTCAGAGGCTGTGTTCAAATCACACCCTACACTCTCATTCACTATTCCCTACATGAGTTTACTAATATAGCCCACCTGACAGAGAGAATGAACACTAATGAGTGAATTCAGCCAATGATGAACAGCTGCTGTTAACAAGCAGAATCACTGGAGAAAAGAGCAAGAAATGAAACTACAACTGACAAACAGCCACAGCCTGATGAAATCAACAAATAAAACAGCAGAAGATGATTAAACAACTCCACAAACAGCATTACCAGCTTCACGTATTACAGTCTGACTTTATTTCTGTCATATATCTCAAAATTCTTTGAGAATTAATAGACATTTAGATGCTTTATTGAAAACGTTTAGTTTGACCTCACCATTATGGCGATCAGCGTTGCTTTAGTTGGGCTCTTGACCCTTGACTTTTTAACGCTAGATTTTTTTGATTGGTAAATGTGTTTGTAAAAAGCATTTGTTATAGTAACAAAACTTAAAAAAAAAAAAAAAGTGAATGTTTTTGGTATGATGCCGAGCATGCATTGCTGAATAAATTATGCAACTGAATTATTCACTTATTTTCTCTAATTCTTTCCATTTGCTTTTATAATTGCTTTTGTTTTTGTGTTGAGTTTTAGTAGCGTGTTTTGTGAAGTTCAGAGTTGATCTGTTTTGGTTGATTGTCACACGCTGATTCTTGAGGTGTGTGTTTCATAAGACTCTAGAACTTTTTTTAGTGATGTTTTTAACAACCTTATATAACAAACTAGAGCAAAAGAATGAGCAGCTGTTTTTGTTTGTAAAAAAAAAAAAAAAAAAAAAAAAAAACTTGCATTTCTGTGAAAGTCTGACAGAAATAGCACCAGTCTGGTTAGTAATGTGTGAAGTAATGCTGATTTAGGAGTTGTTTAATCAGATCTTGAGAGATTTAATGTCTTCTTTATTTCAGTTGATTTCATCTAAGGCTGTGGCTGAAGTCAGTTGTAGTTCTTGTGTTTCTCTTTCATTCAGTGATTCTGCTTGTTAACAGCATCTGTTCATCACTAATGCTCAATCATCACTTAACTAATCACAGAATTATCTCATTAACTTCACTGATTCAGTGTTACTCTAACGCTCTGTAGTGTGCACACTTTATAAGTGTTCATTTAAAACTGAGGATTTTGTTGTGGGGTTTAAAGGGTTAAAGATGTAAGATGAAAAAAAAACAGCATGACATGTAATTTAACAGCAATAAACTCTAATTAATTTATGGCCACAAACTGTAGAAAAACAGTTACTTACTGGCAACCGTGCTGCCAGTAGATTACTGTTAATTCAAGGAAAAAACAGCAATTTACTGTAAAACGTAAGTCAGATTAACCAAATGAAAAAAAAAGTTGTTTTTACTGAAATATTAGTGAAGGTCCACAGAAAACAGTTATGCAAAGCCATGAACTGATAAGGAGAGTAAATATTTAACTGAACTGTATTTATGTGTTTTTGCACAAGAGAGATCAGTTAGTTTAATGTAGTTTTGTGGGTCACCATTGTGTTGGAGTAGAGTCTGTGCTTCAGTCAATAATGAGCCACAAACACTGATACTCTGCTGCTTTGTTTAAAGGCAGTAACTGTGTAGTTACCTAAGCAGCAATAATCTTTTTGTTAAATATTCCAGCACATAGTTGGTGATGAACTGCAACGATTTGAGTTAAAGACATGTTTTTAGTTATTTAAAGTGTTTGCAGTTTTATACTAAGAAATATTTCTTCTCAGTAGACTCAAATGACATAAGTTCACATTACTAACGCCATATGAATACTAATATTTTAAACTCGAACTGTTTGAAGCAATTAGAGCAGAGTTAATTTCCATGGTAGTATAACAGTAACATGCTGTAAAAATGAAGAGCTGTAAATTAATAGTACATTACTGGCGACTCTGCAGTCAGTACATTACTGTTATTTAACGGCACAATTTTTTACAGTGAGCTATACATTTACCTTGTCTGTTAATTCTAACATTGAACATTGAACATTGAACATAACTATTTTGTTGATATTGTTTGTTATTATATTCAAAATTTTGTAAAATTAATTTGGCATTCAACACCAAATTTTGTTCAGTTTCAGTTTAGTTAGTTTTTATTTTACAAGGTTAAAAAGAGTACACACACTAAGAAGTCGGACATTGAAAGACTGTGTAATACTGAAGTCAAAGAGCTCTACGAGATCGAGCTCAAGAACCGTTTTGAGGTGCTTGTCAACACAAAAGAAGAATTCAGCTCGGATGATGCACTTGACATTATCAACGACACGATAAAGAAAACAGCTGAAGAGGTAACTGGCTTTAGAAGACACAAAAACACTCCATGGATCACAAAGAAAGTCCTCGCGTTGGGTGATGAACAATGAGATGTGGGTAAAAAGAAGAACAACAGCCCACATGATGTGAATGTAAAACAACGATACTCTCAGCTGAAGTCCCACATAGACAACAAGGTTGTGAAATGCCATGACGACTGGTTCATCAAACAATGTTGTGAAACAGAAGAAGCAAGCCGAAAGAACGACATGTGCACTCTCTTCCAAAAGGTCAAAATGTGCAAGAAAGGAGTGAAAATGAATGAAAGATGCAGCAACATCAGAAACAAAGACAGCAACCTACTACTCATCGAGAACACTGATATACTTAATAGATGGTATGAGTATGGCATCTCATATGCATTGTAAAGGTGCATCTTTACAATGCACCTATTGAGGTAGATGAGGATGTTCTGGAGCAACTCTGGCCAGACTGCAAGAGTGATGTGAATGAACTGGACCTCCTTGAGAGCAAAATAAGAAGAGCAATCTCCAAGATCAAATCCCGGAAAGCTCCTGGTATCAATGGCATCGAAGGCGAGCTAATCAAAGGTGGCGGTGAAGCCGTAGTCCATTTTATGCACAAGACTTGCAATAAAATTTGGGTCACTGGTCTACTTGATGGACTATGGCTTACTTCCCTGTGACTTACCTTGTGTTATTATTACTTTCTAGACTCCAGTGATCCCCTCGTGTCTCCAGTGAAATCCCTTGTCTACTCCTCGTCAGCCTCATCTGGAACAAATTAACTTTGTTTTAATGATTTTAAATGGCACTAATTTAGAATGAATTGTAAAACCTTTCATTTAAATTACCGTTGTACTTTACAACACTACAAACATGATATTTTTGGCCTAATTTAGTAAAACAAAAAAATGTAATATTTTAAATCTTTTTTTTTTTTTTTAAGTGCATTAATGTACAAAGTATATAATGCACAGTGCTATATATTATAAACACATTTAAAATAAATGAATGAATGAAGAGTTTATTTGCAAAAACAGATAACTCCATTTTTTAAATTTTCAAAAATTATGTTTTTTTAATTATCAACTTTTTTGTGTTTTATTGTGTTAGTTAGCTGTATTTTTATTGTGTTTTATTGTGTTAGTATAGCTGTAATTTTGTATATATATATATATATATATATATATATATATATATATATATATATATATATATATATACCTAATCAAAATAACCCAACTGCAGTTTGATTGAGATTAATTGGAATGCACAATGAAAAAAACATGACTTTTGAAAATTGTTAAAAATGGAGATACCTGTTCTTGCAAATTAACTCTTCAAATGTACTGTTGGACAAACACATCAGTTGAAATTAAAATCAATTATTTTATATGTGCTTTAGTATATTAGTCAGTGCATAAACATAAATATACTTTAAAGCATGACAAAAACAGTGACTTTAAATGTACGTTTAAGCAAAACTTAATTACACATTATTACAAAGCACATTTTTTAAAATGTGCACATCACTCCTAAAAGGAGCTAATGAAAAAATTATTTAACTCCAAATTCTTATTAGTAGACATCTAAGAAATAGCCCCAAGCACTTTTTTTTTTTTTTTTAATTTATGTTTTATATAAAACTCTACCGTACGGTTGAGCTGTCAGTCCATGGTAAATCTCAATTTAAATTCAGAGAACTATTTCAAGAGTTATTTTCCAATAATAAACATTCCTTTAACTTTATTAGTATCTTGGATACATTTCATAACCTTCAGGGTCCACAAAGATAAAAAATTATATTTAAGCGTCTGTATAATAGGCCTACTATATATCGCCGTATGGTAATATATATGCTATATGATGTCTTTTACAGACATATCAACCGTACGGTCACGCATGATTTTGGATAATTATGGTAAATAAACATTTTTGCATTTCTCATATATTTTGCTATATTTCTGTTCTTTACCCCCTACCCTATTTACAACAACATTATGGTTTCATTCCTACTTCCTTGATTGCTTGTTTGACCCTATTATCTGATGACTGACCAGCACCGTTCTCCATTCAGTATGACTGACTGAAGTTTGTAAAGTGCTGCTGTCACTTGAAAACTGGAAATACCCAAACCCCCATGACAACAGCAGACACAGAGATGGGGCAGTACAGCTGTGGAAAGATTGCGCTCTCATCTCTTCCTTTTAATAGATTTATTCTCTATCAAAGTAAGCTCAACCGCACGGTAACGATATCAGTTAAAGAGTTTAAGAAGTATAGTTATGCAAGTTCACTCTCTTTGTGTACACTTAAGTGGTCTTTAATTTGAGTAATATATTATCTGCAAGTACACTTTAAAAAAATGTACTTACGGATAATTGTCATGTAATGTGGGAGCAAGGAGAATGCAGGAGGCATGAAATAACTTAAACTGTCTTTAATGATAAAACACAGGGATAATCCAACATGAAGGCTCAAACAGAAATCAAAGAAACACAGGGAATGTAACGAGTAGACCCGACCAACCAGAACTGAACAGACAGAAACTTAAGTACACAGGATGATTAACAAAAGAGATGCATAGATCACAAACAACACAATCACACAGCGTATCAAACATTTCACAGACTATTTATTTATATGATGTATTAAGGAAACATAATGTAATATAATATAATATTTTTTAATGTCACTTAATAGATTTGAGATTGGCTGGGGAAAATTTGTCTGCATCTGAAACTGCATACTCACAGAGTAGATACTTAATTTCCATAAGTACTTACTTAATGAGCGCTAAAAGAGTACATACTCTATAGCCTGAATGCATTAAGTATGAATCCGGACATCATCTGCCATGTTGATATTATCATGTGACCTACAATGTAATAACAAGCGCAAAAATTTAAAAGATGTGAGTGACAGGTTTAATTCATCTATCTGTAAATGCCTTGATATTGAACTTACTCATTTTGTGTTTTTTCTTGTTGAAGAAACAGCTTCTATTTATTTTGTGATTGTAGTATAAGCAATACATTTTGGGTTGATTTAAGTTTTTATTAGGGCTGTCAGTTTAACGTGTTAATTAATTATGAAAAATAACACGTTTAAAATATTTTAACACAGTTAACGCACTGGCCCCGCCCCCAGACCTGCACGTCATCTTACATTTCATACATTTGACTGTTGACAAATATGCAGGGTAACAACTCCATAAATGCAGTTATGCCCTAAAATTCAAGAAATTGGGGAAAAAAATGTCCCTGTATGCAGTGGCGGCTCGTCGGGGGAGGCAGGCGAGACACAGCTTCCCCAAAATTTTGAGGTGAAAATGGGAGGAGGATGATTTAATGTCAATAAAATTCACAATTCATTTCAGTTCATGTCTAAGAATGTGTATTTTTTTTTGTTTGTAATTTCACAGCTGTAATACCATAACATGTTACTGAAGTTGGAAAGTGCCGCTTTTCTATCGCGAATGTGCCGAATCTGCTGATGTAATTACAACCGCTAAGTGATAGCAAAGAGCATAGTAATCAGTATAAGTTCTTTGGTGATAGAGAAGGGGAGGGGGAGGCCAGGGGAGAGCTGAGCTCTTGTGCCTCCATTGGTAAAAAAAAAAAAAAAAATAGCCAATCACCATCGAGTGTTCACTTTCAGTGCTGAGGAGTGTTGAGAAAAGAAACCTCACAGGGGGGCTAGCCTCCCTTCTGGTATATCAACCATTCACCATAGAGACGTAAATTACGTGATATTAGTTTGAACGTCTCCCGCTGCGCTGATAATGTACCAAGTACTTATGATGAGTAGCAATATTGAATATTTGATCAAGCTGTCATTCAAATAGTATACTGTAGGATCAGAACGAGTCAGACAAAGTTAAGATTCGATCCGAACATTGAAACATGAGGAGCCGAAATTCCAGAGAGGATCCCAAGGCTGCAACAGGATGTTCGTCATAAATCAGATTCCTAGCTCCAGCCCTCTGAAGAAAGCAAACCAACAAACCTCTTTCACAGAACAGCTTGCAACATTCAAACAAAAGAACACTTATTGATAATTCCAATTCAGGAAGGAGACTATCAAATTTGGGGCAAGTAATCAGGACTGATGGTCAAAGATATGGCTGTCACTTGTAAATCTGTGATCGAAATCACGAGCTAGAGACTTCATTGGGTGGGTCACCCCAGCTCTCCACAAAGGAGACTGAAATTCCTTAAGAGACCTTTTAACCTCTCTAGTCTTCACAGAACGGTACAGAAACTGCCTTTTCACATATAGATGCACCAAAATCATCTTAAAAGGACTTATCATGTTTATGCATAACCCCATATCATGTATGTAACCCACACGATTAACCATCATGTTTTAATCACATATTATGTATGTATTCTAATAACTAGGGAATAGTTTAAGAGTTCATATCCTTGTGTGGTATGTATGAGTTTGAAAAATCATGCTTTAAATGTTTCTTCCAATCAATTCTTTGTCAAATGTACCATAGTCTTGTTAGAGAAATCATGTCCAAAATTGTACTCTGTAAGAGCGGGAAAATTTGGACCATATGACTGATAAGATAACATGTTAGATTTATGAATGGGGAGGAGAAACATACAACACCACGAGCCAAGATCATTTTTAATTGGTCAAGACGTCCAGATAGGACGGTCTAGAAGCCGAGTTTAAATACTCAGGACAGCTCTTCCTCTTGGCTCTCTTCCTCTGCTTCTCTTCTTCTCTTTTGCCACCGCGTTTCGACGCTGCTCTTTGAGCGTGCTCTGGCCTACGTGCCAGCTGCCAACACAATGAGAAGAAAAACCACCTAGTCTCGTTACATTCTTTGATTCTTTTATTTTAATTTCTTGTCTTTCCGTGAGAGTTTCGTTAAGTTAAGTTTGCCGCAAAGTCCAGCTCCGACTGCACCCGTCTCAAACTTCAACCAGACCAACTCCGCATCAAGAGCCAACGCCCAAGACTTTACTACGAAAGACCACTGAACTCAACCAATCAGCAACCTCGGGAAACCCCTTTTTCCAAAGACCACAAGGACACAAGGGAATCCCTTAAGGCAACACAAGCAAGTACAACCTCCAGACTTTTGCTGAGTCGGTGCAGTTTAATATAAATTTTAGCCTCATTGAGAAACTCAATGCGAGGGACAAATGATTGATGGTTCAGGTCTATAGGCAATTGCACATATTGCTGTAAACTTGGGATTTCACATTTTCATTCTGTAAACTCATCCTTTCCTCACTTTCTGCAACGTGTGAATGTGTGAATGCGTGTGTTCATGTGTTAGATTAGATTAGTTTACATGTCTTAGGTTTATATAAATAAAGTCTTATTTATATTGAAAAGAGAAGTATCTTGTGTTTTGTGCTTACAAGTTAATGTCTTAATCTGCCGATCTTGTTACTGTGCTTATTAATAGTGTTTTCACTATATTTTGGATTGTAATATCCAGTGCAGAGTTGATGTTATACGGCTCGTTCAGTGACTCGCTGCCGATTCAGTGATCAGCCGTGAAACAGTGATTCTGTTCAAATTCCCTATAAAATCATAAATGATTCCCTTTGAGCTAAATTGACTTGTTTCCCTTGTAAATATTACTTATATATTTACAAATTTCAACAATACATACAATTACTGATTAGCTTTCTCAAAATGTTTATGCATTTATCATAGGTCGGTCCATGTTTAATGTTGAGCACATTCTCCACTGATCAATGATTTGAGTTATAATCTTCAGGTCAATGATTTAAATATCAAGAGCCACTTTGCATCGTCAGCACATGCTTCAGTGCTCTTAGAGTGTTTATAGTGCTGTGAGTTTAACACTTCATGACTGAGAGCAGAACACAACACAATCTTCATCATCACACAAGAAAAAACAACAACAATGAACAACATCATCATCCTCATCTGGACACTCACACTGTTTGCTCAAGGTTTGTAAAATTTGACAATTATGGTTTAATCGCTCAAAGAGTGAATACACGTTTTCTTTAATTGAGATAAATCGCTGAAATGTGAAATATATGTGACTTTCATTATTTGTTTCAATATTATTCTTGTTCTTTCTTTCAGAGTGTAGAGGACAAATCACTGTAACTCATCACATCCATCAATAACAGCAGCTCAACCAGGAGAAGTAGTCAGAATAAACTGTAAAACCAGCAGTAATGTCTACACGGACAGTTATGGGTTGTATTTGAGCTGGTATTTACAGAAACCGGACGAGGTTCCTAAACTCCTCATTTATAAAGTGAACAGCCTCCAGTCAGGAACTCCATCTTTTCAAGTTGTTTGAACATAAATGTGTGCTGGAAGTGTGTGTACACATCCATCCTATAATGATACAAATCCACCCAGTGTTTTTTTTTTTTTTAAATCCCCTTTCTCAAATCAGGCTGTTCTGAGATTCCTGTCAGAATGACGTAGTTCTGCACAGACCGCTCCCACGATAGTTGATTGACAAGGCCGTGTTACCTTAGACCCGCCCTGAGTGAGCTGTCATCCGTCTGCCATTGTGTCGACTCCGGTGCAGTGGAAGACAAGAATGCCTCCGATTAAGCGATTTAGGTGCTTTGTTGTTGGATGTAATAATGAATATAGCAGTCGTCATTTACTCCCGACATCTGAGCCACTGAAGACGCAGAGGATTAACGTTACTTTTGCTTTGAAGTGAATGCGCCGATCCCCAATCTACCTAAATGCATCTATGTTCGCGCAAATCATTCGTGATCCAGCTTCGCGGACAAATTGTGCGTGTTGACACGGTTAAATTTCACGCGTTCCGTTTGAAGACTTTTGACCCCATCGGCCTTCCATACCAGCAGAGCGCAGCACACGACTCCCTCTCGTGACGTAATATGATGCGATGTTGAAAAAAAAAGCGCTTTTTCAGAACTGTCAAGGAATGCGTCATTTTTCTTCTAAATTTGTGCACTCACGCCTTGTAAAACATTTTCAAACCCTGCAATAACGGTTCATATGATATTTTCATACAAGGTTATATATTCATTTGAAAAAAAATTTTAACCTGCAATATGCACTTTAAGGCTGAGAATTGGCACCAGTAATAAAACCTGTTTTGGCCCAGTTCAGGGCCAGTTAAGGGTGATTAACTGGCTGAGATTCGGGCCGGTTATGGCCCATGTGTGGACCTTGTCTTTAATCCAGTCATTCTTTGCGGTACTTGGGCCGAGGGAAAAATGATCGTGTGGCCTGGAGCTGGGCAAGAAAACATTTGCTATGTGGGATGAACACGCATGAAATTGATCTGCGTCTGAGACTGATAGCTGCTTGTTCTGTGTATGAAGAGCATTTACATAGAGAGACACTTTGCATGAGAGTGTTTATAGTGCTGTGAGTTTAACACTTCATGACTGAGAGCAGAACACAACACAATCTTCATCATCACACAAGACAAAACAACAACAATGAACAACATCATCATCCTCATCTGGACTCTGTGCGTGTATATACAGGGTAAGGTTTTCATAAAACTGTTAAAGTAAAATATTATATAATATTATTAACATCAGTGAATGTTACACATAGATCCTGCTCTTTCTAACTCTAATTATGTTTCTAGGTTTCAGTGGGCAGGTGACTGTGACTCAGACTCCCTCTGTTAAAACAGTTCAGATTGGTGAATCAGTCACTATAAACTGCAAAACTAACACAGTAGTGTATGATGGCTGCCCAGGTTCATATACTTGTATGGCCTGGAATCAGCAGAAACCTGGAGAAGCTCCTAATCTCCTTGTATATTATGCAACACGCCGTTACACTGGAACTCCATCTAGATTCAGTGGCAGTGGATCCAGAACAGATTTCACTCTGACCATCAGTGGAGTCCAGACTGAAGATACAGGAGATTATTACTGTCAGAGTCTGCCAGCAGGAGTCGCTTTTGTAGCGGCCAAAATAGAGGTTTCCCTGGTAACGGCTGTAAACAAAACAGCGCTGAGCTCACAAACGCTGCTTTATCAGGCATAAAGGCAAGATTAAATGAAAAATGACATCGAAATGTTTCTGAAGACAGTCGGTTTCCTTTGGAGATACAGTGATATAAAAACACCCGCGCCGCGTTTTGATTTTGAAACGTGCAGTGCTCATGTTTATTCAACTAAGTCAAAGCCTTTTGGAAAATCTATTTGTGGAGGTCAGTTTTGATACTGTGGCGGGCCACAACAAATAAATGTAACGTTATGGAAAACACATCTCAGCACAAAAACCTGAGCCCAACTTTAGCCTAGTCATCACCTTACTCAACACCTTAACTTTAACTGCGTTTGTAGTTGGCGCCACTAGCCAGACCAATAAACATAGACAAACCGGATGTTAACTTCGGGCCAGGCACGTGCACCCAATGAAACCGTCTATATATACATAACATTCTGAACAATTATAATTTTAATCAGTGTAATTTTAATCATTAATTCATTTGAATCATTAAATATTATTGAACATTACAACCAGCGGCTGCTAGACATCTCTCTCCAGCTCTGTCCAGACTGATGTGCTGCTAGCTGATCAATGTGATCACTCTTTTTTAAAATGTATAGAAATAGTGGTGACTTGACTTGAGTAAATTGTTTTTTTTTTTTTTTTTTTGTTGTTTTTTGTATGTTTGTTTTTTTGTGACCAATTATTGATTAGCTTTTTCATAATGTTTATACGTTCATCAGTAGGTCAGTCCATGTTTAATGTTGAGCACATTCTCCACTCATCAGTGGTTTGAGTTACAGGCTTCAAGTAAATTATTCAAATATAGAGAGTCACTTTGCATCATCAGCACATGCTTCAGTGCTCTGAGAGAGTTTATAGTGCTGTGAGTTTAATATTTCATGACTGAGACTGTTTATCATAATAACAGACACAATGACCAAAATGACATTCATCATCTTCTTGATCTTGGGAATTTATTTTCATTGTAAGACGTAGTTTATATATATTTTTTGTTTTGTTTTGTTTTGTTTTGTTTTTTTCAGTTGTAAGTCAAAGCATTTCTGTTCTTTATTAAGCTCAGAAAGTTTAATGTCTTTTAATTGTTCTTCAGATTCTGCAGGACAGGTGACTGTAATTCAGACTCCAACAGAGAAACATGTTCAGAACGGACAAACAGTCACTCTGACCTGTAAAACCAGCAGCGCCATTGGAGACCCTTCAGATGGTTGGTGTAAGTCTTGTGTCTCTTGGTACCTACAGAAACCTGGAGAATCTCCTAAACTTTTAGTTCACAGCATCAAAACCCTTCATACTGGAACTCCATCTAGATTCAGTGGAAATGGAGCCGATCATGGAACTGATTTCACTCTGACCATCAGTGGAGTCCAGCCTGAAGATACAGGAGATTATTACTGTTATAGTGCACACTGGATCAACAGTAAATTTGTGTTCACACAGTGATAAAGAGTCGTACAAAAACCTCCGTCAGTCAGAGTCACAGTGACTGCACTGATACAGCTGAGAGATACTGCAGCTGCTCTACAACACAATCACACACAACACTGATCAGTGAACAAACACTAATAGCGCAATATCATTACAATCAACATCAGTCTTGTATTTCTGAAGAGAATTAATCAGTGTTTTAATATGATCATCATATTTTGGGTGTAATATATGATCCCTGTCAATCAAACTGAACAGACTGCATTCAGTCACTTCTGCTGTCTGGACGTGATGCTTTCCATTTGACCCACAGAAAGATTTACATTCTTACACAATTAGTGGCAGAATGGCTGACCCTTTGTTTATGATTATGGATTTTTATGATATTTTCATATATACATTTTCACTATCTCCTATAAATGTAATGAGTTTGTCTGTGAGTTGCTTGACTACAGCAGAAGTGAAACTGGTGTGTTTCAGTCCAGATCATGTAACCAATCAAACAGTGACTCTGGGAGTGTGGGCTGAAAATCTTATTTGCATTGTCAGGGTGAGTGATTGTGATCCTCTCAGAATAGAGCAGCTCTGTCTCCAGAGACCATGTTCAAACCCCAAGAGCTTTATTTGACTAGATTTACTGCTACTGATCAAGCTTCTGAAAAGCACCTGAACAAACACTACATGCATCTTCATCTGTTAGTTGAATGATGTTGTCAGACACAAATGGAGCTTGTTGAGAAGCTTTATTGAATGTTGCAGCAAACACAGCAGATTGAAAGATCAGCCAGTGCTTTGACACTAGAGCTCTCTTTCAGTATTGAGTTGTAAATGACTACAGCTGCAGCACTAGACTCATGTGAATCCTGCCTGACACAGGACACTCAGATACGGCTCATCTTCAGGAGAGAGCAGCGCTCACTGGAGAAACATCAGCACTGCGAGCGACTAACAGCGACTCTTGTGGAACGAGACCTCATGAGGAGCTCCAGCATGTGTTACTCTGCAGACGTACAGCTCTCCCTCTTCCCAGCGTGCTTTGCTGAGGGTCAGGACGCTACTGCGGCTGTAGCGGCCGTCCTGCTCGCTCTCTGCGCTGGTCACAACCCCCTCGGTGACCTCTGAGCCGTCCAGTGTCCAGCTCACCAGCGCCCCCTGTGGAGAGTAAGAGCTGAGCAGGCAGAGCAGTGCGGCTGAGTCTCCAGAGATCTGCAGAGAAGAGGGCGGCAGCAGAGACACTGAGGGCTTCACTGTGGGACCAGCTGCAGGAGACAAACACAACACATTCACAAACACACAGAAAACACACTGCAGCTCCAGCACTCTTCTGCCCTGCAGCATTCACAGCATTTCAACACGACTTTCAGCAGCAGACATGAGGAGTGCAGTCAAAATCACAACAATCTCATCATTCATCACATTCAATATCACTACAGCTGATATATAATATACAAACTACACAATCACTATATACATTTACATGAAGCCTCATAAATGAAACTTAACATACTAAAGTCCTATTCGGACGGTAATTGTTTCTCATATGGATGAAATTTTATTTTATTTTATTTTATAAAATAAAATAACATTTATTTTATTTACAAATTTATTCTTACTATTGTGTAAAATGTATTTAAAAAATACTTATTATATAAAATGTATTCTTATTATTCCAAACATACTTTATAATATATAATCATATTTATTATTTGATTATTTAAATCTCCTGTTTAAAAATAGGAAAATAGACGTGCTATAGTTGTATATAATTATACGCGATATAGTTATGTATTTAATAACTGTATATAGCCTAATACACATTTTAAATTTGTACTGCATACCAGCTGCGGTCATAATAAAGACCCATTTCGAATGGTTACATGCTTTTCTTCTCTTCTGCTCACATTCGCTGTGGTGGAGCAGTTATAAAATATTTTTCTTGTAAATACTTTCCAGCATTTCATAAATAAATATGCATGCAAATTACACCGAAGCACAACAGTTACCTTACGGTGTTCAGGAGTGCTCAAAAGGGTTTAAACAATGAATTTTTAATCAATTTCTTCTCTTAAACTCAGAGATGTGGATTCAGACGCCAGTTAAATTACCACACGACCTTGGTGTTTGTCTAAAAACAGTAGGTAATTTGGCCGGGGATTTTTACACGGGTGGTGAGAGAAAAACACAGACATCTGGATTCAAACGGCATTAAAATCACCGATTACCCCCTGTATATGGTGAAAATCACTTACGGCCCCCTGAGAAACAATTACCGTCCGAATATGACTGCTTTCATTGCAGTTATTTTTACATTCAAACATAAAGATCTAATATTTTAGTACATATAATCTCTTATATTTTTCTTTACAATTATCCAAAATGTAACAAAAAATACACATACATTTTTTAAAATGTTTTTTTCTTGTATTATAAATCACTAATTTATAAGCACAACACGAGATTCAAAATCATTGACTGAACTACAAAAGTAACTACATCTATATTCAAATCTCACTTTTTTTTCATGTATGAAATCTATAATAAAAATGAAGTATTTATGAACACAGTGTAAAAATTAAGGAAAAGCAAACCTGAGATGAACTGATAAAACTCATATTGAGTAACATTATGGAAATGTGTTTAGACAAGATTTGTGTGTTCAGTAAGAATAATCCAGTTCTTAATGTGAAAAAAAAAATCAATTAAACATTTATTATGCTTTTTTTTTTTTTTTTTTTTTTTGGCTGTTTTAACATTTTCTTATTTTTTTCTTATTTTTCTTTTTTTTTTATTAAATTATAATATTTTTATATAGGAGAATTGAAAAGACAAACTTACCGAGCACCAGTTTAGTTCCTCCACCGAAAGTCCTCCACAGTGATACAATCTAATGAAACACTCGTACAAAAACCTCTATTTCACTCGAGTGAACACAAACTCCAGCAGAGAGAGAAACAACACTTCAACACACTGATAGTAGAAACACCTCAGCTGTTAATGACACTCAGTCATTTAGTTTTGGCAAAAAAAAAAAATGCTTTTCAAAAATTAAGAACAAATTACTTTCACACAAAATCCTTTCAAAATATTTGGTACTTTATTTTCATAATCTGTTGAAGAGTTTAATCATCTAATTTACAATAGACTTGATTCAGTCTGACTTTATTGTACCATATATTTCTCATTCATTCTCTTGTTGTGTGCAGACTAACAATTTTTTAAGGGAATATATTTGATGATCTGTGACCTCTGAGGTGACCTTTCACTTCTATTATCATGATGATGTTGTGGAGTTTCTCATAATGATGCTTCTGTTCTTCATCTTGATTCATCATCATGATTCACAGAAAAACATGCAGCTTCAGTCAAATTAATTCTGAACTTTAGATTTATGTTTTTCAGTCTAGTCTCATTTAACACAATTATGAATCCTGATTATCTTTTTACAAGTAGAACAAAAGGCCACATGAAAATATTTACCATACAGCAAATATCAGCATTGATTCAACATTAAAAAGACCACAGTGCACATGAAATCAACCCCCTTGTTGTTCTAAATACAGTAATAAAATAATAATAATAATAATAAAAGTAGTACATGATTTTAGTAATAAAAAAACTAGGTTTTATTTTTATTTTTTAATGATCTACACTCATGATATGAAAAATCCAGTCATTTCAGTGACCAAAATTGTTATGCATAATGTTGGTCCCTCCTTAAGGTAGATACTTTCAATTAATAGATACATTAATCATGAATGACTAGAATAAGTGAATACATTATTTCTTCAGCAGCACTTGAAACTGAAAATGTTGCATCCACACTGACAGATGTTAATATAAAGACTAGTGTCACATAATACAGCAAAACAACAAACAAAACAAAACAAAAAAACATTTTATAATTAATCAATATGTCATTATAAGTAAATTGTTTAAAAACACTACTCTGAAAATAAAACATTATATATAAAGAGAGGCTTATTAGTTTGTTAGCAGCACAAGCTGTTGTAAATCCTGCCCACTTCTTTGCATCGTCAGCACATGCTTCAGTGCTCTGAGAGTGTTTATAGTGCTGTGAGTTTAACACTTCATGACTGAGAGCAGAACACAACACAATCTTCATCATCACACAAGACAAAACAACAACAATGAACAACATCATCATCCTCATCTGGACACTCACACTGTTTGCTCAAGGTTTGTAGTAAAACTTTCATAAAGACAATTCTTTTAAAATGTGAAATATACATATTTTTTAATTCTTATCCTTTGCTCCTTTCTTTCAGAGTGTAGAGGACAGATCACTGTAACTCAGAGTCCATCATTAATAACAGCAGCTCAAGGACAAGAAGTCAGAATAAACTGTAAAACCAGCAGTAGAGTGTATAATGGTAATGAGTTAGCCTGGTACTTACAGAAACCTGGAGAAGCTCCTAAACTCCTCATATATCTTGCATCTAGCCGTTACACTGGAACTCCATCTAGATTCAGTGGCAGTGGATCTGACAGTGATTTCACTCTGACCATCAGTGGAGTCCAGACTGAAGATACAGGAGATTATTACTGTCAGAGTGAACACTATATCAGTAGTAGCTGGGTGTTCACACAGTGATAAAGAGTCGTACAAAAACCTCCGTCAGTCAGAGTCACAGTGACTGCACTGATACAGCTGAGAGATACTGCAGCTGCTGATGGATGTGAATCATCTCAATCACTCTTAGATCATTATATTACAATGCAGAACACATCGATCTGATAATGAATTAAATCTGTGCTGGTTAGGTTAATCGCTCTGATGGCTGAACAAAAAAGCCTTAACTCTCAACATCTCAAAAAATCATCCACTGTCCACAACATTGCAGTCAAAAACTGAATTAACCTTTATTACATTTTAAAATAAAACCAATTCTCACTATTAATTAGCATGGATGTTACTATTGGCTCTTCGTTGGTACTTATAAAGCACATTTTAATGCCTTATTCTGCATGACCATATATTACATCCCTTTATCCTACCCCATAACTATTAATAAGCAGCAAATTAAGAGTTTAATCAGGCAAATGTCATATTTAATAGTTAGTTAATTGTGAGAATTGGACCTTCAAATAAAGTTTTCTCTGACTTGTACAAAGTTAATTTTGACCTGTGTTGTGGTTAGTTTAACCTCTATAGAGGCTGAACAAAATAAAGTCTTGATGCTGAACATCCCAAAATATCATCCATTGTCAACAGAGTTGCAGTCAAAAACTGAATTAACTGAATTATTATATTTAAAAATTAAAATACAAATAATCAAAACACGTATTTGGTGCCTGTGCAGCAGCACGTCAAGCTTTGAGGTCAAAAACACATTTTGTTAAATAAATAAAAACTCTACATTTCAAAATGCTGAATACCTTTTTTCTACATATACTAACTCTATTAAAACACAGCAAACACGATTCAAAATCAAGTCATTCGGTCAAAACATTGGCACTGGTTTTCTGTCCAATAGGAACATAGAGTCAATCATAGTGCATAAACTGTCACAATGATAACAGTTAATGGCATTACAAAATCTGCATTACTTGTCATGTCTCAGTTCTGCCTGCATATAATAGACAATGTAAAAATCCATAGATTTTTTTTTTTTTTTTTTCATTTTTACATTGTGTTCATTCTTGGCAACATACTATCTAAAACTGAATGAGTCATTACTTTATAGAATGTACAATAGAACAAACAGGGTCCCCTATGTAGAAATTCAACTGGAACCTTGAACCTTCCCGTGGGTGAGTGTTGGATGTGGATGGTGTCCTCATGGTAGCTGATGCCAGGGATCAACAAAAATTCCAGCATACATGACCTTTGGGTACTATGCAAGCTTGTTTGTGTCACAGAATAAAAAACATAAAAACAGTAATTGTGACCTTTTTCTCTCACAATTCAGACCTATATTGTAATTGTGAGTTTACATCTTACAATCCAGACTTCATCAAAATACTGTAAATTCACAATTGCAAGAAAAAAGTCAGAATTCTGAGATAAAGTCACAATTACCCTTTACCCTTTATATTCTATGACAGAAATAAGCCTTCATAGGTTCCACATGTGTAATGGGAAAAAACAAACAAACAAACAAACAAACATAAAGACTGCACAGTCTAACACACATTCTCACTCATTTCTCTTACCTCTTCTCCCTTTTTCTGATCCAACTATTCCTCTCCCTCTCCCAGGCATTATTTTCTCTCTCTCTCTGATTCTGTGTTGTTCTGCATCCACAAAACCAGTTCAAAGAGGTCTTTTTTACTCTGTGTTGTTGATTTAATGGAAAGAGCTTCAACACCTAACTATTCCTCCAACTGAGACTGGAATCAGCTATTTCTAAATATTTCAGTGATCTGTTACTTACAGTAAAAGTGCTTATCAGTTGTTACAATATTTTATATACAGATATTTTTTCAATACTTTTGAGCTGCTGTTGTAGCAGAAGCTTTATACTATATTTAAGGTTTGGAACATTAGGTCTTCAATTCTGACATTCTGTGTTTAAGCATTTGTAAACGAGACTAAAAAGATCCATGATTTTGGTTTTGGGTAAGCTTGTATGAAAAGAAAATGTAAGCAGTTTAGAAACATGGTAATTGACTGCATATTTTGTGAAAACAACATGAATTGTGTTAATGGTATGGTCACAACAGACGAATGTTGTGCTAATTGTGTTTAGAGTTTTGAAAATATGACTATAGATTAGACAAAAGAATGTTAGCAATTGAAAAAAAAAAAAAACTGTAGTATTCAACTATTTTGTTTCCTCTAATGATAGATTGGATGATAAAACATTATTTTGCACATACATCTTCCCTTATATGTAGTGTACATGAGATATGATAGAGATATTAGCACAAGCTGTTGTAAGTCCTGCCCACTTCTTTGCATCGTCAGCACATGCTTCAGTGCTCTGAGAGTGTTTATAGTGCTGTGAGTTTAACACTTCATGACTGAGAGCAGAACACAACACAATCTTCATCATCACACAAGACAAAACAACAACAATGAACAACATCATCATCCTCATCTGGACTCTGACTCTCTGCATTCAGGGTAAATAGTTGTACTAAATTACATTATACACATCTTATGTACAGTCCAAGAACTACTAAATGACTAAAATGTCTTATTTCAGAGATCTGGGGACAAGTGACAGTGACTCAGAATCCAGAAATAAAATCCATCAAACAAGGAGAAACTGTTACGATCAGCTGTAAAACCAGTCAGCTGATTTCTGGCTGTAGTAACTGTGTGTCTTGGTATCAGCAGAAACCTGGAGAAGCTCCTAAACTCCTCATTTATTATATAAACAGCCTCCAGTCAGGAACTCCATCTAGATTCAGTGGCAGTGGATCTACATATGGAAGTGATTTCACTCTGACCATCAGTGGAGTCCAGACTGAAGATACAGGAGATTATTACTGTCAGAGTGCACACCTGATCAGTAGTAGCTGGGTGTTCACACAGTGATAAAGAGTCGTACAAAAACCTCCGTCAGTCAGAGTCACAGTGACTGCACTGATACAGCTGAGAGATACTGCAGCTGCTGATAAGAGGCAGATGACACAAACAATGCAATGCCAATAATGTTAAATTACAAATCTTCTAATAACATTAAATATTAATTTATTTACTAAATATAGCAAACATATTTGTTGTATGTTCTGTAGCTTATTTTATTTTAAATAACAGTTAGTGCTCAGCCAGTTCAGTCTTTGTGTCACTCAGAGTATGAGAACGGAGTGGAAACCGAGGCAGAGATTTATCATTTTGATTTTTGATTGCAGAGCAATTGTGTTTTCTGTCTCATAATTGTTCACTGATTGATCAGAGTGGCTTCTTTCACCAGTGAAAAGAAATACAAATTTAACTAGATTTTGTCTGCAAGGTTAGTCTGTAGACATTTTTGGCTTATAGAAATGTTATATAAAAGCAATATCACACTCACAGCCCAATCTCATGACAATTTGTACATATTTTATGAGGTGGCTAATTGTACAACCTCACTTGTACAATTTCACATGATTTTTGCCAAATCGTACTCATTTTACACAATTCGTATGAATTTGTACGAATGACCTACACCTAACCCTGCCCCTAAACCTATCCGTCACTGGGGTTTAGACAAATCATACAAAATCTTACAAGTGAGGTCATATGAATTCGTACGAATTAGCCACCTCGTAAAATACGTACGAATTAGTCGTGAGATAGCATTGGTTATGCTGCGGCTTCATGTCTATGGTACAGTCTGTGCTAATATTCAGTAAAACTCCACTTTTTGTCATGCACAGCAAAATCCCCGGTGTCAAATTAACACTACTGGGTGTATATGCACTCTCAAAAAGGATGTGTTAAATAATAACACATTTTTTGTGTTATGGCCATTTTAACACATTTTGTGTAATTTTAAGTTGATCATGTGTAAAAAGAAAGAGAGAGAAACAACAGCGTGTCCAACACAATATGTGTTAACTATCATCCAATCACATTGCTGCCTGCATCACTCCACAAGCTGTTAACCAAATTCATGCCTCTTTTTCATTGGTGGATGACGTGGATGCACTCATGTCAGGTAAATGGATTTCGCCGCTAGAAATATAAAGTTCCCAGAGCATTCTCTGAGCGTCCCGCCGGTGTCAATGATGTTCCCAGAACGTTTCCCGAGATGCTCATGATGTGGAGCTCTTTAAAGGGTTGGGGAATGTTATTTGGAGGACCTTCAGGGATTAACACTGCTCAGAGTGCATTTGATCCCACAATACAGTGTGTTAAAGTAACACTGAAGCAGAGTTGAACTTAATGAGAATGTTAACAAGCAGAATTACTGAAGGAAAGAGAAACAGAAAAACAGAGCGAGACAAACAGAAACACAACTACAACTGACTTAGTCACAGACTTAGAGGAAATCAACTGAAATAAAACATTAAATATCACAAGGATTAAACCACTCCACAAACAGCATCACCAGTTTGACTTTATTTATCTCATACAAAAGTGCTTAATGAGAATTAACAGAGGTTTAGATGTGTTTCATTTCACAAAACGTCACCATCACTGTGGTCAGTGTTTGTTTTAGTTGGGCTCTTGACCCTTAAATTTACAAAATTATGATTTTTTTTATTTTATTGCTATAGTTTTGTTTCACATTAATGTAGCAAAGAAAACTTGGAGAAAATATGATGCTGGAAACAATCATGTAGCAGCTTGGTTCACTGACTGTTGCATTTCATTTTGTTTTTGCAGATTGACCTGGATGATCCTCAAGACTTCCTTTAATGTTTAGCAGAAAGCAAACACTTCCATTTATAAGAAGAACCTTGTACCAGCAGTCAAGCACAGTTGATGGTTTGAGGATGTTTTTTTGTTGTTGCATCAGGAACTGAATGCTTTGCCATCATTAAAGTTTTGGAAATGGCCTTGTTAAAGTCCAGATTGAGCCTTGCCTTCACAACACAACTCTCTGACTTCATGAATCTCTACTGCTCACATTACACAAGACTCC
Organism: Spinibarbus caldwelli; assembly: GCA_039654775.1. Lineage (NCBI taxonomy): Eukaryota > Metazoa > Chordata > Actinopteri > Cypriniformes > Cyprinidae > Spinibarbus > Spinibarbus caldwelli. The sequence continues at coordinate 22,742,163 of CM077264.1, forward strand.
TTGTCATCTGTGTTTGTAGCAGTGCAGTAGCACAATGGACCTGGAAGCACTACTGTATCTAACATTGTAAAGGAGACCTGCATGAAATCATGAAAGAAAAGGTTAGTCTAGTCCCTAATACTGTGATTTCGTTGGGCTGAGGTGAAGAAAGAGGAGCAGGAGCTCAGGAAGATAGAGTTTGTAGAGCACTGCACACAGATAACAACAGCACGGTGTTTTTGTTATACACTTTGTGTTCCAAAAAATAACTGATTTATCAATTACAAAAGCAGACTTTTTGTAACATTTAATTCAAACTGTATTTCTGAACATTGTACAGTTCTGCAAAACACTGATAGCACGTGACCGGTATTTTTAACAAGTGTTAGCGCACGCCTATATGTTCTAGTTTCATCATAAACTATGTAAGCAGGGCCTTGTAATAATATGTTGAACATCTGATAAGTTGGTCAATCACACATCCAGAGTTTTATCTTACTGCGGTGCTATAATATAAATTTTCCAGTTTTTAAGTTGTCTAACAAGAGTCTCGCTGTGTGCGAAAGTAAAATACCTTGGACATTTTATCACTGAACGCATAACAGATGATGAGGATATTGAAAGGCAACGCCGTATGATGTATGCAGGCGAATATACTTTTACGTAAGTTTAGTTAAGGTTCAGATGAGGTAAAGGTGTCACTTTTCAAAGCATACTGTACAACACTTTATACACTCTTAAAACAGATGTGTTAAAAACAACACAACCTGTGTTATATTTTAACACACCTGTGTGTCTAGTTAAGGACAACACATTTTGTGTTAATTTTAACTCAAACAGTGTTATTCTTCTTAACACAGGTTGATATTCTTCAAATATTTAAATAGTGCACCTTTAAGAATAGCACATCTATGACACAAATTGTGTTATTTATGACACATTAGTGTGTTAAAAAAAGGGATGTGTTAAAAACAACACAATCTGTGTTATATTTTAACACATCTGTGTGTCTAGTTAAGGACAACACATTTTATGTTAATTCAATTTTAACACAACCAGTGTGTTATTTTTCTTAACACAGGCAGTGTGTTAAAATTTAACACACTAATGTGTCATAAATCACACGATTTGTGTCATAGATGTGCTGTTCTTAACCAGTTAAAATGAATGCAATACAAAAAAGCTATTTTTAAAATATATATATATTTATTAAAACTTGACTGCTACATTTACACCAAGTCAATTTTCACATGTGATTTGAATGCTGAACATTAATAATACTAAAAGTAGTTCACAAGCACTGTTAGAATGAACAACATCTATCCCGCTAGAAATGTAAAGTTCTCAGGACGTCCCGCCGGTGTCAATGACGTTCCCAGAATGTTTCCCGAGATGCTCATGATGTGGAGTTCTCTAAAGGGTTGGGGGACGTTATTTGGAGGACCTTCAGGGATTAACACTGCTCAGAGATAAAAGTGCTTAATGAGAATTAACAGAGGTTTAGATGTTAGTTTCATTTCACAAAACATCACCATCACTATCACTGTGGTCAGTGTTTGCTTTAGTTGGGCTCTTGACCTTTGACTTTATAACATTAGTTTTTCTCTGGCTTTTGTAAATGCACTGCACAAGACATTTGGAACATCTATGCAACTCAGATACAAACTTTCATCAACAGTCAGCATATGAAACTCAATGATGGTGACAATAAACAAAAAGCTTCATGCTGCAGTGCATTCTGGGTGCATCAATCAAAACTCATTCATGGCTCCCAGAATGCATTGCACCACGAATAAAACACTGTTTAAATTTCCAAATACTGTTAAAATTCAATTTGCAAAAACAAATTTATAAAAAATAAAAAAAACTACTTTTTCCGATACTGTGGAATACAAGAGTCAGTAAACCAAGCCGCTACATGATAACTACTTCCAGCATCAGATTTTCTCCAAGTTTTCTTTGCTACAGTAATGTGCTTCATAAAAACAAAACTACAGCAATAAAACGAAAAAAAAAAACAATTTTGGAAATTTAAGGGTCAAGAGCCCAACTAAAGCAAACACTGACCACAGTGATGGTGATGGTGACGTTTTGTGAAATGAAACGCATCTAAACCTCTGTTAATTCTCATTAAGCACTTTTGTATGACATAAAGTCAAACTGGTGGTGCTGTTTGTGGAGTGGTTTAATCCTTGAGATATTTAATGTTTGTGGTTCAGCACAGTGTGAGTGGCTCAGTGGGAAATGCTGTCTCCTCACAGCAAGAAGATCTCTGGTTTGAGTCTCAGCTGAGCCAGAAAGTCTTTCCCTCACAGTCTAAAGATGTGTGAATTACAGATGCTTAGTTATCTAACGGTCTGGCTGACTTGTTTGTTTTTTTGGCTTTTTATGGCTCAGTTTTGTTAACAAAAATGAGTTGGCTGAACAAAAAAGAGACACGTGACTTTACTCAGTGACTTGAGTTGAGTGAACAACTTGGTCCAAAGTTGAGTAAACTCAAAAAATCTGTGCAGAAAGTTGCCTTGAAATTTTAAGTTGAGTCAACTTTTCATTTTTTAGCGTGTATACTGACTTTTATTCATTAGATGAACTAAAGTTTTTAAGTTGTCGGTTGCTAGTTGAGTTAAATTAAAAAGTTCATTGTGATAGGTTGCCTTATTTTTTTGAGTTAGGTCAACTTATTTTTTTTGTGTTTTTTTTTTTTTTTTTTTTACAGTGCACTTTTAAAGCACTGTTACAAAATCTTATGTATAGATTTATCTGCTGGCTTAATGCTTCTAAAAATGAGATTATTGTGGGTTTATCAAATATAGGGGTTAGTACTACACTGTATCAGTCAAAGTTGTGGAGACACTGGTATTGCTGTATTTTGTAACTCTTTATGTCTGTGATAGATGCTATGGGTTGTATATGTTGTCTATTGTCTTATTTAAATCTGGACCTTGAGCCTGTAATAAAGTTTGATTGATTGATTGATTGAATACATTTTCTGCAATGGTTGTACTTGTTGTTAGAATGCTTCAAATTGGGTCCAGGCTTGTTTTATGAGCGCACCCTTGTTTGTCAAACTAGTCTTAAGTGATATTGTTCACATTTTTAGAGTTTAACAGGTTAATGACCTCTTTCAGTATCTATAGTTGTAATAATGCATAAAATAACTCCATTATAGGGTTTCAGCATGATAAAATCAGAATGATAAAACAAACTTAAGAATGTTGTTGGCAATTTGTGGGGTGTCTGAGAAAGCTGAATGCGTGCGTGAGAGAGTTTGAATGAAAAAAATGTTTTAGGTTAAAGATGTGATTAACTACAAACTACAAGCATCCTAACTTAGAAACACAACACTATATGGTTTTCTCCCCAAAAACCAGTTGTTCAACACATTTAAAACGTCCTAAGAAAGTTTATTGTGTTTTGAAGAGAAAGTCAGATATGGTATATAAATTAATTTTTTTTTTTTTTTTTAATTATTGATTAATATGTGTAGCATTTGGACCAATCACATGCATATTTGATGATGGCAGGGGTGCAGAATTCGGCACAACACCGGACGTACACTGTGAAAAATTATTCACTATATTTACTCGATAAAATTGTTTCAAAATATTACAAGCAATATCATTAATTAATTCAACACATTAGATTTAATTAGAATTAATCAAATGAAATGCTTACAATTAACCATTCAAAAGTGAGTAAAATAGCATGAAAAAATTAAGTAAACTTTAAACAAAATTATTAGTTTCACTGGACAAAAAAAAAAAAAAACAACAACACTATGCTAAAGAATACTATATGCATGCCAGGCCAGTAGTTGGCAATCAAGAAACAACCCGCAAAAATGTAATATGCATGCACATGACGTCAACTTTTTCACAAATTAACATTTTAGTTGTTTACATGGAGAAGATACAGGCATCGTGTTCAAAAGCTTGTATTTTCAGGCCTCCAAAACAGAGTTATTGAAGAAACCTGTATGGAGGACCAAACCTGCAAAAAACAATAAAATAAATAAATACGCAAATAAATAAATAAATACATAAATAAATCCACAAAATAATACATACATAAATATATAGATAAATAAATGTGCAAATAAATACATAAATAAATATATAAATACACATATTTTTTGCTTCTAAGCAATTTTTTTTATAAATACACATATTTTTGCTTCTAAGCAATTGCAATATTGTTTCACAGCAAACATTTGTGCATTGCTGAATCAAACCTAGAAGTAGCAAATTAACTTATGATTTCTGCTTATAACTCATGGTGAATGAACATCATGACAGGATCTCTCTTTGGTTTATTGACTGACATTTAGCTGTTACAGAGCTGCAAAAAAAAAAAAAGGACCCTATTAAAAAGATACCACTATAATGCTTCAATATAGAAGAGAAAAAAAAGAAGAAAAAAAAGAATGGCTTCTGCTCAGGCTTTTAGACATAAACATTTATCATATGATCCTCAACAGTGGCGACAATAATTTTTCATACTGCAGTGCATAATGGGAGTTTTTACTATGGTGTTACCCAGCATGCATTGCAGCATAAAGCATTTTATTGATTGTCACCATTGTTGAGATTCATATGCTGGTTCTTGATGTCTGCATGTGTCGAAACAATACTTGAGTTCAAATTTTTATGTTTATTACATATATTTAAAATTTATTCACTATAACTATTAGAGCAACACTTTGGTTGCATGCTGTAGTTTTACGTTTAATTATGCAAAACTTAAACAATTATAAAAAAACTAAAAATAATAATAAAAAAAAAAATTTTTGATTGTAATCGAGCCACCTTATGATGACTATCTCATCACATTACAAACAGCTAACATCTCTGCTCTGCTTTACAACACCACATGCATTGCTGCACAAAGATCTAACACAGGAGTCAAAGGTCAAGAGCCCAACTAAAGCAAACACTGATCTCCATGATGGTGGCATCATTTTAACCAATAAAACATCAACATCTGATCCTCTGTAATTCTCAATAACAGCAGGTGTTCATCACTAATGCACAATCATCATTTAATTAGTCACTTAATTATTTCATCAACTTTAACTCTTTGAGAACTTGGGTTTTGACTTGAGACTTGACTTGGTCCCGCCTCTGCCCAATCCTTTAAAGAACTCCACATCATCTCTGGAAATGTTCTGGGAACGTCATTGACACCGGTGGGACCTTCTGAGAACGCTCTGGTAACTTTACTTTTCTAGTGAGGAAATCCATATACTTGAGTGCATCCACGTCATCCACCAATGAAAAAAGAGGCGCGAATTTGGTTAACAGCTTGTGGAGTGATGTAGGCAGCAGTGTGATTGGATGATAGTTAACACATATTGTGTTGGACATATTGTGTTGTTTCTCTCTCTCTCTCTTTCTTTTTACACATGATCAACTTAAAATTACACACAATGTGTTAAAATGGCCATAACACAAAAAATGTGTTATTAATTAACACATCCTTTTTGAGAGTGTAGGTCAGACCAAAATTGCTTAGATATAGGGCATTCAAAAAACAGATGTACTAATGTCTCCTCTGCTTGTTTGCAAAAAGAACATGAGCTGTCAATGTCCAAATATTTAGAAATATTACAATTAACAGGATATATTTTATGTAAAATTTTAAAATGTGTTTCCTTTGCCTTATTAGAAATACAATATTTCCCAGGTAAAAGCCAGGATCTTTTCCAGTCTATATCATCAACCAAGGACCTCCAGTAGAACTTTCCTCTTGAAGAAATTTTCCTTTTAAACTGAAAAATTTGGCACATATGCCTATTATTACATTTCTTATCTAACAGATCAACACCTTCCAACAGCAAAGCAGAGTGAGTAACAACTGAACTCCTTGGATTAAATAAAGAGTGACTTTTAACAAGATGAATTAAACCAGGTGAAATTGCTTTAACCACTTTATTAAATTCTTTTGAAGGAGTCGGGAAACTATGGTATCTCATAAATTGCTCATAAGAGAGAATATTTCCTGAGTCATCAAATAAGCAAAGGATACAATTAATATTATTTTGAAACCACCTGGGGAAAAATAATGATTTATTTCTGATGGTAATATCCCTGTTATTCCATAAACATGTTCTATGGGGTGAAAAACTGTGAACATAGCAAAGCTTCCAAGCAAGGAGACACTGATGATGAAATTTGGACAAAGCTATAGGTAGCTTAGAAGGTAGATAGTTACATTTCAAAATGAAGGAAAGGCTACCAATTTTATCAAAAACATGGTTGGGGATAAAATACCAAATGGACTTAGAATTAGCTAGACATCTTTTAAGCCAATTAATTTTAAAAATATTTATTGTGTCAGAAAAATCTAAAAAATCAATACCCCCATCTGCTCTACTATTGGAAAGCACTTCCTTTTTTAATTTATGAGGTTTATTTCTCCAAACAAATTTTAAGAAAATATTGTTAATTTCTTTGGCCACTTTATTCTCAACAAATAAAGATAGAGATGGATATACAAAATGAGAAAGACCCTCAGCCTTGGACAATAGCACTCTTCCAAATAAAGATAGGTCCCGTTGTAGCCAGGAATTAAGAATGTTTTTAGACTTGACGATCCTGGATGAAAAATTCAAGTGCTGTCTTGCTAGAAGATTTTTGGTTATATAAATGCCTAAATATTTAACTGTGGATTTAATAGGAATATTTTCTATGGAGTTATTATTCAAATCATGAACAGGCAATATCTCACATTTTGAGATATTCAATTTTAGACCAGAAGCACAAGAAAAATTGTATATTAAATCTAGAGCCTTTGACACTTGCGATTCATCCTTTAGAAACAATGTGGTGTCGTCCGCCAATTGTGAAATCTTAATTTCCCTCCCTAAAACAGAAATTCCTTTTAATTCTTGATTTTGAACAATACTTAGGGATAATAGCTCTGTAACTAATAAAAATAAAAAAGGAGAAATTGGGCAGCCCTGCCTAACACCACACAATATGTCAAATCTATTAGAGGTATTAAAATTTATGACGACAGAACTATTGATTCCATTATAAAACATAGCAATAGTGTCAACAAAGGCATCCCCAAATCCGAATAACTTTAGAGATTTTAAAAGAAACTGGTGCTCAATCGTATCAAAGGCTTTGTAAAAATCGAGAAAAAGAATAAGACTATTTGAGTGCACAGAATCAGCATAATTAAGCAAATCCAAAACTAATCTAATATTATTGGATATATGAAGGCCCTTTAAAAAACCAGACTGAGTTTCAGAAATAATAGAATCAAGATTCGTTTTTAATCTGTTGGCATACACCAAAGCCAGGACTTTATAATCTACAGTTAAGAGAGTAATGGGGCACCAATTATCAATTGAAAGAATATCTTTGTTAGCTTTAGGGATAAGAGAAATTATCCCTTGTTTCATGGTCACGGTCATCTCTCTTTGAATGATGCATTCTTTATACATTTTTACTAAAGGGATTTTTATAGTATCCCAAAAGTGAGTGTAAAATTCAACAGAAAGGCCGTCGATGCCCGGAGATTTTCCTTTTTTCATCAACTGAAGTGCCTTCCATACTTCTTCACACTTTAACTCAGACTCACAATATGATTTATAATCCTCATCAATAGCAGGGATACAACACTGTATTTTACCAAGAAAGCTATCACAACTATTAATATCAAATTTAGAAGAGTAAAGGTTACTATAAAAATTTTTAACGAAATTAGAAATCTGAACTAGATCTTTACAAACTGTTCCATCAATATTAAGAGCTGAGAGAGATGTTCTCTTTCCATTTCTCTTTTCAAGTGCAAAGAAATAGCTAGAGTTCCTTTCACCTTCTTCTAGCCATTTGGCTCTGGATCTAATGAATGCCCCTTTGGCTAACTCTAAATAAAGTTCATTAATTTGAAAACTCTAATTTTTCTTCTTCTGAAACATTCTCTTTTGATGATAATTCATTTAACCGACAAAGCAAATTAGATTCAGCTTGAAGTCTAGAGGCTTTCAGTTCTTTACATCTTTTAATAGCAATAAATCTGGATTTATATTTGAAGTATTCCGATTTTACTTTATAGCCATTATGCACATTAGTAAATAATTCCTTTGCAAGATTAATTATGCTATCATTAAATTTAGTATCCTTCAATAGAGCATTATTAAATTTCCAGTAACCCCGCATTTTGGAAAAAGGTTGCAAACCACCAAGATTTATTCAAATTTGCTTATGGTCTGACAAAGGAGCAAAAGAGTGTGAAATGTCCTTAACCAGGTGAAGAATTGAAGAGGATATAAGGAAAAAATCTATTCTAGATCTAAAGGATACATTTTTATTAGACCAAGTATATTCCTGTGAATCTTGGTTGTAAAACCGCCAGGCATCAACCAAAGAGAGATCAGAGCACAAAGATAAAATTACGTCATTTCTTAAAGCAACATTGCAGGGTCTAGGGGGGAATCGATCTAAAGCATCATCTATGCACTCATTGAAGTCACCACCTAAAATTATATGAGAATCTCTATAGTCCAAAAGCAGTTCTTTAATTTTAACAGTGATATGAGAGAAAAGCACTTTATTAAAGTGGTGAGAATTATACCCATAAAAGTTGCATAAAATGAAAAAAAGAATTGTCTAACTTAATAACAGTCAATATCCACCTGCCGTCATCTGATCCCACCACTTTTAGTATATCCCCTTTAAATTTGTAAATAAGGGTCGCGACCCCAGCAGAATGGTTACTGCAATGACTGTAGAAAACTGTATTTCCCCATTGTGTCTTTCAAAATTTTTCATCCACATCTCCAGAATGTGTTTCTTGTAAAAACATAAAATCAACATCACTTCTCTTACAAAATAAAAAAAATGCTTTCCTTTTGACCACATCGCGCAATCCCCTGACATTCAAAGACAGAACAGACAAAGATCTAAACGTATGATCCATTAAAACAAATTAACATGAACGAAATGAATATTAAAAAAGAAAAAAATATATATAGTTTGAAAATTAAACAATAAGAAAAAAGTGAAAAATGCAAAAACACTTAACTTAAACCATCAAGGGAGAGGTGGCAACAACCTACAGAACATATTGAACTAACAAAAATAAATACAGCACTATGTATATTGCGGTCGAGCTATCCAGTAGGCCTATTCCACAACGTGACGTATGCATACCGGAAGTAGAGAAAACCCTTTTCCGGTCCGGTGTATGCGCTAAACAGAACAGTGGACAAGACTGAAAGTAATCAGTCCTGTATTGCACCTTTGTGTTCAAACATGAATAAGAATCAACTGTTTATCGTTTTACAACTTTCCCAACGACGAAATTTACTCCAGACACTGACGGCAGCTGATGATGGAATGGAGAGTGCTGTGAGGAGAAGCACCTTTCCCAGTGAGTATAACCTTCTTAATGGACTGGAAACCAGTAGATGACTGAAACTAAACAGTGACTATAACATTTCACAATATATTTAAAATAGATTATGCTTATATATTGTTTTATAAACATAAGGTAGGCTATCGTATGGAAGCAGTTACGCTAACAGTGGAACATTTTAGTAAGAGGAATGTGTTTTCATTATTTGCGTGGTCTTCTGCGGGGGTTCTGACCAGTGCAATTTAAAACCCATCTCTGACTGGTATATTTATACTCTTTATACTGCTCTCTGTGGCTAAGCTCAGTGGTTCACCACAGTTAGAACTGTGATGTTCTAACTGTTCTATATCTGCATTAAACCTGTAATACTGATTCACCAAGTTAAATTTAGTCTTATGATTACTTCAATCATGAGATTATTATTTTTAGACTGACTGTCTAGACTTGTCATATGCTTTTGACACATTCCAACATTAACTCAGAACACAATAATTAATGTTAAACCTGGAAAGGAAGAAATGTTAGTCGTGATTAAGTATGCATAAGTTATATAAAAATAATTAATATTAAAATTCCTTCACAATATGTTTAGCACAAACTATTAAAATGTTTTATTACTTTGTTCTCTTTAATTAGGTGCTCTTCATGAGGCTTTGGAAACTGGTGTGAAGCCTCAACATCTCTCAAGCTTTGCTGGAAAGCCAGTTAGTAACATCATCCTCATCTACATACCTGCTGTAACATCCTTCTCCTCATCCAGATACATCATCTTCCTCCTCTTTATTACCCAGCAACTTCAACCACATTTTCTTAACACTCAGTGACATCTGACAACTCCTAAACTTGCTACGCAAACAAGAGCTGGTAGTGCCTTTTAAAGAAGTTGCATAGTCACCCTTAGCCTATTTCATAAGAGAATCCCCATGCTATATATCAGTGACCATCAGCAGAGCCTGGACATGCCAGTGGTAGGTGTGTATTATTATTATTATTTATTTAATTTTATTTATTTTTTCGCTTGGCTCCTAAACAAACACAATTTGTGATGCCTATGCCTATCCAATGGCTTTCACATTAGGGCACTTCTACCAGGCCATAGGGAGGCTTTTCATTTGGGTCCACTTTTCCATCTGGACTGGCACCAAGGTGTGAAGCATCGAGGTGAATGAAGATACCACAAGGACATTAACATCAAAGTTCTCAGCATTGCTGAGCTGCTTTTTCGAACTTGCTTGCAGATGTCATGACAAAACATGTATATCTCTTGCACTACATTGTAATCTGATTTGCACATCCTGCACTTTACATTGATTTTTTTTTTTATTATTATTATTAACTGTTGTCAAAATAAAACTGTTTTGAAGAATACGTTTTTCTTTTCTTTTTTTTTAACTGGGTGCAGAGCCTATACCAGGCCTGCTGTTTGCTTGTGCATTTTTGATTCTTAGTGTTATTTTGTAACCAAATTATAAACATTTAATAATATTACCCACTTAATTGATGTTTTAAGTCTACAGGTGGTATGGTATTGTGTTTATTTATTTGCCTTTTGTATATGTGCTTATAGAATAGCAAAGTTTTAAGTCAAATTCATTGTAAAGATTTACATTTCTCAATTTCATTCATGTGATCAAATGAAAACTGCTGTTTATTGGAAAAAAAAAAAAAAAACTGTTAAAATTATAGCCTATTACTATAGCTATACTAAAACTACAGCCATTTACTATCGGACATCATTCCAATATATTAAGTGTGTGTATATAGTGAGAGCTGAATCTTAAAATGTTATGTCATTTAAATGAAGGTAACTTTTTTTTTTTTTTTTTTTTTTTTTTTTTTTTTTAAAGCAAATGTAATTTGGTGCCCTGAAATCCCCCAAACACTGAATAAGGGTTAAAATGACCATTACTATATAACATAAAAGATAGGTCAGTAGGCACAGAAAACATGCATTTTTAATCACATACCATGATATATTAATCCTATATATAGAGGGTGCTGTTAATAATAAGTTGTTATAGACACTGAGACAACCAATATATTTGAAACCATCTTATCAGAAAATATACCATCATCATTAGCTAAATCCAGTTTGTATTTACTTCAAGCTGATGTGGCTCCTCATGCTTTCTTATTGACTACACTTGGACCTAATTACCACTTTTACCTGCAATACTATTTCAGACTGTAGTGTCCACAAACACATATACGTTTGTTTGAGTATTAATGAGGACATTGCTTAGACTTGCATCTGTTTTCTATCAGGTAAGTTATATATTTTATAACCCAACCATTACCACTAATCATACTTATTATAGAAACGGGCGAAATGCTAGATTTGAATAAAAACCTGTTCCAGCTTTTCGAAGACAAAAGGATCTACAGCCACATCAAATGTAGCTGCTAACTGACCTAAAGAGTGTATAGATGAATCTACTCTGAAGAGAATATAATCAGCAGACGGTGTACTTCTAATTTCAACAGTGTCAGCTAGCCTTCTCAAGTCTCTGGCAACTGTTAGCACGATGACTTCAAGCATCTCTCTAAAACACAATGCTGAATCGATGCTTGTCAGTTGCCTTTACATTAACGGGCATTGCGCAGGCAAACAATCTAACGCAGAACTTTTATAATGATCAACCAATGGTGCCATAAAGACCGCCTTCTCTGATGCTTGATAGACACCCTCTCATTAGCATGTTGAGCTGAGGAAAAATAAATACTGAACTACATTCAAAAATGAATAAACGTTTGAAAGGGGAAAAAAAATCAACTTTCAGTTTAGCATTTCCTTTAGCATTTTTTTTTATTTCCCCCAACATTCGTTTAATTGATTTAATTATTTATTTTCTCGCACATTTAATTATTTATATATTTATTTATACAGAAATATGTGTATTTATATATTTATTTATGTATTTATTTGCACATTTATTTATTTATATATTTATGTATGTATTATTTTGTGAATTTATTCATGTATTTATTTATTTAGTTGCGTATTTATTTATTTATTGTTTTTGCAGGTTTGGTCCTCCATACACCTGATGTTAACAAACAGAATCACTGAAGGAGAAAATCTTAATTTTTAGATTACCATTACGGTGGTCAGTGTTTGCTTTAGTTGCGCTCTTGACCCGTGACTTTTTAATAGTAGATGTTTATTTGATCTTTTTTTTTGTTTAATCGCAAAATTTAAATTTTCTTCTTCAGCAATTCTGTTTGATGACGTCAGGTGTTTTCAATAACTCTGTTTTGGTGGTCTGAAAACACAAGCTTTTGAACACGATACCTGTATCATCTCCATGTAAACAACAAAAATGTTAATTTGTGAAAAAGTTGAAATCGTGCATGCGTATGATGTTTTTGCAAGGTGTTTCTTGATCGCCAACTACTGGCCTTGGCATGCATAACATAGTATTCATTCACATAGGATTTTTTTTTTTTTTTTCCCAATGAAACCAAAAAAAAAAAAAAAACTGGCCATAGATCATTTGGTACAGAATGAGTCTATAATTATAAAACCCGCAGACAAAGGGGGAGCCATTGTGATAATGGACAAAAATAAATATGTTTGTCTTTATCTTTATTTATTCTTTCCCTTTCTAGCTTGTACTTATTTGAACAATGACTAAGACTTGGCATTGCGAGTACTTCCTCTGTCTGTTTGCATCTTTAAGATGAATCGCTTTATGCATTCTCTAATTGTAAATCACTTTGGATAAAAGCATCTGCAAAATGACTAAACATAAATGTTTTAGCGAGACTGACACAGACATCAAGAATCAGCATATGAACCTCAACAATGGTGAAAATTAACAAAATATTCAGATAAACCTCGGAACATCAGAAAACAAGCAACTAAAGTCATAACAAAAACAGCAAACATAAAAGCAAATATAAGAATAAAAGAAAATATACAATTCACCTGTATTATTTATTCATGCAGCAATACATGCTGGGAGCCATGGATGAGTTTTGTACTATGCTAGTACCCACCATGCATTGCAGCATGACTTTTTTATTTTTATTAAATGGTCACCATTGTTGAGGTCCATAAGCTGATTCTTGATGTCTGTGTGAGTCTGACTCACTCTATAGATGAAAATGTTATGTGCACAAGCTATTTGGAAGGTCCTTTATATTAATGTTGTCACACAGGCTCTTAAAACCATTTTTACTATAATCAATCCGACTAATAATACAACATCCTTTTAATCGGAGATTAGACATACAATGAGCTGACGTTCACTATCAATGAAATCAGTTCACCAACTGATGATTGTCATTGTAAATATGATAACCAACTACTGGTCATTTTGTCTGGGCTTTTGAGTTGTAACAAAAAAGTTTCAGGAACACATGACTACAACATCCAAAGGAAAAAAAAGAAACTAACAGAAGTCAAGACTCAAGAGCCCAACTAAAGCAGACACTGATCTCTAACATGGTTAATTCAAATGAAAATAAATCAACATCTAAACCTTAGTTAATTCTCAATAAGATCTTCTGTAGATGTCTGACAGAAATAAAGTCATTCTGGTTATTAATAAGTGGAGCTGGTGATGCTGTTTGTGGGGTTGTTTAATCAGATTTTGAGAGATTTAATGTATTTTATTTCAGTTGATTTCATCTAAGGCTGTGGCTGAAGTCAGTTGTAGTAGTTCTTGTGCTTTCTGTTTGTTAACAGCAGGTGTTCATCACTAATGCGCAATCAGCACTTAATTAATCACTTAATTACTTAACTGCAAAGTTTTAAAACTTAGCTAAAATATCGGTACAAGGACAACGACGGAATGCTGCAAGATTCGTATTATTGGAGGACCTGGAAATGGACCGTTTGACTTTTAGCAGAAGAATACTGCAAAGTGAATTGGGATTTAATCCTTCCCAGCTGGATTTCGTCTTCGCCTTACCAGGTAGGAAAACTTTTGAAGTGGTATTTACTACCCTTGTGTTATATTAACAATTTCTGGAAAGATTTCAAAGAAAGAAGAAAGCATCTGCTTGTTTTCAAAAGATTAATATGATTCCTTTGGCTGAGAGAGAACTCAGAGTTGTGACTGTGGTGATGTTTTCAGAGAGGATTAAGCTTGAGGATATTTCTACATGGCTTTCATTGCATTGCTCAGTTACAAAAGCCTTTCAAATTAAAGATGAAGATGGAGTCAAGACAGGAGCCTCAAGATTCCACGTTCGTTTGAGAACTAACGAGAAAGGTGAGCTCTCCCACCTGCCGTCTATGATCCAATTAGGCTCAATTAGAGGCTTTGTGTTCTATAATGGCCAACCCAAGGAGTGTAGGAAATGTGGATCCTTGAACCATCTAGCAGCCCAATGTGAATCTGTCTTTTGTAGAAATTGCAAAAACCATGGTCATGTCTCAAATAATTGCACTGTACCTACGAAGTGTAATTTGTGTGGGGCAACTAATCACAGATTTCGGGACTGTCCATCTGCATATGCAAATAAAACTCGTCAGCAACCTGGGGAGAACCAGGAAGGGAATATAAACCTCCCTGAAGTACCTGAGATGGAGGAGGACATTTTCAGAGACTGTCAGTCTTTAGTACCAGACACTTTGGAGGAGCAGGGTGCTGGGGTAACTTCGAGACAACCCTCACCCTCAAATCCAGGTGAAGAGGACTTCGGAGGATTGGGAGGGAAAAGTGATGTAGAACTTGAAAAAATTGTTCCACGGGAGCACAATTCACATCAAGAGTTGAACGAGCTGGACTCTCTCATAGATTTCCCTCTCTTGGGTCAGTCTTCCCCAGAGCAGAACCCTCAGTCCTTAAATCGGAACATTTTGCTCGATGACTTAACGTCACTTCCAACATCACTTCCTTTACTGTCGGACTCCTCTTCACCAGGAGATACATTAGTGGAAGTAAGAAGTCCCTCACCAATCATCAATGTTCCACGAGGAATACAGGATCAGGAGGATCCACCGAATTAGTCATCCTTATCTTCTACTTCAAATCCCTTTCTTGATTCTAGTGAAATGTCTGCCTTTTCTTCCACGACGCAAATGAACAAAGAATTAATTCCGAAGGGAATGGAAATGCAGAGTAAAAAGAAAAAGAGGAAAAGACTGAAGAGTAAAACAGAAACACTCTAAGGATGGTTCCCCTCCTTTTCTTTCTCTCCCTTGGCACTGAATGACCTCTCTATCTGTAGCCTCAATCAATACAAGAGGTATCATGGACCTGGTAAAATGTACTTCTGTTTTTTCGTATTTGTATAATGCAGGTCATGATATTTGTCTACTTCAGGAATGTAATATTCCTTTTAAACAGGATTATAAAAATGAAGAGAATAGGTGATATATGGTCAATCAGTGTGGTCTGGGGATAATAGTAATAGATCTTCTGGTGTGGGTATTCTTTTGAAGGGTAATTCCCTAAAAGTTTTTAAAACACAAGAGGTTAAAAATGGGAGATTAATATATGTGGATTTAAAATTCAATAACTATTGTTTTCGTGTGATTAATGTATATTGCCCAGTGGATCTACAAGGTAGAAAGGAAGTTTTGAAAGCACTGCCACCTTTATTGATTTGTGGGAAAGAGACAACATTAGGAGGGGATTTTAATTGTCCTTTAAAACAGAGTGATCTAAAATCTAGCTCAAACGTTTCACTGGATTCAAGTTCTCAAGATCTAATCAACTTAGTAAAAGATTTTGGTTTAGTAGATACTTTTAGAATTAAACATCCAGATAGTCCCGGGTACAGTTGGTCTAATGGTCGTAGCTTTTCCAGAATCGATTTTTTGTTTACTTCACCGCAATTAACAGTACTGAATTTGGGGAAAAACGCAACTTTTTTCTCTGACCACGCTAAGGTGGATGCTGAGTTGGTTTTTGGAGGGATAAGAGTGAAAGGTACTAGGTTATGGAAATTAAATACTAGTTCATTAGACAACCAGGAAGTTGTAACCCTATATAAAGAAAAATTGATTCAATGGAAAAGTTTACAGCCATTATATGAGTCGGTTGGTGAATGGTGGGAATACTTTAAAATCAGAACAAAAAAAATCTTTATAAGAGAGGGTAGAAAAATTAAAAGGAAAGAAGGTTTTGTATATAAATTATATCAGAAGAAATTACAACAATTTTATACTATGTCCCGCTCAGGTTTTAACATGGTAGATAATATTATGAGACTTAAAAAAATAATTTTGGACATTTACGCAGACCAAAGTAGGAGTTTTAATATAAGAAGTAAAATACAACATATTGAATCAAATGAAAAGTGTACCCGATACTTTTTTAGGAAAGTTTTTCGGTCCAAGACTGTTATAGATGAATTAAAAAACCAAGATAACGAAGTCATAACTGAAACAGAGGATCTAATATCATATATCCACTCCTTTTATCAAAACCTTTACTCTGAAAAGAAAATAGATGAGAGGGTTATGGGTGATTTTCTTTTTAAAAGTGTTGTTGAACAAAAGGTTTTAACTGATCGTGAACTCCTTATCCATCTCAATGATCTTACAAAAGCATTAAATAGTATGAAAAGTAATAAAAGCCCTGGCAGATAAATCTGATTTAAAGAATTGGTGCCCTTTGTCCTTGCTGGGCACTGATGTGAATATATTGCAAAAACAATTTTTTTTTAGACTCCAACCCAGTATGGGAAGCCTAATCGGGAATGAACAAACGTGGGGTAAAAGGTAGATCTTTACATCAGAATTTATCACTAGTAAGAGATACCTTCCTTTACTCACAGGATCGTAAATTACCTTTATGTGTGGTGGGATTGGACCTAGAAAAGGCTTTCGATAGCATAGACCACCTTTTCTTACGGAAAATGTTACAGAGTTATGGTTTGGGGATTCAATTCTTAGATGGATCAATTTATTATATACTGGATGTCAGAGTCATATATTGGTGAACGGCCATCTATCACCACCTGTGAGTGTTCATTCAGGAGCGAGACAGGGATGTGGTTTATCTCCCTTACTCTTTGTATTAGCCATAGAACCATTAGCTCATGCTATAAGGCAGAGTTCAGAATTGAAGGGATTATTAATACTAGTGAGCTTAGGCAAGGAAGCAATGTTATCACTTTATATGGACGATATTACCCTGTTACTTTCGAATAAACATTCAGTAGAAAGAGCACTACAGTTATGTGAGCTTTTTACATTGGCGACTGGTATGAAAATTAATAAAAGTAAAAGTGAGATTCTATACTTAAATTGGATAGAACCCAAATTAAATTTTGGTTTGAAAATCCAAGATAAAACCATTAAAATACTAGGGATGGTGTGGAGTAGAGATATAGAAGAAAGGAATTGGAATCCCAGGATACAACAAATAGAGTGGAAAATAAAACAGTGGGAGGAAAGGAGTCTTAGTTTTAGAGGTAAAGTGTTAATAATTAATGCAGAGATTATAGCATCTCTTACATTTGTCGTGGCAACCTTGCCAGCCCCAAGATGGTTTTTAAATTCAGTAAAGAAAAAGATTTTTCGGTTTTTATGGAATTCTAACCAGGAGAGGTTGAAACGAGAAATTGTACGTAGAAAAATCGAGAAAGGAGGATTAGCGGTCCCCGACATACAAGCTAAACTGGATGCTATGGTTCTCTTTCCTGTATTGAAATCTTGCCTAGATGATGAAGTGGTTAATTATAGTAGTTTCTTCGTGAAGTTTTGGGTAGGCCGACAAGTGGGGAGACTTTGGAATAAGAGAATGCCTCAAAATACTCCCTATGCAGAAACTAGACCAGTTATGTGTAATAGAATAATGCAGATATTAAAGAGAACATCTTGGTCCAATATTCAGATAGGGAGTTTAAATAGACAGCTGGTGAAGGAGAGGCTATCCTCGTCCGTTTTTAAAATGACTCCCGTAGGTCGTCACATTGAATCAGAATGTATTAAGGTTTGGAGGAATGTGAATGATGATTTTTTGTTTAATTACCATAAGGATATCGCTCGGCAAGCAGTACAAAACTGTTTACCCACCCGGGCCTTTTTGAAGAGGAGAAGGTGTTCTCGTCTTTCTCTGTGTCCTAGAGTAAACTGTGGTGAAGAAGAAACAATAAGTCATTGTTTGTGGGAATGTGCTTATGCCCAGAAGGTTTGGGTTTCTATTCGATTATGGTTACATAATTTGTACAGAGTGCCAAGTGAAGGTGATATTTGGTATGGAGAATTAGAAAAGGTTCATTGTGAAAAATGGATACGGTGGTGGGCAATTATAAATGGTTTTTAAAGAAGCACTATGGAAATCTAGAAATATTTGTGTTTTTCAGAAATATGAGATCCCAGTTAAATCAGTAGTTACATCAAGTTTAAAATGTATAGGGGATTATATTTTAAGAGACAGGCAGAAATTGTCAGTCAATGTAACCGATAAGTTATGGAACATACCAAATGTTCCTCCTTTCAATATGGTTTTAAAAATTGGTTAATTCTTGGAAACGTGTCAAGAACAAAGGGTAACAGATTGATTCAATTATATGATTGTATGATATGTATCTATGAAAGATTGTTTTTGTCTTTGTGATGTGATTATAAAGAAAATAATAAAATAATAATAAAAATAAATAAAATCTGGTTGTCACAACACTGATCATTCTCATGCTGTAAATCACTGGGAAAATCAAAAAAACATAAACTACTCATATAAGTAGACTCTGAATGAGTCCAGCGATACTCTAAGTCAGTCTAGTAGATTATGTTGATAGCGGCTGGTTCTGAAAAAGATCTGTCATGACAGCAACAGTTGCTCACAATCAGAGTATGTGAGCGGAGCGGTGTGATTTTGAATGGAGCAAGGAGCGGATTTTTTAAAAGTCTGAGCTTCGTGGTTTTCACTCGCTCCAAGAGCGCTCCACCACCGCTCTATCACGAGTACAATTCATACCAACGACCCGTAATATAACTGCATATTTAGCAAGAATTCACATTAAACTCAGCTAGCTTGATAGAGGAGGATCACTCAAATCAGAAAGAATGTGAAGGCTATTGTGACGGCCATGTACATGGAATATATCTCAAGGAATTTGTTTGTTCCTTCTAGATACTGAATATTTTCAGCTGAAAGCATGATTTAAACAAGTAGCCTACTACAACACTTATTCACACGCAATCACTCTTTCAATAACGCATTCAAACAAATGTAATCTTACAGTGCTACTTCATCTGTACCCGATTTCGAATGAGCACAAATTTGTAAGAAATGCATCAATCCGTAAAATAACTGACGAAAACGTACTGTTATTTTCATCACAAACAAAATTTGCACTGCAAAAAGCAGCAATTATGCCTTTTAATGCTGATAACCATGTTATTAGCTTGTCATGTGGTGGGAAAAATGTCTGCATGCTAGTGTTCCAATAAGCCACTTTGAAACTCTCCTGTTATTTTATTTCTTTTATTTTTTAATATACGTTATGAACAGAACTGTGATATTTCAAACCTACTGAAACACTTCATCTGCGGAACAGTGTTTCTGATATCAGTGAGCGCGGAGTGATTATTAAATGCTCGGAGCACGGAGGGGAAATTGTTGCCACTCCACTCCGCTCACATATTCTGCCGGACACCGCCACACATATGTGGCTTTTTGTTAATGACTGTCCTACTAACTACAGGATTTAACACAGAGTAATGATAGATTGGAAGATGCATCATTTTGGACATACTAAACTCATCTTTATATATGCTACAATTTAGCATTAAATGCACACTGACTGTTCATACAGGGTGTCTTCCCTTATGTAGTGCACATGAGATATGATAGCAGCTCAAGCTGTTGTAAATCCTGCCCACTTCTTTGCATCATCAGCACATGCTTCAGTGCTCTGAGAGTGTTTATAGTGCTGTGAGTTTAACACTTCATGACTGAGAGCAGAACACAACACAATCTTCATCATCACACAAGACAAAACAACAACAATGAACAACATCATCATCCTCATCTGGACACTCACACTGTTTGCTCAAGGTTTGTGTGATAAAATTTGATAAATATTATTCCTTCTTTGAAATGTGAACCATCAGGTAGAAGGTACCGGAGCATCAGAGCTCGCTCTGTCAGATTGCTCAACAGCTTTTTTCCCCAGGCTGTGAGAGCTCTTAACTCCAATCCCCCTGTCCCCCTCTGAAACCATGAACACCTCAGCCCTCCCACCCCCCAACTCATTAAAAACTGTTGACAATATTACTAAGTGCAATTCTGGACCAAACCCCTGAATGTGCTACACACAGGTGAGTGGGCTATACAAACCACCTGTAGTAACGCACTCATCCCACTATATGCACACTAGACACTTTCTACAAACACTCCCTGCCACAAAGACTCTTAAGAAAATATATGTCTACTTGAACATTGCACTACAAAATAATACATGTTTACTTGAGCATTGCACTACAAAATCTTTTTGCACTATGCACTGTCTCCCACAAAATCTGCACAATAATGTACAAAATATATATTTTTTCTGCACAATTTCATGTACATATATCTCTTTTGCACAATTTCATGTACAGTATTTATGTAAAGTTTTTTTGTACAGTCTCAGTTTGTGTATGTGTGGACAACTAGGTATAGCAGTTATAGTATTTTTAGTATATGTATAGTCAGATAGTTAACTGTTGTATAGCTCTATTGCTTTTCCTATACTTGCATTGTTGTATGTTTATCTTATGTTTAACTAGTATGTAGCACCGTGGTCCTGCGAGACACGACATTTCGTTCCACTATATGTCCACACATGTAGCAGAATGACAATAAAGCTCGACTTGACTTGACTTGAAATGTACATCAATGTACATCATGTGTCTAAATTTTATTCTTGTTCTTTCTTTCAGAGTGTAGAGGACAGATCACTGTAACTCAGAGTCCATTAATAACAGCAGCTCAAGGACAAGAAGTCAGAATAAACTGTAAAACCAGTAGTAATGTCTACAGTGATAGTCTTGGGCCACGGTTGAACTGGTACTTACAGAAACCTGGAGCAGCTCCTAAACTCCTCATATATCTTGCATCTAGCCGTTACACTGGAACTCCATCTAGATTCAGTGGCAGTGGATCTAACAGTGATTTCACTCTGACCATCAGTGGAGTCCAGACTGAAGATACAGGAGATTATTACTGTCAGAGTGCACACCAGATCAGTAGTAGCTGGGTGTTCACACAGTGATAAAGAGTCGTACAAAAACCTCCGTCAGTCAGAGTCACAGTGACTGCACTGATACAGCTGAGAGATACTGCAGCTGCTGATGGGAGGATAACATTTCAGGGACTATTTATTATATGATATAGTTGTGAAGCATCAGGCAGTGAGTGATGGCCTAAATCCATGTGCAGAGATTTATTAGGAGAAACAACAAGGACAATCCAGAGAGTGGTCATGCACAAGGCATACAGGTACAGAGGCAAACAACATGCAAGGGCTAAGCAAGATCAGAATGCAAAGGTTATAATGGCCAGAGTCCAAAAACCAAGAGAGTAATCCAAAATCTACGGCTCAGAGTAGCAATGTAAAACAAACAGTATTTCACACTGAGTGAACAAGCAGTCATCTGCCTAATTAGACATGGCCTATTTAATAGATGAAAAACACCTGAGAACAAACAGAGTTAAGGTGATTGTGACGTCTGATGGAAGAGTTGAGAAGACACAGAGGGTGTGATATCACTGTATATCACTAGCTAGATTTCACATTTTCTAGAAGAAAAAAAAAATCAGCGTCAACAGTTGATTCAATCATTCAGAATGTCAGTATGACTGCTGAGAGTCTCAGTGTGAACAAACCTCATCTCTCCATTAGTCCAACTCAACTGACTCATTTCAGAGAATAAAGAGTCAAACAGTCAAACTCATATTTGAGTTATTCTGTTCCTCTCAGAATCTGAAAACATAGAAGAACAAACAAGACAGACTAGATATCAAAGACATGAAGTCACAAAATATTTCTGAATACTTATTTTAAAGCATATTATTGCTGAATAAAAGCACACATGCAGTCATGTCTGATGTTGTTGTGAAAAGCAGAGCAGATGTCAGATGAGAGAGTAAAGTTCAGTGTGGAGAATGAATGGAGTCTCATGTGTTGTTGGTCTCCATGTGAGACATCAGAGAGAATCCAGAGGAGAGAGTGAGTGGATCTGCTCTGAACACTGATCTCTCCTCACTTCTCCTCATGAGAGAGTCAGGCTGCTCCAGCTGTTCAGACCGTCCTCCTGCAGGACTCCAGCACTGCTGTCCTGA
This sequence comes from Spinibarbus caldwelli, assembly GCA_039654775.1. Lineage (NCBI taxonomy): Eukaryota > Metazoa > Chordata > Actinopteri > Cypriniformes > Cyprinidae > Spinibarbus > Spinibarbus caldwelli. Next base: position 22,764,740 of record CM077264.1, read on the forward strand.
ACACCTTCAGCTCCGGCTCCAGTCTGAAGAGACGCCTGTGTTCGTCTCTCACATCAGTGCTGCTGATCTTTGTGGAAATCTCTTCACACTCACTGTAGGAGAGATGAAGCCTGACAATCAGAGAACAAATGTCAACTCAAAAGATCAACTATGTTTGGCCTTTGTTTCTCTGATCACAACAAGCAGCTTCAGAATTAGCTGAGTAAGAATTAAGTAAGAGTTAGCTACAATATTTGTTAATAAAAGAGTTTTTATTTTCAAATCAGTTTTCATGAATTTTATGAAATGTAATTTTCCATTATTTTAAATTAAAAAAATTCCATGTTTAATTGAAAAAATGTTTTTTTTTTTCTCATAGCTTATATATCATAGAAATCTTTCCAGAAAAAAAAAAAAAAAATTAAACTGTAACATTAAGTATCCAACCAAGCTATTCTTTAACACACACAAAAAAAATAATGTATATAATAAAAACAAATATAATGTGTGAAAAAAATGAATAAACACTCTATCTGTAGTTCAGTGTCTCTAGTTCATATTCATGACAAATTATTAAAAGCTTCGAATGTTTTGTAGAACATGAACATGCATGAAGAAATTGATCTGTGATCTGAGACTGACAGCTGCCTGTTCTGTGTGTGAAGAGCATTTACATAGAGACACTTTGCATGAGAGTGTTTATAGTGCTGTGAGTTTAACACTTCATGACTGAGAGCAGAACACAACACAATCTTCATCATCACACAAGACAAAACAACAACAATAAACAACATCATCATCCTCATCTGGACATTGCTGTGCTGTATACAAGGTACATGAGACTGGATAAAGCGGTATAATTGATGAAGTCGGCCAACATATCCTGTATATTATAATATGGAACAAAATATTTGTATTTCCTTTGATGTACATGCATGAATCTTATAAATTTCTCTCTCAGGCTCCAGCGGACCTGTTTGTTTTGCCATTCTGAGCCGTAACAGTTGTGGAATTTATGCTGGTCAGACAAAGACAGACTGATCATAAAAAGGAATGCAACAAAGATTATTCAATAAACTTTATTCAGTTATTTCATCACTTTATCTCATGCTTCCTGCTCTTTCTGTATCTGCATCTCTTCTAAAAGTATAAGGCCTGGTTTCACAAACGGGACTTAGTTTAAGCCAGGACTAGGCCTTAGCTAAATTAAGATATTTAAGCAACTTTTACAAAAATACCTTAGAAGAAAACATTACAGGTGTGCATCTTGACACAGAACAATGACAGTGACATATTTGAAGATATGTCAGAGCAAGATATTTTCAGTTGACAGCTCAAACATGTATTTTAGTCTGGGACTAGCTTAAACCTTGTCTGTGAAACCGGGGGTATGAGTTAACATGCCAAGGTGTTATCTTTGAATATCAGACCAAAATCTGGCACGTCCTGACAGAGAGAGATAGTGAAGACTGGATCTAAAATGTTTGATTCATTAACTTTTCACATAATGTATTACACTGATACACGTATTTATCATTCGGCCATGAAATTTACTTGAAAAGAATACTAAAGACTCTAAATGGGACACTATACCAGCCGTTCAGTGTAACTGAGGTTTGAATACCCTTTGACTGAAGAACTTCTAGCACAGCGTTAAACTGGTATCGAGCCAATCTTAGCTGTTTGTACTCCCTCATAATTGTCAATTCATATTTCATGTTACAGGCACATTGCAATTAACCATGGTCAGGTCATTTCATGGGCAGTTTATTTCCAAAGTATTCAGAAAACTTTAATAAATTAATAAATCTTATAAAGCAACTGTAACAACTGGCTTGTTTTGAATGTTTTAATTCTGACATAAAATCAGAACAATAACAAGAACATTTAACAATGCATAACAAAGCTTTTAGCCTTAACAAATACACTCTCAAAAAGGATGTGTTAATTAATAACACAATTTTTGTGTTATGGCCATTTTAACACATTTTGTGTAATTTTAAGTTGATCGTGTAAAAAGAAAGAAACAGAGAGAGAAACAACACAATGTGTCCAACACGATATGTGTTAACTATCATCCAATCACATTGCTGCCTACATCACTCCACAAACTGTTAACCAAATTTGTGCCTCTTTTTTCATTGGTGGATGACGTGGATGCACTCAAGTATATGGATTTCCTCACTAGAAAAGTAAAGTTCCCAGAGCGTTCTCAGAAGGTCCCACCGGTGTCAATGACGTTCCCAGAACATTTCCTGAGATGATGTGGAGTTCTTTAAAGGATTGGGCAGAGGCGGGACCAAGTCAAGTCTCAAGTCAAATCCCAAGTTCTCAAAGAGTTAAAGTTGATGAAATAATTAAGGGACTAATTAAATGATGATTGTGCATTAGTGATGAACACCTGCTGTTATTGAGAATTACAGAGGATCAGATGTTGATGTTTTAAATGTTAAAATGATGCCACCATCATGGAGATCAGTGTTTGCTTTAGTTGGGCTCTTGACCTTTGATTATTTGTGTTAGATCTCTTTCTGTAGCAACGCATATGGTGTTGTACAGCAGAGTGGAGATATTAACTGTTTTTATGTGATGAGACAGTAACCATGAGATGGCTTGACTACAATCAAACAAGCTTTTTTTAATATAAATATGTTTAGGTTTTGCATAATCAACCTTGTGAAACTACAGCATGCAAACAATGTGTTGGTCTAACAATTGTAGTGAATGAATTTTAAATTATATAATATAAAAATTTGAACTCCAGTATTAATTTGACACATACAGACATCATGAACCAGCATATGAATCTCAACAATGGTGACAATCAACAAAATGCGTCATGCTGCAATGCATGCTGGGTAGCACCATAGTAAAAACTCCCATCATGCACTGCAGTATGAAAAATTATTTTCGCCACTGTTGAGGATCATATGATAAGTGTTTATGTCTAAAAGCCTGAGTGAAAACAGCTCTTTTTTTTTTTTTTCAATATTGAAGCGGTATCTGTTTAATAGGGCACTTTTTTTTTTTGCAGCTCTGTAATAACTAAATGTTAGCCAACAAACCAAAGAGAGACCCCTTCATGATGTTCATTCACCATGAATTGTAAGCAAAAATCATAAGATAACATTGTGAAACAATATAGTAATTGCTTAGAAGCAAATTACTTTGAGCTAATAAAAGGGTCAAGAGACCAACTAAAGCAAACCTGGACCACAATTATGGTGGCATCATTCTCTTTTCTTCAATGATGCCGCTTGTTAACAACAGGTTTCATCACTAATGCACAATCATCATTTAATTAGTCACTTAATTATCTCATTAACTTTAACTCTTTGAGGACTTGGGATTTGACTTGAGACTTGCTTGTGACTTGAAAGTCCCACTTCTGGATTTATGATACATTAGTGTGTTAAATATTTTAACACACTGCCTGTGTTAAGAAGAATAACACACTGGTTGTGTTAAAATTGAATTAACACAAAATGTGTTGTCCTTAACTAGACACACAGGTGTGTTAAAATATAACACAGGTTGTGTTGTTTTTAACACATCTGTTTTTTTTAACATACTAATGTGTCATAAATAACACAATTTGTGTCATAGATGTGCTATTCTTAAAGGTGCACTATTTAAATATTTGAAGAATATCAACCTGTGTTAAAAAGAATAACACACTGGTTGAGTTGAAATTAACACAAAATGTGTTGTCCTTAACTAGACACACAGGTGTGTTAAAATATAACACATGTTGTGTTGTTTTTAACACATCTGTTTTAAGAGTGTACAAAGTCATAGGTACTACTCTACAATGAATGTAGTAATAATGCATGAAAAATCTGTCGAAACTGTCAAAATGGATGGGCTGCAACATGACTGTTTTGAAAGAGTTACAGTTCCAAATGAAACTTCTAGATTCTTCTAGATATCACCTCAAACTTCTAGATATCACCTCATAGCTTGTGGTAGGGGATGAAGTAGTAATAGCAGGGTCATGGATTGTCTCAGCAGCTACTTGTACATCTTCAGCCTCACAATTCTGAAATAAATAGTATCTGCAGCATAAACAAACTTAAATGAAATGTACATGGGCTCCAATGTGTCCATGATATTATATACTTACATCATCATCATCATCATCAGCTGAATGCGTGCCATCGCAGGACTTGAGACACAAGACAAGCTCTGCTGTGACAGCTCTTTCATGTCCTCAATAAACAAAAACACAAGAGACTGCTTGAAAAATATCCAAAAACTATTTTCATAATCATCTATTTATTTACAACATGTCCCATCAGTCAAAACCTTATTTTATGTTTTACACTGAGTTTATGAATCTAATATATTAATGTGGTAGCCTATGGTATCCAAATGAATAATAATTATTTATTAAATAAACATAAGAATTGATCACTATTGCATCATAACACACTGTGGACTAAACAGCAGCCGCTGGCTTACACTGGTCATGTTAACGAGTGTGTCTAAATGACCGATTTTACTTTCAAGTTCTAAGTAAACATGAAAAAATAAAACAATATCTCCTTTTTCTATTTAAGTTTTATTTATTATTATTATTTTTTTTTTACATTTCTAGTTAACTGAAATCAAACAATCAACTGCACAAACCTCTGCTGAAGCGTGACTTGAACTATGGTCTCGCGCTGATGACGCAACATCCAGGTAGGCATGCCCAGGGCGGGTTATGATTGGTCGATCGACAGGCTCAAATCTGATTGGCTAAAGAGTACCAGTCACACACACAAATCCAAGACGATTCACACATTCACAGTCCATGATGAACTTGTGAATTTTAAACATTCAAAAATTTTTTACACAGTTGTACAGTAGGTGGCCAACCAAAATGCCTATCACCGCCGCCGCAGGGCCACGGCGTTAACTGCAAGTCAGTCAAGTCATTCACGAAACTACTGCCAGGTGGCACAAAGAGACAGATTGCAAACTGACTGGAGTTATATTTTTTGTTAACGGAAATTAAATAATGAAATAAAACAACAATAACGTTATAATATAACATTATGACATCTTTAAAATGTTTAGAAAATTAATTAAAAATTGTTTTTAGAAAGTTAATTTCAAAACGTGAGATAGCTATAGGCTGCAGCCTAACGCATCAAAAAAAAAAAGACTTAAATTTACACAAAGGTCTTACTGCATGTTATGGTTATTAAACAGTCATCATGAAAACCATTAAAACTACACAATTTCCTTATGTTTTATTAAGGATTAAAAATCTTGACCTTGGCCGTTGGTCCTCTTTACAAGGCTGCACGTTCATGAGACTCTATTCGCGTCCCAATTTACTGTGACTCACACCATAAAAAAACAAAAAAAACAAATAAAATTAAATAAAATTTTTAAAAAAACGAACAAATTTGTGAGAAATCAATAATAATAGGCTAAAACTGCGACATGAAAAACTAGAAATCGTACAAAAAGTAGGATATTAACTTGGAATGTATAGATTACATTTAAGGAGGTGTACATTATGCCATAAAAAATAAAACGATTGAAAAGGTGGCTTATTGTTGAGTGTTATAGGCTAGGCCTAGTTCTAACACATATTTTGGCACTATAGTCACATTAATCACAAATTATGAAAGGCTTGAAACTTACATTTAATAATTCGCTGATGTATTTCAGCAGGTCACATATACTTATTCGTTATCTGGCCTTTTTTTACACATTTTATTCCCGTATACAGAGCCCATGACATGCCGAAAATTATGTCCATGAATTAAGAAATTTATCACTGTTTATCGTTCTTTTGTATTAATTAAAACATGTTTAAATAATATATTCTTTTTAAATAATAATAATAAATAATGATAATAATACGGTTTCATATACAGAGTTTGGGTGTGCGGGAGATTGGGGGAATCTGTAAAATGTAAAAAAATAAAAAATAATAAAAAAAATGCATTAGAGTCGGTTTCCAAACCTGTCCTGGAGGCCCCCCTGCCCTGCACCTTTTGTATGTCTCCCTTATCTAACACACCTGATTCCACTCACCAGCTCGTTAGTAGAGACTGCAAGAACTAAATTGGGTGTGTCTGATTAGGGAGACATACAAAGTGTGCAGGGTTGGGGTTCCTCCAGGACAGGTTAGGGAACCACTGAATTAGACAACACAAGACAACTTAAGAATTTTGACATTTAATTAGAAAACAACCCGATTCACAACATTCGTTTTCCAAACGCAGAAATCGGGTAGAGCCCTGCATGGGCTTCAAACCTAGGCCCTGGTCGAGCCTTGGCCGACAGCTTACCAGTATTCTCGGCCCGAGACTGACTGGAGCCCGTGTCATTTCTCTCTCTCTCTCGCTTCCTAATACAGCTGCTGTTGCAGCCATTAAAATATTTCAGTTTTGTTTTTAATTGCAAAGTTATATTTCTTATTGTTTCATTATTAATTAATTAAGAAAAAGTTTGGAACATTTTTTGTTTGTTAAGAGAGATTACTGTACCAGTCAATTTTTTTTGAACGGTAACGTTAAGATTTTTAATGGTTTTTTTTTTTATTTTTTTTTTTAATATAAAGAAGTCTCTTCTATTCACCAAGCCTGCATTTATTTGATCCAAAATACAGCAAAAGCAGTAATATTGTGAAATATTTTTACAATTTAAAATAACTGCTTTCTGTTTGAATATATTTTAAAATGTAATTTATTCTTGTGATGCAGCGCTGAATTTTCAGCATCATTACTCCAGTCTTCAGTGTCACAGCATCCTTCAGAAATCATTCTAATATGCTGATTTGCTGCTCAAGAAACATTTATTATTATTATTATTATTATTATTATTATTATTATTTAAAACAGCTGAGTACTTTTTTTTTTTTTTTTTTGGAAGGATTATTTGATGAATAGAAAGATCCAGAGATCAGCATTTATCTGAAATAAAAAGCTTTTTTAACATTATACACTATACCATTCAAAAGCTTGGAGTCATAATTTTTATTTTATTTTTTTAATTTATTTTTTTTTTTTGGGGGGGGGGGGGGGGGGGGGGGAGATTATAGAAACGAATACTTTTATTTAGCTAGGATGCTTTAAATTGACAAAGACATTTATAATGTTACAAAAGATTTCTATTTCAGATAAATGCTGTTCTTCTGAACTTTCTATTAATCAAAGAAACCTGAAAAAAATCTGTTCAGCTGTTTTTAACATGATAATAATAATAATAATAATAATAATAATAATAATAATAATAATAATAATAATAATAAATGGTTTTTTTGAGAAGCAAATCAGAATAGTAGAATGATTTCTGAAGGATCATGTGACTGGAGTAATGATGCTAAAAATTCAGCTTTGAAATCACAGGAATAAATGACATTTAAAATATATTCAAATAAAAAACGGTTATTTGAAATAGTAAAAATCTTTCAAAATTTTACTGTTTTTGCTGTACTTTGGATCAAATACATGCAGGCTTGATGAGCAGAAGAGACTTCTTTAAAAAAAAACAATAAAAATGTTACTGTTCAAAAATGTTTGACTGGTAGTGTATATTGTGAATAAAATTGTTTATCCAAAAATAACACATCTTATCACTTACCTTTATTTTGTTTCTTATCCATATTATATACTTACAAAAGGAAATGTTAGGCAGAATGATGTGTCATTCAGTTACTTTTTCATATAGTAATTAAATGGTAAATAAGAAGGTTTCTCTGTGTCATCTCATTTTGTGTGCCAAATATATTTATTTGTATAAATTAATTGTATAATAATTGTAATTATATAATATGATTTCCAAAAGCTGAAGTGATTAGTCTACCTTTTGTTTATTTGTTAGAATATATATAACAGCATTTTAACTAATTGCAAGAACTGAATAATCAATCAAATTCTATTGACTAATCAGTGAAATAATCGGTGATTAGTTGATTAATCATTCTAATAATCGTTAGATTAATCGATTATCAAAATAATCATTTGTTGCAGCCCTAGTGCCAAGTCTAGTTGTCTGGCCTGACAGGGAATCGTTAAGAAAATCTCTTCCATATGCATTTAGGAACAGTACTTTTGAAAAGACAGTATGCATTATTGATTGTTTTGAAATATTTACACTGTAACCGATTTTTGTAATTTGAACAGTATTTTACTGTAATATGTACAGTAAGATACTGTAAAATGTATATACAGTATTTTACTGTAAACTGCAAAGGAGTATGGGAAAATATATGGTCACTACAGTAAACTACTGTAAATTTACAGTAGTGAACTTCCCCTCGAAAAACTGACCAATGGCAAGGGAGATTTATTTTGTTTGCTGTTTGGTGGAAGCAGCGGTAAAAGGACAAAAGAGACACGTTGTACTTTTAACTGGACAAAAAGGTTAGTATATTATTTATGTTTTATGCAAAACTGAGATATTTTAAGATGTTTTAACTTGTTAACAGCAAACTAACATTATTAATCGTGTCGTTTTTCATGTCGGGAGTTGGGGCCTTTTTTTCTGACTAATGGCCGGATTAACGCCGCCATAACGATGATAAAACATCGACTGGTGAGTAAATTAAGGTCACCTATATTAGTCAAAATAAACTTTATTAAACCGAGAAACACGTTTGTAGGTTCTGCTGCCCTTTAATGCAAATTAGTTAATCTGGCGAGTCATTACTTAACCTTAACAATGAACTAATGTGAAATAACGTTACTGAGGTAAAGTGCCTAACGTTAGGCAACACCACTGTTTCAGTGGAGATTTTAAACAGTTTTTAAAGTAACGTTATTCTTTCGTTTGTTCTTTTCAAGTTTCTAGTCTAGATGTCGTCTGCAACGTCGGAGGTGTATTTTGGTGCCTCTTCTTATGAATGCCGTATCGATGATAACATCAACTGGTAAATTAATAATGTCAGTTAGCCGAAGTTAACGAACACAGAGAAGCATAATATCTTTTGTACACTGCCTCTTTATCTCAAGTGTAATAGAAACGTGTGTACCAATGTTGTATGTAACTTTAGAGACGGTCCCTATTCAGTAAGAGACGTAACATAAAACCGTGAGCTAACATGAAATACTGAGGAAAACTGAGTTAAGAAATACCACTGTAAAGTACATCTTTTGTATTTTATTTTCAAATTTGTGGTCTTGTGGTCATGTCGTCTGCATCGGAGGAGTATTGTAGTCTTTTCCTGTGAATGCCGTCGTAACAACAGGTGAGCTTTCATCAACTTAACTAACGTTACTAAAGTAGACAAATTAGCCACGGGTTGCTGTTCTCCACTAACTCACAGAACCAGTTTACTTCTGAAAGAGAGGAACGGGCTAGCAATATATTAATATAGTAAGTTTTGCTAATAAATATTAAAAATGTGGTAACACTTTATAATAAAGTTCATTAGTTAACATAAACGTTAGTTAAAAACATTAATGAACTACTTCTACAGCATTTATTAATCTTAGTTAATGTTAATTTCAGCATTTACTAATGCATTATTAAAATCACAAGTTGTGTTTGTTAATGCACTGTGAACTAAGACGAATAAACAACAACTGTATTTTCATGAACATTAACAAAGATTAATAAATAGTGTAATAAATGCATTGTTCATTGTTTGTTCATGTTAGTTAATACATTAGCTAATGTTAACAAATGACACCTTATTGTAAAGTGTTACCAAAAATGTTTATTTTATTAAAAATGTTTGTAGTACTGATTCCTTTGGCTGAGAGAGAGCTCAGAATTGTGACTGTGGTGATGTTTTCAGAGAGGATTAAGCTTGAGGATATTTCTACATTGCTTTCATTGCATTGCTCAGTTACAAAAGCCTTTCAAATTAAAGATGAAGATGGAGTCAAGACAGGAGCCTCAAGATTCCACGTTCGTTTGAGAACTAACGAGAAAGGTGAGCTCTCCCACCTGCCGTCTATGATCCAATTAGGCTCGATTAGAGGCTTTGTGTTCTATAATGGCCAACCCAAGGAGTGTAGGAAATGTGGATCCTTGAACCATCTAGCAGCCCAATGTGAATCTGTCTTTTGTAGAAACTGCAAAAACCACGGTCATGTCTCAAATAATTGCACTGTACCTACGAAGTGTAATTTGTGTGGGGCAACTAATCACAGATTTCAGGACTGTCCATCTGCATATGCAAATAAAACTCATCAGCAACCTGGGGAGACCCAGGAAGGGAATATAAACCTCCCTGAAGTACCTGAGATGGAGGAGGACATTTTCAGAGACTGTCAGTCTTTAGTACCAGACACTTTGGAGGAGCAGGGTGCTGGGGTAACTTCGAGACAACCCTCACCCTCAAATCCAGGTGAAGAGCACTTAGGAGGATTGGGAGGGAAAGTGATGTAGAACTTGAAAAAATTGTTCCATGGGAGCACAATTCACATCAAGAGTTGAACGAGCTGGTCTCTCTCATAAATTTCTCTCTCTTGGGTCAGTCTTCCCCAGAGCAGAACCCTCAGTCCTTAAATCGGAACATTTTGCTCGATGACTTAACGTCACTTCCAACATCACTTCCTTTACTGTCGGACTCCTCTTCACCAGGAGATACATTAGTGGAAGTAAGAAGTCCCTCACCAATCACCAATGTTCCACGAGGAATACAGGATCAGGAGGATCCACCGAATTGGTCATCCTTATCTTCTACTTCAACTCCCTTTCTTGATTCTTGTGAAATGTCTGCCTTTTCTTCCACGATGCAAATGAATAAAGAATTAATTCCGAAGGGAATGGAAATGCAGAGTAAAAAGAAAAAGAGGAAAAGACTGAAGAGTAAAACAGAATCCCCCTAAGGACGGTTCCCCTCCTTTTCTTTCTCTCCCTTGGCACTGAATGACCTCTCTATCTGTAGCCTCAATCAATACAAGAGGTATCATGGACCTGGTAAAATGTACTTCTGTTTTTTTCGTATTTGTATAATGCAGGTCATGATATTTGTCTACTTCAGGAATGTAATATTCCTTTTAAACAGGATTATAAAAATGAAGAGAATAGGTGGATATATGATCGATCAGTGTGGTCTGGGGATAATAGTAATAGATCTTCTGGTGTGGGTATTCTTTTGAAGGGTGATTCCCTAAAAGTTTTTAAAACACAAGAGGTTAAAAATACGAGATTAATATATGTGGATTTAAAATCCAATAACTCTTGTTTTCGTGTGATTAATGTATATTGCCCAGTGGATCTACAAGGTAGAAAGGAAGTTTTGAAAGAACTGCCACCTTTATTGATTTGTGGGAAAGAGACAATATTAGGAGGGGATTTTAATTGTCCTTTAAACCAGAGAGATCGAAAATCTAGCTCAAACGTTTCACTGGATTCAAGTTCTCAAGATCTAATCAACTTAGTAAAAGATTTTGGTTTAGTAGATACTTTTAGAATTAAACATCCAGATAGTCCCGGATATAGTTGGTCTAATGGTCGTAGCTTTTCCAGAATCGATTTTTTGTTTACTTCACCGCAATTAACAGTACTGAATTTGGGGAAAAACGCAACTTTTTTCTCTGACCACGCTAAGGTGGATGCTGAGTTGGTTTTTGGAGGGATAAGAGTGAAAGGTACTAGGTTATGGAAATTAAATACTAGTTCATTTTACAACCAGGAAGTTGTAACCCGATATAAAGAAAAATTGATTCAATGGAAAAGTTTACAGCCATTATATGAGTCGGTTGGTGAATGGTGGGAATACTTTAAAAACAGAACAAAAAAATTCTTTATAAGAGAGGGTAGAAAAATTAAAAGGAAAGAAGGTTTTGTATATAAATTATATCAAAAGAAATTACAACAATTTTATACTATGGCCCGCTCAGGTTTTAACATGGTAGACGATATTATGAGACTTAAAAAAATAATTTTGGAAATTTACGCAGACCAAAGTAGGAGTTTTACTATAAGAAGTAAAATACAACATATTGAATCAAATGAAAAGTGTACCCGATACTTTTTTAGGAAAGTGTTTCAGTCCAAGACTGTTATAGATGAATTAAAAAACCAAGATAACAAAGTCATAACTGAAACAGAGGATCTAATATCATATATCCACTCCTTTTATCAAAACCTTTACTCTGAAAAGAAAACTCCTTTAAAAAGAAGATTTTCTTTTTAAAAGTGTTGTTGAACAAAAGATTTTAACTGAGATGGATAAAGAGTTCACGATCAATGATCTTACAAAAGCATTAAATAGTATGAAAAGTAATAAAAGCCCTGGTGTAGACGGCCTGCCCAAAGAATTTTATGAAAAGTTTTGGGAGGAGTTAAGTGATATGATGCTAAAAATGTTTAAAGAAAGCTTCAGTCTAGGTGTACTCCCCCCAACATTGAGAGAGGGTATCGTCTCCTTGCTATTCAAGAAGGGAGATAAATCTGATTTAAAGAATTGGTGCCCTTTGTCCTTGCTGGGCACTGATGTGAATATATTGTCAAAAACAATTTTTTTTAGACTCCAAACCAGTATGGGAAGCCTAATCAGGAATGAACAAATGTGGGGTAAAAGGTAGATCTTTACATCAGAATTTATCACTAATAAGAGATACCTTCCTTTACTCACAGGATCGTAAATTACCTTTATGTGTGGTGGGATTGGACCTAGAAAAGACTTTTGATGGCATAGACCACCTTTTCTTACGGAAAAATGTTACAGAGTTATGGTTTGGGGATTCAATTCTTAGATGGATCAATTTATTATATACTGGATGTCAGAGTCGTATATTGGTGAACGGCCATCTATCACCACCTGTGAGTGTTCATTCAGGAGTGAGACAGGGATGTGGTTTATCTCCCTTACTCTTTGTATTAGCCATAGAACCATTAGCTCATGCTATAAGACAGAGTTCAGAATTGAAGGGATTATTAATACCAGGGAGCTTAGGCAAGGAAGCAATATTATCACTTTATATGGACGATATTACCCTGTTAATTTCGAATAAACATTCAGTAGAAAGAGCACTACAGTTATGTGAGCTTTTTACATTGGCGACTGGTATGAAAATTAATAAAAGTAAAAGTGAGATTCTATACTTAAATTGGATAGAACCCAAATTAAATTTTGGTTTGAAAATCCAAGATAAAACCATTAAAATACTAGGGATGGTGTGGAGATATAGGAAAGGAAAGGGAAAGGGAAGTGGTGTGTGGCCAAGTATGGTGACACATACTTGGAATTTGTGCTCTGCATTTAACCAATCCAAGTGCATACACACAGTAGTGAACATACACCTGGAGCAGTGGACAGCCAATGCTGCGGCGCCCGGGGAGCAGTTGGGGGTTTGGTGCCTTGCTCAAGGGTCTCACCTCAGTCGTGGTATTCCCTGCCGGACCCGAGACTCGAACCCACGACCTTCGGGTTACAAGCCCGACTCTCTATCCATTAGGCCACGACTGCCCCTACAAAGAAGAAAGAAGAATAGAAGAAAGGAATAGAAGAAGAATAGAAGAAAGGAATTGGAATCCCAGGATACAACAAATAGAGTGGAAAATAAAACAGTGGGAGGAAAGGAGTCTTAGTTTTAGAGGTAAAGTGTTAATAATTAATGCAGAGATTATAGCATCTCTTACATTTGTCGTGGCAACCTTGCCAGCCCCAAGATGGTTTTTAAATTCAGTAAAGAAAAAGATTTTTCGGTTTTTATGGAATTCTAATCAGGAGAGGTTGAAACGAGAAATTGTACGTAGAAAAATCGAGAAAGGAGGATTAGCGGTCCCCGACATACAAGCTAAACTGGATGCTATGGTTCTCTTTCCTGTATTGAAATCTTGCCTAGATGTTGAAGTGGTTAATTACAGTAGTTTCTTCGTGAAGTTTTGGGTAGGCCGACAAGTGGGGAGACTTTGGAATAAGAGAATGCCTCAAAATACTCCCTATGCAGAAACTAGACCAGTTATGTATAATAGAATAATGCAGATATTAAAGAGAACATCTTGGTCCAATATTCAGATAGGGAGTTTAAATAGACAGCTGGTGAAGGAGAGGCTATCCTCGTCCGTATTTAAAATGAATCCCGTAGGTCGTCACATTGAATCAGAATGTATTATGGTTTGGAGGAATGTGAATGATGATTTTTTGTTTAATTACCATAAGGATATCGCTTGGCAAGCTGTACAAAACTGTTTACCCACCCGGGCCTTTTTGAAGAGGAGAGGGTGTTCTTGTCTTTCTCTGTGTCCTAGAGTAAACTGTGGTGAAGAAGAGACAATAAGACATTGTTTGTGGGAATGTGCTTATGCCCAGAAGGTTTGGGTTTCTATTCGATTATGGTTACATAATTTGTACAGAGTGCCAAGTGAAGGTGATATTTGGTATGGAGAATTAGAAAAGGTTCATTGTGAAAAATGGATACGGTGGTGGGCAATTATAAATGTTTTTAAAGAAGCACTATGGAAATCTAGAAATATTTGTGTTTTTCAGAAATATGAGATCCCAGTTAAATCAGTAGTTACATCAAGTTTAAAATGTATAGGGGATTATATTTTAAGAGACAGGCAGAAATTGTCAGTCAATGTAACCGATAAGTTATGGAACATACCAAATGTTCCTCCTTTCAATATGGTTTTAAAAATTGGTTAATTCTTGGAAACGTGTCAAGAACAAAGGGTAACAGATTGATTCAATTATATGATTGTATGATATGTATCTATGAAAGATTGTTTTTGTCTTTGTGATGTGATATAAAAAAATAATAAAATAATAATAAAAATAAATAAAATCTGGTTGTCACAACACTGATCAATCTCATGCTGTAAATCACTGGGAAAATCAAAAAAACATAAACTACTCGTATAAGTAGACTCTGAATGAGTCCAGCGATACTCTAAGTCAGTCTAGTAGATTATGTTGATAGCGGCTGGTTCTGAAAAAGATCTGTCATGACAGCAACAGTTACTCACAATCAGAGTATGTGAGCGGAGCGGTGTGATTTTGAATGGAGCAAGGAGCGGATTTTTTAAAAGTCTGAGCTTCGTGGTTTTCACTCGCTCCAAGAGCGCTCCACCACCGCTCTATCACGAGTACAATTCATACCAACGACCCGTAATATAACTGCATATTTAGCAAGAATTCACGTTAAACTCAGCTAGCTTGATAGAGGAGGATCACTCAAATCAGAAAGAATCTGAAGGCTATTGTGACGGCCATGTACATGGAATATATCTCAAGGAATTTGTTTGTTCCTTCTAGATACTGAATATTTTCAGCTGAAAGCATGATTTAAACAAGTAGCCTACTACAACACTTATTCACACGCAATCACTCTTTCAATAATGCATCCAAACAAATTTAATCTTACAGTGCTACTTCATCTGTACCTGATTTCGAATGAGCACAAATTTGTAAGAAATGCATCGATCCGTAAAATAAATGACGAAAACGTACTGTTATTTTCATCACAAACAAAATTTGCACTGCAAAAAGCAGCAATTATGCCTTTTAATGCTGATAACCATGTTATTAGCTTGTCATGTGGTGGGAAAAATGTCTGCATGCTAGTGTTCCAATAAGCCCCTTTGAAACTCTCCTGTTATTTTATTTCTTTTATTTTTTAATATACGTTTTGAACAGAACTGTGATATTTCAAACCTACTGAAACACTTTAGCCGCGGAACAGTGTTTCTGATATCAGTGAGCGCGGAGTGATTATTAAATGCTCGGAGCGCGGAGGGGTAATTGTTGCCACTCCACTCCACTCACATATTCTGCCGGACACCGCCACACAAATGTGGCTTTTTGTTAATGACTGTCCTACTAACTACAGGATTTAACACAGAGTAATGATAGATTGGAAGATGCATCATTTTGGACATACTAAACTCATCTTTATATATGCTACAATTTAGCATTAAATGCACACTGACTGTTCATACAGGGTGTCTTCCCTTATGTAGTGCACATGAGATATGATAGCAGCTCAAGCTGTTGTAAATCCTGCCCACTTCTTTGCATCGTCAGCACATGCTTCAGTGCTCTGAGAGTGTTTATAGTGCTGTGAGTTTAACACTTCATGACTGAGAGCAGAACACAACACAATCTTCATCATCACACAAGACAAAACAACAACAATGAAGAACATCCTCATTCTCATCTGGACACTCACACTGTTTGCTCAAGGTCTGTGTGATAAAATTTAATAAATATTATTCCTTCTTTGAAATGTGAAATGTACATCATGTGTCTAAATTTTATTCTTGTTCTTTCTTTCAGAGTGTAGAGGACAGATCACTGTAACTCAGAGTCCATCATTAATAACAGCAGCTCAAGGACAAGAAGTCAGAATAAACTGTAAAACCAGTAGTAATGTCTACAGTGATAGTCATGGGCCACGGTTGCACTGGTACTTACAGAAACCTGGAGCAGCTCCTAAACTCCTCATATATCTTGCATCTAGCCGTTACACTGGAACTCCATCTAGATTCAGTGGCAGTGGATCTGGCAGTGATTTCACTCTGACCATCAGTGGATTCCAGACTGAAGATACAGGAGATTATTACTGTATGAGTGGACATAATATCAACAGTAAAGCTGTGTTCACACAGTGATAAAGAGTCGTACAAAAACCTCCGTCAGTCAGAGTCACAGTGACTGCACTGATACAGCTGAGAGATACTGCAGCTGCTGATGAGAGGATAACATTTCAGGGACTATTTATTATATGATATAGTTGTGAAGTATCAGGCAGAGAGTGATGGCCTAAATCCATATGCAGAGATTTATTAGGAGAAACAACAAGGACAATCCAGAGAGTGGTCATACACAAGGCATACAGGTACAGAGGCAAACAACATGCAAGGGCCAAGCAAGATCAGAATGCAAAGGTTATAATGGCCAGAGTCCAAAAACCAAGAGAGTAATCCAAAATCTACGGCTCAGAGTAGCAATGTAAAACAAACAGTATTTCACACTGAGTGAACAAGCAGTCATCTATTAAATAGGCCATGTCTAATTAGGCCGATGAAAAACACCTGAGAACAAACAGAGTTAAGGTGATTGTGACGTCTGATGGAAGAGTTGAGAAGACACAGAGGGTGTGATATCACTGTATATCACTTGCTAGATTTCACATTTTCTAGAAGAAAAAAAAATCAGCGTCAACAGTTGATTCAAACATTCAGAAGATCAGTATGACTGCTGAGAGTCTCAGTGTGAACAAACCTCATCTCTCCATTAGTCCAACTCAACTGATTCATTTCAGAGAATAAAGAGTCAAACAGTCAAACTCATATTTGAGTGATTCTGTTCCTCTCAGAATCTGAAAACACAGAAGAACAAACAAGACAGACTAGATATCAAAGACATGAAGTCACAAAATATTTCTGAATACTTATTTTAAAGCATATTATTGCTGAATAAAAGCACACATGCAGTCATGTCTGATGTTGTTGTGAAAAGCAGAGCAGATGTCAGATGAGAGAGTAAAGTTCAGTGTGGAGAATGAATGGAGTCTCATGTGTTGTTGGTCTCCATGTGAGACATCAGAGAGAATCCAGAGGAGAGAGTGAGTGGATCTGCTCTGAACACTGATCTCTCCTCACTTCTCCTCATGAGAGAGTCAGGCTGCTCCAGCTGTTCAGACCGTCCTCCTGCAGGACTCCAGCACTGCTGTCCTGAACACCTTCAGCTCCGGCTCCAGTCTGAAGAGACGCCTGTGTTCGTCTCTCACATCAGTGCTGCTGATCTTTGTGGAAATCTCTTCACACTCACTGTAGGAGAGATGAAGCCTGACAATCAGAGAACAAATGTCAACTCAAAAGATCAACTATGTTTGGCCTTTGTTTCTCTGATCACAACAAGCAGCTTCAGAATTAGCTGAGTAAGAATTAAGTAAGAGTTAGCTACAATATTTGTTAATAAAAGAGTTTTTATTTTCAAATCAGTTTTCATGAATTTTATTAAATGTAATTTTCCATTATTTTAAATTAAAAAATTTCCATGTTTAATTGAAAAAAGGTTTTTTTTGTTTTTTTTTTTTTTCTCATAGCTTATATATCATAGAAATCTTTCCAGAAAAAATAAATAAATAAAAATTGAAACTGTAACATTAAGTATCCAACCAAGCTATTCTTTAACACACAAACAAATTATGTATATAATAAAAACAAATATAATGTGTGAAAAAAAAAATGAATAAACACTCATTGTCTGTAGTTCAGTGTCTCTAGTTCATATTCATGACAAATTATTAAAGCTTCGAATGTTTTGTAGAACATGAACATGCATGAAGAAATTGATCTGCGGTCTGAGACTGACAGCTGCCTGTTCTGTGTGTGAAGAGCATTTACATAGAGACACTTTGCATGAGAGTGTTTATAGTGCTGTGAGTTTAACACTTCATGACTGAGAGCAGAACACAACACAATCTTCATCATCACACAAGACAAAACAACAACAATGAACAACATCATCATCCTCATCTGGACAATGCTGTGCTGTAAACAAGGTACATGAGACTTTGGATAAAGCGGTATAATTGATGAAGTCGGCCAACATATCCTGTATATTATAATATGGAACAAAATGTTTGTATTTGCTTTGATGTACATGCATGGATCTTATAAATTTCTCTCTCAGTCTCCAGTGGACCTGTTTGTTTTGCCTTTCTGAGCCGTAACAGTTGTGGAATTTATGCTGGTCAGACAAAGACAGATTGATCATAAAAAGGAATGCAACAAAGTTTACATTATTAAGTAAACTTTATTCAGTTATTTTATCACTTTATCTCATGCTTCCTGCTCTTTCTGTATCTGCATCTCTTCTAAAAGTATAAGGCCTGGTTTCACAAACGGGACTTAGCTTAAGCCAGGACTAGGCCTTAGCTAAATTAAGATATTTAAGCAACTTTTACAAAAATACCTTAGAAGAAATCATTACAGGTGTGCATCTTGACACAGAACAATGACAGTGACATATTTGAAGATATGTCAGAGCAAGATATTTTCATTTGACAGCTCAAACATGCATTTTAGTCTGGGACTAGCTTAAGCCTTGTCTGTGAAACCGGGGGTATGAGTTAACATGCCAAGGTGTTATCTTTGAATATCAGACCAAAATCTGGCACGTCCTGACAGAGAGAGATAGTGAAGACTGGATCTAAAATGTTTGATTCATTAACTTTTCACATAATGTATTACACTGATACACGTATTTATCATTCGGCCATGAAATTTACTTTAAAAGAATACTAAAGACTCTAAATGGGACACTATACCAGCCATTCAGTGTAATTGAGGTTTGAATACCCTTTGACTGAAGAACTTCTAGCACAGCGTTAAACTGGTATCGAGCCAATCTTAGCTGTTTGTACTCCCTCATAATTGTCAATTCATATTTCATGTTACAGGCACATTGCAATTAACCATGGTCAGGTCATTTCATGGGCAGTTTATTCCCAAAGTATTCAGAAAACTTTAATAAATTAATAAATCTTATAAAGCAACTGTAACAACTGGCTTGTTTTGAATGTTTTAATTCTGACATAAAATCAGAACAATAACAAGAACATTTAACAATGCATAACAAAGCTTTTAGCCTTAACAAATACACTCTCAAAAAGTACGTGTTAATTAATAACACATTTTTTGTGTTATGGCCATTTTAACACATTTTGTGTAATTTTAAGTTGATCATGTGTAAAAAGAAAGAGAGAGAGAGAGAGAGAAACAACACAATGTGTCCAACACGATATGTGTTAACTATCATCCAATCACATTGCTGCCTACATCACTCCACAAGCTGCTAACCAGATTTGTGCCTCTTTTTTCATTGGTGGATGACGTGGATGCACTCAAGTATATGGATTTCCTCACTAGAAAAGTAAAGTTCCCAGAGCGTTCTCAGAAGAGACCCATGAATTGTAAGCAGAAATCATAAATTAACATTGTGAAACAATATAGCAATTGCTTAGAAGCAAATTACTTTGAGCTAATAAAAGGGTCAAGAGACCAACTAAAGCAAACCTGGACCACAATTATGGTGGCATCATTTTTTTTTATTTTTTTTTTTTTTTTAGTTGATTCCATCCAAGGCTGTGGCTGAAGTCTGTAGTTCTTGTGTTTCTCTTTTCTTCAATGATGCCGCTTGTTAACAGCAGGTGTTCATCACTAATGCACAATCATCATTTAATTAGTCACTTAATTATCTCATTAACTTTAACTCTTTGAGGACTTGGGATTTGACTTGAGACTTGCTTGTGACTTGAAAGTCCCACTTCTGGATTTATGACACATTAGTGTGTTAAATATTTTAACACACTACCTGTGTTAAGAAGAATAACACACTGGTTGTGTTAAAATTGAATTAACACAAAATGTGTTGTCCTTAACTAGAGACACAGGTGTGTTGTTTTTAACACATCTGTTTTTTTTAACACACTAATGTGTCATAAATAACACAATTTGTGTCATAGATGTGCTATTCTTAAAGGTGCACTATTTAAATATTTGAAGAATATCAACCTGTGTTAAGAAGAATAACACACTGGTTGAGTTGAAATTAACACAAAATGTGTTGTCCTTAACTTGACACACAGGTGTGTTAAAATATAACACATGTTGTGTTGTTTTTAACACATCTGTTTTAAGAGTGTACAAAGTCATAGGTACTACTCTACAATGAATGTAGTAATAATGCATGAAAAATCTGTTGAAACTGTCAAAATGCATGGGTTGCAACATGACTGTTTTGAAAGAGTTACAGTTCCAAATGAAACTTCTAGATTCTTCTAGATATCACCTCAAACTTCTAGATATCACCTCATAGCTTGTGGTAGGGGATGAAGTAGTAATAGCAGGGTCATGGATTGTCTCAGCAGCTACTTGTACATCTTCAGCCTCACAATTCTGAAATAAATAGTATCTGCAGCATAAACAAACTTAAATGAAATGTACATGGGCTCCAATGTGTCCATGATATTATATACTTACATCATCATCATCATCATCAGCTGAATGCGTGCCATCGCAGGACATGAGACACAAGACAAGCTCTGCTGTGACAGCTCTTTCATGTCCTCAATAAACAAAAACACAAGAGACTGCTTGAAAAATATCCAAAAACTATTTTCATAATCATCTATTTATTTACAACATGTCCCATCAGTCAAAACCTTATTTTATGCTTTACACTGAGTTTATGAATCTAATATATTAATGTGGTAGCCTATGGTATCCAAGTGAATAATAATTATTTATTAAATAAACATAAGAATTGATCACTATTGCATCATAACACACTGTGGACTAAACAGCAGCCGCTGGCTTACACTGGTCATGTTAACGAGTGTGTCTAAACGACCGATTTTACTTTCAAGTTTTAAGTAAACATGAAAAAATAAAACAATATCTCCTTTTTCTATTTAAGTTTTATTTATTTATTTTTTTACATTTCTAGTTAACTGAAATCAAACAATCAACTGCACAAACCTCTGCTGAAGCGTGACTTGAACTATGGTCTCGCGCTGATGACACAACATCCAGGTAGGCATGCCCAGGGCGGGTTATGATTGGTCGATCGACAGGCTCAAATCTGATTGGCTAAAGAGTATCAGTGACACATACAAATCCAAGACAATTCACACATTCACAGTCCATGATGAACTTGTGAATTTTAAACATTCAAAAATTTTTTACACAGTTGTACAGTAGGTGGCCAACCAAAATGCCTATCACCGCCGCCGCAGGGCCACGGCGTTAACTGCAAGTCAGTCAAGTCATTCATGAAACTACTGCCAGGTGGCGCAAAGAGACAGATTGCAAACTGACTGGAGTTATATTTTTTGTTAACGGAAATTAAATAACGAAATAAAACAACAATAACATTATAACATAACATTATGACATGTTTAAAATGTTTAGAAAATTAATTAAAAATTATTTTTAGAAAGTTAATTTCAAAACGTGAGATAGCTGTAGGCTGCAGCCTAACGCATCAAAAAAAAAAAAAAAAAAGATTTAAATTTACACAAAGGCTCTTACTGCATGTTATGGTTATTAAACAGTCATCATGAAAACCAATAAAACTACACAATTTCCTTATGTTTTATTAAGGATTAAAAATCCTGACCTTGGCCGTTGGTCCTCTTTACAAGGCTGCACATTCATGAGACTCTATTCGCGTCGCAATTTACTGTGACTCACACCATAAAAAAAAAAAAAATAAAAAAAAATAAATAAATTAAAAAAAAAAATAAAAAAAACTTGAACAAATTTGTGAGAAATCAATAATAATAGGCTAAAACTGCGACATGAAAAACTAGAAATCGTACAAAAAGTAGGATATTAACTTGGAATGTATAGATTACATTTAAGGAGGTGTACATTATGCCATAAAAAATAAAACAATTGAAAAGGTGGCTTATTGTTGAGTGTTATAGGCTAGGCTTAGTTCTAACACATATTTTGGCACTATAGTCACATTAATCACAAATTATGAAAGGCTTGAAACTTACATTTAATAATTCGCTGATGTATTTCAGCAGGTCGCATATACTTATTCGTTATCTGGCCTTTTTTTACACATTTTATTCCCGTATACAGAGCCCATGACATGCCGAAAATTATATCCATGAATTAAGAAATTTATCACTGTTTATCGTTCTTTTGTATTAATTAAAACATGTTTAAATAATATATATTTTTTAAATAATAATAATAAATAATGATAATAATACGGTTTCATATACAGAGTTTGGGTGTGCGGGAGATTGGGGGAATCTGTAAAATGTAAAAAAAAAAAAATTAAAAAAATGCATTAGAGTCGGTTCCCAAACCTGTCCTGGAGGCCCCCCTGCCCTGCACCTTTTGTATGTCTCCCTTATCTAACACACAGGATTAATTTCAGCATTTACTAATGCATTATTAAAATCACAAGTTGTGTTTCTTAATGCACTGTGAACTAACACGAATAAACAACAACTGTATTTTCATTAACATTAACAAAGATTAATAAATAGTGTAATAAATGCATTGTTCATTGTTTGTTCATGTTAGTTAATACATTAGCTAATGTTAACAAATGACACCTTATTGTAAAGTGTTACCAAAAATGTTTATTTTATTAAAAATGTTTGTAGTACTGATTCCTTTGGCTGAGAGAGAGCTCAGAATTGTGACTGTGGTGATGTTTTCAGAGAGGATTAAGCTTGAGGATATTTCTACATTGCTTTCATTGCATTGCTCACTTACAAAAGCCTTTCAAATTAAAGATGAAGATGGAGTCTAGACAGGAGCCTCAAGATTCCACGTTCGTTTGAGAACTAACGAGAAAGGTGAGCTCTCCCACCTGCCGTCTATGATCCAATTAGGCTCGATTAGAGGCTTTGTGTTCTATAATGGCCAACCCAAGGAGTGTAGGAAATGTGGATCCTTGAACCATCTAGCAGCCCAATGTGAATCTGTCTTTTGTAGAAACTGCAAAAACCACGGTCATGTCTCAAATAATTGCACTGTACCTACGAAGTGTAATTTGTGTGGGGCAACTAATCACAGATTTCAGGACTGTCCATCTGCATATGCAAATAAAACTCGTCAGCAACCTGGGGAGACCCAGGAAGGGAATATAAACCTCCCTGAAGTACCTGAGATGGAGGAGGACATTTTCAGAGACTGTCAGTCTTTAGTACCAGACACTTTGGAGGAGCAGGGTGCTGGGGTAACTTTGAGACAACCCTCACCCTCAAATCCAGGTGAAGAGGACTTAGGAGGATTGGGAGGGAAAGTGATGTAGAACTTGAAAAAATTGTTCCACGGGAGCACAATTCACATCAAGAGTTGAACGAGCTGGACTCTCTCATAGATTTCCCTCTCTTGGGTCAGTCTTCCCCAGAGCAGAACCCTCAGTCCTTAAATCGGAACATTTTATTCAATGCCTTAACGTCACTTCCAACATCACTTCCTTTACTGTCGGACTCCTCTTCACCAGGAGATACATTAGTGGAAGTAAGAAGTCCCTCACCAATCACCAATGTTCCACGAGGAATACAGGATCAGGAGGATCCACCGAATTGGTCATCCTTATCTTTTACTTCAACTCCCTTTCTTGATTCTAGTGAAATGTCTGCCTTTTCTTCCACGACGCAAATGAATAAAGAATTAATTCCGAAGGGAATGGAAATGCAGAGTAAAAAGAAAAAGAGGAAAAGACTGAAGAGTAAAACAGAAACACTCTAAGGACGGTTCCCCTCCTTTTCTTTCTCTCCTTTGGCACTGAATGACCTCTCTATCTGTAGCCTCAATCAATACAAGAGGTATCATGGACCTGGTAAAATGTACTTCTGTTTTTTCGTATTTGTATAATGCAGGTCATGATATTTGTCTGCTTCAGGAATGTAATATTCCTTTTAAACAGAATTATAAAAATGAAGAGAATAGGTGGATATATGGTCAATCAGTGTGGTCTGGGGACAATAGTAATAGATCTTCTGGTGTGGGTATTCTTTTGAAGGGTAATTCCCTAAAAGTTTTTAAAACACAAGAGGTTAAAAATACGAGATTAATATATGTGGATTTAAAATCCAATAACTCTTGTTTTTATGTGATTAATGTATATTGCCCAGTGGATCTACAAGGTAGAAAGGAAGTTTTGAAAGCACTGGCACCTTTATTGATTTGTGTGAAAGAGACAATATTAGGAGGGGATTTTAATTGTCCTTTAAACCAGAGAGATCGAAAATCTAGCTCAAACGTTTCACTGGATTCAAGTTCTCAAGATCTAATCAACTTAGTAAAAGATTTTGGTTTAGTAGATACTTTTAGAATTAAACATCCAGATAGTCCCGGGTACAGTTGGTCTAATGGTCGTAGCTTTTCCAGAATCGATTTTTTGTTTACTTCACCGCAATTAACAGTACTGAATTTGGGGAAAAACGCAACTTTTTTCTCTGACCACGCTTAGGTGGATGCTGAGTTGGTTTTTGGAGGGATAAGAGTGAAAGGTACTAGGTTATGGAAATTAAATACTAGTTCATTAGACAACCAGGAAGTTGTAACCCTATATAAAGAAAAATTGATTCAATGGAAAAGTTTACAGCCATTATATGAGTCGGTTGGTGAATGGTGGGAATACTTTAAAAACAGAACAAAAAAATTCTTTATAAGAGAGGGTAGAAAAATTAAAAGGAAAGAAGGTTTTGTATATAAATTATATCAAAAGAAATTACAACAATTTTATACTATGGCCCGCTCAGGTTTTAACATGGTAGACGATATTATGAGACTTAAAAAAATAATTTTGGAAATTTATGCAGACCAAAGTAGGAGTTTTACTATAAGAAGTAAAATACAACATATTGAATCAAATGAAAAGTGTACCCGATACTTTTTTAGGAAAGTGTTTCGGTCCAAGACTGTTATAGATGAATTAAAAAACCAAGATAACAAAGTCATAACTGAAACACAGGATCTAATATCATATATCCACTCCTTTTATCAAAACCTTTAATCTGAAAAGATGAGAGGGTTATGGGTGATTTTCTTTTTAAAAGTGTTGTTGAACAAAAGGTTTTAACTGAGATGGATAAAGAGTTCACGATCAATGATCATACAAAAGCATTAAATAGTATGAAAAGTAATAAAAGCCCTGGTGTAGACGGCCTGCCCAAAGAATTTTATGAAAAATTTTGGGAGGAGTTAAGTGATATGATGCTAAAAATGTTTAAAGAAAGCTTCAGTCTAGGTGTACTCCCCCCAACATTGAGAGAGGGTATCGTCTCCTTGCTATTCAAGAAGGCAGATAAATCTGATTTAAAGAATTGGTGCCCTTTGTCCTTGCTGGGCACTGATGTGAATATATTGTCAAAAACAATTTTTTTTAGACTCCAACCCAGTATGGGAAGCCTAATCGGGAATGAACAAACGTGGGGTAAAAGGTAGATCTTTACATCAGAATTTATCACTAGTAAGAGATACCTTCCTTTACTCACAGGATCGTAAATTACCTTTATGTGTGGTGGGATTGGACCTAGAAAAGGCTTTCGATAGCATAGACCACCTTTTCTTACGGAAAATGTTACAGAGTTATGATTTGGGGATTCAATTCTTAGATGGATCAATTTATTATATACTGGATGTCAGAGTCATATATTGGTGAACGGCCATCTATCACCACCTGTGAGTGTTCATTCAGGAGTGAGACAGGGATGTGGTTTATCTCCCTTACTCTTTGTATTAGCCATAGAACCATTAGCTCATGCTATAAGGCAGAGTTCAGAATTGAAGGGATTATTAATACTAGGGAGCTTAGGCAAGGAAGCAATGTTATCACTTTATATGGACGATATTACCCTGTTACTTTCTAATAAACATTCAGTAGAAAGAGCACTACAGTTATGTGAGCTTTTTACATTGGCGACTGGTATGAAAATTAATAAAAGTAAAAGTGAGATTCTATACTTAAATTGGATAGAACCCAAATTAAATTTTGGTTTGAAAATCCAAGATAAAACCATTAAAATACTAGGGATGGTGTGGAGTAGAGATATAGAAGAAAGGAATTGGAATCCCAGGATACAACAAATAGAGTGGAAAATAAAACAGTGGGAGGAAAGGAATCTTAGTTTTAGAGGTAAAGTGTTAATAATTAATGGAGAGATTATAGCATCTTTTACATTTGTCGTGGCAACCTTGCCAGCCCCAAGATGGTTTTTAAATTCAGTAAAGAAAAAGATTTTTCGGTTTTTATGGAATTCTAATCAGGAGAGGTTGAAACGAGAAATTGTATGTAGAAAAATCGAGAAAGGAGGATTAGCGGTCCCCGACATACAAGCTAAACTGGATGCTATGGTTCTCTTTCCTGTATTGAAATCTTGCCTAGATGATGAAGTAGTTAATTATAGTAGTTTCTTTGTGAAGTTTTGGGTAGGCCGACAAGTGGGGAGACTTTGGAATAAGAGAATGCCTCAAAAAATACTCCCTATGCAGAAACTAGACCAGTTATGTATAATAGAATAATGCAGATATTAAAGAGAACATCTAGGTCCAATATTCAGATAGGGAGTTTAAATAGACAGCTGGTGAAGGAGAGGCTATCCTCGTCCGTTTTTAAAATGACTCCCATAGGTCGTCACATTGAATCAGAATGTATTATGGTTTGGAGGAATGTGAATGATGATTTTTTGTTTAATTACCATAAGGATATCGCTTGGCAAGCTGTACAAAACTGTTTACCCACCCGGGCCTTTTTGAAGAGGAGAGGGTGTTCTCGTCTTTCTCTGTGTCCTAGAGTAAACTGTGGTGAAGAAGAGACAATAAGACATTGTTTGTGGGAATGTGCTTATGCCCAGAAGGTTTGGGTTTCTATTCGATTATGGTTATATAATTTCTACAGAGTGCCAAGTGAAGGTGATATTTGGTATGGAGAATTAGAAAAGGTTCATTGTGAAAAATGGATACGGTGGTGGGCAATTATAAATGTTTTTAAAGAAGCACTATGGAAATCTAGAAATATTTGTGTTTTTCAGAAATATGAGATCCCAGTTAAATCAGTAGTTACATCAAGTTTAAAATGTATAGGGGATTATATTTTAAGAGACAGGCAGAAATTGTCAGTCAATGTAACCGATAAGTTATGGAACATACCAAATGTTCCTCCTTTCAATATGGTTTTAAAAATTGGTTAATTCTTGGAAACGTGTCAAGAACAAAGGGTAACAGATTGATTCAATTATATGATTGTATGATATGTATCTATGA
Organism: Spinibarbus caldwelli; assembly: GCA_039654775.1. Lineage (NCBI taxonomy): Eukaryota > Metazoa > Chordata > Actinopteri > Cypriniformes > Cyprinidae > Spinibarbus > Spinibarbus caldwelli. Next base: position 22,792,376 of record CM077264.1, read on the forward strand.
AAGATTGTTTTTGTCTTTGTGATGTGATATAAAAAAAATAATAAAATAATAATAAAAATAAATAAAATCTGGTTGTCACAACACTGATCAATCTCATGCTGTAAATCACTGGGAAAATCAAAAAAACATAAACTACTCGTATAAGTAGACTCTGAATGAGTCCAGCGATACTCTAAGTCAGTCTAGTAGATTATGTTGATAGCGGCTGGTTCTGAAAAAGATCTGTCATGACAGCAACAGTTACTCACAATCAGAGTATGTGAGCGGAGCGGTGTGATTTTGAATGGAGCAAGGAGCGGATTTTTTAAAAGTCTGAGCTTCGTGGTTTTCACTCGCTCCAAGAGCGCTCCACCACCGCTCTATCACGAGTACAATTCATACCAACGACTCGTAATATAACTGCATATTTAGCAAGAATTCACATTAAACTCATCTAGCTTGATAGAGAAGGATCACTCAAATCAGAAAGAATGTGAAGGCTATTATGACGGCCATGTAATTGGAATATATCTCAAGGAATTTGTTTGATCCTTCTAGATACTGAATATTTTCAGCTGAAAGCATGATTTAAACAAGTAGCCTACTACAACACTTATTCACATGCAATCACTCTCTCAATAATGCATCCAAACAAATGTAATCTTACAGTGCTACTTCATCTGTACCCGATTTCGAATGAGCACAAATTTGTAAGAAATGCATCGATCCGTAAAATAACTGACGAAAACGTACTGTTATTTTCATCACAAACAAAATTTGCACTGCAAAAAGCAGCAATTATGCCTTTTAATGCTGATAACCATGTTATTAGCTTGTCATGTGGTGGGAAAAATGTCTGCATGCTAGTGTTCCAATAAGCCCCTTTGAAACTCTCCTGTTATTTTATTTCTTTTATTTTTTAATATACGTTATGAACAGAACTGTGATATTTCAAACCTACTGAAACACTTTAGCTGCGGAACAGTGTTTCTGATATCAGTGAGCGCGGAGTGATTATTAAATGCTCGGAGCGCGGAGGGGAAATTGTTGCCACTCCACTCCGCTCACATATTCTGCTGGACACCGCCACACAAATGTGGCTTTTTGTTAATGACTGTCCTACTAACTACAGGATTTAACACAGAGTAATGATAGATTGGAAGATGCATCATTTTGGACATACTAAACTCATCTTTATATATGCTACAATTTAGCATTAAATGCACATTGACTGTTCATACAGGGTGTCTTCCCTTATGTAGTGCACATGAGATATGATAGCAGCTCAAGCTGTTGTAAATCCTGCCCACTTCTTTGCATCGTCAGCACATGCTTCAGTGCTCTGAGAGTGTTTATAGTGCTGTGAGTTTAACACTTCATGACTGAGAGCAGACCACAACACAATCTTCATCATCACACAAGACAAAACAACAACAATGAACAACATCATCATCCTCATCTGGACACTCACACTGTTTGCTCAAGGTTTGTGTGATAAAATTTGATAAATATTATTCCTTCTTTGAAATGTGAAATGTACATCAATGTACATCATGTGTCTAAATTTTATTCTTGTTCTTTCTTTCAGAGTGTAGAGGACAGATCACTGTAACTCAGAGTCCATTAATAACAGCAGCTCAAGGACAAGAAGTCAGAATAAACTGTAAAACCAGTAGTAATGTCTACAGTGATAGTCATGGGCCACGGTTGAACTGGTACTTACAGAAACCTGGAGCAGCTCCTAAACTCCTCATATATCTTGCATCTAGCCGTTACACTGGAACTCCATCTAGATTCAGTGGCAGTGGATCTAACAGTGATTTCACTCTGACCATCAGTGGAGTCCAGACTGAAGATACAGGAGATTATTACTGTCAGAGTGCACACCAGATCAGTAGTAGCTGGGTGTTCACACAGTGATAAAGAGTCGTACAAAAACCTCCGTCAGTCAGAGTCACAGTGACTGCACTGATACAGCTGAGAGATACTGCAGCTGCTGATGGGAGGATAACATTTCAGGGACTATTTATTATATGATATAGTTGTGAAGCATCAGGCAGTGAGTGATGGCCTAAATCCATGTGCAGAGATTTATTAGGAGAAACAACAAGGACAATCCAGAGAGTGGTCATACACAAGGCATACAGGTACAGAGGCAAACAACATGCAAGGGCTAAGCAAGATCAGAATGCAAAGGTTATAATGGCCAGAGTCCAAAAACCAAGAGAGTAATCCAAAATCTACGGCTCAGAGTAGCAATGTAAAACAAACAGTATTTCACACTGAGTGAACAAGCAGTCATCTGCCTAATTAGACATGGCCTATTTAATAGATGAAAAACACCTGAGAACAAACAGAGTTAAGGTGATTGTGACGTCTGATGGAAGAGTTGAGAAGACACAGAGGGTGTGATATCACTGTATATCACTTGCTAGATTTCACATTTTCTAGAAGAAAAAAAAAATCAGCGTCAACAGTTGATTCAAACAATCAGAAGGTCAGTATGACTGCTGAGAGTCTCAGTGTGAACAAACCTCATCTCTCCATTAGTCCAACTCAACTGATTCATTTCAGAGAATAAAGAGTCAAACAGTCAAACTCATATTTGAGTGATTCTGTTCCTCTCAGAATCTGAAAACACAGAAGAACAAACAAGACAGACTAGATATCAAAGACATGAAGTCACAAAATATTTCTGAATACTTATTTTAAAGCATATTATTGCTGAATAAAAGCACACATGCAGTCATGTCTGATGTTGTTGTGAAAAGCAGAGCAGATGTCAGATGAGAGAGTAAAGTTCAGTGTGGAGAATGAATGGAGTCTCATGTGTTGTTGGTCTCCATGTGAGACATCAGAGAGAATCCAGAGGAGAGAGTGAGTGGATCTGCTCTGAACACTGATCTCTCCTCACTTCTCCTCATGAGAGAGTCAGGCTGCTCCAGCTGTTCAGACCGTCCTCCTGCAGGACTCCAGCACTGCTGTCCTGAACACCTTCAGCTCCGGCTCCAGTCTGAAGAGAAACACGTGTTCGTCTCTCACATCAGTGCTGCTGATCTTTGTGGAAATCTCTTCACACTCACTGTAGGAGAGATGAAGCCTGACAATCAGAGAACAAATGTCAACTCAAAAGATCAACTATGTTTGGCCTTTGTTTCTCTGATCACAACAAGCAGCTTCAGAATTAGCTGAGTAAGAATTAAGTAAGAGTTAGCTACAATATTTGTTAATAAAAGAGTTTTTATTTTCAAATCAGTTTTCATGAATTTTATGAAATGTAATTTTCCATTATTTTAAATTAAAAAAATTCCATGTTTAATTGAAAAAATGTTTTTTTTTTTCTCATAGCTTATATATCATAGAAATCTTTCCAGAAAAAAAAAAATTGAAACTGTAACATTAAGTATCCAACCAAGCTATTCTTTAACACACACACAAAAAAAATAATGTATATAATAAAAACAAATATAATGTGTGAAAAAAATGAATAAACACTCTATCTGTAGTTCAGTGTCTCTAGTTCATATTCATGACAAATTATTAAAAGCTTCGAATGTTTTGTAGAACATGAACATGCATGAAGAAATTGATCTGTGATCTGAGACTGACAGCTGCCTGTTCTGTGTGTGAAGAGCATTTACATAGAGACACTTTGCATGAGAGTGTTTATAGTGCTGTGAGTTTAACACTTCATGACTGAGAGCAGAACACAACACAATCTTCATCATCACACAAGACAAAACAACAACAATGAACAACATCATCATCCTCATCTGGACATTGCTGTGCTGTATACAAGGTACATGAGACTGGATAAAGCGGTATAATTGATGAAGTCGGCCAACATATCCTGTATATTATAATATGGAACAAAATGTTTGTATTTGTTTTGATGTACATGCATGGATCTTATAAATTTCTCTCTCAGGCTCCAGTGGACCTGTTTGTTTTGCCATTCTGAGCCGTAACAGTTGTGGAATTTATGCTGGTCAGACAAAGACAGATTGATCATAAAAAGGAATGCAACAAAGATTATTCAGTAAACTTTATTCAGTTATTTCATCACTTTATCTCATGCTTCCTGCTCTTTCTGTATCTGCATCTCTTCTAAAAGTATAAGGCCTGGTTTCACAAACGGGACTTAGTTTAAGCCAGGACTAGGCCTTAGCTAAATTAAGATATTTAAGCAACTTTTACAAAAATACCTTAGAAGAAAACATTACAGGCGTGCATCTTGACACAGAACAATGACAGTGACATATTTGAAGATATGTCAGAGCAAGATATTTTCAGTTGACACAGCTCCAACATGCATTTTAGTCTGGGACTAGCTTAAGCCTTGTCTGTGAAACCGGGGGTATGAGTTAACATGCCAAGGTGTTATCTTTGAATATCAGACCAAAATCTGGCACGTCCTGACAGAGAGAGATAGTGAAGACTGGATCTAAAATGTTTGATTCATTAACTTTTCACATAATGTATTACACTGATACACGTATTTATCATTCGGCCATGAAATTTACTTTAAAAGAATACTAAAGACTCTAAATGGGACACTATACCAGCCGTTCAGTGTAACTGAAGTTTGAATAACCTTTGACTGAAGAACTTCTAGCACAGCGTTAAACTGGTATCGAGCCAATCTTAGCTGTTTGTACTCCCTCATAATTGTCAATTCATATTTCATGTTACAGGCACATTGCAATTAACCATGGTCAGGTCATTTCATGGGCAGTTTATTCCCAAAGTATTCAGAAAACTTTAATAAATTAATAAATCTTATAAAGCAACTGTAACAACTGGCTTGTTTTGAATGTTTTAATTCTGACATAAAATCAGAACAATAACAAGAACATTTAACAATGCATAACAAAGCTTTTAGCCTTAACAAATACACTCTCAAAAAGGATGTGTTAATTAATAACACAATTTTTGTGTTATGGCCATTTTAACACATTTTGTGTAATTTTAAGTTGATCATGTGTAAAAAGAAAGAAACAGAGAGAGAAACAACACAATGTGTCCAACACGATATGTGTTAACTATCATCCAATCACATTGCTGCCTACATCACTCCACAAACTGTTAACCAAATTTGTGCCTCTTTTTTCATTGGTGGATGACGTGGATGCACTCAAGTATATGGATTTCCTCACTAGAAAAGTAAAGTTCCCAGAGCGTTCTCAGAAGGTCCCACCGGTGTCAATGACGTTCCCAGAACATTTCCTGAGATGATGTGGAGTTCTTTAAAGGATTGGGCAGAGGCGGGACCAAGTCAAGTCTCAAGTCAAATCCCAAGTTCTCAAAGAGTTAAAGTTGATGAAATAATTAAGGGACTAATTAAATGATGATTGTGCATTAGTGATGAACACCTGCTGTTATTGAGAATTACAGAGGATCAGATGTTGATGTTTTAAATGTTAAAATGATGCCACCATCATGGATATCAGTGTTTGCTTTAGTTGGGCTCTTGACCTTTGATTTTTTGTGTTAGATCTCTTTCTGTAGCAACGCATATGGTGTTGTACAGCAGAGTGGAGATTTTAACTGTTTTTATGTGATGAGACAGTAACCATGAGATGGCTTGACTACAATCAAACAAGCTTTTTTTAATATAAATATGTTTAGGTTTTGCATAATCAACCTTATGAAACTACAGCATGCAAACAATGTGTTGGTCTAACAATTGTAGTGAATGAATTTTAAATTATATAATATAAAAATTTGAACTCCAGTATTAATTTGACACATACAGACATCATGAACCAGCATATGAATCTCAACAATGGTGACAATCAACAAAATGCGTCATGCTGCAATGCATGCTGGGTAACACCATAGTAAAAACTCCCATCATGCACTGCAGTATGAAAAATTATTTTCGCCACTGTTGAGGATCATATGATAAGTGTTTATGTCTAAAAGCCTGAGTGAAAACAGCTCTTTTTTTTTTTTCAATATTGAAGCGGTATCTGTTTAATAGGGCACTTTTTTTTTTTGCAGCTCTGTAATAACTAAATGTTAGCCAACAAACCAAAGAGAGACCCCTTCATGATGTTCATTCACCATGAATTGTAAGCAAAAATCATAAGATAACATTGTGAAACAATATAGTAATTGCTTAGAAGCAAATTACTTTGAGCTAATAAAAGGGTCAAGAGACCAACTAAAGCAAACCTGGACCACAATTATGGTGGCATCATTCTCTTTTCTTCAATGATGCCGCTTGTTAACAACAGGTTTCATCACTAATGCACAATCATCATTTAATTAGTCACTTAATTATCTCATTAACTTTAACTCTTTGAGGACTTGGGATTTGACTTGAGACTTGCTTGTGACTTGAAAGTCCCACTTCTGGATTTATGATACATTAGTGTGTTAAATATTTTAACACACTGCCTGTGTTAAGAAGAATAACACACTGGTTGTGTTAAAATTGAATTAACACAAAATGTGTTGTCCTTAACTAGACACACAGGTGTGTTAAAATATAACACAGGTTGTGTTGTTTTTAACACATCTGTTTTTTTTAACATACTAATGTGTCATAAATAACACAATTTGTGTCATAGATGTGCTATTCTTAAAGGTGCACTATTTAAATATTTGAAGAATATCAACCTGTGTTAAAAAGAATAACACACTGGTTGAGTTGAAATTAACACAAAATGTGTTGTCCTTAACTTGACACACAGGTGTGTTAAAATATAACACATGTTGTGTTGTTTTTAACACATCTGTTTTAAGAGTCTACAAAGTCATAGGTACTACTCTACAATGAATGTAGTAATAATGCATGAAAAATCTGTTGAAACTGTCAAAATGGATGGGCTGCAACATGACTGTTTTGAAAGAGTTACAGTTCCAAATGAAACTTCTAGATTCTTCTAGATATCACCTCAAACTTCTAGATATCACCTCATAGCTTGTGGTAGGGGATGAAGTAGTAATAGCAGGGTCATGGATTGTCTCAGCAGCTACTTGTACATCTTCAGCCTCACAATTCTGAAATAAATAGTATCTGCAGCATAAACAAACTTAAATGAAATGTACATGGGCTCCAATGTGTCCATGATATTATATACTTACATCATCATCATCATCAGCTGAATGCGTGCCATCGCAGGACTTGAGACACAAGACAAGCTCTGCTGTGACAGCTCTTTCATGTCCTCAATAAACAAAAACACAAGAGACTGCTTGAAAAATATCCAAAAACTATTTTCATAATCATCTATTTATTTACAACATGTCCCATCAGTCAAAACCTTATTTTATGTTTTACACTGAGTTTATGAATCTAATATATTAATGTGGTAGCCTATGGTATCCAAATGAATAATAATTATTTATTAAATAAACATAAGAATTGATCACTATTGCATCATAACACACTGTGGACTAAACAGCAGCCGCTGGCTTACACTGGTCATGTTAACGAGTGTGTCTAAATGACCGATTTTACTTTCAAGTTCTAAGTAAACATGAAAAAATAAAACAATATCTCCTTTTTCTATTTAAGTTTTATTTATTATTATTATTTTTTTTTTACATTTCTAGTTAACTGAAATCAAACAATCAACTGCACAAACCTCTGCTGAAGCGTGACTTGAACTATGGTCTCGCGCTGATGACGCAACATCCAGGTAGGCATGCCCAGGGCGGGTTATGATTGGTCGATCGACAGGCTCAAATCTGATTGGCTAAAGAGTACCAGTCACACACACAAATCCAAGACGATTCACACATTCACAGTCCATGATGAACTTGTGAATTTTAAACATTCAAAAATTTTTTACACAGTTGTACAGTAGGTGGCCAACCAAAATGCCTATCACCGCCGCCGCAGGGCCACGGCGTTAACTGCAAGTCAGTCAAGTCATTCACGAAACTACTGCCAGGTGGCACAAAGAGACAGATTGCAAACTGACTGGAGTTATATTTTTTGTTAACGGAAATTAAATAATGAAATAAAACAACAATAACGTTATAATATAACATTATGACATCTTTAAAATGTTTAGAAAATTAATTAAAAATTGTTTTTAGAAAGTTAATTTCAAAACGTGAGATAGCTATAGGCTGCAGCCTAACGCATCAAAAAAAAAAAGACTTAAATTTACACAAAGGTCTTACTGCATGTTATGGTTATTAAACAGTCATCATGAAAACCATTAAAACTACACAATTTCCTTATGTTTTATTAAGGATTAAAAATCTTGACCTTGGCCGTTGGTCCTCTTTACAAGGCTGCACGTTCATGAGACTCTATTCGCGTCGCAATTTACTGTGACTCACACCATAAAAAAACAAAAAAAAACAAATAAAATTAAATAAAATTTTTAAAAAAACGAACAAATTTGTGAGAAATCAATAATAATAGGCTAAAACTGCGACATGAAAAACTAGAAATCGTACAAAAAGTAGGATATTAACTTGGAATGTATAGATTACATTTAAGGAGGTGTACATTATGCCATAAAAAATAAAACGATTGAAAAGGTGGCTTATTGTTGAGTGTTATAGGCTAGGCCTAGTTCTAACACATATTTTGGCACTATAGTCACATTAATCACAAATTATGAAAGGCTTGAAACTTACATTTAATAATTCGCTGATGTATTTCAGCAGGTCACATATACTTATTCGTTATCTGGCCTTTTTTTACACATTTTATTCCCGTATACAGAGCCCATGACATGCCGAAAATTATGTCCATGAATTAAGAAATTTATCACTGTTTATCGTTCTTTTGTATTAATTAAAACATGTTTAAATAATATATTCTTTTTAAATAATAATAATAAATAATGATAATAATACGGTTTCATATACAGAGTTTGGGTGTGCGGGAGATTGGGGGAATCTGTAAAATGTAAAAAAAATAAAAAAATAATAAAAAAAATGCATTAGAGTCGGTTTCCAAACCTGTCCTGGAGGCCCCCCTGCCCTGCACCTTTTGTATGTCTCCCTTATCTAACACACCTGATTCCACTCACCAGCTCGTTAGTAGAGACTGCAAGAACTAAATTGGGTGTGTCTGATTAGGGAGACATACAAAGTGTGCAGGGTTGGGGTTCCTCCAGGACAGGTTAGGGAACCACTGAATTAGACAACACAAGACAACTTAAGAATTTTGACATTTAATTAGAAAACAACCCGATTCACAACATTCGTTTCCAAACGCAGAAATCGGGTAGAGCCCTGCATGGGCTTCAAACCTAGGCCCTGGTCGAGCCTTGGCCGACAGCTTACCAGTATTCTCGGCCCGAGACTGACTGGAGCCCGTGTCATTTCTCTCTCTCTCTCGCTTCCTAATTACACAGCTGCTGTTGCAGCCATTAAAATATTTCAGTTTTGTTTTTAATTGCAAAGTTATATTTCTTATTGTTTCATTATTAATTAATTAAGAAAAAGTTTGGAACATTTTTTGTTTGTTAAGAGAGATTACTGTACCAGTCAATTTTTTTTGAACGGTAACGTTAAGATTTTTAATGGTTTTTTTTTTTTTTTTTTTTTTAATATAAAGAAGTCTCTTCTATTCACCAAGCCTGCATTTATTTGATCCAAAATACAGCAAAAGCAGTAATATTGTGAAATATTTTTACAATTTAAAATAACTGCTTTCTGTTTGAATATATTTTAAAATGTAATTTATTCTTGTGATGCAGCGCTGAATTTTCAGCATCATTACTACAGTCTTCAGTGTCACAGCATCCTTCAGAAATCATTCTAATATGCTGATTTGCTGCTCAAGAAACATTTATTATTATTATTATTATTATTATTATTTAAAACAGCTGAGTACTTTTTTTTTTTTTTGGAAGGATTATTTGATGAATAGAAAGATCCAGAGATCAGCATTTATCTGAAATAAAAAGCTTTTTTAACATTATACACTATACCATTCAAAAGCTTGGAGTCATAATTTTTATTTTATTTTTTTAATTTATTTATTTTTTTTGGGGTGGGGGGGGAGATTATAGAAACGAATACTTTTATTTAGCTAGGATGCTTTAAATTGACAAAGACATTTATAATGTTACAAAAGATTTCTATTTCAGATAAATGCTGTTCTTCTGAACTTTCTATTAATCAAAGAAACCTGAAAAAAATCTGTTCAGCTGTTTTTAACATGATAATAATGATAATAATAATAATAATAATAATAATAATAATAATAATAATAATAATAAATGTTTTTTTGAGAAGCAAATCAGAATAGTAGAATGATTTCTGAAGGATCATGTGACTGGAGTAATGATGCTAAAAATTCAGCTTTGAAATCACAGGAATAAATGACATTTAAAATATATTCAAATAAAAAACGGTTATTTGAAATAGTAAAAATCTTTCAAAATTTTACTGTTTTTGCTGTACTTTGGATCAAATACATGCAGGCTTGATGAGCAGAAGAGACTTCTTTAAAAAAAAACAATAAAAATGTTACTGTTCAAAAATGTTTGACTGGTAGTGTATATTGTGAATAAAATTGTTTATCCAAAAATAACACATCTTATCACTTACCTTTATTTTGTTTCTTATCCATATTATATACTTACAAAAGGAGATGTTAGGCAGAATGATGTGTCATTCAGTTACTTTTTCATATAGTAATTAAATGGTAAATAAGAAGGTTTCTCTGTGTCATCTCATTTTGTGTGCCAAATATATTTATTTGTATAAATTAATTGTATAATAATTGTAATTATATAATATGATTTCCAAAAGCTGAAGTGATTAGTCTACCTTTTGTTTATTTGTTAGAATATATATAACAGCATTTTAACTAATTGCAAGAACTGAATAATCAATCAAATTCTATTGACTAATCAGTGAAATAATCGGTGATTAGTTGATTAATCATTCTAATAATCGTTAGATTAATCGATTATCAAAATAATCATTTGTTGCAGCCCTAGTGCCAAGTCTAGTTGTCTGGCCTGACAGGGAATCGTTAAGAAAATCTCTTCCATATGCATTTAGGAACAGTACTTTTGAAAAGACAGTATGCATTATTGATTGTTTTGAAATATTTACACTGTAACCGATTTTTGTAATTTGAACAGTATTTTACTGTAATATGTACAGTAAGATACTGTAAAATGTATATACAGTATTTTACTGTAAACTGCAAAGGATTATGGGAAAATATATGGTCACTACAGTAAACTACTGTAAATTTACAGTAGTGAACTTCCCCTCGAAAAACTGACCAATGGCAAGGGAGATTTATTTTGTTTGCTGTTTGGTGGAAGCAGCGGTAAAAGGACAAAAGAGACACGTTGTACTTTTAACTGGACAAAAAGGTTAGTATATTATTTATGTTTTATGCAAAACTGAGATATTTTAAGATGTTTTAACTTGTTAACAGCAAACTAACATTATTAATCGTGTCGTTTTTCATGTCGGGAGTTGGGGCCTTTTTTTCTGACTAATGGCCGGATTAACGCCGCCATAACGATGATAAAACATCGACTGGTGAGTAAATTAAGGTCACCTATATTAGTCAAAATAAACTTTATTAAACCGAGAAACACGTTTGTAGGTTCTGCTGCCCTTTAATGCAAATTAGTTAATCTGGCGAGTCATTACTTAACCTTAACAACGAACTAACGTGAAATAACGTTACTGAGGTAAAGTGCCTAACGTTAGGCAACACCACTGTTTCAGTGCAGATTTTAAACAGTTTTTAAAGTAACGTTATTCTTTCGTTTGTTCTTTTCAAGTTTCTAGTCTAGATGTCGTCTGCAATGTCGGAGGTGTATTTTGGTGCCTCTTCTTATGAATGCCGTATCGATGATAACATCAACTGGTAAATTAATAATGTCAGTTAGCCGAAGTTAACGAACACAGAGAAGCATAATATCTTTTGTACACTGCCTCTTTATCTCAAGTGTAATAGAAACGTGTGTACCAATGTTGTATGTAACTTTAGAGACGGTCCCTATTCAGTAAGAGACGTAACATAAAACCGTGAGCTAACATGAAATACTGAGGAAAACTGAGTTAAGAAATACCACTGTAAAGTACATCTTTTGTATTTTATTTTCAAATTTGTGGTCTTGTGGTCATGTCGTCTGCATCGGAGGAGTATTGGAGTCTTTTCCTGTGAATGCCGTCGTAACAACAGGTGAGCTTTCATCAACTTAACTAACGTTACTAAAGTAGACAAATTAGCCACGGGTTGCTGTTCTCCACTAACTCACAGAACCAGTTTACTTCTGAAAGAGAGGAACGGGCTAGCAATATATTAATATAGTAAGTTTTGCTAATAAATATTAAAAATGTGGTAACACTTTATAATAAAGTTCATTAGTTAACATAAACGTTAGTTAAAAACATTAATGAACTACTTCTACAGCATTTATTAATCTTAGTTAATGTTAATTTCAGCATTTACTAATGCATTATTAAAATCACAAGTTGTGTTTGTTAATGCACTGTGAACTAAGACGAATAAACAACAACTGTATTTTCATTAACATTAACAAAGATTAATAAATAGTGTAATAAATGCATTGTTCATTGTTTGTTCATGTTAGTTAATACATTAGCTAATGTTAACAAATGACACCTTATTGTAAAGTGTTACCAAAAATGTTTATTTTATTAAAAATGTTTGTAGTACTGATTCCTTTGGCTGAGAGAGAGCTCAGAATTGTGACTGTGGTGATGTTTTCAGAGAGGATTAAGCTTGAGGATATTTCTACATTGCTTTCATTGCATTGCTCAGTTACAAAAGCCTTTCAAATTAAAGATGAAGATGGAGTCAAGACAGGAGCCTCAAGATTCCACGTTCGTTTGAGAACTAACGAGAAAGGTGAGCTCTCCCACCTGCCGTCTATGATCCAATTAGGCTCGATTAGAGGCTTTGTGTTCTATAATGGCCAACCCAAGGAATGTAGGAAATGTGGATCCTTGAACCATCTAGCAGCCCAATGTGAATCTGTCTTTTGTAGAAACTGCAAAAACCACGGTCATGTCTCAAATAATTGCACTGTACCTACGAAGTGTAATTTGTGTGGGGCAACTAATCACAGATTTCAGGACTGTCCATCTGCATATGCAAATAAAACTCGTCAGCAACCTGGGGAGACCCAGGAAGGGAATATAAACCTCCCTGAAGTACCTGAGATGGAGGAGGACATTTTCAGAGACTGTCAGTCTTTAGTACCAGACACTTTGGAGGAGCAGGGTGCTGGGGTAACTTCGAGACAACCCTCACCCTCAAATCCAGGTGAAGAGCACTTAGGAGGATTGGGAGGGAAAGTGATGTAGAACTTGAAAAAATTGTTCCATGGGAGCACAATTCACATCAAGAGTTGAACGAGCTGGACTCTCTCATAGATTTCCCTCTCTTGGGTCAGTCTTCCCCAGAGCAGAACCCTCAGTCCTTAAATCGGAACATTTTGCTCGATGACTTAACGTCACTTCCAACATCACTTCCTTTACTGTCGGACTCCTCTTCACCAGGAGATACATTAGTGGAAGTAAGAAGTCCCTCACCAATCACCAATGTTCCACGAGGAATACAGGATCAGGAGGATCCACCGAATTGGTCATCCTTATCTTCTACTTCAACTCCCTTTCTTGATTCTAGTGAAATGTCTGCCTTTTCTTCCACGATGCAAATGAATAAAGAATTAATTCCGAAGGGAATGGAAATGCAGAGTAAAAAGAAAAAGAGGAAAAGACTGAAGAGTAAAACAGAATCCCCCTAAAGACGGTTCCCCTCCTTTTCTTTCTCTCCCTTGACACTGAATGACCTCTCTATCTGTAGCCTCAATCAATACAAGAGGTATCATGGACCTGGTAAAATGTACTTCTGTTTTTTCGTATTTGTATAATGCAGGTCATGATATTTGTCTACTTCAGGAATGTAATATTCCTTTTAAACAGGATTATAAAAATGAAGAGAATAGGTGGATATATGATCAATCAGTGTGGTCTGGGGATAATAGTAATAGATCTTCTGGTGTGGGTATTCTTTTGAAGGGTAATTCCCTAAAAGTTTTTAAAACACAAGAGGTTAAAAATACGAGATTAATATATGTGGATTTAAAATCCAATAACTCTTGTTTTTGTGTGATTAATGTATATTGCCCAGTGGATCTACAAGGTAGAAAGGAAGTTTTGAAAGCACTGGCACCTTTATTGATTTGTGGGAAAGAGACAATATTAGGAGGGGATTTTAATTGTCCTTTAAACCAGAGAGATCGAAAATCTAGCTCAAACGTTTCACTGGATTCAAGTTCTCAAGATCTAATCAACTTAGTAAAAGATTTTGGTTTAGTAGATACTTTTAGAATTAAACATCCAGATAGTCCCGGGTACAGTTGGTCTAATGGTCGTAGCTTTTCCAGAATCGATTTTTTGTTTACTTCACCGCAATTAACAGTACTGAATTTGGGGAAAAACGCAACTTTTTTCTCTGACCACGCTAAGGTGGATGCTGAGTTGGTTTTTGGAGGGATAAGAGTGAAAGGTACTAGGTTATGGAAATTAAATACTAGTTCATTAGACAACCAGGAAGTTGTAACCCTATATAAAGAAAAATTTATTCAATGGAAAAGTTTACAGCCATTATATGAGTCGGTTGGTGAATGGTGGGAATACTTTAAAAACAGAACAAAAAAATTCTTTATAAGAGAGGGTAGAAAAATTAAAAGGAAAGAAGGTTTTGTATATAAATTATATCAAAAGAAATTACAACAATTTTATACTATGGCCCGCTCAGGTTTTAACATGGTAGACGATATTATGAGACTTAAAAAAAGAATTTTGGACATTTACACAGACCAAAGTAGGAGTTTTACTATAAGAAGTAAAATACAACATATTGAATCAAATGAAAAGTGTACCCGATACTTTTTTAGGAAAGTGTTTCGTTCCTAGACTGTTATAGATGAATTAAAAAACCAAGATAACAAAGTCATAACTGAAACAGAGGATCTAATATCATATATCCACTCCTTTTATCAAAACCTTTACTCTGAAAAGAAAACTCCTTTAAAAAGAAGATTTTTTTTTAAAAGTGTTGTTGAACAAAAGATTTTAACTAAGATGGATAAAGAGTTCACGATCAATGATCTTACAAAAGCATTAAATAGTATGAAAAGTAATAAAAGCCCTGGTGTAGACGGCCTGCCCAAAGAATTTTATGAAAAATTTTGGGAGGAGTTAAGTGAGATGATGCTAAAAATGTTTAAAGAAAGCTTCAGTCTAGGTGTACTCCCCCCAACATTGAGAGAGGGTATCGTCTCCTTGCTATTCAAGAAGGCAGATAAATCTGATTTAAAGAATTGGTGTCCTTTGTCCTTGCTGGGCACTGATGTGAATATATTGTTAAAAACGATTTTTTTTAGACTCCAACCCAGTATGGGAAGCCTAATCGGGAATGAACAAACGTGGGGTAAAAGGTAGATCTTTACATCAGAATTTATCACTAGTAAGAGATACCTTCCTTTACTCACAGGATCATAAATTACCTTTATGTGTGGTGGGATTGGACCTAGAAAAGGCTTTTGATAGCATAGACCACCTTTTCTTATGGAAAATGTTACAGAGTTATGGTTTGGGGATTCAATTCTTAGATGGATCAATTTATTATATACTGGATGTCAGAGTCATATATTGGTGAACGGCCATCTATCACCACCTGTGAGTGTTCATTCAGGAGTGAGACAGGGATGTGGTTTATCTCCCTTACTCTTTGTATTAGCCATAGAACCATTAGCTCATGCTATAAGACAGAGTTCAGAATTGAAGGGATTATTAATACCAGGGAGCTTAGGCAAGGAAGCAATATTATCACTTTATATGGACGATATTACCCTGTTAATTTCGAATAAACATTCAGTAGAAAGAGCACTACAGTTATGTGAACTTTTTACATTGGCGACTGGTATGAAAATTAATAAAAGTAAAAGTGAGATTCTATACTTAAATTGGATAGAACCCAAATTAAATTTTGGTTTGAAAATCCAAGATAAAACCATTAAAATACTAGGGATGGTGTGGAGTAGAGATATAGGAAAGGGAAGTGGTGTGTGGCCAAATATGGTGACACATACTCAGAATTTGTGCTCTGCATTTAACCAATCCAAGTGCATACACACAGTAGTGAACATACACCTGGAGCAGAGGACAGCCAATGCTGCGGCGCCCGGGGAGCAATTGGGGGTTTGGTGCCTTGCTCAAGGGTCTCACCTCAGTCGTGGTATTCCCTGCCGGACCCGAGACTCGAACCAACGACCTTCGAGTTACAAGCCCGACTCTCTATCCATTAGGCCACGACTGCCCCTACAAAGAAGAAAGAAGAATAGAAGAAAGGAATTGGAATCCCAGGATACAACAAATAGAGTGGAAAATAAAACAGTGGGAGGAAAGGAATCTTAGTTTTAGAGGTAAAGTGTTAATAATTAATGCAGAGATTATCGCATCTCTTACATTTGTTGTGGCAACCTTGCCAGCCCCAAGATGGTTTTTAAATTCAGTAAAGAAAAAGATTTTTCGGTTTTTATGGAATTCTAATCAGGAGAGGTTGAAACGAGAAATTGTATGTAGAAAAATCGAGAAAGGAGGATTAGCGGTCCCCGACATACAAGCTAAACTGGATGCTATGGTTCTCTTTCCTGTATTGAAATCTTGCCTAGATGATGAAGTGGTTAATTATAGTAGTTTCTTCGTGAAGTTTTGGGTAGGCCAACAAGTGGGGAGACTTTGGAATAAGAGAATGCCTCAAAATACTCCCTATGCAGAAACTAGACCAGTTATGTATAATAGAATAATGCAGATATTAAAGAGAACATCTTGGTCCAATATTCAGATAGGGAGTTTAAATAGACAGCTGGTGAAGGAGAGGCTATCCTCGTCCGTATTTAAAATGACTCCCGTAGGTCGTCACATTGAATCAGAATGTATTATGGTTTGGAGGAATGTGAATGATGATTTTTTGTTTAATTACCATAAGGATATCGCTTGGCAAGGTGTACAAAACTGTTTACCCACCCGGGCCTTTTTGAAGAGGAGAGGGTGTTCTCATCTTTCTCTGTGTCCTAGAGTAAACTGTGGTGAAGAAGAAACAATAAGTCATTGTTTGTGGGAATGTGCTTATGCCCAGAAGGTTTGGGTTTCTATTCGATTATGGTTACATAATTTGTACAGAGTGTCAAGTGAAGGTGATATTTGGTATGGAGAATTAGAAAAGGTTCATTGTGAAAAATGGATACGGTGGTGGGCAATTATAAATGTTTTTAAAGAAGCACTATGGAAATCTAGAAATATTTGTGTTTTTCAGAAATATGAGATCCCAGTTAAATCAGTAGTTACATCAAGTTTAAAATGTATAGGGGATTATATTTTAAGAGACAGGCAGAAATTGTCAGTCAATGTAACCGATAAGTTATGGAACATACCAAATGTTCCTCCTTTCAATATGGTTTTAAAAATTGGTTAATTCTTGGAAACGTGTCAAGAACAAAGGGTAATATGTATCTATGAAAGATTGTTTTTGTCTTTGTGATGTGATATAATAAAATAATAATAAAAATAAATAAAATCTGGTTGTCACAACACTGATCATTCTCATGCTGTAAATCACTGGGAAAATCAAAAAAACATAAACTACTCATATAAGTAGATTCTGAATGAGTCCAGCGATACTCTAAGTCAGTCTAGTAGATTATGTTGATAGCGGCTGGTTCTGAAAAAGATCTGTCATGACAGCAACAGTTACTCACAATCAGAGTATGTGAGCGGAGCGGTGTGATTTTGAATGGAGCAAGGAGCGGATTTTTTAAAAGTCTGAGCTTCGTGGTTTTCACTCGCTCCAAGAGCGCTCCACCACCGCTCTATCACGAGTACAATTCATACCAACGACCCGTAATATAACTGCATATTTAGCTAGAATTCACATTAAACTCAGCTAGCTTGATAGAGGAGGATCACTCAAATCAGAAAGAATGTGAAGGCTATTGTGACGGCCATGTACATGGAATATATCTCAAGGAATTTGTTTGTTCCTTCTAGATACTGAATATTTTCAGCTGAAAGCATGATTTAAACAAGTAGCCTACTACAACACTTATTCACACGCAATCACTCTCTCAATAATGCATCCAAACAAATGTAATCTTACAGTGCTACTTCATCTGTACCCGATTTCGAATGAGCACAAATTTGTAAGAAATGCATCGATCCGTAAAATAACTGACGAAAACGTACTGTTATTTTCATCACAAACAAAATTTGCACTGCAAAAAGCAGCAATTATGCCTTTTAATGCTGATAACCATGTTATTAGCTTGTCATGTGGTGGGAAAAATGTCTGCATGCTAGTGTTCCAATAAGCCCCTTTGAAACTCTCCTGTTATTTTATTTCTTTTATTTTTTAATATACGTTATGAACAGAACTGTGATATTTCAAACCTACTGAAACACTTTAGCTGCGGAACAGTGTTTCTGATATCAGTGAGCGCGGAGTGATTATTAAATGCTCGGAGCGCGGAGGGGAAATTGTTGCCACTCCACTCCGCTCACATATTCTGCCGGACACCACCACACAAATGTGGCTTTTTTTAATGACTGTCCTACTAACTACAGGATTTAACACAGAGTAATGATAGATTGGAAGATGCATCATTTTGGACATACTAAACTCATCTTTATATATGCTACAATTTAGCATTAAATGCACACTGACTGTTCATACAGGGTGTCTTCCCTTATGTAGTGCACATGAGATATGATAGCAGCTCAAGCTGTTGTAAATCCTGCCCCCTTCTTTGCATCGTCAGCACATGCTTCAGTGCTCTGAGAGTGTTTATAGTGCTGTGAGTTTAACACTTCATGACTGAGAGCAGAACACAACACAATCTTCATCATCACACAAGACAAAACAACAACAATGAACAACATCCTCATTCTCATCTGGACACTCACACTGTTTGCTCAAGGTTTGTGTGATAAAATTTAATAAATATTATTCCTTCTTTGAAATGTGAAATGTACATCAATGTACATCATGTGTCTAAATTTTATTCTTGTTCTTTGTTTCAGAGTGTAGAGGACAGATCACCGTAACTCAGAGTCCATCATTAATAACAGCAGCTCAAGGACAAGAAGTCAGAATAAACTGTAAAACCAGTAGTAATGTGTACAGTGATAGTCATGGGCCACGGTTGAACTGGTACTTACAGAAACCTGGAGCAGCTCCTAAACTCCTCATATATCTTGCATCTAGCCGTTACACTGGAACTCCATCTAGATTCAGTGGCAGTGGATCTGGCAGTGATTTCACTCTGACCATCAGTGGAGTCCAGACTGAAGATACAGGAGATTATTACTGTCAGAGTTACCACAGTGGTGGTTTGTTCACACAGTGATAAAGAGTCGTACAAAAACCTCCGTCAGTCAGAGTCACAGTGACTGCACTGATACAGCTGAGAGATACTGCAGCTGCTGATGAGAGGATAACATTTAAGGGACTATTTATTATATGATATAGTTGTGAAGTATCAGGCAGAGAGTGATGGCCTAAATCCATATGCAGAGATTTATTAGGAGAAACAACAAGGACAAAGAATGCAAAGGTTATAATGGCCAGAGTCCAAAAACCAAGAGAGTAATCCAAAATCTACGGCTCAGAGTAGCAATGTAAAACAAACAGTATTTCACACTGAGTGAACAAGCAGTCATCTATTAAATAGGCCATGTCTAATTAGGCCGATGAAAAACACCTGAGAACAAACAGAGTTAAGGTGATTGTGACGTCTGATGGAAGAGTTGAAATGATACAGAGGGTGTGATATCACTGTATATCACTTGCTAGATTTCACATTTTCTAGAAGAAAAAAAAATCAGCGTCAACAGTTGATTCAATCATTCAGAAGGTCAGTATGACTGCTGAGAGTCTCAGTGTGAACAAACCTCATCTCTCCATTAGTCCAACTCAACTGATTCATTTCAGAGAATAAAGAGTCAAACAGTCAAACTCATATTTGAGTGATTCTGTTCCTCTCAGAATCTGAAAACATAGAAGAACAAACAAGACAGACTAGATATCAAAGACATGAAGACAAAATATTTCTGAATACTTATTTTAAAGCATATTAGTGCTGAATAAAAGCACACTCGCAGTCATGTCTGATGTTGTTGTGAAAAGCAGAGCAGATGTCAGATGAGAGAGTAAAGTTCAGTGTGGAGAATGAATGGAGTCTCATGTGTTGTTGGTCTCCATGTGAGACATCAGAGAGAATCCAGAGGAGAGAGTGAGTGGATCTGCTCTGAACACTGATCTCTCCTCACTTCTCCTCATGAGAGAGTCAGGCTGCTCCAGCTGTTCAGACCGTCCTCCTGCAGGACTCCAGCACTGCTGTCCTGAACACCTTCAGCTCCGGCTCCAGTCTGAAGAGACGCCTGTGTTCGTCTCTCACATCAGTGCTGCTGATCTTTGTGGAAATCTCTTCACACTCACTGTAGGAGAGATGAAGCCTGACAATCAGAGAACAAATGTCAACTCAAAAGATCAACTATGTTTGGCCTTTGTTTCTCTGATCACAAGCAGCTTCAGAATTAACTTAGTAAGAATTAAGTAAGAATTAGCTACAATATTTGTTAATAAAAGAGTTTTTTATTTTCAAATCAGTTTTCATGAATTTCATGAAATGTAAGTTTCCATTATTTTAAATTAAAAAATTTCCATGTTTAATTGATTGTTTTTCCTCATAGCTTATATATCATAGAAATCTTTCCAGAAAAAAATAAATAAAAAATTGAAACTGTAACATTAAGTATCCAACCAAGCTATTCTTTAACACACACACACACACAAAAAAGTGTATATAATAAAAACAAATATAATGTGTGAAAAAAATGAATAAACACTCATTGTCTGTAGTTCAGTGTCTCTAGTTCATATTCATGACAAATTATTAAAGCTTCGAATGTTTTGTAGAACATGAACATGCATGAAGAAATTGATCTGCGGTCTGAGACTGACAGCTGCCTGTTCTGTGTGTGAAGAGCATTTACATAGACACACTTTGCATGAGAGTGTTTATAGTGCTGTGAGTTTAACACTTCATGACTGAGAGCAGAACACAACACAATCTTCATCATCACACAAGACAAAACAACAACAATGAACAACATCATCATCCTCATCTGGACATTGCTGTGATGTAAACAAGGTACATGAGACTTTGGATAAAGCGGTATAATTGATGAAGTCGGCCAACATATCATGTATATTATAATATGGAACAAAATGTTTGTATTTGCTTTGATGTACATGCATGAATCCTATAAATTTCTCTCTCAGGCTCCAGTGGACCTGTTTGTTTTGCCTTTCTGAGCCGTAACAGTTGTGGAATTTATGCTGGTCAGACAAAGACAGACTGATCATAAAAAGGAATGCAACAAAGATTATTCAGTAAACTATTCAGTTATTTTATCACTTTATCTCATGCTTCCTGCTCTTTCTGTATCTGCATCTCTTCTAAAAGTTTAAGGCCTGGTTTCACAAACGGGACTTAGTTTAAGCCAGGACTAGGCCTTAGCTAAATTAAGATATTTAAGCAACTTTTACAAAAATACCTTAGAAGAAAACATTACAGGTGTGCATCTTGACACAGAACAATGACAGTGACATATTTGAAGATATGTCAGAGCAAGATATTTTTAGTTGACACAGCTCCAACATGCATTTTAGTCTGGGACTAGCTTAAGCCTTGTCTGTGAAACCGGGGGTATGAGTTAACATGCCAAGGTGTTATCTTTGAATATCAGACCAAAATCTGGCACGTCCTGACAGAGAGAGTGAAGACTGGATCTAAAATGTTTGATTCATTAACTTTTCACATAATGTATTACACTGATACATGTATTTATCATTCGGCCATGAAATTTACTTTAAAAGAATACTAAAGACTCTAAACGGGACACTATACCAGCCATTCAGTGTAATTGAGGTTTGAATACCCTTTGACTGAAGAACTTCTAGCACAGCGTTAAACTGGTATCGAGCCAATCTTAGCTGTTTGTACTCCCTCATAATTGTCAATTCATATTTCATGTTACAGGCGCATTGCAATTAACCATGGTCAGGTCATTTCATGGGCAGTTTATTTCCAAAGTATTCAGAAAACTTTAATAAATTAATAAATCTTATAAAGCAACTGTAACAACTGGCTTGTTTTGAATGTTTTAATTCT
Organism: Spinibarbus caldwelli; assembly: GCA_039654775.1. Taxonomy (NCBI): domain Eukaryota; kingdom Metazoa; phylum Chordata; class Actinopteri; order Cypriniformes; family Cyprinidae; genus Spinibarbus; species Spinibarbus caldwelli. The sequence goes on from CM077264.1 coordinate 22,814,575, forward strand.
GACATAAAATCAGAACAATAACAAGAACATTTAACAATGCATAACAAAGCTTTTAGCCTTAACAAATACACTCTCAAAAAGGATGTGTTAATTAATAACACATTTTTTGTGTTATAGCCATTTTAACACATTTTGTGTAATTTTAAGTTGATCATGTGTAAAAAGAAAGAGAGAGAGAGAGAAACAACACAATGTGTCCAACACGATATGTGTTAACTATCATCCAATCACACTGCTGCCTACATCACTCCACAAGCTGTTAACCAAATTTGTGCCTCTTTTTTCATTGGTGGATGACGTGGATGCACTCAAGTATATGGGTTTCCTCACTAGAAAAGTAAAGTTCCCAGAGCGTTCTCAGAAGGTCCTACCGGTGTCAATGACGTTCCCAGAACATTTCCTGAGATGATGTGGAGTTCTTAAAGGATTGGGCAGAGGCGGGACCAAGTCAAGTCTCAAGTCAAATCCAAAGTTCTCAAAGAGTTAAAGTTGATGAAATAATTAAGTGACTAATTAAATGATGATTGTGCATTAGTGATGAACTCCTGCTGTTATTGAGAATTACAGAGGATCAGATGTTGATGTTTTAAATGTTAAAATGGTGCCACCATCATGGAGATCAGTGTTTGCTTTAGTTGGGCTCTTGACCTTTGATTTTTTGTGTTAGGTCTCTTTCTGTAGCAATGCATGCGGCGTTGTAAAGCAGAGTGGAGATATTAACTGTTTTTATGTGATGAAACAGTAACCATGAGATGGCTTGATTACAATGAAACAAGCTTTTTTTTTTTTATATATAAATATGTTTAGGTTTTGCATAATCAACTCTGTGAAACTATTCAATTCAAGTTTATTTGTATAGCGCTTTTCACAATACAAATCGTTGCAAAGCAGCTTTACAGGAATTTAAGTTTCTACAATATATTTATATATTGTAGAAACTTAATATATTTAACTTATGGTGAAATTTGGTAGTTCTGTATGTTGTCTGAGGGTAGGCTTCATCTGAGGTCCTCTGAGGGGTTGGCATCATCTCTTCTCAGGTGTTCTGGATCCAGATTGAAGCTTGTGTAAATCCTAGTTACCACGGGATGTTAATGTTAATCCCGTGGCAGAAACAGAGAAACAAATAGAGACATAATTAGCGTAGCTGCTGTTCCAAGCAAGCAAAAATTATTTGTTCAATCCAAGCTAAAGAACAATAATGCGTGTTTGATCAGATATAACTGCAGTACAAGATTATGACATGCATTATGTGAATGCTTGGCTAAAGAGATGTGTCTTTAATCTAGATTTAAACAGAGAGAGTGTGTCTGAACCCCGAACATTATCAGGAAGGCTATTCCAGAGTTTGGGAGCCAAATGTGAAAAGGATCTACCTCCTTTAGTTGACTTTGCTATCCTAGGTACTACCAAAAGTCCAGAGTTTTGCGACCTTAGGGAGCGTGATGGATTGTAGCGTGGTAGAAGACTAGTTAAGTACGCAGGAGCTAAATCATTAAGGGCCTTATAGGTAAGTAATAATATTTTGTAACTGATGCGGAACTTAAAAGGTAGCCAGTGCAGAGACTGTAAAATTGGGGTAATATGATCATATTTTCTTGACCTAGTAAGGACTCTAGCCGCTGCATTTTGGACTACCTGTAGCTTGTTTATTGAAGATGCAGGACAACCAGCTAGCAGTGCATTACAATAGTCCAGTCTAGAGGTCATGAATGCATGAACTAGCTTTTCTGCATCAGAAACAGGTAAAATGTTTCGTAGCTTGGCAATGTTTCTAAGATGGAAGAATGCTGTTTTTGTAACATGGGAAATATGATTTTCTAAAGACAAGTTGCTATCTAATATAACACCCAGATTTTTGACTGTAGAGGAAGTAACAGTACATCCGTCTAGTTGCAAATTATAATCCAAGAGATTCTGTGTACTGTTTTTTGGTCCAATAAGTAATATTTCTGTCTTATCTGAATTTAATAGGAGAAAATTACTGGTCATCCAATCTTTTACATTTTTAACACACTCTGTTAGCTTAGATAATTTAGAAGTTTCATCTGGTCTTGTTGAGATATATAGTTGAGTATCATCAGCATAACAATGGAAACTAATCCCGTATTTTCTAATAATATTACCAAGGGGCAACATGTATATTGAAAATAGCAGAGGACCTAGGACAGATCCTTGTGGTACTCCATATTTTACTGGTGATAATTGAGATGACTCCCTGTTTAAATAAACAAAGTGGAAGCGATCAGACAGGTAGGATCTAAGCCATCTTAAAGCCTGCCCTTGAATACCCGTATAATTTTGTAATCGATCTATGAGTATGTCATGATCTATAGTGTCGAACGCAGCACTAAGATCAAGTAAAACTAGCAATGAGATGCAGCCTTGGTCTGACGCAAGAAGCAAGTCATTTGTAATTTTAACAAGTGCGGTTTCTGTGCTATGGTGGGGCCTGAAACCTGACTGAAATTCTTCATAGAGATCATTTTTTTGCAAAAAAGAGCACAACTGAGCAGATACAACTTTTTCTAAAATTTTAGACCTAAACGGAAGATTAGAAATGGGTCTGTAATTTGCTAGTTCATTAGGATCTAGTTGTGGTTTTTTAATAAGAGGCTTAATAACCGCCAGCTTGAATGATTTTGGAACGTGACCTAAAGATATCGATGAGTTAATAATATTGAGAAGCGGTTCTTCTGCTACAGGTAACAACTCTTTCAGTAATTTAGTGGGTACAGGATCTAATAGGCATGTTGTTGGTTTAGATGCATTGATAAGTTTATTTAGCTCTTCCTGTCCTATAGTTGTAAAGCACTGCAGTTTTTCTTTGAGTGCAATGAATGGAGCTGAAGTACTAGACGCTGCAGAATCTACATTTGTTATTGTATTTCTGATGTTATCTATCTTATCAGTGAAGAAATTCATAAAGTCATTACTATTAAATTGTGAGGGAATATTTAGATCGGGTGGCATCTGTTTATTTGTTAATCTAGCCACTGTGCTAAATAAAAACCTTGGATTGTTTTGGTTATTTTCTATGAATTTGCAGATATGCTCTGCCCTGGAAGCTTTTAAAGCCTGTCTATAGTTGGACATACTGTTTTTCCATGCAATTCTAAAAACTTCCAAGTTAGTTTTTCTCCATTTGCGCTCAAGTTTACGAGTTTCTTTCTTGAGAGAATGGGTATTACTGTTGTACCATGGCGCAGTACGTTTTTCTCTAACCTTTTTCAATTTGATGGGCGCAACAGCTTCTAATGTATTAGAGAAGATAGTGCCCATGTTGCTAGTCATTTCATCTAGTTCATGTGTATTTATGGGTACACAGAGCAGTTGAGATAAATCAGGCAGGTTATTTCTGAATCTATCTTTAGTGGTTGGAACAATAGTTCTTCCTGGACGATAACGCGGAGCCATATAGTTAATATCAGTAATACTCAGCATGCACGATACTAGGAAATGGTCAGTAACATCATCACTTTGAGGTACGATATCTATGTCAGTAAGATCAATTCCATGCGATATAATTAAATCTAGCGTATGATTAAAACGATGAGTGGGCCCAGTGATGTTTTGCTTGACTCCAAAAGAATTTATTAGGTCAGTAAACGCAAGTCCTAACGCATCATTTGTATTATCGACGTGAATGTTAAAATCTCCGACAATTAGCGCTTTATCAACAGTAACCAATAGGTCTGAGAGGAAATCTGCAAATTCTTTTAAGAAATCTGTATACGGCCCTGGTGGTCTATACACAGTAGCCAGAGCAAGAGATAGGAGAGATTTCTTTTGCATATCTGACAGTGTAACATTAAGCAGAAGCAATTCAAATGAGTTAAACCTGTATCCTGTTTTCTGGGTAACATTGAGAATATCACTATATATTGTTGCAGCACCGCCGCCACGGCCAGTCTGACGGGGCTCATGCTTATAACAGTAGCTTGGTGGAGTAGACTCATTCAGACCAATATAATCATTTGGTTTGAGCCAGGTTTCAGTCAAGCAGAGCACATCAAAACTATTATCTGTGATCATTTCATTTACAATAACAGCTTTGGGTGCGAGTGATCTAATGTTTAGGAGTCCAAGCTTTAAAAATTGCTTTTGTTTATTTGTTTTGCATTTTTCTGGTTTAATCACGATCAGATTATTTCTAGATCCTGCATTTAATTTATATTTTGGCTTCACTGTTCGGGGAACAGACACAGTCTTTATAGATTGGACAGCACAAGTATTTCTATCATTTAAGTGGGTACAACAAAAGTCATCATAGCAGTTTTTTGAGAATGGGCTTACTAGTCAGATGGAGCGTAGAGTCCTGGAGATGTTGTCCGACAGGATTTCTGCTCCGACTCTGCTGGGGTGCAGACCATCAGCGCGGAAAAGCCTAGGACGCTCCCAGAAAAGATTCCAATTATTAACAAAGAGCAGTTTCTGTTCTTTACACCATGACAATAACCACTCATTTAAAGCAAAAAGTCTACTGAACCTTTAGTGTCCTCGTCGATACGTGGGAAGCGGTCCAGACATGATGATTGTCGCCACGGGTGATGCGCTGCGCACCATCTCGATCAGGCTCCTGAAGTCCTCTCTTCAGTGTCTCCGTCTGCCGCAGCCTGGTGTCGTTCACCCCCGCGTGCAGCACGATCGCGCCGATGCTCTCGTCGTCCTTCAGGATCGCGGGTATCTGCGCAGAAACATCGAGAACACGAGTGCCAGGGAAACAGTGAGTGTGTGCTTTACCTTCAGCTAACGTAGCACGGACGTGCCGGACGATGGAGTCTCCGACGATCACAGCGTCGCGTTCCGTCTCGCGGAGGGGGGCGAAGCGGTTCCGGGTGGAGATCTCAAAGACCGGAGGCGGCAGAGGGGGAGAGGTCCTCGCGCGGGGCCTGGCTCGCGTCTTCCGCTGCTGCTGCACCCAGGGTCCGTGCTGTCCCGGTGCCGGAGTGAAGGACATCTGGGAAGATCGCATCCTGGGTGCACAGGGTCTGTGCAGAGAAACACACGGAGTAGAGGTGGTGGGAGTGTTAGCGGCGCGCTGTATACTTACCCCGGACTTGTGAGCGTCAGCCCGGGATGTTTCCAGCGCGGCTCTCCACTCTCTCAGCTGGGCCTGCTTCTCCACCAGCTCGCGGACCTGCTTCTCCACGGCCTCCAGCTCCAGCTGCACCGAATGCAGCTCGAACGTGTCCTCGCCTGCACTCAAAGGTAGACACACATCCGCCATTAAAGCAAGTAGCAGTGAGTAAAACAATGGTAATGTGTGTGAATAGAGTATTAGCAATGGAAGCGAGATTAGCGGCAACCTTCCTTGGTTGCCGCTAATGCAACCACGCTGGCGATGCTAACGGGCTATAAGCTAATATCGGACTCTGGAAATCAAAATAAAACTAGTGATAACAAGGCGCTTTGATTGTTTTTGTTGTAGAATATGATAGGGGATATATTCACACGTTATAGAAACGAAAATGATGATGTATAAAACAGATTTCAGGATTAGAAAATAGACGATAAAGAATTAACTTGACGGAGCTCGAGCTCAAACTCAAAACACGCAGCAGCAACAAACAGGAAGTCACACTACAGCATGCAAACAACGTGTTGGTCTAATAGTTATAATGAATGAAATTTAAATTATATAATTAATATAAAAATTTGAACTCCAGTGTTAACTCGACACATACAGACATCATGAACCAGCATATGAATCTCAACAATGGTGACAATCAACAAAATGCTTCATGCTGCAATGTATGCTGGGTAACACCATAGTAAAAACTCCCATAATGCAGTGCAGTATGAAAAATTATTGTCGCCACTGTTGAGGATCATATGATAAGTGTTTATGTCTAAAAGCCTGAGTGGAAACAGTTCATTTTTTTTTTTTTTTAATATTGAAGCATTGCAGTGGTATTTGTTTAATAGGGCAGTTTTTTTGCAGCTCTGTAATAACTAAATGTCAGTCAACAAACCAAACAGAGACCCCTTCATGATGTTCATTCACCATGAATTGTAAGCAAAAATCATAAGTTAACATTGTGAATCAATATAGTAATTGCTTAGAAGCAAATTATTTTGAGCTAGTAAAAGGGTCAAGAGACCAACTAAAGCAAACCTGGACCACAATTATGGTGGCATCATTTTTTTTTTTTTTAGTTGATTCCATCCAAGGCTGTGGCTGAAATCTGTAGTTCTTGTGTTTCTCTTTTCTTCAATGATGCCGCTTGTTAACAGCAGGTGTTCATCACTAATACACAATCATCATTTAATTAGTCACTTAATTATGTCATTAACTTTAACTCTTTGAGGACTTGGGATTTGACTTGAGACTTGCTTGTGACTTGAAAGTCCCACTTCTGGATTTATGACACATTAGTGTGTTAAATATTTTAACACACTGCCTGTGTTAAGAAGAATAACACACTGGTTAACTAGACACACAGGTGTGTTAAAATATAACACAGGTTGTGTTGTTTTTAACACATCTGTTTTTTTAATACACTAATGTGTCATAAATAACACAATTTGTGTCATAGATGTGCTATTCTTAAAGGTGCACTATTTAAATATTTGAAGAATATCAACCTGTGTTACGAAGAATAACACACTGGTTGAGTTGAAATTAACACAAAATGTGTTGTCCTTAACTTGACACACAGGTGTGTTAAAATATAACACATGTTGTGTTGTTTTTAACACATCTGTTTTAAGAGTGTACAAAGTCATAGGTACTACTCTACAATGAATGTAGTAATAATGCATGAAAAATCTGTTGAAACTGTCAAAATGGATGGGCTGCAACATGACTGTTTTGAAAGAGTTACAGTTCCAAATGAAACTTCTAGATTCTTCTAGATATCACCTCAAACTTCTAGATATCACCTCATAGCTTGTGGTAGGGGATGAAGTAGTAATAGCAGGGTCATGGATTGTCTCAGCAGCTACTTGTACATCTTCAGCCTCACAATTCTGAAATAAATAGTATCTGCAGCATAAACAAACTTAAATGAAATGTACATGGTCTCCAATGTGTCCATGATATTATATACTTACATCATCATCATCATCATCAGCTGAATGCGTGCCATCGCAGGACTTGAGACACAAGACAAGCTCTGCTGTGACAGCTCTTTCATGTCCTCAATAAACAAAAACACAAGAGACTGCTTGAAAAATATCCAAAAAGTATTTTCATAATCATCTATTTATTTACAACATGTCCCATCAGTCAAAACCTTATTTTATGCTTTACACTGAGTTTATGAATCTAATATATTAATGTGGTAGCCTATGGTATCCAAGTGAATAATAATTATTTATTAAATAAACATAAGAATCGATCACTATTGCATCATAACACACTGTGGACTAAACAGCAGCCGCTGGCTTACACTGGTCACGTCTAAACGACCGATTTTACTTTCAAGTTCTAAGTAGACATGAAAAAATAAAACAATATCTCCTTTTTCTATTTAAGTTTTATTTATTATTATTATTTATATTTTTTTACATTTCTAGTTAACTGAAATCAAACAATCAACTGCACAAACCTCTGCTGAAGCGTGACTTGAACTATGGTCTCGCGCTGATGACGCAACATCCAGGTAGGCATGCCCAGGGCGGGTTATTGTCACTACTCGATCCGTACCGGAAACACGATTTGTACTGCGCATGCGCGAAATGCTTCCGCTTCCTGTCACCGTCAACGTTTTTACAACAGTCCAGCGATATGGATTCTTTTGCGTTTTATATACAGCTTCAAGAATTTCTCTTAAAAGGAGAAATTCCTGACAATTCTGCAAATCGTCGGAAGGTACAACGAGCGTCGGCGAATTTCATCATCAAAGGTAACTATTAGTACCGAAAGATTTAAAAATAATAATAATTGTTTTAAAAATGTCATAAAAATATATATATATTGCAAAAAAATTAATTCAAACTGAATTTTAATCTTAACATTCAATTTCATAAATATGTAATAAATATAAAATTTATATTTAAAACTATTAATATGCTATAAACTCATTGGTCTCCACCACAGTCAAAAAAAAAAAAAAGTCAAAATGACAGTGATTACATTTGAATTGATCATTTGGTACAATGCACTTATTGTGTACATACATGTTTTTACATTGTACTTATATTTTTAAAAAATACCTATATGTAATTACATCTGTAATTAATTTCTGTAATTACATTTATAATTACACTGTTGACACATCCCTTACACCTTAACCACCCTTAAACCTACCCATACCACTTAACGTGACCCTAACCTTACCCATATCCCACCTCAATAGTAGCAATAGTGTTTTGCAATACAATATGAACACAATAAGTACATTGTACTTATTTTTTGATGTAAGTACATCAGCCACCTAATATAAAGTGTGACCAAAAAAATTTTTACAGAAACTTCATTCATTCCCATGCGGGTCAAATTGACCCACAAGGGAAGGATTTGTAACTTTTTTTTTTTTTTTGTTATGTTTTTTTTTTTTTTTTTTTTTTAATTACAACCACAGAAACTCTGCTATCCACTAATATTTTTGTGTGCATGTTCCCAATTCAAGTATGACAAAAGTCATAAAGTCTCATACCATAATGATCAATGCTTGGTTTTAAAAATAAACTAAAATCATTTCTGGCTCGAAATTATCCTAAAAGGATTAGGATATGTATGTATACATGTTTAAACAAGCCAGCAGTTATTTTTAAAGCTAACTGTGGATGCACATTTCCTTTTCCAGTGTTTTCCTCAACAGTCTACAGGAAATTCCTGTGGCATCTACATGCTGATGGTAAGAATGTTTCATTTGTCAAAGCTGTTAAATAATCAAATCAAAGTCTTATTCAGTGTTATTTGTATTTCACAGTATGCTCTCAGCACCTGCACATCATGGCCATTAACATTCACAGAGGTAAGCTAGATTTTCACAAAGAATAGACCAAACTACTTTTATGTGGATTTTTTGTTTTTGTTTTTATTTTTGTGTTTTGCACTCTTTTAGGAGGAGGTGCCATTGATTCGCCAGTGGTGGTGCATTCAGCTGATGGAGAGGTTTTGTCTTGAAGGGTATGACAGACTCTACAGTTAAAATTTCAGTATCCTGGCTGTATTAAGTCACTGTTGGCAAAGTGATACTAGAAAGGTGTTATACAAATAGAGTGCATATACATTTACATATTTTACAAAGGCATGGACAGAGATTTGCACACTGGGCAGAAGAAGCATCCCGAATCCTTCAGGAAACCCTTGAGCCTGTCTTTAGGGTGTCAAACTCCACCACCACCAAACAGTCACCCAGCAGAAGAGTTGTGGTTGAAGAGGACACTGATAAGGTAAATGATTTTAGTGGTCATATATCAAGGAGTTGCATGCAAGCTGGATAAATAGTTTAACCCTTAAATGCATGAATGTTTCGTCAATCATTATTACATATTCAGGTCTTTAGTGACCCGGACCTATATATCCAGCACGGATGGATCTCTAACTGCTGCAATAGCAAAAAACTCTCTTGATGTTTTAAGAACAATTACAGAAGAATACAATAAAGCATATTTCGTTACCTTTTGAAATGTATAAGGGTTCAATTTGAGCAGATAATTTTACCATCGCTGTCATCGTCAGAGCGCACTTCCACAGTATATTCAGCATCTGGCTCATATTCACGATCTCAGCTATATTCTCAAAACTATCATTTTCAATGACTTAAAAATCAATATTTTGATCACTGGCAGCTTATTCACCACATCCACCATCAAATGACAGTGACAATTACATTTCATTGTTTATAGTAATTTCTTTGCAGTAAAGCCATTCAAACCAGTTAAATTTTTGCTGATGATATTCGTTTGTTTTATGCTTGCTGTAATTTATGAGTGACACATCACGTCATCATTGTGTATCAAACAGTGGCATCTCTAGGAATAAAGATGCATTGCACGTATTTAGTCATCGGATATGTAAATATAGCTGAGCAGGAAAAATACACTTACACATTTACATACCTCCGGTCTCTAGCGACCCTATACACTTTTTACAAAAAATTCATCAGAAAACAGGCATTCTTGTGTATATATATTTTTTCTTGTTATATTGTTTATAATGAAAAAATTGAGGAATACTAAAAAAATTGATGTCTAACTTTAAAGAATGAAGGAGGGAGAGGGTAGTGAATGATGTCCTGGGTCGCTAAAGATCTGAGGTATGCATTTTAAGAGATAATTTGTTTGTGCCATTATATAGTTATATTTTATAATACTGTTCTTCACCAGGTGCAACAGCCTACCATTTTGTGAGAGACCTTCATACAGCTTGGTACTGGGTACACGATCACGGAGACTTATTTCGTGGAGAGGTGACAGAGCCTGCTTTTCTGCAGATGAACAGTGAAGATCAACAAAATGCACTCCGGAAGGCCCTGGAGAGTGAATTCCCTGAAGCAAAGGATGACTTTTTGTTTATATTTCAGTATCAAGATGACATGGAAACATTTATGTCATACTGTGTTGATCAACAAGGCCTGAAGGTCAATGCCATGTTCCTCAGTCAGCAATTGTAGTGGATGGAGGGCGGGATGGAGGGAGGGAGGGAATGAATAAATAATTTGAAAAAAATATATATATTTTGTGTTTCTTAGATGCAGACATACAAGTAAATCATATCTTTAGAAAATTAAAAAAATGTAATGTAAAACACTCACTTATATACACCTGTATTACCCAAATAGAGTCTAGCAAATGTAAACTATTTAATTGATTTAATTTGTGCAAATCTAATCGATTAATCAATATAATATAATTGATATATTTTATCAAAAAAAGTGTTTATATCAGGAGAATCACTAAACGACTATTTCCGGTACGGATCAGGTAGTGTCAACAACACCTGAAAACGTTACATTTTTATTAGTAATAGTATTATGATAGCAGTTTTATTAAAACTACCCAAAATTGCCGTAAATTGTTTCGTCATACTTCAGACAGGAAGTAGACGCATTTCCGCGCATGCGCAGTACAAATCGTGTTTCCGGTACGGATCGAGTAGTGACAGTTATGATTGGTCGATCGACAGGCTCAAATCTGATTGGCTAAAGAGTACCAGTGACACACACAAATCCAAGACGATTCACACATTCACAGTCCATGATGAACTTGTGAATTTTAAACATTCAAAAATTTTTTACACAGTTGTACAGTAGGTGGCCAACCAAAATGCCTATCACCGCCGCCGCAGGGCCACGGCGTTAACTGCAAGTCAGTCAAGTCATTCACGAAACTACTGCCAGGTGGCACAAAGGGACAGATTGCAAACTGACTGGAGTTATATTTTTTGTTAACGGAAATTAAATAACGAAATAAAACAACAATAACATTATTATATAACATTATGACATTTTTAAAATGATTAGAAAGTTAATTAAAATTATTTTTAGAAAGTTAATTTCAAAACGTGAGATAGCTGTAGGCTGCAGCCTAACGCATCAAAAAAAAAAAAAGACTTAAATTTACACAAAGGCTCTTACTGCATGTTATGGTTATTAAACAGTCATCATGAAAACCATTAAAACTACACAATTTCCTTATGTTTTATTAAGGATTAAAAATCTTGTCCTTGGCCGTTGGTCCTCTTTACAAGGCTGCACGTTCATGAGACTCTATTCGCGTCCCAATGTACTGTGACTCACACCATAAAAATAAATAAATAAATAAATGAATAAAATTAAATTAAATTAAAAAAAAAAAAAACTTGAACAAATTTGTGAGAAATCAATAATAATAGGCTAAAACTGCGACATGAAAAACTAGAAATCGTACAAAAAGTAGGATATTAACTTGGAATGTATAGATTACATTTAAGGAGGTGTGCATTATGCCATAAAAAAATAAAACGATTGAAAAAGTGGCTTATTGTTGAGTGTTATAGGCTAGGCCTAGTTCTAACACATATTTTGGCACTATAGTCACATTAATCACAAATTATGAAAGGCTTGAAACTTACATTTAATAATTCGCTGATGTATTTCAGCAGGTCACATATACTTATTCGTTATCTGGCCTTTTTTTACACATTTTATTCCCGTATACAGAGCCCACGACATGCCGAAAATTATGTCCATGAATTAAGAAATTTATCACTGTTTATCGTTCTTTTGTATTAATTAAAACATGTTTAAATAATATATTTTCTAAAATAATAATAATAAATAATGATAATAATACGGTTTCTTATACAGAGTTTGGGTGTGCGGGAGATTGGGGGAATCTGTAAAATGTAAAAAAAAATAATAATAAAAAAAATGCATTAGAGTCGGTTCCCAAACCTGTCCTGGAGGCCCCCCTGCCCTGCACCTTTTGTATGTCTCCCTTATCTAACACACCTGATTCCACTCACCAGCTCGTTAGTAGAGACTGCAAGAACTAAATTGGGTGTGTCTGATTAGGGAGACATACAAAATGTGCAGGGTTGGGGTTCCTCCAGGACAGGTTAGGGAACCACTGAATTAGACAACACAAGACAACTTAAGAATTTTGACATTTAATTAGAAAACAACCCCTGATTCACAACATTCATTTCCAAACGCAGAAATCGGGTAGAGCCCTGCATGGGCCTCAAACCTAGGCCCTAGTCGAGCCTTGGCCGACAGCTTACCAGTATTCTCGGCCCGAGACTGACTGGAGCCCGTGTCATTTCTCTCTCTCTCTCGCTTCCTAATTACACAGCTGCTGTTGCAGCCATTAAAATATTTCAGTTTTGTTTTTAATTGCAAAGTTATATTTCTTATTGTTTCATTATTAATTAATTTAGAAAACTGTTTGGAACATTTTTTGTTTGTTAAATTTAAGTTTTTTGTTTTTTGAGTGACAACAAAGCTGATAGTGGCAGACAGCCCAGTTGATCACATTTGATCAATAGCCTTCTCAAATCATCAAGACTTGCTTAAAATAAAATCTGTAGAAACTTAAAGCATATTACATTGTTAGTTTAAACATTTAAAAGTGCGCTGTTAGGTATATATATAAGCGTTTGTGCGGAGAGTGGAAGCTGAAGCGTGCTTAATGCACGGAGGTGCCAGCACGATCATTTAGTTTTGTTCTTAACAGTGGAAACAACTTGACATACGGCATCATTTTTGTTCATATACACTCAGTCATTTAGTTTTAGTTAAATGATTTTTCAAAAAGGAATAACAAAAAACTTTTGCACAAAATCCTTTTGAAATGTATGTCATGGTTTGAAGAACAATGTACTTTTCATAACCAGATGATGTTTTGTTCTCTCATTTTCAATAGACATAATTCAGTTTGACTTTATATCCCATAGTTCTCATTTATTCTGTTGTTGTGCTGATATAACACTTTTTAAAGAAATATATTTGATGATCTGTGACCTCTGAGGTGACCTTTGACCACTTTTGTTCTTGATTTGCAGCTCAGTCCTCATGGATCACAAAAAAATGCAGATGAATCAAACATTTCTCCTGCACACTACACTGAATTTTTTTTTTTTTTTTTTTTTTTTGTCGGTTCAACTTAGAAATTGTACGTTAACTGGTAACATCTACAATAACTGGTTTTGTTTAAATGAAATAAATGATTTAAGGTTACTGATTATAACTGAATTCAACCAACCTGAGGAAAAAATAAATAAATAAATAAATAAATAAATAAATAAATAAAAAGTTTTACTGAAGCATAACTGTTAGTAGATGTAACCTGACTTCTCCAGTTAGGTAAAATTACTTAAGTGAAGATGTTGATGTTTTATTGACAATTATAAAGTTTGAAGTCACCGTTGTGGAGATAAGCATTTGCTTTAGTTGGGCAGTTGATCCTTGAAGTTCTAGCATTATTTTTTCTCTGGTTAATGTAAATGTGTTTTTCTACAGTACTTTTGATGCAACTGAAAGTGATTGAGGAAACTTAACGAGATGATGATTTTGTCATCAAGTAGTGATCACAAGTCACATTTGAAGTGTGTTTTAAAGTCTTGTCCTGCTTTGAAATTGTGTTAGTTTTTAAATCATTATGCAGAAATTATATGGATAAGATCACATAGACATCATGAGTCTGCATATGAACCTCAACAATGGTGACAGTCAACTCTGAACAGCACAAAAAAAAGGCTTACATTGACTATCACCATTGTTAAGATTCATGCGCTGATTCTTGATCTAATGTTAAGTGTTCAAGGCGCAAGAGCCCACTTAAAGCAAGCACTTATCTCCACAACGGTGATTTCAAACTTGACTATTTTAAATAAAACATCAACATTTAAACCTCAGTTAATTCTCAATAAGAAGTTTAGTATGAAATAAATAAAATCAGACTGGATCGTAATAAGTGAGAGAGAGATCTGTTAGTGTTTAATGTTTTGTTGCTGCCAGTCATGCGATATTTTATATATATATATATATATATATATTTTTTTTTTTTTTTTTTTTTTTACAGTGGTTACCATTGTGCTGGAGAGTAGTGTTGTCAATTGTGATTTTTACTTTGCTGCAATTTAAAACAGTTTTATCACGTCTGAAAATGCGTGGGACGCTGGATGTGTATTTGTTGAGAGACTCTTGGACGGCGTTCACTCGCTTGTGTAGGAGGAAGGCCAGTGTCGAAGTCACAAAATATTCTACAATAGTAGAGATGCAAAGCGCTGTGTCAAAGACCGAATAATCAGTGCGCCAGCAGGCGGTAGGCGAGCAAGAGCTTCTAAAGCTGTATCAACAGGAATCAAATCAACGAGTTGCATTTCTTCCTCCTTGATCCTTTCTTCCAATTCTGGATCGAGAACGAAGGAATGCTGTTTGAAGAAGGGTGAGATTTCAATTTCAGCCTGATACTCGTCGTCGTTAAGGTGATACAATGCTAACTCATTGATATGGAGGATCGAGCCCTTAGGGACGGTGATCCATAGAGTTTGGTTGGGCAGGATAATGTGCGTGGCTGTGTCGTGTTGTTCGTATGTGAGGGTAGCTGTACGCGCTGGGGTGTTGACTAGCCATCAGTTTCCGATGATTTCAGCTTGTGTTACATCAACTTGAAAACGTGGTGTGGCTTCGGCAGGGCAGCTAGTATCGGGTCTAACGGATTCGCAGCCGCAGATGCCCTCGGTATTATCGCGAACGAAGGGTTTACTCGGGCAGAGGTAATAAATGTCCTTAGTGAGCGTACACATTTTTAGGTTTGGGGCCAGATACAGCTGCTCGATGTTATCATGATACGCAACGACTTCAGGAGTGTGGATTTTGACATAGGTGTTCCCTTGCCAAAATCCTACATTCACAACATGTTTGAGCTGGTAAATGTTATGGGCGTCGATAATGGGCAAACTGAGGAGAAAGGCCAAGTCGCCTGCTTCCGGGTCTACGTATAAGGGAATAGCGCTTCCCAGGGAAAAGGCGAGATGGGTTTGGATGGGACTAGCAGGACCCATGGTGGCCGAAGTTAGGATGTTTTGGACAAGGCTAAGAGGTATCAAGTAGTGTGGAATCCTACCCATGGCTAAGTTATCTATCGAAGAGCTTACTTCCCGTAGCATGTCGGTTGTCAGAAGTTATGTTTGGGCTAAATAGTTTTGCATGACCGAAAATAGTTTGTTGATGGATTTTATAGTTTGGTTTAGAAGGGTGCTATGGGTATTTAGAATTGTGATAGTGCCATTCAGAGACTTCCCGAAGGTCTGTAGGGCGTGACTCTGGACTAAGAGCTGTTGTCGTATTTTGGGCATTTCAGCCTGAATTTCGCCTACATGCCGCTTAACGGTGGCCAGATTAACAGCATTAGCGGTGTTCATGCCAATGTTAAACAGAGTTCCTACAGCCGCAGCAGCCCCCAGCAGGGCGCCCAAAAATCGTTTGGGACACCAGTTGTACCTGTTTAATTCAGCCTGGCTTACAATCATTTTCTGTAATTGGTACAGCATGTGGTTCACATCTGCCTGGGCATGGGCGAGGACTTCTCGAGTCCAACGGGTGCCGGCCCAAGTGGTTTGAGCAGCTGAGAGGGTGTAGTGAGCTCTGACAACATCACGGGGATCGAGTCGGACATACACCTTTTGGGTGTGGGTTTTGCAGTTCGTTATCAATAATCCCGGTTGTTCACGGAGTACTCTGATGTTGTTCCTGGCGATGCACCTTCTGGCTGGGGCATAACCCCAATCACGCATAGAAACAAGGCGGCGAGTCTGAACATCTTTCTGGTGATTGAACAGAAAGAAGGCACAATTAGCGGTGACGATCATTGTTTGGCGGGTCACCTCGATATAGTTGACAACAGGTTTCGCAATGACTTTTGTCAATCTTAATTTCGGGACCTGGATTTGAGGATCAGTTAAGGGAGTTCCCTGATGAGGGGACTACAGGGGAAAGGGACTTATAGTGAGAGAGGAAAAAGGGAAAACACAAAAAGAGACACTGAATGAGGTGAGACAGCAAACGAGTGTCACATATGTGGAGTAACTCCTCTCTACTAGAGGTTGGCCCTAGCAGTGCGGTGGAGGAGAGTGTGTCAGTGTTGTGTTTAAGCAAGGTCGCTATATTTTCCTATAACGACAGAAATTATGTTAGTGTGGTGTAGAGCATATGATTGTCGGTCTGTGTCAGTGGGTTTGATCTTCCCCCTTTTTCTGTCAGCTGGAGCCCTGGTGCCTCTTTATCTGGTTTTCGATAGACCCATCGAAGGACTGGCTCGCTGCTCCCTTGTCTGATTTTGATTTGGTAGGTGACAGGTGAGAGCTTGTCTGTTATCTCGTGGGGTCCTGTCTAGTGAGGTAGGAACTTCTTTGACAGGCGATGGGGAGCATTCTGCCTTGGTTGGGCGAAGCTGTAGTACCACACTTTGTCTCCGACATTGAGCTCATGGTGAGAGGCCTTTTGGTCGTAGTAGGCTTTACGACCTTCCGCGCTTCTTTGGAGTTGCTATTGCGTGAAGGCGCAAGTCGTTTTCAGGTGCTGATGCAACTCTTCCACGTATTGGTGAGTGGTGTAGGCGGTGACGAGATTCAGGTCACCCGACTGGTACAGCAGGTGTAGCGGTAGCGTCATACTTCTCCCTGTCATCAGTGTGAACGGGGGTACTCCTGTAGACTGGTGAGGGGTGACTCGAGCGGCCATCAGTACCAGATGAAGTTTAAAATGCCAATCCTTTTGATTAGCGGACACGTACTTCTTCAACATGCTGACCACTGTCCTATTGGCCCGTTCAGCTTGACCTGAGGAAATTGGGTGATGGCTTATATGGAGCTTGGCCTGTATACCCAGGAGTTTCCACACTTCCTGCATGATTTTGGCGGTGAAGTGGGTTCCGTGGTCAGAGTTGACCCTTAAAGGCAGTCCAAATCTTGAAAAGATGTGGTTCATTAACAGGCAGGCTGTTTTTTCTGCTGTATCATTGGGAGCTGGGAGGCACTCTATCCACTTTAAATATTGTAAATATTGAAGCAGGGTAACCCAAACTCTGATGAGCTGCAGATGAAATTAAAATTTCAAAGCATTCTTGACAGTTAAGGGTTAAAATCTTAATGAGATGTGTCATTCAAATTATAAGAGCAATTAACATTTCATTTATTAGCAAATAGTGTTACCTTATGGGAGCAAGAACTGTAATTAATTATTAAATAAAATTCGAAATTTTCAAATTCGTAATTATGAAATTAATTTACAAATTCTGGTTCTACTGATGTCATTAAAATGCATAAGAGCTATTTATAATTCCTTAAATTATAGGAGCACTTATAATTACATTTATCAGTCTATGTAGAAACAGGAACTGAAATTATTTAATGAAATTAAATTCACAGTGTTGGCAACTCTTACTGATTTGCCTTGAAATGCTGTGGAACAGAGTCCTCACAGAACAGAAGTCATTTTTTTATATTTGGTTAAATATAAGCTTTGTACAATACTTTACATTATGCAAACTTGACATGTATTAACATTTCTTTTTTTGCAATGCATTTTTCTTTAATTGTGATCACAGGTGAAAACTGCATCAGAGGGACAGGACTTTTCTGCTTCCTCATATTCTGCAGGCAGGGACAACTTTGCAAGTATATGCAAAAGATCTCCAGAAATTCGTTGACTCCTGCCCACAGCTGAAAGGAAAAATTGACAGTATGCCTATTAAAAACACTAAATAAAATAATTTAGAACATGATTTGTTTGTGTTTGTTTGTTTTTACTGTTCTTTGTATAAGTGGTTGTAAATTATTTTTCTGCATTATAGTTATGTTCTTAGAAAAGTTTTGTTAAAATTTAATTAATAAAAATAATGTTTTGTTAACTTAGGGTCTTCCCACTGCGCAAAGTTATGTCCATTGGACATTTTTTTATGTCTTTGCAGACGTTGAAAAGACGTCCACTGAGGAGCCAGAATGAAAGTTTTTATGACGTCTTTTTTTGACGTGTTTTGCACGTCTGATATATGAACAATCAATGAACCTCCATACAAGGTTAAAAACTATTTCAAATGTGGTCAGTGGACATATTTTCAACATCATTTAAGGTTAATTTAGGCATAATTTGTACTGTTTCTGGACCAAATAAACACTGCATTATATTTAAAATCATGTTATTTCAATGTAATTTCCATTTGTAAAAGCGACTCACAGACACTGTCCAAAAATCATGAAAATAAAAGAATCTTCACTGAAAACAGCATTCAACTGCAAATCAAAGACATTAAATCTCTGATGATCTCAGCAGAGGAGGATTAAGCAACTCCACAAACAGCATCACCAGCTTCACTCATTACTAACCAGACTGACTTTATTTCTGTCAGACGTCTATAGCTTTTATTGATAATTACCTAATAATTGATAATTATGAACATGAGTTTAAATCTAATGCATCCTGAGAGTGTTTATTTGGTCCAGAAACAGTATAAATTATGTCTAAATGAACCTTAAATGATGTTAAAAATATGTCCACTGACCACATTTGAACTAGTTTTTAACTTTGTATGGAGGTTCACTGAACATCTATATCAGACGTGCAGAACACGTCAAAAAAAGACGTCATAAAAACTTTCATTCTGGCTCCTCAGTGGACGTCTGTTCAACGTAAACAAGACTTCAAAAAGACGTCCTTTGGATGTAACTTTGCCCAGTGGGTTTAGACCTTACATTTAACTATGTAATACAGTTTATTGTTAACAACTTTGAAACATATCTATTGTAGCATAACTAAAATTGTTTAATGTTACACCTACACAGTAACTACACGTAACAAGAGGGTAACAAGGGTTCACTTTATATTACAGCCCGCGGATGTCACACTTACACAGTAACTACACGTAACAAGAGGGTAACAAGGGTTCACTTTAGATTACAGCCCGCGGATGTCACGCTTACACAGTAACTAAACGCAACAAGAGGGTAACAAGGGTTCACTTTAGATTACAGCCCGCGGATGTCACACTTACACAGTAACTACACGTAACAAGAGGGTAACAAGGGTTCACTTTAGATTACAGCCCGCGGATGTCACACTTACACAGTAACTACACGTAACAAGAGGGTAACAAGGGTTCACTTTAGATTACAGCCCGCGGATGTCACACTTACACAGTAACTACACGTAACAAGAGGGTAACAAGGGTTCACTTTAGATTACAGCCCGCGGATGTCACACTTACACAGTAACTACACGTAACAAGAGGGTAACAAGGGTTCACTTTAGATTACAGCCCGCGGATGTCACACTTACACAGTAACTACACGTAACAAGAGGGTAACAAGGGTTCACTTTAGATTACAGCCCGCGAATGTCACACTTACACAGTAACTACACGTAACAAGGATGTATGTTTGCATAGTAGTTAAGTAAAATGTTGTAGTATATTTTATTCCACTTGCTTCAAACCACATACGCACCAACAGCACTACAGCTATCAAAAAACACCAATGAAACAGTAGATATACATGTGTTGTATATTATGATGTTATATTTATATGTTATGTCCTGGGAGCAGCTGGAAACAGGTAATCTAGTTTTCCACTGTATTGCACCTTGACAGTACAATGCTGCTGACGGACTCGCTGCTGAGATGACCATATGCATTGCTCTTTCATCAGGTAAATTTTCATATGGAAATTTCTAAACCAAATCATAGCAGAAATTCATTACATTGTTTCCACATACTTTAGTAATCTCCATGATACCACATAAAAACAATAGTGTGTACTATAGCATATATTCTTAAGTAAACTGGTAAAATTTAATAAAGACTATGGTGGTTTTTAACTTTACTATAATTACTACATTATACTACTACAGTTTACTATTTGTATCAGTAATGTAAGAGATATGATGCAATAATACAATAAGTACCCAGTACAGAGTGTAAAAATATACTTCATCATATATTTTATTACAATAACACTGTTCTAAATCATAATATTGTTGCCTAACGATTGTCGCCTATTCTAAGATTATGTTGCATACCACATAATCTTAGAATAGTTACACCTTACTTGTGAAATACTAATAGTGTAAATACTTTTAATTTTCCAAGTCATTACCTCCTTATTCCCCAAACGCTGCACATTGTTTCCGTTTACCTACACGTACGTACAGCTGTAAGTTTTCGATCTGTGAGTCATACATACCACGTAATTTCAGAATAGGTGCCCTTTAGTTATAAAATAATTATTGTAAATGCTGTATAATTTCGCAGGTTATTACCCCCTTATTCCCCAAACGTTGCATATTGTTCCCTTATATCTACGAGTAGGTACTGTGTACTCTATAGTTACAAATAAGTACACTGTAAATTCTGTTTAATTACGCGGTACATTGCGGGCTGTAATCTAAAGTGTTACCATAGTTTCAAAATTTCCTTCATCTGCAGGTGTTTTCATGGTTAACTGAGTGACATTTGATCATAAAATATGAGCTTGAGTTCTGGGGCCTCATTTATAAGGACGCTCATACAATTTTCAGAAATTCCTTACAAACGATTTATAAAACCATCCAAACACACAAAAAAATGTTTCTAAATACATTAAACCTTATAAGTCTCAGTTCATTTTGAATTTAAGCATAATGTGAACTAAATGAATCAACTTACAAAACAACCACAAATATCCCTTTATGGTTCATCAGAAGTACAGCACACATCACCATGGACAAGGAAATCCATACATTTTTATATTCAGGAAATCATTAATACATGTGATGTAATTTTCACAAAGCATATAATGATATTAATAAATATTGTGATTCTCTGTTTACGTTATTTTTTATTTTGTTTTTTTTATATTTAGATCTTCATAAACAATGTTGCATTATTTTGATGGTATATATGTGCAGAAAGGTTTGTATGAATGCTCTTTTGTACAGATAAAAATATTTTCACATCATTTCACATCATTT
This sequence comes from Spinibarbus caldwelli, assembly GCA_039654775.1. Lineage (NCBI taxonomy): Eukaryota > Metazoa > Chordata > Actinopteri > Cypriniformes > Cyprinidae > Spinibarbus > Spinibarbus caldwelli. Next base: position 22,835,955 of record CM077264.1, read on the forward strand.
TTGTCTTTGAATATCCCAATTTGTTCCTAACTTTTAGGATGAATCTTACATAATTAGGATTGGATGATACATGCATTTTATAAACGAAGCCTGTGATCTTTTCAAATTCAAAACGACAATAATAAGTCAAAGACATAAAGATAATAAATATTTTATTTGCTAACTGAATTTTGATTAAATAATATTCAGTATAGTTGAAACAGCTGTTAAGTTTTTAATCTTTAGATTTAAGTAACATTTCACCCATCTGTGCTTTTATTTTGACTTCCAAAAATATTAATCAGATTAATATTAATCTAATAAATCTACCATAAACAAAACCACCATAACACAAATCCACCATTAAACACTTCAAAATCCATTTAACTCTCAAAATCACAAAAGAATAGTGAAAGATTGACAGCCAAACATTAAAAAATAAATTTGCAAGACTTAATTAACTGAGAGATCAATAGGAATATCACCTCGGTTTTCAGTTTTGTGTCAAACTGGTTTATTTTAATCTATTTGCATTTAGAAAGCAGATGATGTTTAATATTATTTGGTTTATTATCAACCCAGCAAAATAATCAAACACTCACTGAGTGATTTCTATAGCTCATATTCATTATAAAATATTAAAACTTTTATTGTTTTGTAGAACATGAACATGCATGAAGAAATTCATCTCCTTTTTCTGTGTATGACATCTACAATAAAAAGATTAGCTATACGTGACCACAACATAGAAATGAAAGGGAATAAGAATGTCTGTTCAGTAGATTGTCTGCTGGGAGGTCATCACAATAAAGAGTTAACAAATATTAATCAGATAGTCAACTAATACTCTAATGAGAGTTTGTTGACACGTAGGTGCAAAGTTACTTGTAGACAGAATACTCAAACGGGACTATCACAATAAAAGTGTTACCAATAATCTTAACAATATTTTAGATTAAATGGGTATTGTTAATATTCATTGTTACAAAAGTAATAGTTTTGTTGTTTCAATTTTAAATTATTTAGTATAACCTAAACTGTATGTTTTAATGGACAATTAAATAGACAGACTTACCGAGCACCAGTTTAGTTCCTCCACCGAAAGTCCACCACAGTGATACAATCTAATGAAACACTCGTACAAAAACCTCTATTTCACTCGAGTGAACACAAACTCCAGACTCTGAGAGAGCAGAGAGCCGCGCTGGAAACATCCCGGGCTGACGCTCACAAGTCCGGGGTAAGTATACAGCGTGCCGCTAACACTCCCACCACCTCTACTCCGTGTGTTTCTCTGCACAGACCCTGTGCACCCAGGACACGATCTTCCCAGATGTCCTTCACTCCGGCGCCGGGACACCACAGACCCTGGGTGCAGCAGCAGCGGAAGACGCGAGCTAGGCCCCACGCGAGGACCTCTCCCCTTCCACCGCCTCCGGTCTTCGAGATCTCCACCCGGAACCGCTTCACTCCCCTCCACGAGACGGAACGCGACGCTGTGATCGTCGGAGACTCCATCGTCCGGCACGTCCGTGCTACGTTAGCTGAAGGTAAGTCGCACACTCACTGTTTCCCTGGTGCTCGTGTTCTCGATGTTTCTGCGCAGATACCCGCGATCCTGAAGGACGACGAGAGCATCGGCGCGATCGTGCTGCACGCAGGGGTGAACGACACCAGGCTGCGGCAGACGGAGACACTGAAGAGGGGACTTCAGGAGCCTGATTGAGATGGTGCGTAGTGCATCACCCGCGGTGACGATCATCGTGTTTGGACCGCTTCCCACGTATCGACGAGGACACGAAAGGTTCAGTAGACTTTTTGCTTTAAACAAATGGTTACTGTCATGGTGTAAAGAACAGAAACTGCTCTTTGTTAATAATTGGAATCTTTTCTGGGAGCGTCCTAGGCTTTTCCGCGCTGATGGCCTGCACCCCAGCAGAGTCGGAGCAGAACTCCTTTCGGACAACATCTCCAGGACTCTACGCTCCATCTGACTAGTAAGCCCATTCTCAAATAACTGCTATGATGACTTTTGCTCTACCCACTTAAATGATAGAAATACTTATGCTGTCCAATCTATAAAGACTGTGTCTGTTCCCCGAACAGTGAAGCCAAAATATAAATTTAATGCAGGATCTAGAAATAATCTGATCATGATTAAACCAGAAAAATGCAAAACAAATAAACAAAAGCAATTTTTAAAGCTTGGGCTCCTAAACATTAGATCACTTGCACCCAAAGCAGTTATTGTAAATGAAATGATCACAGATAATAGTTTTGATGTGCTCTGCTTGACTGAAACCTGGCTCAAACCAAATGATTATATTGGTCTGAATGAGTCTACTCCACCAAGCTACTGTTATGAGCATGAGCCCCGTCAGACTGGCCGTGGCGGTGGTGCTGCAACAATATATAGTGATATTCTCAATGTTACCCAGAAAACAGGATACAGGTTTAACTCATTTGAATTACTTCTGCTTAATGTTACACTGTCAGATATGCAAAAGAAATCTCTCCTATCTCTTGCTCTGGCTACTGTGTATAGACCGCCAGGGCCGAATACAGATTTCTTTAAAGAATTTGCAGATTTCCTCTCAGACCTATTGGTTAATGTTGATAAAGCGCTAATTGTCTGAGATTTTAACATTCACGTTGATAATACAAATGATGCATTAGGACTTGCGTTTTCTGACCTAATAAATTATTTTGGAGTCAAGCAAAACGTCACCGGGCCCACTCATTATTTTAATCATACGCTAGATTTAATTATATCGCATGGAATTGATCTTACTGACATAGATATCATACCTCAAAGTGATGATGTTTCTGACCATTTCCTAGTTTCGTGCATGCGGAGTATTACTGATATTAACTATATGGCTCCGCGTTATCGTCCGGGCAGAACTATTGTTCCAACCACTAAAGATAGATTCAGAAATAACCTGCCTGATTTATCTCAACTGCTCTGTGTACCCATAAATACACATGAACTAGATGAAATGACTAGCAACATGGGCACTATCTTCTCTAATACATTAGAAGCCATTGCTCCCATCAAATTGAAAAAGGTTAGAGAAAAACGTACTGCGCCATGGTACAACAGTAATACCCATTCTCTCAAGAAAGAAACTCGTAAACTTGAGCACAAATGGAGAAAAACTAACTTGGAAGTTTTTAGAACTGCATGGAAAAACAGTATGTCCAACTATAGACAGGCTTTAAAAGCTGCCAGGGCCGAGCATATCCGCAAACTCATAGAAAATAACCAAAACAATCCAAGGTTTTTATTTAGCACAGTGGCTAGATTAACAAATAAACAGACGCCACCCAATCTAAATATTCCCTCACAATTTAATAGTAATGACTTTATGAATTTCTTTACTGATAAGATAGATAACATCAGAAATACAATAACAAATGTAGATTCTGCAGCTTCTAGTACTTCAGCTCCATTCATCGCACCCACAGAAAAACTGCAGTGCTTTACAACTATAGGACAGGAAGAGCTAAATAAACTTATCACTGCATCCAAACCAACAACATGCCTATTAGATCCTGTACCCACTAAATTACTGAAAGAGTTGTTACCTGTAGCAGAAGAACCGCTTCTCAATATTCTTAACTCATTGATATCTTTAGGTCACGTCCCAAAATCATTCAAGCTGGCGGTTATTAAGCCTCTTATTAAAAAAACACAACTAGATCCTAATGAACTAGCAAATTACAGATCCATTTCTAATCTTCCCTTTATGTCTAAAATTTTTGAAAAAGTTGTGTCTGCTCAGTTGTGCTCTTTTTTGCAAAAAATTATCTCTGTGAAGAATTTCAGTCAGGTTTCAGGCCCCACCATAGCACAGAAACCACACTTGTTAAAATTACAAATGACTTGCTTCTTGCGTCAGACCAAGGCTGCATCTCATTGCTAGTTTTACTTGATCTTAGTGCTGCGTACGACACTATAGATCATGATATACTCATAGATCAATTACAAAACTATATGGGTATTCAAGGGCAGGCTTTAAGATGGTTTAAATCCTACCTGTCTGATCGCTACCACTTTGTTTATTTAAATAGGGAGTCATCTCAATTATCACCAGTAAAGTATGGAGTACCACAAGGATCTGTCCTAGGTCCTCTGCTATTTTCAATATACATGTTGCCCCTTGGTAATATTATTAGAAAATACGGGATTAGTTTCCATTGTTATGCTGATGATACTCAACTATATATCTCAACAAGACCAGATGAAACTTCTAAATTATCTAAGCTAACAGAGTGTGTTAAAAATGTAAAAGATTGGATGACCAATAATTTTCTCCTATTAAATTCAGATAAGACAGGGATATTACTTATTGGACCAAAAACAGTACACAGAATCTCTTGGATTATAATTTGCAACTAGACGGATATACTGTTACTTCCTCTGCAGTCAAAAATCTGGGTGTTATATTAGACAGCAACCATATTACAAAAACAGCATTCTTCCATCTTAGAAACATTGCCAAGCTACGAAACATGTTACCTGTTTCTGATGCAGAAAAGCTAGTTCATGCATTCATGACCTCTAGACTGGAATATTGTAATGCACTGCTAGCTGGTTGTCCTGCATCTTCAATAAACAAGCTACAGGTAGTCCAAAATGCAGCGGCTAAAGTCCTTGCCAGGTCAAGAAAATATGATCATATTACCCCAATTTTACAGTCTCTGCACTGGCTACCTATTAAGTTCCGCATCAGTTACAAAATATTATTACTTACCTATAAGGCCCTTAATGGTTTAGCTCCTGCGTACCTAACTAGTCTTCTACCACGCTACAATCCATCACGCTCCCTAAGGTCGCAAAACTCTGGACTTTTGGTAGTACCTAGGGTAACAAAGTCATCTAAAGGAGGTAGAGCCTTTTCACATTTGGCTCCCAGACTCTGGAATAGCCTTCCTGATAACGTTCGGGGTTCAGACACACTCTCTCTGTTTAAATCTAGATTAAAGACACATCTCTTTAGCCAAGCATTCACATAATGCATCTCATAATCTTGTACTGCAGTTATATCTGATCAAACACACATTATTGTTCTGTAGCTAGGATTGAACAAATCATTTTTGCTTGGTTGGAACAGCAGCTACGCTAATTATGTCTCTATTTATTTCTCTGTTTCTGCCACGGGATTAACATCCCGTGGTAATAGGATTTACACAAGCTTCAGTCTGGATCCAGAACACCTGAGAAGAGATGATGCCAACCCCTCAGAGGACCTCAGATGATGCCTACCCTCAGACAACATACAGAACTACCAAATTTCGCCATAAGTTAAATATATTAAGTTTCTACAATATATAAATATATTGTAAAATCTTAATTTCCTGTAAAGCTGCTTTGCAACGATTTGTATTGTGAAAAGCGCTATACAAATAAACTTGAATTGAATTGAATATAGCACTTCATATCATGAGATTTTGGCCAAGTGTATTAAACAACAAGAAAAACTAAGTGCCCAAATAGCTACAATAAACATTATAACCTGCAAGTGGATGAAAGCATAATGCGATGCACTTGCTGCCTCAGTTACAGCCATTCTAATGACAGACAAAACACAGATCTCCGTCATTCGCTGGTCAAAAACCTTGTTAACTTGTTAGATTTTTATTTATTTATTTTATATATTTGTAGATTGTAAATCCCCACCGATTCTGGCTAGGAGACTTCACAACGGCTACAACCAGCTCTGTAGGCGGCTTCTTCCATAGCATGTCAACCAATAATGACATGAAGTTCATACAGTAAATAATAGTGTACCTTAATATATGCAATAAATAAATAGTTCTCATATAATGACTATATGTATAATGACTTCATTACCTCTTCCTCTACATGGAATACCTTTGCTGCTGGCATGCATTAAAACTTGAAAGTTTCTTGCTCTGTCACATACTTGTGAATCCTTTTTTTGGGGAAAATGTATTTTATTTTATTTTTTGTGGAACAGAAAAGAATTTGGAATTGGTGGATGGGAAATGTTTCTTCTTCATCCAAGTTTCTTGAGACCGATCAAGGTTCATAGGTGGCTCAGGTTGGAGCAATAGCTTTTGAGGAAGGTTATGCTGAATGATATTCTCCATGTATCTTGCTTGCAGAGACATGCATTTTTTCTTATGAAGATTCCTGGTTTGACTTTTGTTTCATTATGCATTATGGAATATTTGACAATTCCAAACTGTTTATGTGACAGTTGGTATCTCTTGTTTCTGGTAATTTCTTTGTTGTCACCGAGTCCTGTTCATGAGATTCTACTCAGGTCTCCCAACAGAAAGCCACTCCAAAGAGGAAAAATGCCATGGAATGTATCGAAGAGGACAGTGAGAATGCCTGGACAAAAGTATGGGTTAGCCTCTTTTGCCAACCATGTCTCATCACCTGCTACTTGTTCCTTCACCTCTTGCATGACCTGCTGAATATAAGCAGAGAATGATGATCTGCCAATGATAGATGCATGTCTTCTGTCTTCACTTTCACACATTTCCCAGGCTTTAGATTGAGTAGTTTCTTCCAGTGTATCCTCTTTGTATCTTGAAATTACACTCTCCAAAATATACAGACTTTCTTTGACAAGGTTTGTGTTTTGTGGGGTTGTGAGCAGGGCACATAATGCATGGAACACAATTCTTGATTTAGTATTGTTGCTGGCATTTTGGAGTCTTGGGAAAGCATACGTGGCAAATCTCTCAGTACTTTGTCATCTGTTTGCCTACACTGTAAAACATTTCACCTGCTGCCTTAAAAATGTGAGATAACTCAACTTAAAGGGATAGTTCACTTTGAAATTAAAATCTGGTATCTATCAGCTTACCCCAAGGGCATCCAAGATGTAGGTATCTTTTTTTCTTCAGTAGATCCAATTGTGATATTTTTAGGTCAAACTGTTCTAGTCTCTCAGCCATACAATGGCAGGTATAGGTCACTGTCTCTATAAGAGGGAAAAAGAACATGCACAGAGAAATCCAAATTAAACAATTCCCCATCGAAACTACACATTGATGGCCTAAGACACTAAATGAGCGGTTTGTGTGAGAAAATGAACAGTATTTATATCATTTTTTACCTCTTGTACACAACCATGTCCAAGTGATCTGAGGGCGCGCACACATCCGGTGTGTGACGTGTGTGCGCATGCTCTGGCTTAGTCTGCGCAAGCGCCGGAAAGCACCGGAAGTGCTCTCTCGCGTGTATACGTCACTCATTGTTTACACAGAACAGAGATTGTAGGTAAGACGACTAATAAAAATGGTACTAACTTGCGCTTATCCGGGATGTTTAAACCGACGTAAAACTAAACAATTACGTTTGCTCGCGCGAACTCATCCGGGAGTGGTGAGTTTTCACGCATTCCCAATTTATGAGCCTGCTCACTTGAAGTTATGGTTGATTGCTCTTCGGCTGGATATCAACACACCCATAAGCTTACTAAAGTTGCGGAGGGTCTGCAGCGATCATTTTTCCCCTGATGATTTTATAAACCAAGGAGTGGATCGCATAGTACTGACATCATCAGCTGTGCCTATGGTGTTTTCACATCCAACTGAGGTATGTGAACAACGTCTTTGTATGTGTCCTTTTTATTTGTAAAGCTGCCAGTACAACTTACAATGACTAAGTAATCATATATAAAAAAGTTAATAGCTAAAAAATAGTTAATTGCTGCAGGAAAAAAAAATCTAACTCAAGGGTCAAGAGTCCAACTAAAGCAAACATTGATCTCCATGATGGTGGCATCATTTTAACCAATAAAACATCTGATCCTCTGTAATTCTCAACAACAGCAGGTGTTCATCACTAATGCACAATCATCATTTAATTAGTCACTTAATTATCTCATTAACTTTAACTCTTTGAAGACTTGGGATTTGACTCTAGACTTGCTTGTGACTTGAAATAAATGACTTGGTTCCTCCTCTGGTGAAATCAGCTGACTGAGTTCATGGGTGGAATAAACATATGGCAGGACTTTTACTTTCTGACCCCTGGGCTTTCCACCTCTGCTTATTATGAGCTGATTTGAGTTTTCTTGAACTGATAATGTAATATAGTAAGTTGTTTTAACTCAGAGCATCAAGTTGAAACAATAAATGACCATTAGTTTAATAAATTGTAAAACATAACTTCTTGAGTTGAGACAAAGAGTATCTTTAAGTTGAGTTATCTCATATTTTTAAGGCAGCAGGTGAAATGTTTTAACAGTGTATGCTCTGCTGAGGTAAGAGCTGATGTGCTGTTTGTTGAAAGCAAGCATCACACTTTTTATTAAAGCCATAATCAGTCTCAACCAGGTGAATATTTATTTGTGTGTATTTTGACAAATGCACATTGCGTTAGCCAAAATGTGATTGGTGGTACTGAGTGATCATTGGAGAGCATTTCGCAAATGGGAAAAGTGGTGCATCTCAAGCCTTTCCTGGAAGAATAGTATGTACACTCAAATATAGTAGAACACTCTAAAAAAAAAATTAAATTAAAAATAAAAAATAAAAAAAATTGGATTTTACTTGTTTGCTTATTTCAGTTTCCTTAAATAAAATAAGATAAAACAACATTATATATATATATATATATATATATATATATATATTTTTTTTTTTTTTTTTTTTTTTTTTTTTTTTTTTTGTAAAGCCTGATCAGTTAAGAATGCTCAAAAAATTTGAGGCAACTGATTACCACAAAACATTTCATTAAACAAACTCATTTATTTTTAGTTAATACACTGTAAAAAAATAAAATAAATAAAAAAATAAAAAAAATAAAAAAATGTTGACCTAACTCAAAAAAGTAAGGCAACCTATTGTAGCATTTGGACCAATCAGACACACATTTGATCATCAGATTTAACAAATCAAATTAGTTATTAGATTAACAAATAATCACAGACCCCTCACCCAACACACATTCTGAGTGCCGGTATGTCTGTGGATGACCCCAGACCCCCGGTTCCATAGCAACCAACCTGATAACATTAGTTTTATTGCTCTAAGGAATGAGGGCCGAGCATCACTCACCTCATTTTCCCTTAGGAAAGAGACATTAAGGCACATAAGAATGGACTCTTCTCTAATTAATTCATTGAACAACCTTTCTTTGAATGAACACACACATCCTCAGGTCATTGTGTATATAGTTACTGTTCGTGTATATTGTCTTTTGTACTGTATCCTGTTTTATGCATGCTTATGACAGATCACTAGTTAATATTACCTCACTTATATCATGTTTGATCTCTATCAATTCGTCTTCGGATGATCTAATTGAGAGTGTACATTATATGTTGCTACCTATGCAACATATAAGTGTTCTAAGAATCTTTAATAGCTTGTATATCAACTTCCAATCCAACCCCATGCAAATTACCATATTCATGAGACAAAGAGTCGTAAAACCTTCCCTCCAAAGAGACTGGAGCCCATTGGCTCTTTGACTCCCCAGAGGTGTGACCTCTATACTAGATAAAGCTCTCACACACAGGTCTGGCCCTCTCTCTTCTGCAAAAACTTCTTCTGCAAAAAGCTCTTCGGCTATCTTCTGATTGCTCCGTGGGGGCGCGCCCGGTGGGCCCCCAACATAGAGCCGTGGGTGATCTCCCAAGCCTGGGAGATGACTCTTGACCACAAAGACCCAGTCGGCGGTTCTGTTAGACCCTAAGAGGATGAGGAAGATGTGAGTTCTGTTAGAACTCTTCTGGACCCTTAAGTTATTGTGCCAGGCTTACGGCCTTGTCTTTCCATTCAACCAAAGCTCCTCAAAGGACCTCAGCAGATCTCTTTCTTAGCTCTTTTTCCACTCTCTACCTGGAAGAACATTTCTACCTCAGAACATCTTTGGAATTCATCACTCTTTCACCCGGAAGAACGTGATCGCGAGTCCAAAAACCTTGAAACCATCAAGACTTTTCATCCGAGACCGCATTTCGGACACAAAGGAAGTGCAAGTATAGTACATTTAACTAAACGAAACAGAGGTTTAGTATACATTATAGACCCCGTTATAAACAGCGCTGATGGTTTTACTCAGGTGGTTAAATGACTTTTTCCATAACTGCATTCTCTGTTTTCTTTAATGGCTTCATTCATCCACTTTAGCTCCACTTTGTATGTATGCGTGAGTGTATGTTATTCGTTGTTTGTTTAGATTAGTTATGTGTGTTAGCGTTTAGTTAATAAAACTATTGTGCACAATGTAGGAGATCCTTGAACGGACACACACATACCGCGAGCAGACTCATTCCAGAGAAATGAGTCGATCTCTGGTTTCACCTCTGGAAGTCATAAAAATCAGGACGAGCTAGAAGATCAACTTCACCAATGTAGAACAAAGGAAATTTCTGGCGGGAAAGATACCAGATCCAGATGGTAAATGAACTTTGACCAGCCAACGTATAAATTGACAAACTTATCAACAAACGCGCGATGGATTTACAGTCGTAGGCCTGACTTAAACATATGCCAGAACTCCTCTCCCGGACACCTTCTGACCTCAGGAGTACTCGCGCCCCTCCTCGAGTGCATGCCTTTTTCAGACAGACAAAGGAAACACGCAAAAGTGCGCCAAAACTCCAAAAGACAATATTCAAGACTTTTAAGTAATGAAAATGTATTCCCAAATTATGTGTGTTATGCCTTAGATATGCTTGATATGTTAGTAAAACATACGCGATGTTAATCTATCCATTATAAGGTCAGGACCATTCTAACCTATGTATTATAGGGTATGAATATGTGTGCGTGTCATGTTTGGTGTTAAACAAAAGTATATTTTATTTGCAACAACTCTGTGTGGATGAAATGTAGAAATTAGGTAAATCCCGTAACGTTATAACGTTTATCAAGATTATTAACAAAACCCTGCAAGGATTTTCTGTCACGTGATTACACGGGCAGCTCGTTAATTTATGCAGAGAAATGGAGCCTAGGAAGCTGAGCTCCACCTTGCAACAAGCGGATTGGTACCCCAGCTCCGGGGCGGGCCCAAAGTGGACTGCTTAAATTCTAATGTTCAACTAAACTCAAACGCTCTTTGCCATGGTTTGAAAACTACTTCAACTCGTGCGCTCATACGCCGCATCAAACCATCACTTCATTCAAAACTTCAAGCTCTTCAAGAAAACTTCTGCAACCAAGAAAGGAAAAGAAGAACTTCTAGCGCGTCTCATCCAGCCAGGAAACCAGCCAATCACACCCGGGGTTTCCTAAAGAGACGTCAGACAAACAACGCTTCGCCAGCCAATCAGCTAAGCCCGGGGATTCCCTCAAAGAGACGAGACGAGACTTGGCTGCAAACCTTCTAACAAGAAAAACAAATCTCTTATCTATTGGCTGAAAACGGCGCAAAGTTGTTGTTAATGGAAAGATAGAACTAAGCTCTGCTTTGTTGACTTTCTGATAACCACCGAAGTTGAGACTTCCTTCATAACTCATAATTCTGCATAACTCCGTCATTTGTGTGTGTGTGTGTGTGTGTGGTCGTATGTGTGTTTAGATGATTTAGTCTCATGTAATCTTAGAAGTAGCTCAATAAACTTATCTCATTGTATAGAGCATTGTCTGTGTTTTATATTTGATTCAGTTACTGCCTTGCGCTGTCGACCCTTGCTACCCTGCTCAAATTTGATAAATTACTATTTTGTTTGTTTTATTGTTGGCCACAAGCAAGATAAACAAAATTGTTAACATATACTGACTTTAATGTCTCGCTGGACGAGCCGTTAAAAGGTATAAACTATACGTTTTGATTAATAGAAATTAATCAAATCAATATCTATCTTTACGATGCAATTTCGTGAAGCCAAAAATTCAAAATAAAGATTAAATCATAGCTAAGTTCCTAAAGTTATTTACAGTTTTGGTGGAGATAATTTTGGGCAGCACAAACTAACTGTTCAAGTATAAAATCGACACATGCTGTTGTATTTGTTCTATTTTATCCGGAAGAATAGATCAAAGACAGAGAAAACAGTTTTTGCGCTACTGGGGACTTTTATTATGGCATGCCAGTGTGAATGAACTCTGAGTTATTGGTGGTTGTAACTGCAGTAAAATTAAAACTTTTGTCTGCCAAAGACAAAGTAAAAGAGAAACCCAAGCGTGTTCCTTGTGTGTTCCTCTTAATAAAGCCTGTATAGTTTTGATTCATTAATGCGTGTTCCATTAGTGTGATCGAACTATTTATTTCCCTGGCACACAAACTCAGGGTAGCTACCTAAGCTTCGTTGCCATCCAAAATTCACTAAACTAGTGAAACTGACGTTGACTCAGAAAGGCGTGTTCAAACGTTATGTTGTGGGAGAATTTTGATCAAAGAAAAGATTGTGTGATGATTATCCACGTGTGTTGTGTCCGTCAAATAGACTAACATGAAGGCTGAGATTCGCCACGATCTCAGTAACATTATTATTATTTATTGCAGTAAAGCTGTGGATTAATTTGCCTCACTCTAACGAGAGGAGAGTCTGAATAACTTAGTGCTTTTGCATGTTCTTTGCGAACTGCGCCGTCAGTTCAAGAAATGCTCGTAAGTTTATTCCTTTGCTATTAGTTCACAGGCTACACCTATGTTTGCGTCACCACGGTGACAGCTGTAACCCAGAAGTTCCATGAAACCTCTTCCTGGGTAGCTTTGAAGTGCGCATGCACGGTCCGCCAGCGCCATATTGAGCTGTTTGTAAACAAACCGTAGCATTATCCGAGCTAGCTAAAGCTAGCATGGGTGCATTGCAGTCTATAAAGCTTGTAGCATTGCTAAGGGGCTAGTGGCTAGCATAGCATTTTGTGGTTTGAATTAGTCTGCATTTGAATGCAGTGTCAGCAATGTTGAAGTGTACTGGGTCTTTGCTTTAACTCTGTCAGTCACAATAGTTCCTGTATCTCTCTCTTTCTGTTATAATCACTCATCCTTTTGGAAAGAACATGACAAATGTTGAATTAATAAGCTTTTGCGATTTTAAAGCAGGGTGTTAATCTTATTTGTTTAAAGTTGTCATTTCCCTTTCAGTTAAACACTGGTTTTATTGACAACTAACTTCGTCCTCATTACTTTAATGACAATTTTGAGTAATTATAATTGCTCGTATTGACTTTAATGACATCGGGGAATATTGATTTTGGATTTGGAACTTTAATTCAATTTTAATTTTAATTCATTCTCATAATTATTCACAGTTGCGGCTTCCATATTGTATTTTACTTATTGTAGGATACTCGTGGATTAAGTAATTATAATTGCTTTTATGATTTTGATGACAAATGTCATTCAATTTTAATCATTAACTATCATTACCTTGAAATTTTAATTTCATTAGTAATTAATTAGGGTTGGGCTTCCCTAAGGCATTGATACTTAATTGATTAATTTAATTATAATTGCCCTTGTCAGTTTTAATGTTGAACTCAGTAAAATTTAAATTCTTAATTATAATTTTGAATTGAAATTGAAATTCAATCTACAAATAAGACTCGCCTCTCCTTGTCAGGCCATACTTTCGCTCAGTCGTTTATTTAATTACATCAGCTAAGACTTTTCATAGGGTTTTCCTTCGCTTAAGCCTGGTAGTATAGCGCTCCCCCTAGTGTTTGGCTGGTGCAGAGACGGTCGCCTTCACGGTGAGTTGCGGTGGACGAGTCACCTGTTCTGACGTAACCTAGTGCCGGCTGGGGGCTAAACCGAATATTTACGTTCCAGTGTTGCAGGTGAGGGCCCGCAGTGGAGGCTCGGCATTTGTACACGCATGGGAGGAGTCAACAGAGTCTGGTCAACAATAGTTTGGGTATACCACCTTGTTCCTATTTTGTTCGCAAACAATTAGGCCAAGGCTTAGCCCATTCTCTTTGCGAGCCAGTCGTTGACGCGCCTCACCCGACAGGCACGTTCATGCCCCTATAGACATGACTGTTTGAGGCCCATTGCAATACTGGCAGCGTAGTATTCAACCTAGCCTTACAGGAGTTCACTGAGTGCGCTCAGACGGAGGGCCCAGCCACCAAACTCCGACCGGGTCAGCCTAAACTCATCACCAAGCCTAGCAGATAAGAGCATCAGCCCACCTAGCTAGCGAAACATCAAAAGGGAAAATTAGGGTCTTCTGTAATACTTAGGTCAGTTAGCATCTTCTGCTACCACAGTAGGCCAACTCCTAGGGATAGCGACCCCACAGCGCCACCACCCTGTCAACCTTGTCATTTTTCTTAAACATTGGGAGCAAAACCTCACTCTTGTTCTCTCTCTCTCTCTCTCTCTCTCTCTCTCAGCTGTCCTCTTCTGATTTGACTACTGCCGCTGGTTTTTGGGTTTGTGTTTGTGAAAGTCATAAAGCAGAGCATTTTTGAAACATTTAATAAATATTTGGTGAACAGGAACACTTTGTTTCAAAATTGTATGACATTTACTGTACCTTCCCTCCACATCCTGTGATCCTACCCAGCTTAGGTTCAAGCAGGTCAACTGGAAGACTGATAGGCGTCCATCAAACCTCGAACACGTGTCTAGAAACGCTTTGGTTGGTGAATGGTTGTCAATCCGACTAGCTGAGAAACCCACACTGTCATTGTTATTGTTTTCTTTCGCCCCGGAGGAAATTTCAATAACAATCACAGTCCTGGCATTGAGAAATCCTTTTCCAAACCCCTATCTAGAAACACCCTTCGGAATTAAATTTAAAAAAAAAAAAACATTTTTTGTTTTTTTTTTAACCAAAAGAGAAGAAAATTTAACTATACTTATTCTGAGTCCAGAAAAGTGTATTATTATTTGTCTCTCTCTCTCTTTCTACTGTAGCCTTAACCTTCTTCCCTTGGAAAAAAAAAAAGAAGAGGGAAACTTTCTTTTATAGGAACATTGGAAGCATCCAAGTGTTATTCTGTTCTTTGCTGAATACTATTCTGTGGTTTCCGTTGTGTTTTGTGTTCCTCTTTCTTTCCCCAGTTCTCTAGCTGTGCTACCTGTGTGTGTTTACTAATTGTCCCCACAGAAATTCCAAATTAGAGGCACACCTACCAGAGTACCACAGGCTCAGGGAACCACTTTCACCTGCACATTACACACTCAACATCAGCCACACCTGACATTACACACTTACACTTTTATTCTGCCCTGCTTGTTTGTTTTGTTGTTTTGTTTTTTTTTTGTTTTTTTTGTTTTGTTCTGTTCCTCCAGGTCTGTGTCAGGCTCGGTGCTAGATCTCCCTTGCCGTGTCAAATCATGTCTCGCACAACAGACCCCGTTGGCCACTGGGAAGACCTCGAGACCTAGGCTAAGTGTTGAAACAGACAGCCTCCTACCTCAGGCAGCTGAAACACTAAAGCAGCAGACACAGGACCAGCTGGATGACAACATAACGAGCCTCATGAAACAGAACCCAGGTCAGAACTACAGTCATAAAGAATTAGCCAAGATCACTGGCTCCTTAAGTCACACACTCATCGTCATCCTCAAGCTGAGCGACAGGCATGCTGCCCACCTCCAGCAGGAGCTGACACGCGCACAATGACGCATCGAACAACTGGAACTGGAGGCTCAGGAACAAAGGGAAGAGCCAGATGAAGTGGAACAAGGTGCCGAGGAGGAGATCAACAGGCTAAAAGAGACGTTAGCAGCTGCTACACAGGAAATGGAACGAAACAGAGCAGACTACGCTGATCTCTCCAACAAGCTACAGTATGCAGAACAGCTACTGGAAAAGGCAAAGGCTGACTTCAGAGACAAGAACAGCCGAATTAAAGCCCTTGAAACTCACCTGAATGAGTCCAGAGACGAGTTTAGCCGCCTGACACGACAGCACGACTACATTAAAGATGAGTTCGACAGCATGAAAGAGGAACTCAAACATGCATATGAACTGCGCCGTGAACCGTCAAGAACACGACGGGCACAGACTTCACCCCCGCCGAGCAGAACCGGGCCCCCTGTTCCTGGACTGGCACGTGAGCAAAAGGGGGAGGGGACCGTGCTAAAACAGTCACCGGCTCCCTCTGAAGAATCCTACCTCCCTTCTAAGCTAAAAGAACTTGCTCCAGCCAGCCACAGATCATCGCACGGCTTGGACCTCAAAGACCTCGACAAGCTCGCCAGGAACATTGGCAAATTCACTCCAAATATGCCAGGTAGTCAGGAGATCAAAGAATATCTACAAGATGTCGATTTTCATCTGGAAATGAGACCCAGTGTCACCGACAAAGATAGACTATATTTGATCCAAGCAACATCTAGCTCGGAAGTTCGCAGTTTCCTGGACCGCCAGCCGGCCCACATAAAGACTGATTATCTCCTGCTCAGAGAAGCCCTCATTAAAGAGTTCTCCGACCTTGAGTCCGAACAAGGCCTAGTGGCTGCCCTGGAGACAAGACAAGGACGTCATGAACCTCCTCAAGCATACTACAGCCGACTCAGACGAGCATATTTCGGAACTCGCAACGAACCTGACATGGAAGATGATCTAAACTTCAAAACTCTCTTCCTAAGAAACCTCCATCCCGGAGTAAGTCACCATCTTGGCGTTCTCGCATGTCCACGAACGATGAATGCTCAGCAGTTGCGAGACTTGGTGCAGAAAGCCTATGGCAAACAAAAGATGGCCTCAGAAAAGGACGCCAAAACCCCAGCAGTTCTTGACTTCAACACTCAAAGTCAAGGGCTGGCTCTAGAGGGCACCCAACGCCAAGACACTGCCAAACCGCCACCCAGAGAATGGAATGGAACCTCGTCCAACAAAGAACGAGACTCCCACGCTGGTACCCGATCTAAACAGAGAAACAACTGCTGGGAGGGACCACGTGGACGACAACGCTCACCTGGACGTCACTGGGAAAATTCATGGGACCAATCAAGACCACATGAGAGTCATTGGGAGAGATCATGGAATCAACCGAGTTCATTTGGAAACTCAAAATCCAATGGAAACTCCAAGGGAAAACGACAAACTCACCCTGGAGCGACCAGCCCAAGGAATCGACGAAAGAATTCACAAAGATTCCAAGCTGACCGAGCTCAAACCAAATCCACACAAGAACAAAAGACACCACCGTGTTTCGACTCACAAGAACTGATGAAGATGATGATGAAAGAATTCTTCCAACAAAAGGAGGAGGATCGGAAGTGGGAAAAGAAAGAGAAACCAGATTCAGCCTGACTAGCGGCCGGAAGAGACGGCAGCGACCAGCTGACCCAACCAGCCACAGAAAACAGCACTCCCTCACCTCACTCTCAGCGAACCGTAACTACCCTAACTTCAGATGGACACGAAAACCCACCTGAAAGCCCAGCAACGGAGTTAGACACTAACTCAACACTCAATGCTCCAGATCACAGCAGCGTCCAACAAACACCTGCTGATGAAACCCCTCAAGTTCCTGAAAGTGCTGTCTTGGTCGTCTGCCACTCTTCCGACGAACACATCAGTCCTGACATCCTAACTGTTTCCTCCCAAACTCCAGTCCCTCAACTCCTAGGTGATCTCATCGAAAGAGGTATAGCAAGAAAGTTTTACCTCTCCATCATCATCGAACGACACATCAGAGTCGAAGCCCTTCTCGATACAGGGGCCGACATTACTCTAATGTCTACCGAACTTCTCGAAGAAGTCCAAGAAGGAGCAAAGAGGACTAACAGAACCCTCAAACTCCAGAGGTGTGAACTGAACCTCCAAGCATATTCCCACACGGGCCTACAACTAAAACATGTGGCCCCAATCCACCTAACGGTGGGATCAATGGATCTCATTCATCCAATATACGTCTCACCACTTAAGACGTATCCACTCCTCATCGGGAAAGATCTGCTTAATCGCTTCGAACCTCTAATAGACTTCAAGCACCTAAAGATGTGGACGCAAGTTCGCGAGCCTCTGCCCTTCCAGTCAGTAGACTCCAACGAGTCACAGTGTCAAGCCACGGACACTGCCCCCCATTCACGGATCGGCGATGCAAGGTCAAAAGCCAAGAGCAAGTTCAACTCCAAACAACAAGACCCAAGACCCCTTCCTCTGTTCATTGCAAGCGTCTGACTCAGACTCAGGTCTCTTTCAAATCATGACGGCCATAAATGTCCATGACACACCAGTGCCTGATGCAGCATTAGCCCTGTGGGCTGAAAACTCAGCTATCAGCCTAAAGCTCTTCAGAACATTGAAGCAGAGGCATCAGAGCCTACCACACATCTCAAAGCACAGCCGCTTCCCCCTCAGCCCATGGTCAACAACCATGGCTACCTCCAAGATCATCTGCGCTGTAGACATACGATGGAACAACAGACTCCTGAGTCACTACTTCCTCGTTGTCCCCAACCTACCTTATGACATCTACATTGGAGCAGACATCATGGTCCGTCTTAACGCCTGCGTCGACACAGTGAATGACGTCATATGGGCTCCACTGTCACATCAACTGACAACTTCAGTCAACCTCAAGAACCTGCGGTCTGGTCAAACAATGCCAGACGCATGCGCCATGATCACGGAGCAAGAAGCCACAATACCTGCGTATAGCAAGAGCGTCAGCATCTGCCTCAACATGTGACCTGACCAAACGCTTAACAGTGATCTAGGCTTCTTCCACCCTTCCAGGACCTGCCTAAAGCTAGGACTGACCTTGGAAGCCACACCTCTCATTGAAGTGTCATCTCGTGCTGTGTATGTGTTGTTCAACAACTGTACGGCCAAAGACATCAACGTGCCCAAAGCCAGTCACATGGGATGGCTCATCAACCAGGCGTTCCATGACTTTGAACTGATGGTACCTGTCATAGGCCCACTACCAGCCGAACTAATGTCAGATGAATGTGATGACACTGTAACCTTCACAAAGCCCCATGAGATCATCGCCATCACTTCGATTTTGCCAGTGTCCAAAGAAAGTGTCTGCCGATCAGAGCTCACAGATGACACTCACCTCGCTGTCTACGCTGTCTCAACACAGCCCGCAACAGAGCCACCTGTACAAGCGACATTCAAGGCCCAGAGTCCCTCAAATGCCTCAGCTGCAGAGGAACCCTACGCCGGGTTCAATGCACAAATCCAAAAAATCCTGAACGAGGCGAATGCCCTCCACAGCGAGTTGGATCGTCAAGGACTCAAAGAGGTTCTGCACAAATACAAAGACTCTTTCGCAAAAGATTCCCTGGATTGTGGCCTGACCAACATCCACACGGTGCGCATCCCGACAAACCCAAATGCGCCACCCACATTTGTGCGGCAGTATAAAATTCCAATAGCGTCATATGAGCCAGTGCAAGAAATTGTTGACTCCATGTTGGAAAAGGGGGTCATCCGGCCCTGTAACAGCACATACTCTGCTCCGATATGGCCAGTCCTAAAGCCCAACGGCAAATGGCGGCCCACCATTGACTATCGCAAGTTGAACCAGCAAGTACCCTTGTCACGATGGCCTATGACCCAGTTGGACCAAGAAATTCCACAATCAAAGGCTCGACGATCCTTTCCACACTGGACGTCGCCTCCGGGTTCTGGACAATCCCTGTCCACCCCAATGACCAACACAAGCTGGCATTCACATTTGGCAATCGACAAAACACCTTCACACGGTGCCCCTTCGGCTATGCCAACTCACCAGCAGAATTCAACATCTTCTTGAACAAAGCATGCCCTGACGCCAGAGCCAGAGGCAATCTCGTCTACGTGGACGATGTCTTAATTAAAAGCTCAAGTGTGGAAGACCACCTCAAAGAAATCGATCACGTCCTAAACCAGCTGACAACAGCAGGACCTAAGATCGCCCTTCACAAAGGACAGTGGTGCAAAACCAAGGTGAACTATGTCGGACTGCTTGTCGGAAGAAACGGCATCGAGCCACAGTCGAACCGCACCCAAGCAATCCAAAGCATTAAGACGCCGACTAACATCTCTGAGCTGCGAAGCTTTCTGGGAGTGTGCAATTACTCAAGACAGTTCATCGAAAACTACGCTGACATCGCACGACCACTAACTTCCCTCCTGAAAAAGGATGAACCCTTCGCTTGGACAGAAGCCAAGGACACAGCAATGAGCCAGCTCAAACAGCGCCTGTGCTCTGCTCCGTGCCTGGCCTACCCAGACCCAGGAAAAGAATTCTATCTGGATGCTGGATTCTCCAATCATTGCCTCAGTGCAGGCCTATACCAGCTCCATGACAAAGACAAGCGAGTGGTCACTTATGCCAGCAAAACGCTGCTTTCCCCAGAATGCAAGTATTCAAACTGCGAAAAAGCGTTGCTTTGCACTGTGTGGGCTATCCAGCGTTTCTCTAATTACATTGGTGCTCAGAAAGTCATCATTGAAACGTGTCATCAACCAGTTACCTTCCTCAACACCCAACGAATCAGAGATGGCATGGTAACCAATGCACGCATAGCTACGTGGTTAATGACGCTCCAAGGACGAGACGTCGAGGCAAGATATCCCCAAAACCACAAACGGGTTAGCAGCTTGCCAAAACTGTTCAACGGATACGCTGTACAACTCAGTGGAACCTAAAGAACCGTCACAACCTCAACTGACAAACTACAGGTACTTTGAAGAGAATGTGTGCGCAGGCATGCCCACAGCATATGTCGATGGCTGCTCCTACAATCAACAGGGCAACTTAAAAGCAGGAGCAGGTTGTCTGGCTCAACAACGACCCTTACCCACCACAACAATTCAAATTAGGCCCTCACTCATCGCAATATGCAGAAATAGCGGCCATCCTCATCACCCTACAGCTGGCTGCCTCCCACAACATCAAAGAACTCTTGATTTGTACCGACTCCAACTACGCCCGTCTAAGCTTCACATGCCACCTAGCTGGATGGAAACAAAATGGATTCAAGACAGCTAACAACAAGCCTGTCAAACATCAGGAACTCTTCCAAGCATGCGATGCCATTGTCACTGAACGCGACATGATCGTTTATTGGAAAAAGGTTCGAGGTCATTCACGTCAACCAAGACAAGACAAAGACTTCAATGACCAAACCGATGCCCTCGCCAAAGCAGGTGCATTACATGGAGAGTCCTGGACATTTCAAGGCCTCCCACCCAACCCAACTGTGGCAGCCATAACCTGCCGCCAACACGCCACTGTCCCTGAGCTCCTCACTGCGCCAAAGCTCGTAGTCCCTCAGGGCCAAAGGGGGATTATGCTGACACACGCCCACGATGCACCATGCGCAGGACACCACGGAGCCAAGGCCACCTATGAAACACTCAAGCAAGTAGCATACTGGCCTGGCATGCAGCAAGATGTAGCGGAATACGTAAAAGGATGCCTGGTGTGTTGCCAGTTCCAACCGGCAAACCCAAACCACCGAGCACCACTACAACGGAAAGGAATGACCTTCCCATGGTCAGACCTCCAAATAGACTGGGTAGGACCCCTGCCACGGTCAACACGGGGTAACAAATACTTCCTCACCATGGTTTGCGAATTCACAAAGTGGATAGAGTGCCTCCCAGCTCCCAATGATACAGCAGAAACGACAGCCTGCCTGTTAATGAACCACATCTTCTCAAGATTTGGACTGCCTTTAAGAGTCAACTCTGACCGAGGAACCCACTTCACCGCCGAACTCATGCAGGAAGTATGGAAACTCCTGGGCATACAGGCCAAGCTTCATATAAGCCATCACCCAATTTCCTCAGGTCAGGTCGAACAGGCCAACAGGACAGTGACAAGCATGTTGAAGAAGTATGTGTCCGCCAATCAAAAGGATTGGGATATCAAGCTTCCCCTGGTACTGATGGCCATAAGGGCCACCCCTCATCGGTCTACCAGAGTACCCCCGTTCGAAATGTTGACGGGGCGACAAATGACACTACCACTACACCTGCTGTACCAACCGGGTGACTTGAACCTCGTCACCGCTTACACCACTCACCAGTACCTGGAAGAGTTGCATCAGCACCTGAGAATGACTTTCGCCTTCGGCCAACAAAATCTCCAAAGAAGTGCAGAAGGTCGTAAAGCCTACTATGACCAAAAGGCCTCTCACCAGGAACTCAATGTCGGAGACAAAGTGTGGTACTACAGCTTCGCCCAACCGAGGCAGAATACTCCCCATCGCCTGTCAAAGAAATTCCTACCTCACTGGACAGGACCCCACGAGATTGTGGACAAGCTCTCACCTGTGGCCTACCGAATCAAAATCAGACAAGGCCAGAATGAGCCAGTCCTTCGATGGGTCCATAGGAATCAGATAAAGAGGCACCAAGGTTCCAACCAACAGGGAAAGGGGGAGAATCAAACCCACTGACACAGACCGACAATCCTATACTCTACTCCACACTAATGTCATTTTAGGAAAATACATGGTTTTGTTTCGTTTGTTTGTTTTTTTACAAAACCTACACATGCTCCTCCACAGCACTGCTAGGACTAACCTTTAGTAGAGAGGAGTTACTCCACAAATGTGACACTCATTTTACTCTCGTGAACTCAGTCAGTGTCCTTGTGTCTCTTTGTGTTTTCCGTTTCTCTTTCTCCCTCCGTTTTTTTTTTTTTCTTCTCTCCGTTTCCGCTCTCATTACAACTTCCTTTCACCTAATCCCCTCATCAGGGAACTCCCTTAACTGATCCAGGTACTGATAGTAGGATTGACTCCCCTTCACCAGAAGTGTCGTAACTTGTAAAAGCCATTGTTAACCTGCCGAAGCTACCCCACGGTCTCAAATTGAGGCAACTCAAGCTGAAATCGTCGGAAACCGATGGCTAGTCAATACTCCTGCACGTACCACTACCCTCACCTATGATCAACATGACACTGCCACTCGCATTATCCTACCCAACCAAACTTTATGGATTAATGTCCCTAAGGACTCAGTCCTCCATATCGACGAGCTAGCATTGTATCACCTTACCGACGATGAGTATCAGGCCGAACTCGAAATCTAAATTTTTTTTTTAACAGCATTCTTTCGCCCTTGATCCAGAATTGAAAGAAAGGATCAAGGAGGAAGGAACGCAACTCATTGACTTGACTCCTGTAAACACAGCCTTAGAGGCTATTAGTCGCCTTCCGCCCCCTGGCGCACCAATCATTCGGTCTTGGTCTGCCGCTGACACAGTGCTTTGCATCTCTACTATTGTAGGATATGTTGTGACCTTGACGCTGGCCTTCCTCCTGCACAAGCGAGTGAACGCCGTACAAGAGTCTTTCAACAAATGCACGTCTGGCATCCCGCGCATTTTCCGACGTGAAAAAACTGACCAAGAACCTGAACCTGAGAACTCAACAAACCTGATTGAGATCACACCTATACCGCCTCGTCGAACCACGGACAATTAGATCAATAAGTTACAATTACAAATTACCAACAACCCTGAACAGTGCACCCCTACATTGATTGAAGTGTTCCTAACCCAGTTATCCCAAATTATCCAAGTCCTGCACCGGAATTCAGTCAAGTGATGGAGATGTTGTTTGCATCTTGTGTGTTCCTGTTCTCTCTGCCTCTTGTTCCAGTGCCTGCCGACGTTCGCAATGGGAACCTCACCAGGCAAAAGGGGGATGTGTAGGAGATCCTTGAACGGACACACACATACCGCGAGCAGACTCATTCCAGAGAAATGAGTCGATCTCTGGTTTCACCTCTGGAAGTCATAAAAATCAGGACGAGCTAGAGGATCAACTTCACCAATGCAGAACAAAGGAAATTTCTGGTGGGAAAGATACCAGATCCAGATGGTAAATGAACTTTGACCAGCCAACGTATAAATTGACAAACTTATCAACAAACGCGCGATGGATTTACAGTCGTAGGCCTGACTTAAACATATGCCAGAACTCCTCTCCCGGACACCTTCTGACCTCAGGAGTACTCGCGCCCCTCCTCGAGTGCATGCCTTTTTCAGACAGACAAAGGAAACACGCAAAAGTGCGCCAAAACTCCAAAAGACAATATTCAAGACTTTTAAGTAATGAAAATGTATTCCCAAATTATGTGTGTTATGCCTTAGATATGCTTGATATGTTAGTAAAACATACGCGATGTTAATCTATCCATTATAAGGTCAGGACCATTCTAACCTATGTATTATAGGGTATGAATATGTGTGCGTGTCATGTTTGGTGTTAAACGAAAGTATATTTTATTTGCAACAACTCTGTGTGGATGAAATGTAGAAATTAGGTAAATCCCGTAACGTTATAACGTTTATCAAGATTATTAACAAAACCCTGCAAGGATTTTCTGTCACATGATTACACGGGCAGCTCGTTAATTTATGCAGAGAAATGGAGCCTAGGAAGCTGAGCTCCACCTTGCAACAAGCGGATTGGTACCCCAGCTCCGGGGCGGGCCCAAAGTGGCCTGCTTAAATTCTAATGTTCAACTAAACTCAAACGCTCTTTGCCATGGTTTGAAAACTGCTTCAACTCGTGTGCTCATACGCCGCATCAAACCATCACTTCATTCAAAACTTCAAGCTCTTCAAGAAAACTTCTGCAACCAAGAAAGGAAAAGAAGAACTTCTAGCGCGTCTCATCCAGCCAGGAAACCAGCCAATCACACCCGGGGTTTCCTAAAGAGACGTCAGACAAACAACGCTTCGCCAGCCAATCAGCTAAGCCCGGGGATTCCCTCAAAGAGATGAGACGAGACTTGGCTGCAAACCTTCTAACAAGTAAAACAAATCTCTTATCTATTGGCTGAAAACGGTGCAAAGTTGTTGTTAATGGAAAGATAGAACTAAGCTCTGCTTTGTTTACTTTCTGATAACCACCGAAGTTGAGACTTCCTTCATAACTCATAATTCTGCATAACTCCGTCATTTGTGTGTGTGTGTGTGTGTGTGTGTGTGTGTGTGTGTGTGTGTGTGTGTGTGTGTGTGTGTGTGTGTGTGTTTAGATGATTTAGTCTCATGTAATCTTTGAAGTAGCTCAATAAACTTATCTCATTGTATAGAGCATTGTCTGTGTTTTATATTTGATTCAGTTACTGCCTTGCGCTGTCGACCCTTGCTACCCTGCTCAAATTTGATAAATTACTATTTTGTTTGTTTTATTGTTGG
The DNA here is from genome assembly GCA_039654775.1 of Spinibarbus caldwelli. NCBI lineage: Eukaryota > Metazoa > Chordata > Actinopteri > Cypriniformes > Cyprinidae > Spinibarbus > Spinibarbus caldwelli. Next base: position 22,860,942 of record CM077264.1, read on the forward strand.
CCACAAGCAAGATAAACAAAATTGTTAACATATACTGACTTTAATGTCTCGCTGGACGAGCCGTTAAAAGGTATAAACTATACGTTTTGATTAATAGAAATTAATCAAATCAATATCTATCTTTACGATGCAATTTCGTGAAGCCAAAAATTCTAAATAAAGATTAAATCATAGCTAAGTTCCTAAAGTTATTTACAACAAATTACATGAGTTTCTGATTCTGCCTTGCATATTAATGTCCCTTTACGATTTTGACACTTGCTACATACTCTAATGCATTAATAGGAATGTATTTTCTAATGCATTAATAGGAATGTATATTCCTTTCTTAGAGTTGATATGAATTTACACTGAATGTTCGCTGGACGAACAGATCAGCTGATGGCAATTTAACAGTTATCACTGTCAGCTGATATAAATAATTGTAATTAATCATAATTAATTGTAATTATTTATATACAATTCCCTTTTTGAGCTAATTTGCTACATGAGAAATTGTATGTAGAAAAATCGAGAAAGGACGATTAGCGGTCCCCGACATACAAGCTAAACTGGATGCTATGGTTCTCTTTCCTGTATTGAAATATTGCCTAGATGATGAAGTGGTTCATTATAGTATTTTCTTCGTGAAGTTTTGGGTAGGCCGACAAGTGGGGAGACTTTGGAATAAGAGAATGCCTCAAAATACTCCCTATGCAGAAACTAGACCAGTTATGTATAATAGAATAATGCAGATATTAAAGAGAACATCTTGGTACAATATTCAGATAGAAAGTTTAAATAGACAGCTGGTGAAGGAGAGGCTATCCTCATCTGTATTTAAAATGACTCCCGTAGGTCTTCTCATTGAATCAGAATGTATTATGGTTTGGAGGAATGTGAATGATGATTTTTTGTTTAATTACCATAAGGATATCGCTTGGCAAGCTGTACAAAACTGTTTACCCACCCTGGCCTTTTTGAAGAGGAGAGGGTGTTCTCGTCTTTCTCTGTGTCCTAGAGTAAACTGTGGTGAAGAAGAAATAATAAGTCATTGTTTGTGGGAATGTGCTTATGCCCAGAAGGTTTGGGTTTCTATTCGATTATGGTTACATAATTTGTACAGAGTGCCAAGTGAAGGTGATATTTGGTATGGAGAATTAGAAAAGGTTCATTGTGAAAAATGGATACGGTGGTGGGCAATTATAAATGTTTTTAAAGAAGCACTATGGAAATCTAGAAATATTTGTGTTTTTCAGAAATATGAGATCCCAGTTAAATCAGTAGTTACATCAAGTTTAAAATGTATAGGGGATTATATTTTAAGAGACAGGCAGAAATTGTCAGTCAATGTAACCGATAAGTTATGGAACATACCAAATGTTCCTCCTTTCAATATGGTTTTAAAAATTGGTTAATTCTTGGAAACGTGTCAAGAACAAAGGGTAACAGATTGATTCAATTATATGATTGTATGATATGTATCTATGAAAGATTGTTTTTGTCTTTGTGATGTGATATAAAGAAAATAATAAAATAATAATAAAAATAAATAAAATCTGGTTGTCACAACACTGCTCAATCTCATGCTATAAATCACTGGGAAAATCAAAAAAGTCCAGCGATACTCTAAGTCAGTCTAGTAGATTATGTTGATAGCGGCTGGTTCTGAAAAAGATCTGTCATGACAGCAACAGTTACTCACAATCAGAGTATGTGAGCGGAGCGGTGTGATTTTGAATAGAGCAAGGAGCGGATTTTTTAAAAGTCTGAGCTTCGTGGTTTTCACTCGCTCCAAGAGCGCTCCACCACCGCTCTATCACGAGTACAATTCATCCCAACGACCCGTAATATAACTGCATATTTAGCAAGAATTCACGTTAAACTCAGCTAGCTTGATAGAGAAGGATCACTCAAATCAAATCACTCTGGATCAAGTTGTTCACTCAACTCAAGTCACAGAGTAAAGTCACATGTCTCTTTTTTGTTCAGCCAACTCATTTTTGTTAGTTAACAAAACTGAGCCATTAAAAAAAAAAACAAACAAGTCAGCTACACCTTTAGACAACTAAGCATCTGTAATTCACACATCATTACATTGTGAGGGAAAGACTTTCTAGCTCAGTTGGGACTTGAACCAAAGATCTTCTTGCTGTGAGGAGACAGCATTTCCCACTGAGCCACTCACGCTGTGCTTAACTACAGACATTAAATTCAGAAACTTGTGCAATAATAATAAATAAAAAAATTGCAAAACTTTTTTTCCAGAGGTGTAAAATCCAGCAGACAAAGAGTAAAAGTCCTGCCATATGTTTATTCCACCCATGAACTCAGCAGCTGATTTCACCAGAGGAACCGAGTCATTACTTTCAAGTCACCAGCAAGTCTCAAGTCAAATCCCAAGTCCTCAAAGTGTTAAAGTTAATGAGATGATTACGTGACTAATTAAGTGATGATTGTGCATTAGTAATGAACACCTGCTGTTATTGAGAATTATGTTTTATTGGTTAAAACGATGCCACCATCATGGAGAACAGTGTTTGCTTTACTTGGGATCTTGACCCTTGACTTCTTGTGTTAGATCTCTTTCTGTAGCACTGCATGTGCTGTTGTGAAATAGAAAGGTCAGTGCTGTGCAATGAGCAGCAACTAGTTGTTTTTATTTGGTAAGCTAGCCACCAGGTGTTGACTGGATTCTATTAAAAGTGGTGTCTTCCTTTTTCATGTTTTGAACAATCAACTCTGTGAAACTTCAGCATTCAAGGAAAGCATTGCTCTAATACTGGTTAACTTTAAATCTACTACATGAAATTCATAGAAATATTTGAACCCCGGTAGTATTTAAACACACACAGACATCAAGAACCAGCATATGAATCTCAACAATGGTGACAATCAGCAAAATTCTTCATGCTGCAATGCATGCTGGGTAATACCATAGTAAAACCTCCCATCATGCACTGCAGTATGAATAGTTATTGTCACCACTGTTGTGGATTGTATGATAAGTGTTCATGTCCAAAAGCCTGAGCTGTTAGATTTCTTTTTATTTTCCCAATATTTAAACATTACAGCTGCATTTGTTTAACAGGACTTTTTTCACAGTTTAGTAAGTGAATGTCAGTCAACAAACAGAAAAGAGACCACTTTATGATGTAAGCAAATCTGCTATCTAAAGCTTCTAATGCAGCAATGCAAAAATGTTTTCTATGAAATAATATTGCAACTGACTAAAAACAAATTACTACAAGGTTCAAGAGCCCAACTAAAGCAAACACTGTTCTCCATGATGGTAGCATCATTTTAACCAATAAAACATCAACATCTGATCCTCTGTAATTCTCAATAACAGCAGGTGTTCATCACTAATGCACAATCATCATTTAATTAGTCACTTAATTATCTCATTAACTTTAACTCTTTGAGGACTTGGGATTTGACTTGAGACTTGCTTGTGACTTGAAAGGAATGACTTGGTTCCTCCTCTGGTGAGGAGGAACATGGGTGGAATAAACATATGGCAGGACTTTTACTCTTTGTCCCCTGGACTTTACACCTCTGGAAAAATGTTTTGCAATTTTTTTTTTTATTTATTATTATTGCACAAGTGTCTGTATTTAATGGCTGTGGTTCAGCACAGTGTGAGTGGCTCATTGGGAAATGCTGTCTTCTCACAGCAAGAAGATCTCTGGTTCGTGTCCCAGCTGAGCCAGAAAGTCTTTCCCTCACAATCTAAAGATGTGTGAATTACAGATGCTTAGTTGTCTAAAGGTGTAGATGACTTTTTATTTTATTTTATTTTATTTTATTTTATTTATTTATTTTATTTTTTGGCTTTTTATGGCTCAGTTTTGTTAACTAACAAAAATTAGTTGGCTGAACAAAAAAGAGACGTGACTTTACTCAGTGACTTCAGTTGAGTGAACAACTTGGTCTAAAGTTGAGTAAACTCAAAAAATCTGTGCAGCAAGTTGCCTTGAAATTTTAAGTTGAGTCAACTTTTCATTTTTTAGCGTGTAGACTGACTTTTATTCATTAGATGAACTAAAGTTTTTAAGTTGTTGGATGCTAGTTGAGTTAACTTAAAAAGTTCATTATGATAGGTTGCCTTATTTTTTTGAGTTACAGAGTATAGCTTAAAATGTTTGTGACAAGCAGGGCGGGGCTGAGAGCCGTGGGAGCCACCAAGCCTCGCTTTCGTTGCTCTCAGTCCCACCCCATGCATTACAATGATAATTATATATTTAATAATTAATTTAATGAAATGAAATTAAATTTAAGAATTTCTCATTAATTCTCAATACACTGCTCCACTGATCATGTGCTGGTTACTCCACTGCACACCTCAGATCACTTCCTGCTCACTCTTAACCTCAACATGGTTCCTGACACAACACATACCCCTCCACATGTCATCTTTCGATGTAACCTACGCTCACTCTCACTCTCCTGGCTCTCTGCTTTAGTTTCATCTTCACTTCCTCCCCCTGAACAGTTATCATCTCTTGATGCTAACAGTGCTACTGATACTTTCTGCTCCACTTTTATGTCTTGTTTTGACACTGTCTGCCCCTTGCCTTCCAGGTCAGCCCATACCTAGCCAACTGCCCCTTTGCTGTCTGATGTTCTCCACAAGCATCGTTCTAGCTCAGGGCTACAGAAAGGGTGTGGCACAAATCAAAAAATCCTTAATGTGTATCGGTCACTCCTCTCTTCCTTCTCTGCTAATGTCTCCACTGCTAAAAGGACATACTATTATAACAAAATTAACAATCCGTTTAACTCTCGCATGCCCTTTACATTTACATTTACATTTAGTCATTTTGCAGATGCTTTTATCCAAAGCGACTTACAATTGGGGAATACATAAAGCGATTCATTTTGAAGAGGCAATCAGACAGAGGAAGTGCTCGCAACAAGAAGTCTCAGGCATTGTTCAAATAAGTGCAAGCTAGCAAGGGAAGGAACAAATAAGAAGGAAGGAATTTATTTTATTTTTTTTTTTTTTTATAAAGTTTAGGATGAAGTCAAGTAGTGCTGAAAGAGATGAGTTTTCAGTTGTTGCTTGAAGACTGATAGTGATCCAGCATTCCGGATAGGGGTGGTAAGATCATTCCACCAACCAGGAATGGTGAATGAGAATGTTCTGGAGAGTGATTTTGAGCCTCTCTGTGATGGTACCACGAGGCGTCACTCACTAGCAGATCTCAGACTTCTGGAGGGGGTGTAGATTCGTAATAGTGAGTGGAAGTAGGCGGGTGCTGAGCCTGTGGTTGTTCTATATGCAAGGATCAGTGTCTTGAACTTGATGCGAGCTGCAGCTGGTAGCCAATGCAAGGAGATAAAGAGAGGTGTAACGTGGGCTCTTTTGGGCTCATTGAAGACCAGTCGTGCCGCTGCATTCTGAATCATTTGTAGAGGTTTGATTGTGTTTGATGGAAGTCCAGCCAGAAGAGCATTGCAGTAGTCCAGCCTAGAAATGACAAGTGCCTGGACAAGAAGTTGTGCAGCATGCTCTGTCAGAAAGGGCTTGATCTTTCTGATGTTGTGTAGTGCAAACCTGCAAGATCGAGCAGTCTTTGCAATGTGCTCTTTGAAGGTCAACTGGTCATCAAAAATTACACCAAGATTTCTGACCGAAGTTGATGGGGTAATTGTTGATGAACCTAATTGAATCGTGAAGTCATGCTGTAGAGTTGGAGTGACAGGGAAGACAAGAAGCTCAGTCTTTGCCAGGTTGAGCTGTAGGTGATGTTCTTTCATCCATGCCGAGTTGTCCGCCAGGCAGCCTGAGATCCGTGCAGCTACCGTTGGATCATCTGGTTGAAAAGAGAGATAGAGTTATGTGTCATCAGCATAGCAATGGTAGGAGAAGCCATGTGCCTGTATGATGGGACCCAGTGATGTAGTGTATGTGGAGAAAAGGAGGGGTCCAAGAACCGATCCCTGAGGAACCCCAGTGACCAGTTGATGTGCTTTGGATACCTCCCCTCCCCAGGCCACCCTGAAAGACCTACCAGTGAGATAGGATTCAAACCAGCGAACTGGAATCCCAGTGATGCCCAGTGATGAGAGGGTGGACAGGAGGATCTGATGATTAACAGTATCAAAAGCGGCAGATAGATCCAGCAGAATGAGGACTGATGATTTGGAGTCTGCTTTTCCAATTCGCAAGGCTTCAGTGACTGAGAGTAGCGCAGTCTCAGTTGAATGGCCACTCCTGAAACCTGACTGTTTAGCATCCAGTTTGTTGTTCTGTGAAAGAAACAATGAGATCTGGTTGAAGACAACTCGTTCGAGTGTTTTCGCTATGAATGGAAGGAGAGAGAAAGGTCTGCAGTTTTCTATAAGAGAATTAGTGATTAATGTAGGTTTTTTGAGCAGTGGGGTTACTCGAGCCTGCTTGAATGCAGTAGGGAAAATGGCTTTGAGGAGGGATCTGTTAATGATGTGTGTGTGAGTGCTGGTAAGAGTGTGGGAGAGATTGCTTGGAGAAGGTGTGAGGGGATTGGGTCCTTTAAAACATTTTCCTCCCTTCTTTATCCTCCCCCATCAACTCTAACAGCTAACGACTTTGCCATGTTCTTCATTAATGAAATTACAACCATCAGTGAACAATTCTCCACACCACAATCTGTCAAGCACATCTTACCAACAAACATACAATCGTTCACATCCTTCTCTCCACTCTCTGAAACAGAAGTCTCCAAACTCATCCTTTCTAATCATCCTACTACTTCTCCGCTTGATCCTATTCCATTTCATTTCCTTCAAGCAATTTCTCCTGCAGTTGTACCTGCACTTACTCCAGTCAGTTCCCTGGACGGCGAACCCTGGTCGAGTATCCTCCAGCACCCCCGGCGGTCAGACTGGGCGGAGCAGTCTGACGCCAGGCCCAGTATCAGTGTTAGCTTCCCCAGGTCTCCGATCAGCCCCTTTACTTGACTAGGTGTCCATATGGCTTGATTCCCTTCGGGCAATCCCATATGTGTATTCTTCCACAGTAAGGTTTCCCTCTCGGTAAACCCATGTCTTCCCTTTGACAGATCATTCTGTCAGTCTCTGCTGGCAGTCATTCCATCCCTACTCTCAGGTAGGACCTGTATGAAGGTATTTTTGGTGCAAAACAACTGAGCGGCCGTGACAGCGGAATTTGTAGTTGTAGAGAATAGCCACACATGTGTATCAGTAAATTTGAAGCCACAGACAAAAGCTGCAAACTTGTAGATTTTTTTTCTCTCTCCTACAAACACAACACAACAGTTACACCTTCTCGAATCCTTCATTGCAGATACACAAATCCTATTCTACGAATCACAAATCAAGAAACTCGTACGCTCACATGTTTTGCTACAATTGCTGCAGTGAATATGGTGCAAAACATATTCACACACCTGCATCAAAAATGTAAAGTCGTGGACGAATTTTGTACATCCGCAAATCAGTATGTGAATACTTGCAATGAGATTTGCACACTTGTAGAATGTTTTCTTACATATATATATATATTTTTTTTTTTCTTGGATGCTTTTTCTAGCACAAACACAAGTGCATAACGACAACGGCTTGAATCTGCTGCTACGAGTCTTAAACGCTGTTTTTCACCTGCAAATGACAAGTTTCGCGCGCTCTCCCTTTTGCACCACATATCTGTGTGACAAATGGAGCAAAAGTGATTTGTGCATCTGTAGCAGGGTTGCCAGGTTTTTACAGCAAAACCCGCCCAATTGCTACTCAAAACTAGCGCAAAAGTAGCCCAATTGCTTTTCAGGGGGGATCCCCTGGTAAAAATCGTATTCGGGTGTAAAATACAATTATTTTTGGCGGGGTTCCCCTGGTAAAAGTCGCATTCCAGGGGCTAAATATCACATTATTGGGGTCGCCTCAACCCGCGGACATGAAAAACATCCCGCGGAAAGAGTGTTAAAGTAGCCCAATTCCGCGGGAAAACCGCGGACTTGGCAACACTGATCAATTTGGGATTTTCCTTAGTTGTCAGTTATAATCATCAAAATTAAAAGAAATAAATATTTGAAATATATCAGTCTGTGTGTAATGAATGAACATAATATACAAGTTTCACTTTTTGAATGGAATTAGTGAAATAAATCAACTTTTTGATGATATTCTAATTATATGACCAGCACCTGTATATATTTTACTTGTGCTTGTAGGTTCATTCCGAGAATCAACCCTGGTGGCATACCATTCAGAGTCACAGATCAGATGGATTTCTGGAAAGAGGGTGCAAAGAAAAAGCATCAGCCTGAATCCCCTCATGGTGTTTCTCATCAGAGAGCTTGTCAACTTTGCCAAAATAACTGAAATTTAACAACACCACAAACTCATTTTTACTGTATTTTATTTCTGTGAAGTCTGTTTTGCCACGCTGCAGATACAAAGTCCCCAGGGGACTGTGGTGATGCCCTTTTTCAGCTAGCACATGCTAGAGATGAAGATTTGTCATTTGTATTTTTAAAAAGAACATGTTCAACAATTAAAAAGAATATTATAAAGACAAATGCTAATGAGTTATTGTGATCTTTATGGGGTTGGGGTATTATAAAATAATAATAAAAACGCTTGCGAGCATCTTCCGGAGCGGACAGCAGCAAATACCAATAAAGGTACATTTTCTTTGTATTTTTGAATTCACTCACTGTTATACTGTACATTTGTTTATAATTTAAATATATTAACAAATATATTTAATCGTCTTGTATATGACACTCTCATAATAATCTATTTAATTAATGGGTTTATCTTTTATGAAGCCTTTGTGAGTTGAAGCAGGGATGGGAAAACTTGGTACTGGAGGGTCACTGTCCTGCAGTGTTTAGCTTTAACACTAATCAAACACACCTCTACCAGCTAAATTAATTAGGACTACTAGAAGGCTACAGGTAGGTGAGTTTTATCAGGGTTGGAGCTAAACTCATTTAATATTTAAACTATAAACAAATATACTGTACAGTATAACGGTGAGTGATTTCAGAAAAAGAAAGAAAAAACACCTTTATTGGTTGCTGCTCTCCGCTCCGCACAGCTCGCTAAAGTTTTTTTTTTTTCCTCCCTGCTGATAGGCGCCCAAACCAGCTCTTCTGATTGGCCAAACTTCTCCGATCTCTGAAGAGTGGCCGCCGCTGCCTCTACAGATCAGTGTTGCCAAGTTTTGGGCTACTTTTAGCACAGATTTTTTGAGTTCACTCAACTCAAGTCACTGAGTAAAGTCACATGTCTCTTTTTTGTTCAACCAACTCATTTTTGTTAGTTAACAAAACTGAACCATAAAAAACCAAAAAAAAAAAAAAACAAGTCAACCACACCTTTAGACAACTAAACATCTGTAATTCACACATCTTTCGATTGTGAGGAAAAGACTTTCTGGTTCAACTGGGACTCAAACCAGACATTTTCTTGCTGTGAGAAGACAACGTTTATGCTTAAAAACTAACTACTATTCACTGCACAGCACTGATCATTCTGCTTCACAACAGCAAATGCAGTGTTACGGAAAAAGATCTAACACAAGAAGTCAAGGGTTAAGAGCCCAACTAAAGCAAACACTGATCTCCATGATGGTGGTGAATTTTAACCAATAAAACATCGACATCTGATCCTCTGTAATTCTCAATAACAGCAGCTGTTCATCACTAATGCACAATCATCATTTAATTAGACTCTTAATTATCTCATTAACTTTAACTCTTTGAGGACTTGAGATTTGACTCGAGACTTGTTTGTGACTTGAAAGGAATGACTTGGTTCCTTCTCTGCTGAAACCAGCTGCTGAGTTCATGGGTGGAATAAACATATGGCGGGACTTCTACTCCTTGTCCCCTGGACTTTACACCTCTGGAAAAAAAAGTTTTGCAATTTTTTTTATTTATTATTATGGCACAAGTGTCTGTATTTAATATCTACAGCTAAGCACAGCGTGAGTGGCTCAGTGGGAAATGCTGTCTTCTCACAGCAAGAAGATCTCTGATTCGAGTCCCAGCTGAACCAGAAAGTCTTTCCTTCACAATCTAAAGATGTGTGAATTACAGATGCTTAGTTGTCTAAAGGTGTAGATGACTTTATTATTATTATTTTGTTTTTTGTCTTTTTATGGCTCAGTTTTATTAAGTAACAAAAATGAGTTGGCTGAACAAAAAAGAGACATGTGACTTTACTCAGTTACTTGAGTTGAGTGAACAACTTTGTCCAAAGTTGAGTAAACTCAAAAAATCTGTGCAGCAAGTTGCCTTGAAATTTTAAGTTGAGTCAACTTTTCATTTTTTAGCGTGTATACTGACTTTTATTCATTAGATGAACTAAAGTTTTTAAGTTGTTGAATGCTAGTTGAGTTAACTTAAAAAGTTCATTGTGATAGGTTGGCTTATTTTTTTGAGTTAGGTCAACTTTTTATTTTTTTTATTTATTTTTTTTTTTTACAGTGTGGTTAATATATTATTAATCACTTACAACTCATTGAAATGCCAACATTGTCCTATTATTCCAATAAACATTTGTTAATCATGAACAAATGATGATTAAACCATTAGTAAATGATCGATATATAATTGATGTATGTTTCTTTAGCTGGTCTGTTAAAAAGCACAAAAATGCAATTATGCTAAAGCTATTTTTTTTAAAGAATAATACATTATTTGCTGATTTTATTTTTATAGTATTTGTCAAGTGAAAAAAAACGTGTAAATGACTTACAGTCAGGGGATTCCAGTGGGTTGTGTTAAATCCTTTCTCTCATCAGCACAGACTTGTGTTCTGTGTGGAGTGTGTGGGATCTAGTGATAATGTGAACCGGTTTTACCCTCCACTCAAGTCCATGGCTTTAAAACACTCCATGTGTGTCAGAGAAGACATCTGTCTTCCAGGGGCATAGAATTGGGAGGGCGGAACACCAGGGACGTATCCCTACCAATATCCAGCGACTGGCAAACTGTCCCTAGCAATAATTTTGAACAAACAATTAAATATATGTATATGTTTCTGTAATTTCGGACGCATCTGAAACATCATACCATTGATATTACCTAAGAAGTTAAAGTAAATAGGGTAAGTTAGAAAACTGCGCGCTTTCAAGGACGCACATTTAACACATGGGCGGAACGTAGTCACTCACCTGACGAGAAGTGCAGCGCCGCATTTAGAACAACTCACAGGTATTGCACCCAATTCAAGACAGCAGTCCACAACAGTTAATATAGACGTTCACTTCAGAAATGAGCAAACTTGCATTGATGAGTTTAAAGTACAGTGTTTGACAAAACAGAGCAAATGGAAAGAGAAAGTGAAATTTATGGCTGTTACTAGCTCCCTATACAAAGCATACGGACAGAAAAAGGTTGTGCGGAAAGATACACTTCCAGCCTAGGATAAAGTCATTATTAACATTAACAATAATTTGGGACAAACATAATGTGATTTTATGGTATACTATGTAAGTGGCACTCTGTGGTGCTGGATTTGGAACATGCGTCCTGAGTCGGCGCGGACAGTCTTTAAATTTATAATTCAGCTGAATGTACAAATCAAACTGTTTAGCTGAAATATCCACAAAATAAAAAACAACACCGAAATAAGAGCGTGCGGTTTATCTGTCAATCAGATGAGCATGAAAGTTGTGTTCATTCCTACAGCAACAGCAGAGTATTCTTTCATAATCATCATGGGTCCAAATCGATTAATATTAAAATAAAGTAATGCGTGATTAAAGACACCCAGCACTCTGATGCTGATGTTGTTGGTTCACAAAATCAAAATTGTGTAATTATTGTCTGTTAAACTTGTAAAAAAAAAAAAAAAAAAAAAAAAAACTTTTTAGGAGTTATGAATATGTTGGCAAACATACAGGTAAGCTATAAATAAAGACTTTAAGTGACACGGAACTGTGGTCAAAGGTCTATCAAATGATTAGGTGGGGTGGGGTGGGGGGACTTGGGTTTATGTCCCCACCAATGTCAAAAGCAAAACTACGCTACTCTCTACTCTCACCAGTCAGCCCTTACATTGCAGCACACACTACAAAGTATTCAAAACCTGTTGTGCAAACGCATGAATAAATCATTTGCAAAGCTTTCTGCATCCACTAATCTAAAGTGTAAACGATTCATTACTTGTAAATGTGTTACACATCATTTGTAGATTTTTCTTACCTGTTACAAATGATCTGTTCACTGTAAAAAAAAAAAAAAAAAAAAAAAAAAGTTGACCTAATTCAAAAAAATAAGGCAACCTATCACAATGAACTTTTTAAGTTAACTCAACTAGCATCCAACAACTTAAAAACTTTAGTTCATCTAATGAATAAAAGTCAGTCTACACGCTAAAATTTCAAGGCAACTTGCTGCACAGATTTTTTGAGTTCACTCAAAGTAAAGTCACATGTCTCTTTTTTGTTCAGCCAACTCATTTTTGTTAGTTAACAAAACTAAACCATAAAAATTAAAAAAATTAAAAAAAAAAACAACAACAACAACAAAAAAACAAGTCAACTACACCTTTAGACAACTAAGCATCTATAAATCACACACCTTTAGATTGTGAGAGAAAGATTCTCTGGCTCAGCTGGGATTCAAACCTGATAGCTGTCTCATCAAATAAACACAACTAACAGGTGCTCACTGCACAACATTGATCACTCTGCTTCACAACACCACATTCAGCATTACAGAAAACAATCTAACACAAGAAGTCAAGGGTCAAGAGCCCAACTAAAGCAAACACTGTTCTGCATGATGGTGGCATCATTTTAACCAATAAAACATCAACATCTGATCCTCTGTAATTCTCAATAACAGCAGGTGTTCATCACTAATGCACAATCATCATTTAATTAGTCACTTAATCATCTCATTAACTTTAACTCTTTGAGGACTTGGGATTTGACTTGAGACTTGCTTGTTACTTGAAAGGAATGACTTGGTTCCTCCTCTGATGAAATCAGCTGCCGAGTTCATGGGTGGAATAAACATACAGTATGGCAGGACTTTTACTCTTTGTCCCCTGGACGTTACACCTCTGGAAAAAAAAAGTTTTGCAATTTTTTAAATTATTATTATTGCACAAATGTCTGTATTTAATGTATTTGACTAAGCACAGTGTGAGTGGCTCAATGGGAAATGCTGTCTCCTCACAGCAAGAAGATCTCTGATTTGAGTCCCAGCTGAGCCAGAAAGTCTTTCCTGCACAATCTAAAGATGTGTGAATTACAGATGCTTAGTTGTCTAAAGGTGTGGCTGACCTGGGGGTTTTTTTTGGCTTTTTTTGGCTGTTTTTTTTTTTTTTTTTGTGGCTTTTTATGGCTCAGTTTTGTTAACTAACGAGTTGGCTGAACACAAAAGAGACGTGACTTTACTCAGTGACTTGAGTTGAGTGAACAAAGTCCAAAGTTGAGTAAACTCAAAAAAATCTGTGCAGCAAGTTGCCTTGAAATTTTAAGTTGTCAACTTTTAATTTTTTTTTAGCGTGTAGACTGACTTTTATTCATTAGATGAACTAAAGTTTTTAATTTGTCGGTTGCTAGTTGAGTTAACTTAAAAAATTCATTGCAATAGGTTGCCTTATTTTTTTTGAGTTAGGTCAACTTTTTTTTTTTTTTTTTTTTACAGTGTAGGTATATACAAGACGTTTACAAAACTTTCTGCATCCCCTAATCTAAAGTGTAAAATACTCATCAGTTGTAAATGGTTTACAAACCTGCCAGTTACACATTGTAACACCCTTGACTTCTTGTGTTAGATCTCTTTCTGTATCACTAGATATGCTGTTGTGAAGCAGAGAGATAAGTGCTGTGCAGTGAGCAGCATGTAGTTGTTTTTATTTTGTGAGATAGCCATCAAGCGCTGACTGGATTACATCCAAAGTGACTTCTTCCTTTTTCATTTATGTGTTTAAGTTTTGACCAATCAACTCTGTGAAGCTTCAACATTCAAAGAAAACATTGCTCTAACAGTTGAGTTAATTTTAAACTTACTACATAAAATTCATATAAATATTTGAGTTCTGGCTTTTTATGGGTCAGTTTTGTTAACTAACAAAAATGAGTTGGCTGAACAAAAAAGAGACATGTGACTTTACTCAGTTACTTGAGTTGAGTGAACAACTTTGTCCAAAGTTGAGTAAACTCAAAAAATCTGTGCAGCAAGTTGCCTTGAAATTTTAAGTTGAGTCAACTTTTCATTTTTTAGCGTGTATACTGACTTTTATTCATTAGATGAACTAAAGTTTTTAATTTGTCGGATGCTAGTTGAGTTAACTTAAAAAGTTAATTGTGACAGGTTGCCTTATTTTTTTGAGTTAGGTCAACTTATTTATTTATTTATTTTTTTAATTAATTTTTTTTTTACAGTGCAGGCTGTGTGTGTATACACACTTGAGTGAAAGATCTACAAATGATGTTTAACACATTTACAAGTGATGAGTAGTTTACACTTTAGAATAGTGGATGCAGAAAGCTTTGTAAATGATTTATTCATGCCTTTGCACAACAGGTTTTGAATACTTTGTAGTGTGTGCTGCAATGTAAGGGCTGACTGGTGAAGGTATAGAGTAGACATGTCTTCTCTAACACACATGGAGTATTTTTAATGCTGTGAGATAATAGTACAATACTGACATTTCAATGATTTATAAGTGATTAATAATATATTAACTAGTAACTTATTAACCATTTACTAAGGATCTGTTTGATTGTTTCATGATATGCTATTTTTTTAAGATAACTTACGACAGATTTGTAAATTGTTAGCATATTACTTAATAATCATTTGCGAACGTATAGTCATGCTTTGTAAATGATTAGTTCATCATTATCTAATCACTTGTAAATTATTAATAACTTAATCTACATATTAACATCTCAATAAACATATTAACATCTCACTTATTTAATCATTTATGAACACATAGTTATGTGTAGGATATCAGAGCGAATCAGACAATTTAAGATTCGATCAGATTGGTGTTAGAACCACCAAAAGAGCCAAATTCCACATAGAGGCCCAGGATCCTGAGACAACAGGATGTTAGTCATAAATCTGTCCACGGTACCCTGGCGCATGAGTCTGGAGCGAGTCTAACCAACAAGCCTCTTTCACCGAACAGCTTGCAACATTTAAACAAAAGAGCACTTATTGACAATTCCAATGCAGGAAGGAGATCGTCAAATTTGGGGCAAGTAATCAAGACTGATGGTCAAAGAGATGGCAAAATCACATTTAAATCTGTGATAGAAATCATGAGATACAGACTTTCCTGGGCGGGTTCCCCCACCCACCAGACAGAAATTCCTTTGTTCATAGAACATGTCTCTATGTCCTACACAGAACTACACACAGAAACTGCCTTTTCACATATAGATGCACCAAAATCATCTTACAAGGACTTATGAATCATTTCTATGCAGAACCCCATATTATGTTTGTAACCCAGACATTAGACTATCATGTTTTAATCACATATCATGTATGTCTTTTTAATCATTATTGAATAGTTGAAGGATTCATATGCATGTTTGGTATGTATGAGTTTGAAAAATCATGCTTTAAATGTTTCTTCCAATCAATTCTTTGTCAAATGTATCAGTCTTGTTATAGAAATCATGTTCAAAATTATACTTTACAAGAGCGGGAAAATTCGGACCATGTGACTGATACAGGATTTATGATGGGGTAGAAACAGAGCAACACCCCTAGGCTAAGATCATTTCTAATTGGTCAAGACGTCCAGATAGGACGGTCTGAAAGCCGAGTTTAAATAATGCTTTTTCTGCTTCTTCGCTCTTCTAAGATCTCTTCTTCTTCTTCTCTTTTGCCACTGCGTTTTGACGCTGCTCTTTGAGAGTGCTCTGGCCTACATGCCAGCTGCTACCTAACACCAAGATGAGAAGAAAAGCCATCTAGTCTCGTTACATCCTTTTATTCTTTTACATTAATTTCTTGTCTTTCCGTGAGAGATTTGTTAAGTTAAGTTTGCCGCAAAGTCCAGCTCTGACTGCACCCACCCAAACTAAAGTCTTATTTATATTGAAAAGAAAAGTATCTTGTGTTTTGTGCTTACAAGTTAATGTCTTAATCTGCCGGTCCTTGTTACTGTGCTATTTAATAGTGTTTTCACTATATTTTATATTTTGGATTGTAATATCCAGTGCAGAGTTGATGTTATACGGCTCGTCCACTGAATCGCTGCCGACTCAGTGATCAGCCGTGAAACAGTGATTCTGTTCAAATTCCCTATAAAATCATAAATGATTCCCTTTGAGCTAAATTGACTTGTTTCCCTTACATTTTACCCATTTACATTATATATGTTTTGTAAATGATTAGTTCATCATTAACTAATCACTTATAAATGACTTACAACTGAACGTTATTATAAAGTGTTACTGTTTTCTCTGACATGCTGTGACTGACAATAGAATCATAACCAAAAATAAAAATAAAAAACGCAAAATTATTACAAAAAGATTGATTTTATTCGTGCACTACAATCCAAATCTCTACAATCCAAATCTCAGCTCTCGTCTGTTTCACAGATTGTGAGTTGTGACATGTTTCTGGTGAGGTGTATTTGAATGAGAAATGTGCGCCTTCACAGAGCGGATCAGGATAATAAACTTCTGGATGATATTTTCAGTGTTTAACAACTTAGATTCTGCTCTGCACCTCATACAAAATTATTGTATTCCACCAGATAGGATTCATTTGGACTACTTTTGGTACTGCTTTTGATATTTTTCAATAAATGCATTATTGTGATTGCACTTATGTCCGTCATGTTTTTCTTTATACTGTGCATATTTTTAAGAAATGGTTATGGTTAGGTTTAGATTCATACATGTTTTACATTTTTTAGCTAAAAATACTTGATAAATTTTATGTTTTAAAAGTTGAAATACATCCAAATTGCACGTTTCACCATTAATAAACACATATATAATTGTATGTTTTGTGCTTGTAAGCATTACGTACTAATAAATATGTATAAACTATGAGGCCAGGCTGTACAGTCAGTCCTGATACCTTATGAACAGACTCATGATTCTCACTCTTCTTATAGTGGTGGTGATTCATATCTAAAAGAATGATATATTCTCCAACTTTATTCATATTCGTCTTGTAGCAGCTCAAGCTGTTGTAAATCCTGCCCACTTCTTTGCATCATCAGCACATGCTTCAGTGCTCTGAGAGTGTTTATAGTGCTGTGAGTTTAACACTTCATGACTGAGAGCAGAACAGAACACAATCTTCATCATCACACAAGACAAAACAACAACATCATCCTCATCTGGACACTCACACTGTTTGCTCAAGGTTTATATAGTACAGTTTTAACAAATATATTCATTCTTTGACGTGTAAATTATTAATCATTTACAGTAGTTTCTTAATTTTATTCTTATTCTTTCTTTCAGAGTGTAGAGGACAGATCACTGTAACTCAGAGTCCATCATTAATAACAGCAGCTCAAGGACAAGAAGTCAGAATAAACTGTAAAACCAGCAGTAGAGTGAATGGTGGTTATCGTTTAGCCTGGTACTTACAGAAACCTGGAGAAGCTCCTAAACTCCTCATATATGCTGCATCAAGCCTTTACACTGGAACTCCATCTAGATTCAGTGGCAGTGGATCTGACAGTGATTTCACTCTGACCATCAGTGGAGTCCAGACTGAAGATACAGGAGATTATTACTGTCAGAGTGAACACTGTCCTAGTAGCTGTGTGTTCACACAGTGATAAAGAGTCGTACAAAAACCTCCGTCAGTCAGAGTCACAGTGACTGCACTGATACAGCTGAGAGATACTGCAGCTGCTGATGGGAGGATCACAAACATAATGACAAAGTCTGTTTAACTTTTTAGAGACTAATAATATGATGTATTAAGTTTATTAATAATAATAGCTCAAGCAGGCAATAAGTAAACAATTCAGACATATGAAAAAATGTACATAGGGGATATTAACTGGATTTTCCGTATTGCAGGTACACTGTAAAAAATAAATAAATAAATAAATAAAATAAAAAATAAATTAATAAATAAAAAGTTGACCTAACTCAAAAAAAAAAAAAAAAAAATAAGGCAACCTATCATAATGAACTTTTTAAGTTAACTCAACTAGCAACCGGCAACTTAAAAACTTTAGATCATCTAATGAATAAAAGTCAGTATACACGCTAAAAAATGAAAAGTTGACTCAACTTAAAATTTCAAGGCAACTTCCTGCACAGATTTTTTGAGTTTACTCAACTTTGGACTTTGTTCACTCAACTCAAGTCACTGAGTAAAGTCACGTGTCTCTGTTTTGTTCAGCCAACTCGTTTTTGTTAATTAACAAAACTGAGCCATAAAAAGCCAAAAAAAGAAAGAAAAAAAACAAAAACAAGTTAGTTACACCTTTAGACAACTGAGCATCCGTAATTCACACATCATTAGATTGTGAGGGAAAGACTTTCTGGCTCAGCTGGGACTCGAACCAGAGATGTTCTTGCTGTGAAGAGACAGCATTTCCCATTGAGCCACTCACACTATGCTTAACCACAGCCATTAAATTCAGACACTTGTGCAATAATAACAAATAAAAAAATTGCAAAGCTTTTTTTCCAGAGGTGTAAAGTCAAGGGGCCAAAGAGTAAAAGTCCTGCCATATGTTTATTCCACCCATGAACTCAGCAGCTGATTTCACCAGAGGAGGAACCAAGTCATTCCTTTCAAGTCTCAAACGAGTCTTGAGTCAAATCCCAAGTCCTCAAAGAGTTAAAGTTGAGACAATTAAGTGTCAAAAACATTGATTTCAAAAACATATGCAAGTATGAGTTTCAGATTAAAAAACGTGAGGAGCAAATATCAGTCTGAAATGGTAAATAACGTTAGCCATCATAAATGGCTAGCTAATTAGATCTGTCAGCCGTCTTTCTGGTTTAAAAGACAAAAATCACCGGACTTGTTTGTTTGTGTCCGACTGAGAAAAGCACAAAAAACTTATATGTACAGTATATATATATATATATATATATATATATATATATATATATGTATTTTTTTTTTTTTTTTTTTTCCCACTGAGAAACTGTGGTGTAAAACACGGCATATTTAACACTTGCCGTTGATAACTTTGATGTAATGGGGTTAGTTCATCTTTGCTAGCTAATACATTAGCGTTGCTGAGCTGGTTTATCTTCAAAATAATAAGATACAACAATAAATCATAAATGTTCAAAAGTGCTTTAAATAGGAATAAAGAAGCTTGAATCAGTGTTGCCAACTGATTTCAATTGAAAGTAGCTAAAACTGGTAGCTAAAAGTAACTAGATGACATCATAATGGCAAATTCACTGATCTTTAAAAAGATGAATACAGATCAGTGGGCAAGATGAGAACTTAGATAAGGTTTGTCCAATAAATTGCTATATTTGTCCCTAAACTTTTGAAAAAAGTCTCAAAAGGGGTGGGGAAGTCACTAAATATAGCTACAAAATTGCTAAACTGGCAACACTGCTTGAAATGCTTACTTTTTTTCTTTTCGTGACTCTTTGAGTGAAGTTCAGCTGTGACTGGACGGGCTGACGTCACGGGACTGACTAGAAAACGGCTGCGGTTTTTGAATCTTTTTAGGAAACACTAAAATATATATTTTGCCATAAGTAATAGTTATTACATCAAAAAAGGCTTAATGTTGGCTTAATATGAAAGATTTATGTTCACTGAAAAAATGTAGTTTTTAAGGTAATGTTAAGTGGTTGCAAATGATTTATTTTAGCTACATTTAAATAAAAAAATGTTGAAAGTTAGCCAGCTAAATTTGTTTATTTAAGTGTAGCTAAAATAAATTTGCAACCACTTTCCTTAAAAAATTTAGTAAATTCAATGAATATTTTTTTCCAGTGAAATTTAGTAAATATTAGTAAATATATAAATATAAATATATAAATAGTAAATATATTTATTATTGTTTATGTGTTTATTTGATTAGCTTTTAATTAGTTATAATAACTTACAGTCCTATATAAAAAAGTAAGTAAAAGAAAAAAAAAAGTTGTTTCAAGTCTGTTCAACATGATGCAGTCATGTTTGAATGGGAAACCTGATATGTGGTGTTAAATCAAAAGGAATTGTTTAAATAAAGTGAACAGCATCAAAACTATTTTTTTTTTTTTTCATTGAGCAGTGTTCATTATCATTCCTGTAATAACACATAACAAAAAGAGAAACAAATCTGTTGTACAGTTAAATGATGTAACATTCTGAGAAATTATGACCCTGGTGGCTTTCAAGTGTGAGGATGAGGCATCTTTTGCATCCACCACAAAGAGATTCTGTGTTTTTGCTAAAGAGCTAGCGTGGAGGAAATTTTTTTAGAGATGTTCAGCTAAATATATCCTCAACGTTTCTCATAATGTATTTGCTGTCCATCTTCAATCACTCAAATGGAAATGTGTAAAAGGTCTAAGGACAAACTGTATGTCATTCCACGTCCAAACAATATTGAAAGAGGCTAAAAACTCATTTCTGGGAAACTACTTCTGCAGCTTTATACAGATATCAATGGCAATTGTTGTTTTTCATCTTTATTTCAGAGTGAGTGAACTTCAGTTTTTGGCAGTATAGACAATGTTTACTTGACTGTTCACTTAATGCATTTGCTGTATTTATTTGCTTTATTTATTTGTTTTATTACTTTCTGAAATCAATCCCAGATAGCAACATATTGTCGGCCCAGATCCGGCCCACATCTGGCACATGTGGAATGATGATCTGGTCCACATGTAGCGTAGAATGATGGCACTTGGGCGGACCGCTCCTGTTTGCCAGATCTGAGCCACAAGCAGGCCATAGCAATGCCACATGTCAGCCAAGAGCAAAGAAATAAATCCCACTGGACCTTATCTGAGCCACAAATCTTCATATAGTATTTATAGAGTCCTCTCAGCTTGTCTAAGCTTGATAGCAAGCAAAATCACTGAAGGAAAGAAGAGAACAGAAAAAAGAGACAAACAGAAACTCAAGAACTACAACTGACCGCAGCCACAACCCTAGATGAATTCAGCTGAAGAAAAAAAACATTAAAATCTCTGAAGATGTCAGCAGAGGAGGATTAAACAACTCCACAAACAGCATCACCAGCTTCACTCATTACTAAACAGAGTGACTTTATTTCTGTTAGAGATCTACAGAAGTTCTTATTGAGAATTAACAGGGGTTTAAATCAATTTTATTTATTATTTATTTTATTAACCTTTAACTAGGAATTAAAAAACCCTTGGGATTTAAAATCTCATTTACAAGAGGGTCCTGGCCAAGATAGGCAGCACATTTAGTTACACATATAACAAAAATACATACGTTTACATACACAGAACATACACAAATCACTCAAAACATTTACAATCAGGTGACTCTACAAATAGATCCTTTAAAATACATTTAAAATCATTTAGCGATACCAACTCTTTTAAGCATAACTTTTCTTGCAATTGATTCCAATCAAATGGAGCAGCATAACTAATGTTTTTAATTTGAAGTCACCATAATGGTGATTGGTGTTTCCATTAATTGGGCTCTTAACTCTTATTAAAATTAGCTTGTTTTTGCTAGCTGTAGTGATAGTGTGTTTATCAAACACTGTTGACAGTTCACTAGACTCTAATGATTGCATTGTACCAATAATACATTTGCTGTATAAAACTGCAGCATAAAATCAAAAGTATTGTAAAACCAGTTAAATATTAAAAAAAAAAAAAACATAAGTTAAATTCCAATAGCACACAAAGTCATCATAAATCAACACTTGAACCTCAACAATGGTGACAATAAAAAGTGTAATGTTGCAATGCATGCTGAGTACCATAGTACAAAACTCCCAGCATGCATCACAGCATTAATAAATTATGCACCTGGATTGTCCTATTATTTTCTTTAATTATAATTTTGGTTCATGTATTTATTTTGTAATTGTAATTTGTTGTTTTTTGTTGTGATTTTGTGATGTTTTTAGTAGCATTTTGTGATGTCCAGAATTTATCCGATTGACTATTTTGTCACCATTGTTGAGATTCATATGCTGACTATTGACATCTGTGTGTGAGTGTTTTTTTTTTAATCCAAACTTTAATCCAGTTTGTAAGCGCGGCTGCAATGATGTGCTTTTGGATGGGGTCCTACTTAAGAAGTTTAAAGATTTTACCAATTGACCTGACAAGTCCAGTGTCTTTTAACCTACCAAAAGAGTACAGTTTTATCAAAAAGTTTTTAAAGAAATACCTTTTAGAAACAGAAGATGTCACCATTTTAACTAACCCCAAGCATCTCGTCTCTCTTGTGCAGGACCGGGAACCGGTGAGTCCAGTTCCAGGCCTCACACTACGTGAGGCCAAACGAGTTTGGAGGAACGCTGCTCACCCCGCTCTCCAGAACAGGCACAAGGATCTATCGTGGCTGGTGGCTCATGAGATCCTCCCAGTCAGGGCGGTTATGCACTCCAGAGGCATGGCCAAAAATCCGATCTGCCCTTGGTCCGGATGCAATTCCCCGGAGACCGTCCGACATCTGCTCTGGGAGTGCGGCGCTGCGCGGGACCTGTGGGCCAGGACCGGCCCCCTGTATTTCCCGTGCCTACCAGCAGGTGGGGCCCAGATAGGGTACCAGCTCGCCATCCTTGGGGTGGGCCGGGGCTTGAAGGACTTGACAGCACAGGAATTCACCTTGCTTTGGCTCACCCTCAACCTCATCAAAGATGCCATCTAGGCTACCAGAAACCTGCTGGTGGGGAAGCGCGTTACAGTACCCCCCCATGCATGCGAGCTAAAGGTAACAACAATGCTGCGGAAGTACCGGGTGACGATATTCGGACGGGGGGGCCGGGGCTGCACGGAAAGGGTGCCGACCCTGGCCGCCCGTAGATGCACCCTCACCACTCTGGCTACGGGAACAGCGGGCCGGAGGAGAGGGGATCTCCGCTGAGCCCACAAAGTAGCATCTCACGTCCCTGTTCTGGAGAGCGGGGTGAAGATTGACTTGATAGGGGCTCACCCCCGGTTTTGCACAACAGATGACTTTTAAAGACTTTTAATTGGTGTTTTATTGTGCTTTTAAAAAATGGAACTGGATTTTATTGGACAAAAATTAGATGCTTGTTTTAAATTTGTATTTTACTTTTGAGATGGTCACACCTTTTAACGCACACACAAATGGACTTTTAAAAAACAAGAAAAACATAATGGTTTTAATTATTTGTAATTATTTGTTTTTTAACATTGTATTTTTTATTTTTAAAACCATGTGTATTCATGCTATCTATTCTTGCTTGTTTTAAAAATGTGTTCTTGAAAAGAAATATGTGTGTGCACAAGTAAAAATGCAAATGAAAATGAAAATGGTGACAACAAAAACTGTTCAAAAAAACAAAAAAAAAAAACAAAAAAACAAAGAGTTTGTAATGTAAAAGCATTAAATTATACTGTGTCATGATTCAAATGACTTCAGTGAATTGGGCCATTACGCGATAATTCCATCAACCATCCAAAACCATCAACAGCAAGCTATCGTGTACTGCAAATGTGGAAAACACACTGTCACAGCAGCAGAGGCGGAAAGTCCAGGGCCAAAGAGTAAAAGTCCTGCCATATTTTTGTTCCACCCATGAACTCAGCAGCTGATTTCACCAGAGGAGGAACCAAGACATTCCTTTCAAGTCAAATCCCAAGTCCTCAAAGAGTTAAAGTTAATGATATAATTAAGTGACTAATTAAATGATGATGGTCAGTGTTTGCTTTAGTTGGGCTCTTGAGCCTTTTAGTCATCCAAAGAAATGTGCTTCTAAACAAATGCAATGTTGTTTCACAGCAGACATTTGTGCAATGCTGAATCAAACCTTGAATTGGCAGATTACTTTATGCTTTTGGTTATGCTTTATTTAAATCTCTTTGGTTTCTTAACTACATTTGAGCATTACAGAAAAAAAAAAAAAAAAAACTCCTATTAAACAAATATCACCATAATGGTTCAATATTGAGAGAAAAAATCCTGTTTAGGCTTAGGCTTTTAGACATGGACATTTATCATACGATCCTCAACAGTGGTGACAATAATTATTCATACTGCATTGCATGATGGGAGGTTTTCATGCATTGCCGCATAAAGCATTTTGTTGATTGTCACAATTATTGAGATTCATATGCTGGTTCTTGATGTCTGTGTGTGTGTGTGTCTATAAAGTACTGGAGTTCCAATTTTTACATGCGTTACATAGATTTTAAATTCATTTACTGTAATTATTAGAAAAACACTTTGCTTGTATGCTGTAGTGTCACATTGTTGATTATGTAAAACCTATACATATAAAGAAAATAAGTTATTTTGAATACATTCAAGCCAGCTCATGATGACTATCTGATCACTGTAGAGCACTAACCTCTCTGCTTTACAACACCACATGCATTACTACAGAGACAAATCTAATAGAAAGTCAAGGGTTAAGAGCCTAACTAAAGCAAACACTGATCTCCATGATGGTGGCATCATTTTAGCCAATACAACATCAACATCTGATCCTCTGTAATTCTGAATAACAGCAGGTGTCCATCACTAATGCACAATCATCATTTAATTAGTCACTTAATTATCTCATTAACTTTAACTCTTTGAGGACTTGGGATTTGACTTGAGACTTGCTTGTGACTTGAAAGGAATGTCTTGGTTCCTCCTCTGATGAATTCAGCTGCTGAGTTCATGGGTGGAACAAAAATATGGCAGGACTTTTACTCTTCGGCCCCTGGACTACCCACCTCTGCACAGCAACCAGAGAAAACGAATGTTTAATAATAAGAGTTAAGAACCCAGCTTATGGAAACACCAGTCACCATTATGGTGACTTCAAATGAAACAAACATTAGATATAAACACCTGTTAATTCTCAATAAGATCTTCTGTAGACCTCTAACAGAAATAAAGTCAGTCTGTTTAGTAATAAGTGAAGCTGGTGATGCTGTTTGTGGAGTTGTTTAATCCTCCTCTGCTGAGATCTTTAGAGACGTAATGTCTTTTATCTTCAGCTGATTTCATCTAAGGCTGTGGCTGAAGTCAGATGTAGTTCTTGAGTTTCTGTGTCTCTTTTTTTCTGTTCTCTTTTTTCTTCAGTGATTTTGCTTGTTAACAAGCTGAGAGGACTCTATAAATAATATATGAAGATTTTGTGACTCAGATAAGGTCCAGTGGGATTTATTTCTTTGCTCTTGGCTGACATGTGGCATTGCTGTGGCCTGCTTGTGGCCCAGATCTGGCAAACAGGAGCGGTCCACCCAAGTGCCATCATTCCATTCCACATGTGGGCCAGATCATCATTCCACATGTGCTGGATCTGGGCTGACAATATGTTGCTATCTGGGCGTTTTATGTAAGACAAAATTTAAGTATTATGCAATAATAACTATGTGAATAAACTCAGCAAGTACATAGATCACGTGCATAAATCCACCAGGCCTCTGTAACTATTTAACACTTTAAATGTCATACATACTGTATTGTCAAATCTAGCCTAGTCAATGCAATAATGCTAGATTAATTTACCAGGTTATTCATTTAACTTATAGTTTTTCTTTCAGGCTCTTGCTCGCTCAAGTCGTTACATGGCTACATAAATAATTAGCAACTAATTGTTTTGAAGCAATATTGACAAGATCGTTTAAAAGATGAAATGACCCACTGTGGAAATACAGTCAGTACTGTGTTCTTGATGTCTTTCTATTTACTTTTAGGGATAAGCATTTCAACAGAGCCACATGACTGAATGTTAAAGTTACAGGAATATCGTGATGTGACAGGGAGAGTGAGTCATACCTGTAACTGATGTTTCCCTGGTTGAATATAAGCAGAAGTAAGGCCACCAGAGCTGCGCAATTAAAAGTAACGTACAGCATTGTCCATCAAGCGTCCGACTGGGTTGACAGCCTCGAGAAAATAATTTGAATCCTTCTTGCTGATGCGTAGTCTAGGGCACTTCAACTTTTCCCACGAAACGCTGCCTGATGCCACGAAGCAGAAAAGAGATCCACACCAACACCAAACCACATCCAGCACCGAAAAGAGAGAGTCAACAGAAAAGGATCACCATCAAAACATCGACCGGTAACCAATTTCTCAAAATGCTAAATGGACAAAGCCACTTGCGTTACGGTGTAAAATAAGCACTTTCCTTAGCAAATGATGGTGTAATCTATTAAACACAATGGGCCAGCACCTTCCCTTCCTTAGTAGCGATATCAGAGCCCAAACATGATCAGCAGAGTCGGCCAACGAACCATGTCCCACGCCAAAGAGAGAAAGCCAACAGAAGAAAATCACCATCAAACAACAAATATTAATATGCCAACGTGCTAGTGGACAAAGCCACTTGTGTTACAGTATGAAATAAGCACTTTCCTTTATAAGAGGAGGGCTTAATCCTTTTAACTCAATGTCCAGCGTCTTCCCTTTCGTTACGTAAGTCCACACGTGGTCAGCAAATAATCACAGGGAAGATCCACTCACAGAGATAAAATTCTTTGCTTCACTTAACATAAAAGCAACAAGCTCCGAAGTTAAAAGGAACAAACTAACATACAAATCTAAGACAAGATTACACACAGACATAGACGTGCCGCCATCTTGGTTTTTGGATAAAAGCAATCTTGTATTTCTGAAGAGAATGAGTCAGTGTTTTAATATGATCATCATGTTTTAGGTGTATGATCCCTGTCAATCAAACTGAACAGACTGCAGACCTGCTGTCTGAACGTGATGTTTTCTATTTGACCCACAGGAAGATTTATATCCTCAAGCAACTGACCACATGCACGATTACTTCCTGGTTTTAGATAAGCTAGGTCAGTCATTTCCGGTAAACTGTACTGTGCCGTAAAGTGATCGCCCTTTGCTCGGTTTCTCTGCATAATCTATTAAAAATTTGAAGAAAAGTTTTGTTTGTGTAAGAGGACCAATCATCCACGTATACTGTTTCAGGAATGACAAACGTGAATGTTAAATCATGCCACGAGTCATTGCTATGATTGACCGTGATAACGGAGCCGATGTCAAAATAGAGCTGAACATTAAGTGATTCAGACTCAGTTTAGAATATTAAATCTACATAAGTAACCAGTTTGTGTTGGCTGAATATATTTAGCAGCTTACAGTTAAAGATAAAACTTAAACAATGTAGTTATTAAATTAAATCTAAAAAAATATTTAAAACTATTGAATGCATTATTTATTTGGTATACCATTAATATTTAACTTATTTAATTTGTATTTAACTATATAGATATTTAAATAGCCAAATCACCATTATAGGCTGTTGTCTGGGCTTATGTATTTATTTTTTTTTAAATGACAAGTGACTTTGTGACTTCCTGCACTTGCTATAATTTATACTTCAGTGCAGTAAAGTACTAAAATTTGTTATATTCATTTTATAATAAATTCAAAAGCAAGACGTTAAGAAAAAAAAAAATCCATCCTTGCTATCTCTCCTTGCCATCTCCTGGTTAAAATGGTAATTTCATGTCATTTTCATCTTAAAAAGTCTTTATTTTTCCACCAAGAGACACATTTTGGGACATTACTTCATGTCGTCTTCATGAATGAGAAGTGAACCTTTAAAGTGAATTTTACTGCACAGCTGTAGAGTTGAGAAATAATAAAGGCTTTAAAATGTTATAAGATTTTAAAAATGTGTTCATGGCTATAAAGGTAAGCTATGGCCTATTGATTATCAAGAATACCATTATGATGCTGTTTAAGAGATTAGCCTAACTGTTAGTCTAAACAGTTACGATAGTGTTTATTTGTCAGCATTTAAATGTACAGTTACGAATCTGGGTACTCTCCTGGAATTACCAGACTCGGCATATGAAATTATATGTTGTTAAATAACATTAAACTGTATGTCAATGCCGCTATCATTATTTACTGTGTTGCAATTATTTAGTTTCTCAGTTTCTGATAAGAATGAGGCAGGAGAGGTTTCTGTGAGAGTCTCTGCCTATATTTAATGCATATAAAATGAGCTTCACCGGAAGTTCACGAGCTGGCTTATCTTTATGCAGAAGTTCTAAAGAACACTCGTGCATGTGGTCAATTAATGTCAGAATGACTGGTTCTTGATTTATGATTATGTATATCTTATGATTTTTATTGTTTTATATACAGTATATATGTTCAGGTGCTTTTCAGAAGCTTGATCAGTAGTGGTAAATCTAGCCAAACCATCTCCTACAAATGTAATGATGAGTTTGTCTGTGTGCTGCTTGACTACAGCAGAAGTGAAACTGGTGTGTTTCAGTCCAGATCATGTAACCAATCAAACAGTGACTCTGGGAGTGTGGGCTGAAAATCTCATTTGCATTGTCAGGGTGAGTGATTGTGATCCTCTCAGAATAGAGCAGCTCTGTCTCCAGAGACCATGTTCAAACCCCAAGAGCTTTATTTGACTAGATTTACTGCTACTGATCAAGCTTCTGAAAAGCACCTGAACAAACACTACATGCATCTTCATCTGTTAGTTGAATGATGTTGTCAGACACAAATGGAGCTTGTTGAGAAGCTTTATTGAATGTTGCAGCAAACACAGCAGATTGAAAGATCAGCCAGTGCTTTGACACTAGAGCTCTCTTTCAGTATTGAGTTGTAAATGACTACAGCTGCAGCACTAGACTCATGTGAATCCTGCCTGACACAGGACACTCAGATACGGCTCATCTTCAGGAGAGAGCAGCGCTCACTGGAGAAACATCAGCACTGCGAGCGACTAACAGCGACTCTTGTGGAACGAGACCTCATGAGGAGCTCCAGCATGTGTTACTCTGCAGACGTACAGCTCTCCCTCTTCCCAGCGTGCTTTGCTGAGGGTCAGGACGCTACTGCGGCTGTAGCGGCCGTCCTGCTCGCTCTCTGCGCTGGTCACAACCCCCTCGGTGACCTCTGAGCCGTCCAGTGTCCAGCTCACCAGCGCCCCCTGTGGAGAGTAAGAGCTGAGCAGGCAGAGCAGTGCGGCTGATTCTCCAGAGATCTGCAGAGAAGAGGGCGGCAGCAGAGACACTGAGGGCTTCACTGTGGGACCAGCTGCAGGAGACAAACACAACACATTCATAAACACACAGAAAACACACTGCAGCTCCAGCACTCTTCTGCCCTGCAGCATTCACAGCATTTCAACATGACTTTCAGCAGCAGACATGAGGAGTGCAGTCAAAATCACAACAATCTCATCATTCATCACATTCAACATCTCTACAGTTGTACAATATACAAACTACACAATCACTATATACATTTACATGAACCCTCATAAATGAAACTTAACATACTAAAGTCCTATTTGGATGGTAATTGTTTCTCATATGGATGAAATTTTATTTTATTTTATTTTATAAAATAAAATAACATTTATTTTATTTACAAATTTATTCTTACTATTGTGTAAAATGTATTTAAAAAAATACTTATTATATAAAATGTATTCGTATTATTCCAAACATACTTTATAATATATAATCATATTTATTATTTGATTATTTAAATCTCCTGTTTAAAAATAGCAAAATAGACGTGCTATTGTTGTATATAATTATAAGTGATATAGTTATGTATATAATAACTGTATATAGCCTAATACACATTTTAAAATTGTACTGCATACCAGCTGCTGTCATAATAAAGACCCATTTCGAATGTTTACATGCTTTTCTTCTCTTTCTGCTCACATTCGCTGTGGTGGAGCAGTTATAAAATATTGTTCTTGTAAATACTTTCCAGCATTTCATGAATAAATATGCATGCAAATTACACTGAAGCACAGCGGTTACCTTACGGTGTTCAGGAGTGCTCAAAAAGGGTTTAAACAATGAATTTTGAATCGATTTCTTCTCGTAAACTCAGAGATGTGGATTCGGACGCCAGTTAAATTACCACACGACCTTGGTGTTTGTCTAAAAACAGTAGGTAATTTGGCCGGGGATTTTTACGCGGGTGTTGAGAGAAAAACACCAACATCTGGATTCAAACGACCTTAAAATCACCAACTACCCCCTGTATATGGTGAAAATCACTTATGTCCCCCTGAGAAACAATTACCGTCCGAATATGACTGCTTTCATTGCAGTTATTTGTATATTCAAACATAAAGATCTAATATTTTAGTACATATATTCTCTTATATTTTTCTTTACAATTATCCAAAATGTAACAAAAAATGCACATACATTTTTTAAAATGTTTTTTCTTGTATTATAAATCACTAATTTATAAACACAACATGAGATTCAAAATCGTTGACTGAACTACAAAAGCAACTACATCTATATTCAAATGTCACTTTTTTTTTCATATATGAAATCTATAATGAAATTGAAGTATTTATGAACAGTGTAAAAATTAAGGAAAAGCAAACCTGAGATGAACTGATAAAACTCATATTGAGTAACATTATGGAAATGTGTTTAGACAAGATTTGTGTGTTCAGTAAGAATAATCCAGTTCTTAATGTAACAAAAAAATTCAATTAAACATTTATTATGCTTTTTTTTTTCTTTGGCTGTTTTAACATTTTCTTATTTTTTTCTTATTTTTAATTCTTTTTTTAATTAAATTATAATATTTTTATATAGGAGAATTGAAAAGACAGACTTACCGAGCACCAGTTTAGTTCCTCCACCGAATGTGTACCACAGTGATACAATCTAATGAAACACTCGTACAAAAACCTCTATTTCACTCGAGTGAACACAAACTCCAGCAGAGAGAGAAACAACACTTCAACACACTGATAGTAGAAACACCTCAGCTGTTAACAACAATCAGTTATTTGGTTTTGGCAAAATGCTTTTCAAAAATTAAGAAGAAATCACTTTCACACAAAATCCTTTCAAAATATTAGTACTTTCTTTTCATAATCTGTTGAAGAGTTTAATCATCTAATTTACAATAGACTTGATTCGGTCTGACTTTATTGTACCATATATTTCTCATTCATTCTCTTGTTGTGTGCAGACTAACAATTTTTTAAGGGAATATATTTGATGATCTGTGACCTCTGAGGTGACCTTTCACTTCTATTATCATGATGATGTTGTGGAGTTTCTCATAATGATGCTTCTGTTCTTCATCTTGATTCATCATCATGATTCACAGAAAAACATGCAGCTTCAGTCAAATTAATGAGTAATTCTGAACTTTAGATTTATGTTTTTCAGTCTAGTCTCATTTAACACAATTATGAATCCTGATTATCTTTTTACAAGTAGGAAAAAAGGCCACATGAAAGAATTTACCATACAGCAAATATCAGCATTGATTCAACATTAAAAAGACCACAGTGCACATGAAATCAACCCCCCTAGGTTGTTCTAAATACAGTAATAAAAATAATAATAATAATAATAATAATAATAATAATAATAATAATAATAATAATAATAATAATAATAAAAAAGTAGTACATGATTTTAGTAATAAAAAAACTAGGTTTTATTTTTTTTTAAATCATCTACACTCATGATATGAAAAATCCAGTCATTTCAGTGACCAAAAATGTTATGCATAATGTTGGTCCCTCCTTAAGGTAGATACTTTCAATTAATAGATACATTAATCATGAATGACTAGAATAGGTGAATACATTATTTCTTCAGCAGCACTTGAAACTGAAAATGTTGCATCCACACTGACAGATGTTAATATAAAGACTAGTGTCACATAATTCAGCCAAACAACAAACAAAACAAAACAAAAACATTTTATAATTAATCAATATGTCATTATAAGTAAATTGTTTAAAAACACTACTCTGAAAATAAAACATTATATATAAAGAGAGTTTATTAGTTTGTTAGCAGCACAAGCTGTTGTAAATCCTGCCCCCTTCTTTGCATCGTCAGCACATGCTTCAGTGCTCTGAGAGTGTTTATAGTGCTGTGAGTTTAACACTTCATGACTGAGAGCAGAACACAACACAATCTTCATCATCACACAAGACAAAACAACAACAATGAACAACATCATCATCCTCATCTGGACCATTGCAGCTTTTATTTATGGTAGAATGATCATTTTTGACAGTAATATTATGCTGTTGTTGTTTTATAGCATTTTAATATGCCAATATTGTACTATAAGTGAGATTTACATATGTATTGCTTTTCTTTAGAATCCAGAGGAATCACTGTGACTCAGCCTGAAGTTAAAACTGTCCAGCTCGGTGAAAGAGCTACAATAGAGTGTAGTCTGGAAATAGGACTAACCTCTAATGATTTGGCCTGGTATCAGCAGAAACCTGGAGAAGCTCCTAAACTCCTCATTTATTATATAAACAGCCTCCAGTCAGGAACTCCATCTAGATTCAGTGGCAGTGGATCTAACTATGGAAAAGATTTCACTCTGACCATCAGTGGAGTCCAGACTTAAGATACAGGAGATTATTACTGTCAGAGTGAACACAGTGGTCCAGTGTTCACACAGTGATAAAGAGTCGTACAAAACCCTCCGTCAGTCAGAGTCACAGTGACTGCACTGATACAGCTGAGATACTGCAGCTGCTGATGCTCATCTCAATCACTCTTGTCTGTAAATCTTTATTGCAATGCAGAACGCTATCTGTCTATTTGCTCAACATTACAAGTAAATATTAAAATATGTAGGGTGAGCAAAAGAATCCAATGTAGTATAAATCACACAAATCTAGATTACTTACAAGACTTTTACTCAAACAGTGTGCAAAAGTCTTATTTCGTGCTGCTGCACTAATTGGCATCACTAGTTCCTGAACGGGTTAATTAACGATCCTATTTTAATTAATTAAAATATGTAGTGGTTATGATGGCTGAAAAAAAAAAGCCTCCATTGTCCACAGGGTTACTGTTTGTTTATCACCAGAATTTACTCAAATGCTATTTTACTTCCTGCTCACACGTAGCTGCTTCTCTGAGTTCAAGCATGATATTCTTTCTCTTGGTTAAGTGGGCAAGTTTTCTCTTTTTTCTAGCATTTCTTAATTTAGACACATAGCGATTCTAATCCAAATCCATAACTGTGTTTGAGAGGTCAGACTTGACTTTCTCTTCATCAGTTTCTTTGACATTATCATCCATATTTGCTTGCTAATTCAGCGCATTGAATGGGTGAGACATATGGACTGATTTGTGTTGTTACCAAACAGACAGACTAATGTGAAATCATCCCTTCATTCACTCATCCGCTCCTGTAGTAGACTTCTTAATTTGAATGAGCTCACAATCTACTATATTAGCAGTTTTCCACAATCTCTGAAATTCTCTTTCCTTTTCTGACTTCACTGACTCAGTTTATAAACCATGTGATCCGAACAAACAGGTCATGCCATGTGCTCCTCAGCATCCATCACTTCTTCAATTAAAAGCCCATTTTTTGTGATCGCTGTTGCTATAAAATGTAATAAGTTGACTTAGAAAAAGAGAGGAAACCAACTGCACTAAAAAAAACTAAGTAAAGCGAAATAGGAATAGTATGTCGTACTGACAAATTCTTAGTTAGTATAGTTCTAGTAACTAAAAAAGGACAGTAGGGGGTACTTGATCATTTACTTTAGGTTTACTCTTGACTTAGTATAGCTACTCAGAATTACTGACTCGCAGAGTGCACTATGGCATGAATAAATTGTGCAATTGCTTTGTTTCACTGTTGTTGTTGTTGTTTTTTTTTTGCCACCAATTTCATCTGTTGTCTTGTGTCAGTAGTAGCACAACAAAAAGAGCAAATAAAATGGTTATTGTTACAATTAATAAAAATAAACAAAAATTGAATTGTTACCGTTGTTGTAATTCGCATGCTGAATGTTGAAGTCTGTGTGTGACTTGAGCGTATTACCACAAATATTAAAGGATTATATAAACCCAATAAAAAGCTTCTCAATGTATTTACGCAGAGCAATAATAAAAAAATAATAATAATACTAAACATAAAAAAATGTACTAGCTAATGACTTAATCAGAAGATAAACCACCTTCTAAAAGCAAACTATTTATTATTTTTCTTTCCTTGCAATCAAATAATTCTGATTTCATGTTGCATTGCTGCATCAATAGAAAGAAAATTATAATAATATATACAAAGTTTCCAAGTGCCCAACCAAAGGGAACACTAATCTCTATAATGATGAGTAAAAAAAAAAAAAGAAACTCAACATCAGTTTATGAAGTCAGCTTATGTGATGTTCTCTCAAATATTTCAGTTATATTGAAAATTCAACATTCAAGATGACTTTGGGAAACGAGTGAATGTAACTAGTGAAAGAAAACTGCAGACATGGAGGAAATGAGTGAAAAGTCTATTAAGAATTGCCCTACCTCAAAAACGTACTCGGTTACTGTCGTAACCTTGGTTCCCTGAGATACGGAACGAGTACTGCATCTTGATAAAGACGCATATGGGAAAAAGCCTTTTTTCTCCTGAACTGAAGTCTTATTCAATCACGCAGTGAAAGTGCACGACCATTGGTTCGTGCAGTGTGTAAAAAACGAACCAATGTGTCGGCAGCGGAGCTGCACAAGCCTATGGCGACGGAGCCCGCCAAAGCCCGCCAGAATGGGCAGAGCATCTGGCTATATAAGCGGCCGTTTCGCCATAGGATCCTCAGGTTACTTCGACTGAAGCGACAACTGAGTCGTGCAGCTGTCTGGCACGGCAAAGTACGCAGTACTCGTTCCGTATCTCAGGGAACCGAGGTTACGACAGTAACCGAGTATGTTCCCTGTCGATACTCTACTCGTACTGCGTCTTAAAAGAAGACGTATATGGGAACTCAATTCAATCACGCCGTGCTAAGGCAGAGGAACGACTGCATAATATTACTCTATAAGCATTTAATGCCCATAGGGAAGTGCAATAGTATGCTCCGGGCTAAGCGAGCTAAACTCATAGAGGTTATGCTCGGCCTGGGTGATCATTCCTTATGACTCTTACATACTCAGTACTTCCAGGACCGAAGTATGCAAGAAACCAACTAGAGAGCTTGAGCGCACTGCGGTCAAGAATTCTCTGTCAGGATTGTTCCCATAACGTATACATGTACGCTCAACTAAGCAGAGAGGACCCTGGCCTGTAAGGCTGGTACATCCAGGTTATAAAACCTAGCAAATGTGGACGGCGAGGCCCAGCCGGCTGCCACACAAATCTCTGTAATGGACACACCGCTAGACCAGGCCCATGACAAGGCGATGCCTCTAGTAGAATGGGCTCGTACTCCAATGGGGCATTGTAGGCCCAAGGAAGAGTACGCCTGTGTCTACTGTCCACTTAGAGAGCCTCTGCTTCGTGACCGGATGCCCCTTGGCGCGGTTACCGAAGCTAACAAAGAGCTGTTCTGTACGCCTAAATGAGGCGGAATGCTCAAAGTAGATCCTCAAAGCTCTGACAGGGCATAACAAGGACAACTCCCGGTCCTCCTCAGGAGGAGGAAGCGCGGAGAGTGTGATGACCTGAGCTCTGAATGGAGTTGAAAGTACCTTGGGTACGTAACCATGCCTTGGTTTCAGGACGACCTTGGAGTCGTTGGGCCCGAATTCCAGGCAGGCAGGGCTAACAGAGAGTGCCTGTAGGTCTCCTACTCGCTTAACCCTCTGGGGTCGACAAACGCGGATACACGTTTTGTGGCAGATTTTCCTGATAAGGCCGAAATGAGCTTGAATTACTCTGGCATTTTTTATCGTACAGATAAGAGCAATACACCATTCTAATCTGTAAGGGGTCTACTTTTATTTGTATACACTCATTATAACAACTAAACTTTGTGCTTTTGAAGAATAAAGAAAACAAACAGGGTGCGCTCTCTGCCTTCTCCGTCTCCGCGAGCTGCTTTTAGAAACGCGTCATTAAAATGAACTGTAACTCAGCAAATACTCAGCACAGAGACATGGGAGTTATATCTATAGAAAGCTTGAAGTGTCTATTTTTCAATGAAGTTAGTCATGTCAAAAACAAACATTCTGTGATAAAGTAATCCGTATGAAACCAACACGATGTTCAGTCTTTCCCGTCTAACTGATTATCTTTAATGCAATCCCGCCCCCTTGCGGCTCGCGCCGTTCATATGTAAATATCCACGTGAGACACGTGCGCATGGAGACGCCCAACATAAACAAAGCGTGAGGAGTTCGTTCATCGCGGCTACTGTTCGTTTCTGCAAGAAGACGCGCTGAGTAAAGACTGGATTTCCCTCAAAAGAAGAACAAGATTTCATCCAGAAGAGAAGATCAATCTGATGAGTAAGTAATGTTTCTTTTTTTTTGCATTAGTTAACGTGTTATTGTGACATAAACTTGAACAAATTACTAGTTGGGTTTTTCCCAAACTACAACATGATGAATGCTGCGCATCTAAGAGTGTTTAGACCATGTTTATTATTAATAATCTGTTCACAAATAGATTTTAATAGCGTGCTAAATGATAACAATTACTTCTCAAATATAAAATATCCTTTTTTATAGTACAAAGTACATCCTTTTATAGTACAAAGCATGCGTGAGTCTATGGCTGCAGAATCATATCTTAGGCAGCTATAAAATCATACATGATGTTAAGGATGGCTATATGACTACAAAATCATAGTTGGGTTTTTCCCAAACTATAATTCATGACTACAATGTTTTAAATTGAGTAAAACATTTTGAATATGATAGGCGATTCATTGTATTTAAATTTCTTACAGTGCGAATATGTTTTCATGCTCTATATAAAACAAAGGTAATATGAATGTACACTGTAACATGATGAATGCTACGAATCTAAGTATGTTTAGAACATGTTTATTATTAATAGCCTACTCTGTTCAAAAATAGATTTTAATAACGTGCCAAACAATAATAATTAGTTTCTCAGATATAAAATGTTTTTGTTCTTACGATAGTACAAAGCATGCGTGAGTCTATGGCTACATATATACAGATGCTCGTGATATTAACATGCTCACAAATGTTTTTTTTTTGTTGTTTTTTTTTGTTTTTTTTGGTTGTTTGTATTTTATTGAATCAGATACCTGCACCACAGATGAATCCTACTGACTTTCAGTCTCTTCAAACTGTTTTCCTCTGAGAGCGCTGTACCAACATCAGATTTTCAACTACACTGATATTCTATGGTAAAATAAGCTCCTTGACTACTGATTGTTTTTTTTTCTTCTTGAATCCATGGAAAGAAGCAGAAAGACTTAAATAAAACAAGTAAATATCAGGTATGATTTACTTGTTTCACTTGTTGAACAGAATCTGTTGCAGAAATGACTCAAAGTCTGTTCACATCTCTGTGGTTAGATCACTGTGCACAATCATGTGTCTTTGACCTTCATTATGTATATTTTGATTATACTGTGTTGTAAATAAAATACAAATAATAATAAAAAAAAAAAAACAACAACATTTTTTTCAATCTCCTCACATTCTCTCTTACCTGCCTCAAAGTCACAGTTACACTGATGGGCCATTAGGGGGCCATTAGGGGAGGGCCCTTTGTCTCTCAGGTGAGAATCACTTAATATTCAAGACCATTGCCACTCCCTCGCATATAGGATTTTGATCACAAAACATGTCTTTAAAAATTTAAATCAATATATTGTTTTCTGTGAGTGAGTAAACAAGCTGATTTTCACATAATTTTGAAGCAAAAAACTAGGCTACAAGATCCAGTTCTCAAAAGTCTTATAAACAGATGTTCTGTATGTGTTTTATGGCTTTATTTCAGTGACTTCAAAATTTTAGTTTTTCACTAACCACGCATAAACGTTGCTTTCTCAAAAACACAATCATGTACATAAATGCTGCTAACATATTATTATAGCCCAGTTTGTGCTGTTTACAGTGTTATTAGACTTTAGCCATTTATATTTTTATAAGTAACTGAAAAAAGCACAAATGTCAGGGCATGTCGAAACTTCTCCAGGCCCCCAAAACACCCTCAGACCCCAGAGCGTTAACCAATGCTAGTGCCAGTAGCAGAGCAGTTTTCAGCGACAGCGACCGAAGGTTCGTAGACTGAAGCGGCTCAAAAGGAGGGCCCTTCAGGGCCCTCGATACAGTGGGCAGGTCCCATGTAGGGACGGTGAGGGGCCGAGGCGGATTCAGCCTCTTGGCTCTCCTCAGAAAATGGACAACTGAGTTGTCTCTGCCTACTGATTGGCCTGCTATAGGGGCATGAAAGGCCGCTATAGCTGCTACGAATACCTTGAATGTGGAGGGGGAACGTCCTTTATCCAGCAGCTCCTGCAGGAAGGACAGAACCACCGCTAACTCGGAGGTAGACGGGTTTTCACCGCGGTCTAGGCACCAAGTGGAGGAGGCTGGTAGGCTCCTGTCGAGCGGCCACAGGTGGAGGGCCCACAGCTCGGGCCGAGGGTGCCATATTGTTCCGTTTACCTGAGAGAGGAGATCCCATCTCAGGGGCACGGGCCAGGGGGCTGCTATCAGCAGCTGAACCAGCTCTGACTACCAAGGTTGGTTTTCCCACAAGGGGGCCACCAATAGAACCTTGTGTCCCTGTTCCTTGATCTGCCTGATACCCTGAGGGATCAGGGCGATCGGAGGGAATTCATAAAGGAGGAGATTGGGCCAATCGTGGGCCAAGGCATCCCTGACGTTAGAATAATAAGTTGGGCAGTGAGAGCTGTCTTTGGAGGCGAAAAGATCTTCTTTTGCCCTGCCAAAGATCTTCCAGATCATCCGAACCGTCCGCGGATGGAGCATCCACTCCTCAGAGGGGACATTGCTCTGAGATAGCATATCCGCTCCTTGGTTCAATCTGCCCGGCAAGTGTGCTGCCCTCAGCGAGCGCAAATTGCGCTGAGCCCACTCCAGAAGGCGCTCTACCAGAATGAAGAGGCGCTTTGAGGAGAGACCTCCTTGGTGATTTATATAGGACACCACTGACATGTTGTCTGAGCAAATCAGCACATGGCATCCTATTAAGTCTGGCAGAAAAAACCGGCAGGCTCGACATACTGCTAGCATTTCCAAGCAGTTGATGTGGAGGCCGTTCTCCGCTTCCGACCAATGGCCAAAGGTCGGTTTGCCTTCGCACAGCGCCCCCCAACATGTGTTGGAGGCGTCTGTCGTGACAACCTTCCTGTTGCAGACCATTCCCATAGCCACGCCCTTCTTCACCCATCGTGGGTTCTTCCAGGGGGCCAGGGCTGTCACACAGGCCTGGCTCACCCTGATATGCAGGCGTCCATGACGCCATGCGTGGGGTGGAACCCGTGGTTTCAACCAGCGTTGGAGGGGCCGCATGCGAAGCAGGCCCATCTGTAACACTGGCGATCCTGCGGCCTTGAGGCCCAGCATTCTCTAAAACGCTTTGAAGGAGGCCGCGAGTTTCTGAATGGCCAGAGCGCGTTCTGGCGCTACCACCGCTCTCATCCGTGCCGAGTCCAGAACTGTTCCCAGGAACGATACTCGTTGGCTGGGGAACAGTGCACTCTTGGCGAAATTGACCCTGAGCCCCAGGCACTTTAAGTGGCTGAGGAGGAGGGCCCTGTGTAAGAGTAGCTCCACCTCTGACTGGGCCAGAATGAGCCAGTCGTCGAGGTAGTTGAGAATGCGGATTCCCATCTGTCGTAGAGGGGAAAGAGCCGCGTCCATACACTTCGTAAAAGTGAAGAAGTGCTTCGTAAAAGCCAGAGACAGTCCAAAGGGGAGGACCGTGTACTGGTAAGCCACTCCCTCGAAGGCGAATCTCAAGAATCGTCTGTGATGGGGGGCTATCTGAATGTGAAAGTATGCGTCTTTCAGGTCCAGAGAACAGAACCCCTTGCCACGCGGCCCTGTGCAAATCTGCGAGAAGATCTGCTTCAGCGTGAGGCCTCCATCCTTTTTGGGGACAAGGAAGTAACGGCTGTAAAAGCCTGATTCGCTCTGAGCTGGAGGAACCTTTTCTATGGCTCCTTTTTCCAACAGCGTCATCACCTCTGAGTGTAGAACGCGAGCGTTCTCGCCCTGTACTGAGGTGGAGACCATGCCGCTGAAGCGCGGGGGTCTTCGAGCGAATTGGAGTGATTAGCCTCGTTTTATTATCCCCATAACCCATTCTGACACTCGGGGGATGGCCTGCCAGGCCTCGGCCCGCGTGGCAAGGGGTTGGATAAACTCGAGTGACTGACTGCACAGAGGCAGGGCACTCATGAGGGATGGAAGAGGAAATCTTCTCTCTTTTTGAAAATTTTTGTGTTTTATTTTTTCCACTATCACAGCGGATGGTTGCTTGGGCGCATGTACGGGCCCTGTATTTGCAACAAACACACTTCCCTCTGCACCCGGAAATGAACGGGGTGAGAAGAGGTTTAAGAGAGGCTGCTTGGTGGGCGGTCCGGCCGTGGCGGGACTTGGCCCTTTCCTCTTCCTGCCCCGCAGATCAGGAAGATGCCGGAGGCGCAGGGTCCAACGCTATCCTGGGTCGGGGGCCCTGGCGCTTCGGAAAGGGGTGGCGTCTGGCCGAGCGGGAACGCCCTCGCGTCTGCTGAGTCTTGGCAGACTGAGGGGCGGGAACGGCAGGTGCAGGCTTCGCTGGCTGCTGAGTCGGCGCAGGTTTAGGGCGACTCGAAGCAGCTGCGGAGCTGGAGCGCTTTGGCAGGAAGTGTCACATGGCCTGCGACACCTTCTGTGCCTCTGTCAAGTGCTGAGCAAATCCTTCCACCGCAGGTCCAAAGAGGCCGTTGGGGGAAATCGGGGCATCAAGGAAGGGGACCTTGTCTGCGTCCTTAATTTCCGTCAACGTGAGCCACAGGTGGCGCACAGGCACCACTAGGCTGGCCATGGACCTCTCTATTGCCTGGGCGGTGGTCTTAGTGGCGCGCAAGGCCAGGTCTGTTGCACTTCTCAGCTCTCTGAGAGTCGCAGGATCAGGCTCAGACTAGTCCATGGCAGAGAGGAGTTTGGCCTGATAGACCTGTAGAACTGCCATTGAGTGAAGCGCCGAAGCCGCCTGTCCAGCTGAAGCGTAGGAGCATCCAGCGAGTGCTGAAGTGGTCCTGCATGGCTTGGACGGGTGGGCGGCCTTTGCCTTCCAACCGATGGAAGTGGGTGGGCAGAGGTGCGCAGCCACTGACTCATCTAGTTGAGGCATCCTTTCGTACCCCTTTTCGCCGTCAACTGTAGTGAGGGCGGATGAAGCGGAAGTATGGAGGCGAGCAGAGTAAGGGGAGTGCCAAGATCTCGTGAGTTCGTCGTGAACTTCAGGGAAGAACGGCGAGAGTCGCTGGCAAGGAGCCTGACGGCGCCCTGACAGGAACCATTCATCAAGACGGATGCGAGACGGCTTCTCTGGTGGAGACCACTCCAATCCCAGCTCTTCAACCGCTTTTGAGAGGACACGGAAAAGTTCGGCATCCACCCCGGCTTTAGCGGTGCTGGGCGCGGACGAATGCAGGGGGGTGGGGTCAGCTACTGAGCCCGACAGCTCCTCAGCGTCCGAAGCTGTCAATGACATGCTGTCATCGGCCAGCTCTTCGTCACTTCCCCCGAACGAGACCAGATTGCTCGCACTTGCAGAGGGATGCTGGTCAGGTTGAGAAAAAAGGACGGGAGAAACCTCTCTATGTGGCAAGAGCGAGGCACGCGGGCTCTGAGCCGACGTGAGCTCGCTCTCAGCCGGGCGCTGAGATCCTCTGCCCCGCTGTTTTTTCCTCACAGGTCCCTGGGAGGAAGAAAACGGGAGGGCGCGAGGGACGGAGTCGCTCTCTGAAAAGAAAGCGATCCGCGAGCGCAGAGAGGCGAGACTGATGTTCTCGCAGTGAGAACAATTAGAGCCGGCGAGCGCGGTGTCTGCATGGGATTTCCCCAAACAGGACACACACTCGCTGTGGCCGTCATCGGCGTGCAGGGGAGACCTGCACGAGCCGCAATAACGGCGCGGCATTTGCAACAACGCCGATTTGCTCTTTTAGATAATGCGTGAGATTCGCCGGATGGTGGCAGTGAACAGGACCAGAACTGCCGCGATGCTGGAGCGCGAAGAAAAGGCGAATCAGCCGAGCAGTTCGAGGCCGCTGAGTCCAGCTGCGATGCTTGTCAACGGCGAGCAGGCTTCTGGGATCAGCGAGGCGAAGTCATCGTCGCTGAAGGAGAGGAAATCTGAGGATCCTATGGCGAAACGGCCACTTATATAGCCAGATGCTCTGCCCATTCTGGCGGGCTTTGGCGGGCTCCGTCGCCATAGGCTTGTGCAGCTCCGCTGCCGACACATTGATTTGTTTTTTACACACTGCACAAACCAATGGTCGTGCAGTTTCACTGCGTGATTGAATAAGACTTCAGTTCAGGAGAAAAAAGGCTTTTTCCCATATTCTTTATCAAAACGCAGTACGAGTAGAATATCGACAGGGAACTTTTCTTCTTCTGTTGTTATTTTGCACATTAGCAACATATTAGTGCACTGCTGCCTTTCACTGGTGTATTAATGTCATTGGTTCCTTTGTGGCTACTTCAAGTACTCCTTGCTGCAGACTGTAGCGTGGTGACGTCATCTACGTATGTATTTACCATAAATACGTGTGCGCGCCGTACTGACTGGCATTAATGCGCATGTATAGGTTCATTCACTTCTGGATGTTCGGTATGGTGGATTTGAGATTCGGTGGCAGTTAAGTCAAATAACATTTACTTGTGTTTTCTTAAAAATGTGTGTTTGTGTTAATGGCTTTTAATTGTAAGGATGTTTTGGTCATAATCATAGAGAGTGTCAATGCAAATGTGTGCGATTTCAAACATTTATGACATGTTTTATGATATTTGTTAGTATTCGAAGTGACAGGGATTCTGCTGCTGGTCTTTAAAGGGTCTTTAAAAGTCTTATTTCGCCTAAAATGAGCCTTTAAAGATGTCTTAAAATAGATCAGAACGACTTATATTAATTTAGTAATGCAATTGATGGTTGCATGCATTGCAAAAAAAAAATAAATAAATAAAGAAATAAAATAAAATGTTTCTCATATTTGTAATATTTTTCATTAACTAATATTATCAAAGATTAATAGATACTGTAACAAATGCATGGTTCATTGTTAGTTCATGTTAATTAATACATTAACTAGTGTTAACCAATGACACCTTATTGTAAAGTGTTACCTCTTAAATTTACCTTCAGGTGACTTTTAGGGACATTGTCAGTGAGATGAAATTCAGAGAAGAGGCCCACTTCATCTAGACAGATAGTTCTTTAACTCCTTAACATGTAGTGAGTACTGTAAAATGTATTTGAGTGTCTGTCTCTTTTCATCTTTCTGTCTGTCTCCTCTCAACTATCTGTTTTTTTTTTCTTTTTTTCCCCCTGATAGACTGTATTGCCCTCAACTATAAAACTTTCAAATTGAAAAAAAAAAAACTTCAAACTTTCAGGCTATGCTTTCTCAAGCCAAGCCAACCTACATTTTGACCTGACAAACATTTTTTAATTTAGTTGATGTTAATGCTGATTATAAATTAAATATCTTAGGTACTTTACAGACAAAGCAAATAACACTCTTTTTCTAACACCATCCTATAACATATTTAAAAATATATTTAAAATATTTTCCTTGTATGGATCTTTTGCCTTTCTTCAAAATGATTTAATATTGCTTTAATATTGTTTGTTCTTTTATGTAAATTAGGTGTCGTTATCTGGAGTGCATTTTCTGCACAATACAGACAGGAGTGCCGGGTGCCGTATTCACTGACCCAGTGCCTGCGGTGCAGTGAGATATTTAAAGACTGCCCACTTGGGTATGTCGAGAATGGCAGGAGGGGAGTCCTGCATGGGTTTTATTCATTCAAATAATTTGAGGACTACTGCTCCGTTGATTGTTTTATCAGTGATGGAGGTGAATTTCAGAATGAGTAGAAGCAATATATATATTTTTTTTCTTTCACATGTGTTAAGTTTATAGTCTATAGTCTTAATCTATATATGTATATACAATTATATTTTCTGTTTTGTTCTTTGAAAAAAAAAAAAATCACTGTTATCAGTTTGTTTTTTTAGAGGCACCATGCATAAAATGGGATGCAGACACTGAAAATATACTGTATGTAGTCAATTGAACTTAAGTAAAATACGTTTTAAACTGCGCAGGAACCAGTGAGCCAAAGGAAATCATCTTGTTTTACATAAACCTCTAAAATTACAACGCAGTAAGAAGTGTGTGAAGTATATAAGTTTAAAATAGCCTACTATGAATGAAATAAGCGCAAATAAAATAGCAGTGTTGCAGTTGCCTTCCATGCATTCCCTGGAAATTATTTAAATAAATTTCCATATTTCTAAACTGCGTAGGAACCCTTACTGTTTTAATTAGAAGATATTTAAATATTTATTTAAATATTTAAATATAAATATTTATTTATTATTATTTATTTATCACAAAATGTCCCCAAGCTGAGACTCGAACTCACGTTGCTCGAAGCACTGCCTATACAATACAAGTTTATCAGCTCCGACTGTTAGAAGATATTTAAATAAATGTTATAATCATAAAAAAATAATTATCTTAGTTAAACACAGCATATTTGTTCAGTGATAATTATGAAAAAAAGATAGGCTGTAATACCATGAACATAATAACGGTCTTATAAGTGTATCTGTGTGAAGTTCTGGTTCAAGCTCCGCCTACTTCCAGTTTCCAGCACAGTAACCACAATGCTTTTTGTAAAATGATTGTAATTCAATATTTTTTTTTTGTCGTGCAGTTACGTCAGATCACATACTCCACAACAACCTGTAATCCAACAGCTCTTTTAAGAAGCAATCTCTTGTAGTTCTCTCTCTCTCTCTCTCTCTAACTCAGCTTTTCCTTTCCTTTCCTGTTTTTCCAAACTTTAATCCACGAT
Organism: Spinibarbus caldwelli; assembly: GCA_039654775.1. Lineage (NCBI taxonomy): Eukaryota > Metazoa > Chordata > Actinopteri > Cypriniformes > Cyprinidae > Spinibarbus > Spinibarbus caldwelli. The sequence goes on from CM077264.1 coordinate 22,905,775, forward strand.
TCATTTACACATAGTTTTGCTGTGGTTCACTCTTAAAACAGATGTGTTAAAAACAACACAACCTGTGTTATATTTTAACACACCTGTGTGTCTAGTTAAAGACAACACATTTTGTGTTGATTCAATTTTAACACAACCAGTGTGTTATTCTTCTTAACACAGGCAGTGTGTTAAAATATTTAACACACTAATGTGTCATAAATCCAGAAGTGGGACTTTCAAGTCACAAGCAAGTCTCAAGTCAAATCCCAAGTCCTCAAAGAGTTAAAGTTAATGAGATAATTAAGTGACTAATTAAATGATGATTGTGCATTAGTGATGAATACATGCTGTTAACAAGCAGCATCATTGAAGCAAAGAGAAACACAAGAACTACAGACCAGCCACAGCCTTGGATGGAATGCCAATGCCACCATAATTGTGGTCAAGGTTTGCTTTAGTTGGTCTCTTGTCCCTTTTGCTAATTTAAAGTAATTTGCTTCTAAGCAATTACAATATTGTTTCACAGCAAACATTTATGTATTGCTGAATCAGACCTAAAAATAGCAGATTAGCTTATGATTTCTGCTTATAACTCATGGTGAATGAACATCATGAAAGGATCTAACAGATCCTTTATTAACAGATCTGAAAAAAAAAAAAAAAGTGCTCAAACACCACTATAATGCTTCAATATTTAAAAAAAAAAAAAAAAACCGTTTCCGCTCAGGTTTTTAAACATAAACACTTATATGATTCTCAACAGTGATGACAATAATTTTTCATACTACAGTGCATGATGGGAGTTTTTACTATGGTGTTACCCAGCATGCATTGCAGCATAAAGCATTTTATTGATTGTCACCATTGTTGAGATTCATATACTGGTTCTTGATGTATGTGTGTGTCAAAATAATACTGGGGCTCCATAGGGTTGATTATGCAAAACCTAAACATATTTATATGTATAAAAAAACAAAAATTATAATAAAAAAAAAAATTGATTGTAATGAAATCACCTCTTGGTGACTATCTCATCACATAAAAACAGCTAATATCTCCTCTCTGCTTTATAACAGCACATGCATTGCTGCAGAGAGAGAGATCTAACACAGGAAGTCAAGGGTCAAGAGCCCAACTAAAGCAAACACTGATCTCCATGATGGTGGCATCATTTTAACCAATAAAACATCAACATCCGATCCTCTGTAATTCTCAATAACAGCAGGTGTTCATCACTAATGCACAATAATCATTTAATTACTCACTTAATTATTTCATCAGCTTTAACTCTTTGAGAAATTGAGATTTGACTTGGTCCCACCTCTGGCCAATCCTTTAAAGAACTCCACATCATCTCAGGAAATGTTCTGGGAACGTCATTGACACCGGTGGGACTTTCTGAGAATGCTCTGGGAACTTTACTTTTCTAGTGAGGAAATCCATATACCTGACCATATACCTGAGTGCATCCATGTCATCCACCAATGAAAAAAGGTGCAAATTTGGTTAACAGCTTGTGGAGTGATGTAGGCAGCAATGTGATTGGATGATAGCTAACACATATTGTGTTGGACACGTGTTGTTTCTCTCTCTCTCTCTCTCTTTCTTTTTACACATGATCAACTTAAAATTACACATAATGTGTTAAAATGGCCATAACACAAAAAATGTGTTATTAATTAACACATCCTTTTTGAGAGTGTTCATCATGGCCTATTTTTAAAACTCAGAATCAAATTCTGACCAATTCTGTCAGAAAGCTGCTAGAATCAACAGGGAACTTGAACTCGAAGCTCCCAGAAGCTGCCAAGGAGACTGAACAAGTCCTTCAAAGGTTCAGCCCTTCACAGGTAATGTTGAACACATTTAGTTATAACCAATTTTCTTTAATGAATGCATCATTATTTTATGTGTTAATAATATCTTTCCTTACAGTCCTTCCTCTCAAATATTTTGGTCACAGATCATTTTAACACAACATGTCTCAACATGTGTTTATTTCTCTTCGTTTCAGCTGAAAGGGAAGACCAAAGGAAGGTCTGTCATGGGATTTGAATTTGACCATCTTGTGTGTTTACGGAGAAGACCAAAAGTTGTAAATGCAAACACTTCTAATGGTACGTCCGTGTTGGTCTGAGCACCTTGACTGAACTGTACTGCAGATACATTTTGCATAGCATGTGATATTTCTTAAACTTTGCTTCACATATCCCATGGCCCCATCAGGAAGAACCCCCAGAAAAGTCTCATGTTGAAGTAGTAATAATTCATACAATTGACCAAGTCAGCAAATTTATATGATATTGTACAAGCGTACTCGTACAAAATTCTATGACTTTTACTCTACTGCTGTCTTTGGCCATTGCCTCAACTCTCATGCAGATTGTGCCCATTGTAAGTAGTCAGAGTGTTTATATCATAAATTTTATTTTAAGTCCATTGTAGTCTTTAATAACCTTTACAAATTGTCGCAGCATCTTCCCATTCCAACAGTATGTGATATCTGTCCACACCTCACAGTCTGCCTTTCTTTCCATGTTTCCAAGAGTCTGCAAATGCTAGTTTAACTTGTCACGTGACAAATCAGATCTGCAATTCATTTGGCCAAATCAGATCACTTAAAGCCAGTGTTGGGCTAGTTACTCAAAGAATGTAATATATTACTCATTACTCCTTTCAAAAGTAATATTGCTACTTTACTTATTACTTTCTGGCAACAGTAATTAGTTACACTACTAGTTGCATTATATTTTCTTCACGCCCCACAGAAGTTGTAACTGTGTATCTTCCACATAAAATTATTCTAGAATGTTACTAACAACATATTTCTGCCTCATCATTTGACCAAAATCCACATTTGATCGCAGTCAGAAGTTATTACAAACACTCAATAGTGATTGATAGTGACATTCAAGAAGTGTTGAATTAATCTCTTTAATTGTCATGCGTAGCTTGAAGCTATTTGTAATTTCTCCATTACCCATATATGATTATATTTCATTATGTATTTTATCAAATCACATAAGTTTGTAAGAAACTGTTTAATTTTCCAAAAAGATTTTTGATTATAGTAATATAATGTACCACATGCTGATCTGAGGGATGTGGGTGGGCTGTAATGCCAGAGTAAAGTACAGCCACAACTTACACAACAGTGTCCAGATCATTTTTTTCCCTGACAAAATCAATATAATGCAATATTTCTATCTGCTGAATGTAAGCATTTCCATATTCCAAGCTTGCCTGCTGCACTGGGGACATCACATGCATGTGCGAGTCGTGAAAATTATGAAAATAAATCTAGGAATTATTTGATTGTTGGATTTTAAATCAGCGGGGTTGAGGCATCAAAAGTAACTAACTAAGCTGTTTTATGGATGGTAACTGTAATAGTATTACTGAAATCTTATTAGTAATTAGTTACACTACTAGTTACTGCAAAAAGTAATATTATTACAGTAACTAAGTTACTAGTAACTAGTTACTGCCCAACACTACTTAAAGCTGTTCACACCAAGAGCAATAACTATAATGAGAAGTATTTTAGCATCTACACCAACAGACAATAACATTCTGTTTATTATAAGCGTGCGTTGCAGTTCTGTTGTCTGCCATTTAAATGCTCAAGCTCTTTAAAATGATATTGTTCCTCTTTGTCATTAAATGTCATATAGCTGTGGTATAGACTCATCCTTGGTGTGAAGATGCCTTTAAAATGCTTACAACAATACTGTCAGCATGTAATCATGTTTAAAATAATTAATATTAATTTAGCTTGCTATTGAAGAGACAGCTTTTTCTAATGCTGCTTTCCTCTCGTTCTGTTAAACTTACACACAAAAATCCGCCTTTCTCTGCCTATTTCTCTTCATCTTATTCCTTTACTCTGTCACTCACTTACACATTTTTTTTTTTTTTTTTTGTGCTCTGTTGTAAGGTAGAAATTGAGAGTTTGCATGATGGCCTTTTCTCAGACTCTGAATCTGATGTATACAGATGAACACAGGAGCCTGCTGTGCTAGAGTTGCCAGGGAACTTGAGCTTGAAGTTTATTAGTATAACTGCTTAATTTATGTTTAAACAACAATAGTAATTAAACATGGGGTCAACAGATAGTTTCTTGTTTTACAGCTGAAGACCAAAAACGTAAAGAAAATCAGTCACAGCAAGCCGGTCAAACCAGTCCTGATGAATGAGGAATGAACATGGCCTTCTTGCGCCCAAACAGAAAAGACAGAGAGCTGGAAAGTTGCACATTTCCATTGGTATGTCTGTATTCAATGCAGTTATGTGTGGTACACCTTTGAAGTTGATCTCTCAAAAGACAGCAGTTAAAGTTACTTCAAGTCAGCAGTTATAGTTTTTCACACATACATATTTTTATAGCTCCTAGAATGAACAAATCAGCTGTGCCATCATCTTTGGAATTTGGGTAGGAAATTACTGAATATGGTGAGTACTGACACCTGCACCTGTATTCACCAACACTATTTCTCTGGAGTTATCGTTTTGAAAAAAATTCACTGGATGGAGTTATCGTTCTTTTACTGTGGCCAGCCTAAGCCACACCTGTGCAATAATCATGCTGTCTAATCAGCATCTTGATATGCCACACCTGTGAGGTGGATGGATTATCTCGGCAAAGGAGAAGTGCTCACTAACACAGATTTAGACAGATTTGTGAACAATATTTGAGAGAAATAGGCTTTTTGTGTACATTGAAAAAGTCTTAGATCTTTGTGTTCAGTTCATGAAAAATGGGGGCAAAAACAATAGTGTTGCGTTGATAATTTTGTTCAGTGTATATTCAATACTTTTCTTCCATAATGTCATGCTGCAGTGTGCACTAAAGAATTTCACCACTTGTACACTTGCGTTCGTGGTATTGTGACAATAAAGTGATTTGATTTGAATTGGTCACATGTCTTTTGTTCGTCAATTGTACTGTGCAGTGCTGAATAACAACTGCAAATTGTTTAAGTCATGGAAGAAGTTTATGATAGGGACATGGACAAGCAAGCAAGAGGAAGAAAACCAGGAGAGCTCTGATGATGAGAAGGAAACTGAATGTGATTCTATGATGCTCACTCAACACATTTCACCATGTGTGCATTTGGGTGGCTTCATCTGATTTAAAAAAAAAAAAAAGTTTTTAAATAACTCATTTTTATTTCTCTTGAATGTGATTTGTCTTTATATGCTACTTTAGCTGTCTTTATGCTGTGTCCTCCAGTAAAGTATTAATAATAAAGTATGGTGAATATTCTGTATTAGGGATGGTCTTTGGTAAATACGCCATTTAATTTTGTAAACAATACATATAATTACTGTGATTGTTTTAACTGAGACATGAACATGTGGTCATATTAATGACTCCGTTACATGAAGGGAATGCTGAAAGATGCATTAGAAGAGACTACATGGACTATATTGCTACAGACACTACATGCAAAATTGAGGGTGCATGATGTACCAGGGAATGATCAACATGAATCCTGTACTGTATTATAAGCAAGATGAGCATGAACATTACTGATGTTTAGCACCTGAGGAGGACAAAGATTATACATTTTTGACAGAGATACAAATTTAGGTCTTTTATATTATGATTCTTTGAATTGCATGAATTGTATGGCTTTTGCACCATAAACCACACACTGTCTGTACCTTGTCTTACTGAATGATACATTGGCAATGTGTAATAGTACAATGAAGTGTCACAGTATGTATTGATTGTTTAAATTGGTGTCTTTGTTTACCCTCAACACTGTATTCTTGCTCCTGATCTAATGAAATAAATGGAGCCCATTCCAAATAGGCACTGATGTCGATATTTCTGGGGGTCTATTCTTATTCTAAGATAACAATGACTTGCAACTTATATATTGACAAGTTGTTGAAAAGACAATCCAAAAAATGTGACTCAGCACAGCTTGCTGTGAAAGATGAGAATAAATCTGTGTATGTTTTACTGCCCTTCCATCCCCAGGAGCCCAGTAGAGTCCCCTGTAAGAGCAAAAATATTGAACATTTCAAATGGCTGTAAATCAAAGTCTAATTATAGTTTTAAAGATTAATTTGGCAGGACAACTACTTATGCTATGTTAATTAAATAATGTTGGACAGAGCTTTCAGAACTGTATGGAAAGGTGGTATACAGGTGTTTAAAAAAGTGCTCTTAGTAAAATACCAAATTTCAACCTGCCTCTTAAACATGTTATAAAAGTTTGCACAATGAACGTTTAGATATACATTTGTTCAAAAAAAGATTGTATTTCCCCCCATTTTATTATTAAACATTTTAAACTATATTACCCATAAGCCTCTGCCATTCAAACACGAAAAACATGACGCTGGTATTTGTAGTTTAATGAAGTTATGCTCAGGGTTAGGGTTACGATCTCGGTAAAGTGGTAATGTCTCACGACATAGCAACACTGCATTGTTAACTGAAGGTATTACTGACGTAATAATAACAGCAAAGCGTACTTTGCAACATTAAGCGTTTTTTTTTTTTTTTTTTTTTAATTTGGGTTAAAAGACAGTCCAATCACAGCGAGGTCTGCGAGTGCCAAGAAAACTTCAAAGTCAAGCTATGTTTCCATCCACCTATTTTTATGCGCATTTTGGACTATCGCATAAAAAAATTCACTGGATGGAAACGCCAAGATGCGCATAAATTCAGAAAATGCGCATAAGAAAATTATGCGCACAACTGAGTAGGATAAACTTTTTATCCGATAAGAAAAAATGCGCATAAACTTCGATGGAAACACATTTACCGAATAAATTCCTCCATGCGCATCAAAAAAGTCATGTGACTTTGCGCTATGAGACGGGATAACTTGACTAACCAGCAGACCGATCTCGTTCACAGCATCTATAAGTTGTTGTAGTCACTCTGAAAAGCCTGAGCAAAGTCTGTCATCAAAGTATTTCTGTATAATTGTCTTACACGACTGTGTTCCCAAACAGCTGGCATCCTCCTCAGAACACAGTGACAGCATTTATTGTGTTACGTCTGCTCTCTCTGAGGCACAAGTAATTTATATCATATATGAAAATTATTATATTCAGTGGCTTCTCCTATATTCTTAGTGATATTTAGTGCCACAGTTTACCAGGAAGTGACGATTTTGTTCTCTTTGACTCGTTGGATGGAAACGGTGCTTTATTCGCATATGTTTTATGCGATATTCCAGTTTTGCGCATAATTTAAATTCGAATCTTTGGATGGAAACATAGCTAATGACAACCCAGTTGAGCAGAGGCGTCACACTTACTTGTCCATATATGGTCATTTATGACGGGATCTTCCGGGTTCTTGTGGTGAATGGACAGATAATCAGTTAAAGATTTATTTGTCTCCACTAAATATAAAACTGCGACAACAGATTGCATTGTATGGTTAACCCTGATGCAGCAATAGATTTGTTGATTACAGTGTATTTATTTTTTTTTTCAAACAAGTGTGTAATGGTTCCCATTGTACATTGTTTACACTAATATTAATTAATGTACAATATTTAAACTCAAAAGTGTGCATATACTGTGTGAAAAATAAATAATAAATGTCAAAATATTTCATTTGCTTACAAAAAAAAATAAAATAAATAAAAACAACAACAACAAAAAAACACCTCTAATAATTATTCAAACATGCAGTGTTTATAGTGTATTAGAGGTACAATTAATCACTTTTATGTTTCCTGGAAATGGACCCTACAAACTTACCATTCTTAGCTCTGCCAGTTGAACTACAGGAATATATATATATATATATATATATATAAATATATATATATATATATATATATATATAAACACACACACACACACACACATTACAAATTTCCCAAGGTTTATTGATATGTCACACTTTTCCAACACAAACATCATGCCCAGAACACCACTCTCTCTCTCCAGTTTGTGACACTATGAAAGAAAGAAAAAAAAAAAAAAGAAAAAATCAAAAACAAAAAAGCAGTTATAGTGAATTATAACAATGACTGATTGATAAAGTAATTAATGGGTACATGGAAATAAATATGTAACTAAGAAATATGCAATAAAAACCCCTTTTTAAAAGAATGGTCTAATATTCAAAAAAATAAAAATAAAATGTTTACAGAAAAAGTCATAAGATGCCAAATAATATTTTACAAACCAGGAGTTTTGAGGCTCCAGTTGAACAAAATATTATTTTCTTCCCTTTAATGAACAAATAGTCGATTAAAAAAACGATTAAAAACAATATTTCAATATTTTACGATTATTAGTCTCCTGTAATCATTATTTGCTTCTATTGTGACTAAATGCAGGACCAATTAAAATGGTTAACAATTATATATATATATATGAAGACTTTGGTTCCAAAACGCTTTAAATCCATTTTGATTAATTTGAGTAAAAATGTGTTTCCTTTACCAAGAAAGTGGCAAGATGGAAACAACTATTTTCTGTTTCAAACTTTCACATACCATCTTTAGGTTATAATAACATTAAAAATTCAAATCCAGATTTTTATTTTTAAAGAATTATTATAAAAAGAGATTATTTTTTCCCCAAAATGCAATAAATCCATGCAATTTTTTAATAAAGCATTTTTTTTTTTTCAAAATGCAATCCATTGAATCAATATAAAGGTTATTTTTTTTCATATTGAAACTGTTGAAAATACACAGCAAAGCAAGTTAATCCACATATGACAGCCTCTGAACTTGGTCAATACTAATCTTATGTACAGGCACTGGACTAAAAATAGCCTACATTCAATCAGACATTGCTCCCAAAATGAATTCAACGGGTCATCTTTTTAATTCTATAAATTAATTACAACAATAAAATAAAATTTCATCATGAACAAGAACATGAACATCACATTAGAAAAACACAGACCACAGAAATTCCAAAATGACATTTCCCTTACATTCAACTTCCAAAAGTGCATTCATCTTTGCGAATGTTACATTTATTTAGTTGACTATAGTGCTATATTAACAAAAAACATTAATGGCATTAATAAAAACACTTACACTGACAAACTACGCAATATCGCGTTCATAATCGAATGCAATTCATCTGCATAATGAACGCAATATTGCAGCTTCTCAGTGATCTACGGCTCTGTGTATTAAATGCCGCTCCATCTGAAAACAGCGGTCAAGCCAGCCGCGGTTTGAAAATACACGTTCAAGCCAGCCGCACCTTTTCTTTTGGTTTGCGCGTCTAATCGCGCACTTACTGCATGGATGCTGGGAGCGGTCAAAATGGATGTATAGAAGCTGTCATAACGGCGTTTCCTTTGTACTTTTGCTGATATTTTCAATAGACTGCTGTTCACGGTGACCCAAAATATGTCTACATTAAACGTAATTTAACCCTAAAAAGACCATAAAGCATCAGAATATGTATGTATTGCTATTTTATAATTTTATATCATGACATAAATAATACAATTTCAGGATTTTTTTAATGACTTGGAAATTGAATGAATGTTTGTGAATACATTTTTTTGTACATTAACATTTGCATTGTAAATGTATTAATATACATCATTTATCAATGTTACTATATATATATATATATATATATATATATATATACACACACACACAAACATATATATATATATATATATATATATATATATATATATATATATATATACAGGTGCATCTCAATAAATTAGAATGTGAACGTATCTGGAAAGTATGTTCATTTACTGTATATGTACTCAGTACTTGGTAGGGGCTCCTTTTGCTTTAATTACTGCTTCAATTCGGCGTGGCATGGAGGTGATCAGTTTGTGGCACTGCTGAGGTGGTATGGAAGTCCAGGTTTCTTTGACAGTGGCCTTCAGCTCATCTGCATTTTTTGGTCTTGTTTCTCATTTTCCTCTTGAAAATACAGGTCTGGTGAGTTTGGCCAGTCAAGCACTGAGAGTTTGGCAGTGTGGGCAGGTGCCAAATCCTGCTGGAAAATGAAATCAGCATCTTTAAAAAGCTGTTCAGCAGAAGGAAGCATGAAGTGCTCCAAAAATTTCTTGGTAAACAGTTGCAGTGACTTTGGTTTTAAAAAAAACACAATGGACCAACACCAGCAGATGACATTGTACCCCGAATCATCACAGACTGTGGAAACTTAACACTGGACTTCAAGCAACTTGGGCTATGAGCTTCTCCACCCTTCCTCCAGACTCTAGGACCTTGGTTTCCAAATGAAATACAAAACTTGCTCTCATCTAAAAAGAGGACTTTGGACCACTAGGCAACAGTCCAGTTCTTCTTCTCCTTAGCACAGGTAAGACGCCCCTTACGCTGTCTGTGGTTCAGGAGTAGCTTAACAAGAGGAATACAACAACTGTAGCCAAATTCCTTGACACGTCTGTGTGTGGTGGCTCTTGATGCCTTGACCCCAGCCTCAGTCCATTCCTTGTGAAGTTCACCCAAATTCTTGAATCGATTTTGCATGACAGTCCTCATAAGGCTGCGGTTCTCTTGGTTGGTTGTGCATCTTTTTCTTCCACACTTTTTCCTTCCACTCAACTTTCTGTTAACATGCTTGGATACAGCACTCTGTAAACAGCCAGCTTCTTTGGCATTGAATGTTTGTGGCTTACCCTCCTTGTGAAGGGTGTCAATGATTGTCTTCTGGACAACTGTCAGATCAGCAGTCTTCCCCATGATTGTGTAGCCTAGTGAACCAAACTGAAAGACCATTTTGAAGGCTCAGGAAGTCTTTGCAGGTGTTTTGAGTTGATTAGCTGATTAGCATGTCGCCATATTCTAATTTGTTGAGATAATGAATTGGTGGGTTTTTGTTAAATGTGAGCTAAAATCATCGCAATTAAAAGAACCAAAAACTTAAACTACTTCAGTCTGTGTGCATTGAATTTATTTAATACACAAGTTTCACAATTTGAGTTGAATTTCTGAAATAAATGAACTTTTCCACGACATTCTAATTTATTGAGATGCACCTGTATGACATTTCTGTCCCCCTCTCTTCTGAAATGATGGCTACACCCCTGAATGAAGCTGTATTTAAAAATAAATCAAAGACTCACAAATGAGCAGAGGTGGGTAGTCCAGGGGCCAAAGAGTAAAAGTCCTGCCATATTTTTGTTCCACCCATGAACTCAGCAGCTGATTTCACCAGAGGAGGAACCAAGACATTCCTTTCAAGTCACAAGCAAGACTCGAGTCAAATCCCAAGTCCTCGAAGAGTTAAAGTTAATGAGATAATTAAGTGATTAATTAAACGATGATTGTGCATTAGTGATGAACACCTGCTGTTATTTACAATTACAGAGGATAATATGTTGATGTTTTATTGGTTGAAATGATGCCACCATCATGGAGATCAGTGTTTACTTTAGTTGGGCTCTTGACCCTTAACTCTTGTGTTAGATCTCTCTGAGTAGCAATGCATGTGGTATTGTAAAGCAGAGAGATCAGTACTCAGATAGTCATTGTGAGCTAGTTTGATTACATCAAAAGCTTTTTTTCATTTGTGCATTTAAGTTTTATATAATATAAGTGTTTCGCTAACAGTTACAGTGATTGAATTGTAAAGCTACCTAACACATATAAAAATTTCAATTCCTCTAACATTTAGACACATGCAGACATCAAGAACCAGCATATGAATCTCAACAATGGCGACTATCAACACAATGCTTCACGCTGCAATGCATGAAAAACTCCCATCATGTAATGCACTATGAATAATTATTGTCACCACTGTTGAGGATCATATAATTAATGTTCATGTCAAAAAGCCTGATCCTATACAGGATTTTTTTTTTCTCAATATTGAAGCATTATAGCTGCATTTGCTTAATAGGACTTTTCTTCAGTTCTGTAACAGTCAAATGTAGTTAATAAAACCAGATAAATTTAAATCAAGAATGCTCATTCATCATAACTTACAAGCAGAAAGCATAAGCCAATCTCCTACGTCAAGATTTGCAGCAATGCACAAATGTTTGTTGTGAAACAATATTTCTTGAATTATTAAAAGGCTCAAAAGCCCAACTAAAGCAAACATTGACCACAATTATAGTGGCAATGTGTGTTTTTTTTTTTTTTTTTCCTCCAGTTAATTTCATCCAATGCTGTGGCTGAAGTCAGTTGTAGTTCTTGTGTTTCTCTTTTCTTCAGTGATGTTGATTGTTAACATCAGGTGTTCATCACTAATGCACAATCATCATTTAATTAGTCTCTTAATTATCTCATTAACTTTAACTCTTTGAGGACTTGGGATTTGACTCGAGACTCGTTTGTGACTTGAAAGGAATGACTTGGTTCCTTCTCTGGTGAAATCAGCTGCTGAGTTCATGGGTGGAATAAACATATGGCAGGACTTTTACTTTTTGACCCCTGGACTTTACACCTCTGTCTGTAACATATCTGTTTGTTTTACACTCTTTGGCCACCAGGTGGTATTGTGAGCAAATTAAGCCTCCAGAAATTAACCCTTTTGTGAACCACTTGGCTGAAAAGCTTAAAGCTTCATGAGGCGTCATCTACCCATCACCACTGCAAGAACTAAACTGGGAGTGTCTGATTAAGGAGACATACAAAATGTGCAGAGCAGGGGGGCCTCCAGGACAGGTTTTAGAACCACTGCACTAGATGTTATGACCCAGCAGTGCCCTCTACTCTGTAGGCCCTGTCATAACCCCTAATGGCAGTGAAAGGCTTAAACCTGCTCTCTCCTCTATCTCTCTCTGTGTTTTGATTTGTTTGTTGGTTTGTTTGTTTTTCATTTTGTTCTGTTTTGTTTGCCTAGAGAACCTTTGAGAATCATCAGGGAAGGCTGAGTAATAGATTGACGACCCAAGCTTTCAAAGTCTTTAGACGATCACGCTGTCAACAATCTTTAGTTAGATCCTTTCCGGTGTCCCCACAACAATTAGACACACCTTGCCATTCACGGCTGAGATAACAGGTGCCTAGCCAACACTCCGCTAACTAATTGTACTCGTCAAACAGACCGTGCATAGAATATATAATTACTAAAATTGCAGCCTGTTAAAGCTGTAAGGACTTGCATTGGCCTTTTTGTGCTGTCCCTCCCTCTCTCTCTTCACCAGTGAGCCAGCATGTCTCGATCATCCAACCCTGATGCCCACTGGGATCGACTAGAGGCCTGGCTGAGTGCCATGATTGGTACCCTCCTGCCTCAAGCCGCCGGGGGCCTGCAGCACATGAGCCGGGAACAGCTTGATGACAACCTGAGTGCCCTGATGTCCCACGATCCTACACAGGACTACAGCCACAAAGAGCTCGCCAAAATCCTTGGGTCACTAGCCCACAACCTCCTCGGCCAGGCCTGTGAGGGCCATCTCCAAAGTGCCCGGGCCGAAGTCAGTGCCCTGGCTCAACAAAGAGACTATTTAAAAGAAGAACTTGACACAGTTCACCGAAAGCTTAAACATGCATATAGATTGCAAAGTGACTCTGAAAGGGAAATGCTCACCACAGAATTTCCCCTAACCAGTAGACTGATACCTCCTAGTCAAGAACTTCCAGTTCAAAAGGGGGGTGAGAGCCCACTGCTCAAGATGTCACCTGCCAGCATCCCAGAACTCCCAGCAGCAGCAAGGGGGTGGGAGCCCTTCCAAAAGCTGTCTTCCAGTCACGGTGTGTCACCTAAAGTATTGGATAAGCTGGTGAGAAACATTCCCACTTTCACTCCAAACCCTGCAGGAGGCAATGATGTGCACGCTTACGTAAAAGACATCGACTTTGATTTGCAAACTGTTGCCAATGTTACCACACGAGACAGACTCTATCTGCTCAGAATCACCGCCAGCCGTGAAGTCCGGAGCTTTATAGACCAACAGCCAGAAACGGTCAAAGTGGATTACCAGCAACTGCAGCAGGCTTTGATTAAATAATTCTCTGACCCAGAATCAGAGCAAATACCGATTACGGCCATGGACCTTAAACAGGGCAGACAGGAAACCACGCAGGCCTTCTACAACAGGCTCAGACAGGCCTACTTCAGAGCACGGAATAAGCCAGGAATGGAAGATGAATTCAACTTCAAAACTCTGTTCCTCGGAGCCTGCACCCAACGGTGAGTCACCACTTGGGAGTTCTGGCCTGCCCACGGACTATGTCCACCCAACAGCTGCGAGACTTAGCCCATAAGGCCTATGCCAAACAAAGGACTGCCTCTGAAAAGATGGGAAAAACCCCACAATTTATCCTGTCACTAATCAGAGTTCAGAACTTGCTTTAGAGGGCGCCGGGCCAAGCCACAGTGACAACCCTGTCAACGCAATGTCAAGATCCTTCCCAGCCAGCAGAGAGCAGCGTGGGCATGGCGGTGCCCGTCCTAAGCACCAGACTGGGCGCCCCGAGAGATCCTGGCACAGGTCATAACCACCTCTCAACCGAAAGGGTGAAGCCACATGGGAAGCTAAGAGACGGCCCAAGTGGAGCCGACACTCATCGACACAAGCATCGAGCTCGGACCGCCAGCAGCAGAACCCCTCTCAACATGCCCTGGACAAGCCCAAATATAAACCATCAGCAGAACAGAACCAGGAAGCTGCATCTGAGTCAGCAGAGATCATGAGACTTTTGAAGGAACTCCTTCAGAAAAAGCACCACAAGGGAGACAAAAAGGATGAGTCAGATCAGTTATGACTAAGCATGAGATCTGACCCCAACACCCACTCAGAGTCCTCTCAAAATGAACCTCCCAAACAGATCACTGGTAATCCACTGTCAACCACAGAACCAGATATCCCATCACCAAGTGATGACATCACGCAACCACCTCAGCTGACTGCTGAACCACAAGAGCCCGCCAACATCCAGCACCACACCTCCAGCCAGGACCCCAAAGTACCCGAAAGCGCGGTTTTGGTGGTCTGCCTCCCTGACGAGCCACACGAAACCAGCTCTGACTGGTTGCCTGTCACCACACAAGCCCCAGTGCCAAGACTCCTGGGGAACCTGATCGAAAGGGGGGTGGCCAAAAAACTATACTTGGCCATCACATTGGAAAATGAGGTGAGACTGGAAGCCCTCGTGGACACTGGAGCTGACCTCACTTTAATGTCAAGCCAACTTTTTGACAGACTTCAGATTGCAGCCAAGAGACAGAATCGAACTCTTAGATATCAGAGGTGTGTGCTGAATGTACAATCATACAGCCAAAATGATGTCCAACTGGAACAATTAGTTCCCATTCACCTGACCATCAGCCCTATGAGCTTAGTGAACGCTGTGTACATTTCCCCATTGGACACATACCCTCTCCTCATTGGAAAAGATCTGCTAGACCGTTTTGAGCCCCTGTTAGACTTTAAACAGCTGAAAATCTGGGCTCAAGTGCGAGAACCTCCGCCTCCCCAGTCACCAAGATCACCCCAGACAGACTGCCAGGTCACAAAGGCCACAGAAAATTTTGCCGCCAGCCGCGGGAACGTCTCGACCCTAGAGCAAGGTTCAAGGTCACTGCTCTGTGCTTTCCAGCTAGTCAAAGACTCTGACTCATACGGCCCCCAGGTTATGGGGGGCTTACAGCTGAATGATGTCACAACAACAGACCCCATACTAGCACTGTGGGTAGACAATTCAGCCATCAGCCTTTCACTGTTCAATGCTCTCGAGAAACAGATGTCAAACATCCCCTGTGCTAACAATTGCACACGATTCTCTTTGAATCCCTGTCTGTCAACCATGGTGACTGCCAAGTGCATCTGTGCCCTGAACTTGAAGTGGAATGACAGATTTTTAACCCATTACTTCCTGGTCCTTCCAAACCTAACGCATGATGTTTACATCGGAGCGGACATTTTGATTCGCCTCAGGGCTCACGTGGACATGATCAATGAAGTGATATGGGCTCCAATGACCTCACAGTCCCCCACTGTTCCTGTCAACCATGAGAACCTCCTGCCAGACCAAACCATCCCTGAGGCCTGCACGCTAATCATTGAACAAGAGACTATAGTACCAGCCTACACCAAAGGGGTTGCTGTTCAACTCAACCTGCGATGCGGTCAAACCCTCAGCCACACATTGGGCTTCTTGCAGCTTTCACCCGAGTGTGGGGAACTGGGCCTCACTTTGGAAGCCATACTCCTCGTTGAAGTGACATCTCGGGCAGTGTACATCCTGTTCAACAACTGCACGGCAATGGATGTCAGAGTGCCTAAGGCCCACCGTCTGGGACGGCTAGTGAGTTATGACTTCCATGACTTTGAACTGATTTTGCCAATAATTGGATCCATCCCAGATTCACTGATTCCAGAAGGAAGCTCAGGCCACACAGTGTCAACAGCACCCTTCAAGATCATCACCTTAACTTCAGTCATGCCAGTGGTCAAGGAGCAGGTGTGTAGAATAGAGCTAACAGAAGACCAACATCTTGCCGTGTATACAGTCTCTAACCATGCCACCGACGAGACTGACAGTGTTGCTGCACCTCTGACTGCACACGAGACAGAGGAATTAATGACAAAAGAGCCATACCCAGGTTTTGAGACACAAGTCCAGCAAATTCTGAAAGATGCTGATGCCATACAGGAGGATGCAGACCACCACAAACTCCGTCAAGTCCTGTACAAATACAAAGCGTCATTTGCCAAGGACTCTTTAGACTGTGGCCTCACTAACCTTCATGTTGTGCTAATCCCAAAGCACCCAAAAGCTCCACCCACTTTTGTGAAGCAATACAAGATCCCCCTAGAATCGTACGAACCTGTACAGGAGATTATCAACTCTATGCTTGAGAAAGGTGTCATCTGGCCGTGTAACAGCACCTGTTCTGCCCCCATCTGGCCTGTCCTCAAACCAAACGGCAAGTGGCGACCAACCATCGACTATAGGAAACTGAACCAACAGGTGCCATTATCGCGGTGGCCCATGACACAGCTGGAACAGGAGATACCAAGAATCAGGGGTGCCACTATCTTCTCCATACTTGATGTGGCCTCAGGATTTTGGACTATACCAGTGCATCCAGATGACCAGCATAAGCTGGCTTTCAGCTTCTGCAATCGACAGTACACCTTCACAAGGTGCCCATTTGGCTATGCCAACTCACCCGCCGAATTCAACATCTTCCTCAACAAAGCATGCCCAGATGCCAGAGTAAGAGGGAATTTAGTCTATGTTGATGATGTTCTCATGAAAAGCATGACGGTGGCTGTACTAACTAGGCCTTGATATAGTTCTCAAACAAAGACTTCCCTCACTGATCCACTGCCTTTCTCCTCCTTCTCTGAACCAGGATGCTGCTGTGGCTCTCTATCCTATGCCTCCAGCTAACCAGAGGACAGCCGCAGCCTGATATCACATCACCAGGTCCAGCATCAGGCATTGTACTGAGGGACCAACCTGGACTTCTCATCACCAACTGCAGGACTCACACTCAAAAGGTGTATGTCCAACTTGACCCGAAATGTCTACAAGACACATCATCCCCAGGCAGCTGCACACTACAGTTGGGCAGGCGCCCAATGGACTGAGAATACTCTCACTCACGCAGAAGCTGATATCAAACACATGCTCACACAATGATGTACACTATGTGATCGTGAATTGCATCAAACAATTCTTACTATGTTTTGAATTAAAACAGCATCAACTTTCAGACTAGCAATAAAAATGCAAATGGGCCATAAACGGAGACAAAGAAGGTTTCTCCCGCTCAAAATGCATGCCTCTGATTGGCCCCTCCACCCACAAAATGGGTTAGGGTTAGGGTGAACTATCAAAAGTTCCGAACTCAGACTAATCGAGGCTCAGAAACTCTTTTTCTTGAGATGGACACGCTCCAAGCTCTCCTCTTGAGTTTAACCTTCTGGTAGTTTTACCTTCAAACCTTTGTCGATCCACTGTGGACTTTCCTTTCATCAAGAAAAACCAGAGGAAAAACCTTCAGCTTATTCCTAAAGGATTCGTCGTCTATCGCATCAGGACTCTTGTTCAGCAGCAAAGCCCATGCAAGTAACCGTTTACAACTATTTAGATGCGTGTTTTAAGTTTGAGCCCCTGTTTAAGGTGATTTTTGAATTCTCTGACGACTCTCATTAGGTTGTGGTTAATTGTTGTGAAATACTGCCATTCTTTTGCTCTTCTCTCTCTCTTCCTTGCTTTCCTTCATTCTGTATATATGTGTTTTGCTTAATTTAGTTGTATGTTAGCTATAGTTACATTTATTAAATCTCTTATATTCACAAATTGATTGTCTCTGTGTGCTGCTCATAATTCGAAGTCACTGAATGTGCTCCTTGCTACATGCTAAACTACTGCTAGTACTGTATAAGTAGGAAGGCTATTGTTCCTTGGCCAGGAAAATAATCTTTCCTAGAACTGATAAATAATTATATTGCCTGCTCGGTGAACAGACAGATCAAATGATTGTAATATCGATTCTGCTACAGTTAATTCTAATATCTAATATAAATATTTATTATTAATTATAACCAGTTATAATTAATTATAAATATTCCTCTTTCGAGCTAATTTGCTACAACTTCCCAATTTTAAGTTGTATCACTGGGCTTTTGCTCTACGTCCCCTATTTAGCTGGTATGATGATAAAATTGATGTTTCTTGGGGTTCCCTAGAGGGAAACTTGGTTCTTCCTCTGAAGTTGGATGAAGTTTTGTTTGCTAATATCCCTCTAAATAAGTGTAAACTTTGTTTTGGTCCTTTAGTGTCACGTTCTGTCAGTCTGGAGAGCAGCAGAAAAAGTTTGTGGTATCCGTTCTAATTGGAATCCCCACTCTCCTATCTTTAATAATTATGGTTTGCTCATTGGTAAGCACCCTTTTAAGTTTGGCCAGTGTCGACAGTGGTACGACAAAGGGATTCACTCATTGGGTGATATAATGGGTGACAAGGGCCTTTACACCTTTGAACCAAGAACTTTCTATTCAGTTTAACCTGCAGAGCTCCACCTTTTTTTTTACTTACATTTGAGGGCAGCCATGAAGACCTATGGGGCTCCCTTGGATGGCTCCTCTTAAAGACCACCATTTACTGGAAGTATTATGTGAGACCCAGGGAACAAGAGGACTAGTTTCTAAATTGTATGTTTTTTTCTGGATAAAATGTATCCTCCTCTGACAATAGACTCCTCCTGGCGGACAGATATTCCGGACCTTTCCCCTAGTTTTAATTGGGACCATGTGTGGGTCATGGTAATGCATGCTTCTAGGAATCCGGATCATCAACAAATCAATTTTATTCATAGGACTTATATGACTCCACGTAAACTATATAGTATGAAGGTTAAACTTGATCCTAATTGTACACTTTGCCATACAGGGGAAATTGGTACTTTTTATCACATGATTTGGGAATGCCCTGGGGTTGCTAACTTTTGGAATATGGTTAAAGAAAATTTGTCCACTATATTAAATGTTTCAATCATCATGCACATGCATTTTGTCCATTTTCAAAATAAGTGATCATTTTGCTCTTGGTGCTTGTACTGCAGATTCAGAAGGTTTGGTGACCAAATATAAAACAACGCCAAAACATCCCATACGGAAATGTAATATATGACATATATGTCCCTATATCAGTAGTGATGTTGTCATATATGTTACATATGAGGCAATATATTGTTATCACATATTCTGGATATATGTATGTGTATGTTTATAACATATATGACATTCCCATAGTAAAATTTGTATATAAACATATATTTAAAGTATGTATATGGTTAATTTTTATATGGTATTAGATGTTATGACCATATATGTTAACAATATATATCAAAATTTTATATAGTACTATATGTTTTGACCATTTGTTAACAATATATTGAATTTATATATACAAGTTTATTAGCCATATATGCACAAAAGATACAGCTCATTGTAAATCATATAACAAAATTACTTTTTGCTTAATTTTATTCATTGTTTCAATTCAGTTTTCTGGGGGAAAAGTAGAGATGAATGTGTAACGTTCAAAAAAATGCCAATAAGCCTAAATGTCAATGATTGGATCAGTTCTTGTTGTAGAAAAAGGAATGTGTTATAGACTTAATTTACTTAATTTAACACTTAATTTAACTGTTTGTCCATATGCGTCATTGTACTAAAACGCAATTCATTATACTAGATGCACGAATCAGCGTGATTGTGTTTGAACCTCACAATACTGCTTCTGGGCATGCGCCAGAATTCAAACACAACCGCGCTAACGGCAGAGTCTGAGCAACGGCTGCAGCTAAACAAACAGTCATCTGCGTTAAGATGTTTTTCTTAGCAAGTGGAAGGATAACAAATGTGCCAGCACCGTCACATAAAGTTTAAACGACAATGATTTTATAGACGGGCATGAAGACAGACCAACAACATCACTGAGTGGAGCACTGGATGAAACGCCCTTGAGCTGCAGAGGTGCAGGTAATTTACACTAATTTATTCAACGCTTTATTAAAATTCATATGCTAATATTACAGAGAAACTAAGTGTTATATGATTGTTTTGGACTGCAAGAGCCTCTGTCCCTATACACATCAGTTTCAAATATTCCCTGTCAGTGTTTTATATATGATGTTATGATTAACGTTACAGCTTCATTGATGTGTTTTGCAATTTGCTCGCGTTAAAGTTTATTTTAACTATATACTATTGGATAGAGATACTATAAGCGCATCGTTTTCACTGGATAAGCAATGCAACGTTTTAAAATTAATTAAAGCTCTCTGACAAAAGTAATGGAGCAAAATTACGTTATAATGTTTATCTCTGAGATGTAGTCTAGTCTAGACTATAACTATAAACCTGCACAAAATGGAATTACTCAAATACAAGCACCTTGAATTCATACAGTACTGTACTTTGTTATATTGCACCAAGTACATTGACATGTCAGTGACATGCCTATGGTGGGTGCATAAGCACATACATGTGCATATTACATAAAGGTACAGTACACTAAAAGATGTGACTTTGGGGTTTTGAAAATATGAGGCCCTTTCGCACCGCAGGAACCTTTTCATAGTACCCGAACTAATTGTGGAACTACCCACTTTTTGGCATGTTCGCACCGCGGGAACTAGGAACTGTTTTAGTTCCCAGAACTCCGTTTGGAGGAACTAAATTAGCTCCTACTTCAGAGCAGGGTCTAAAACAGTTCCATAGGAACTATCGTGACGTAAGTGTACACTGATTGGCTAAACGTGTACGAAAACGCCCTCACCCGCCATGATTTAAAATGCTGTGTAAACACATACTGTGTGAACATTGCATCGACTTATATTTTGCAAGAATGGAGAACAGCGATAGATGGACGGACGCTGAAGTGCAGGTACTTTTGAACAATTTTTGCAACGGAGAAAATCCAGTTGGAATTCGAAGGAACAAAACGCAACATTACGGTGTTTGCATCTATTGCTTCTCAGCTAGCGGCGCTGGGTATCCAGCACACAGCTAAGGAGTGCCATGACAAAATTAAGAAGTTAAAACAAGACTACAAATGAATTAAAGACCACAACAATCAGAGTGGCGCCGACAGAAAATCGAGCAAGTGGTACCAGCTACTGGACAGCATGGTTAGCCTATGGTAGTCAATTTTGTTCATATCTTTGCTGATAATTGTGCTTTTCCTGTTTGTGTCCCTTGAAAAGGTAATGAAAATAGAAATGGAGGCTGAACCTGCAGATTGTGGATGGCACACTCTTAAAACAGATGTGTTAAAAACAACACAACCTGTGTTATATTTTAACACACCTGTGTGTCAAGTTAAGGACAACACATTTTGTGTTAATTTTAACTCAAACAGTGTTATTCTTCTTAACACAGGTTGATATTCTTCAAATATTTAAATAGTGCACCTTTAAGAATAGCACATCTATGACACAAATTGTGTTATTTATGACACATTAATGTGTTAAAAAAAGGGATGTGTTAAAAACAACACATCCTGTGTTAAGTTTTAACACACCTGTGTGTCTAGTTAAGGACAACACATTTTGTGTTAATTCAATTTTAACAACCAGTGTGTTATTTTTCTTAACACAGGCAGTGTGTTAAAATTTAACACACTAATGTGTCATAAATCACACGATTTGTGTCATAGATGTGCTGTTCTTAACCAGTTAAAATGAATGCAATACAAAAAATCTATTTTTAAAATATATATATTTATTAAAACTTGACTGCTACATTTACACCAAGTCAATTTTCACATGTGATTTGAATACTGAACATTAATAATACAAAAAGCACTGAGGACGTTATTTGGAGGACCTTCAGGGATTAACACTGCTCAGAGATAAAAGTGCTTAATGAGAATTAACAGAGGTTTAGATGTTAATTTTATTTCACAAAACATCACCATCACCATCACTGCGGTCAGTGTTTGCTTTAGTTGGGCTCTTGACTCTTGACTTTATAACATTAGTTTTTCTCTGGCTTTTGTAAATCTTTGTTTACAAAACACTTTTATTACTACAAAACAGCCAGAAAAAGCCCATGATCAGTTGGTTTTAGCTGATCAGTGAACTAGTTTAAAAAAAAAAGTCTAAATCTGTGGTTATATTTGATGTTAAATTAATTTAGTGTTGTTTTAATCACATAATTTGTTAGATTTAATAATAAAAAAAAACATTTTGCACAAGGCATTTTGAACATCTGTGCTGTTCAGATACAAACTTTCATCAAGAATCAGCATATGAATCTCAATGATGGTGACAATAAACAAAAAGCTTCATGCTGCAGTGCATTCTGGGTGCACCAATCAAAACTCATTCATGGCTCCCAGAATGCATTGCAACACGAATAAATTATACACCTGGATTGTCTTAGTATTTTCTTTTATTCTTATTATTTGCTTTAATTGTTGCTATTTTTGATGTGACTTTATAGTAGCTTGCTTTGTGATTTTCAAAGATGTTTATCTCAATGTTTTGTTGATTGTCACCATTGTTGAGATTCATATGCAGATTCTTCATGTCAATGTGTGCCATAAATAGAAGACTTTTGTCCACAATTGTTTTAATTGTACAAACACTATTAAAATTCAATCTGCAAAAACAAATTTCTAAAACAAGCTTCTTTTTTCAATACTGTGAAATGCAACAGTCAGTGAACCAAGCTGCTACATGATGATTACTTCCAGCATATTTCCTCCAAATTTTCTTTACTACAGTAATGTGCTTCGCAAACACAAAACTACAGCAATAATAATAAAAAAAAAAAAATCATAATTTTGTAAAGTTAAGGATCAAGAGCCCAATTAAAGCAAACACTGACCACAGTGATGGTGATGGTGACGTTTTGTGAAATGAAACACATCTAAACCTCTGTTAATTCTCATTAAGCACTTTTGTTTGACATAAATAAAGCCAAACTGGTTAGTAATAAGTGAAGCTGGCGATGCTGTTTGTGGAGTGGTTTAATCCTTGTGATATTTAATGTTTTATTTCAGTTGATTTCCTCTAAGTCTGTGACTAAGTCAGTTGTAGTTGTGTTTCTGTTTGTCTCGCTCTGTTTTTCTGTTTCTCTTTCCTTCAGTAATTCTGCTTGTTAACATTCTCATTAAGTTCAACTCTGCTTCAGTGTTACTTTAACACTCTGTATTGTGGGATCAAATACACTCTGAGCAGTGTTAATCCCTGAAGGTCCTCCAAATAACGTCCCCCAACAGTTAAAGAGCTCCACATCATGAGCATCTCGGGAAACATTCTGGGAACATCATTGACACCGGCGGGACACTCAGAGAATGCTCTGGGAACATTATATTTCTGGTGGCGAAATCCATTTACCTGACCTGAGTGCGTCCACGTCATCCACCAATGAAAAAGAGGCATGAATTTGGTTAACAGCTTGTGGAGTGATGTAGGCAGCAATGTGATTGGATGATAGTTAACACATATTGTGTTGGACACACTGTGTTGTTTCTCACTCTCTCTCTTTCTTTTTACACATGATCAACTTAAAATTACACAAAATGTGTTAAGTGAAAGTCGTGACGTATTGTCAAGTATGGTGACCCATACTCGAAATTGGTGCTCTGCATTTAACCCATCCAAGTGCACACACACAGCAGTGAATAGTGAACAAACACGCACACACCCACCGTGAACACACACCCGGAGCAGTGGGCAGCCATTGCTCCAGCGCCCAGGGAGCAATTGGGGGTTCGGTGCCTTGCTCAAGGGCACCTCAGTCATGGTATCGAAGGCAGAGAGAGTGCTGTTCATTCACAATCCCCACCTTCAATTCCTGATGGTGCGAGAATCGAACCGGCAACCTTTAGGTTACAAGCCCGACTCCCTAACCATCAGGCCAAAATGGCCATAACACAAAAAATGTGTTATTATTTAACACATCCTTTTTGAGAGTGCAGTGATGTGAATGATGGAGCATCTACCCAGAAAAGGTTACATATTTTATTGAAACAAAAACTAACATCTGCAATATACATGTAAACAAATCAACTACCCTTTTTAATTTATTTTATCCAGGCCAAAACAATGCACTCATTAGTTATTATGAATGTCTACTATTTATTTCACTGATGCTAAATAGCAAATGAAATTGTAACCTTAGTTGTGAGCTCTGTCTTTGAACACTTGGGTTACTGTAGTATAATTATTCATGTCTGTACAGGCATATTATTTGCATGGGCATGTAGGCTGTGCTTTGTTGTTGTTCTGCCTTGTCCTTAAGAAGGTGGAGCTCAGATCAAGTGGTATCTGGGAATATTTTACAACTACAACTTATGATTATTACTTAATTAGTATTCTATAGTCTTTTAAATAATCTTTACCAACTATGTTTTAATACTCAATATACACTACTCACAAAAAGTTATGGAAAATGTAAAAAGTTCATGCTACAGTGAAATTATATCATGAAAGTAGGGCATTTAAGTAGAAGCATGCAGTGGTAATTTCTTCATCTCAAACAAACGGTGGTGGCTATACCACAACAAAAATGTCAATGTCTCAATAACTTGTCATGTGTCCTTGAGCATCAATTACAGCTCGACAACGATGTCTCATGCTGTTCACAAGTCGACTTATTGTCTGGTGAGGCATGGCATCCCACTCTTCTTGAAGAGCTGCCCTCAGGTCACTGAGGTTCTGGGGTGAAGGGTTACGACCCTCTGCACGACGACTCAGCTGATCCCATAGGTTTTCTATGGGATTCAGATCTGGAGAAAGTGCAGTCCACAACATTTGAGGTACCCCAGCCTCCAGCAGCCGTTCCCTGATGAAGCGACCTCGATGAGCTGGGGCTTGTCGTCCATGAAGATGAAATCAGGCCTGTGTTGCTCATGCAGAGGCACAATGACTGGATTAATGATGTTATTCAGGTAGTATTGTCTTGTCACAGTACCATTCACAAGGTGTAGGCCAGTTCTGTATTGACTAAACACACCTGCCCAGACTGTAACGGCACCACCTCCAAAGGCTCATCTGGTGACAACAGTGGCTGATGCATAGCTTTCTCCTTGATGTCTGATTTCACAGGCCTGATTTCATCTTCCTGGACGACAATGCCCCAGCTCATCGAGGTCGCTTCATCAGGGAACGGCTGCTGGAGGCTGCCGTACCTCAAATGGAGTGGCCTGCACATTCTCCACACCTGAATCCTATAGAAAACCTATGGGATCAGCTGAGTCGTTGTGCAGAGGGTCGTAACCCTGAACCCCAGAACCTCAGTGACCTGAGGGCAACCCTTCAAGAAGAGTGGGATGCCATGCCTCATGCCACATTATTTGTTGTGGTATACCCACCACTGTTGTTAGCTTTTGTTTCAATAAATTGTTTTAGATGAAGAAATTACCACTGCATGCTTCTTCTTAAATGCCCTACTTTTATATAATATCACTGTAGCATGAACTTTTTACTATTTTCATAAATTTCAGCTGAAAGTCAAATATCCCTAACTTTTTGTTAGTAGTGTATTTGTTATCTTATATGTAGTTAAACACTTTTAAGACATTGCACAGTTCTAACTTAAAAGCAAAATTAAACTGGTACAGTGTTGGATTGCAAGACTTAAGCAGATTAAATGTATATATTTTAACACCATATTGATTAATATCAAGTTTAGTTTACTGTACCACCCAACACTACCAAAGTTAAAAATTGCTTTTAAATGTTGAGCACTTCCTGAAATATATATAGGGTTCAGACAATTTAATTTTTAATATGATACATTTAAGTGTAAACGTAATTCTGGGCCTAGTAAATCAATTTATTTTAATTATATTCTAAAAACCTAACTTTTACTAATTTCTTACAGATGCAGTGATCCAGAAATTTCTTCACCGGGGTCCTCTTGGGGATGGCAATAATCCAAAAACTACCCAAGCTGTGGGAACACAAAACTGTACACCTTTAGCTGAACCACTACAATTGGTTGATGTTCTGTTTCTTATGCCTGTTCAGTGTTTTGATCAGTTATATATGTAATTGTTTCTTATTTTTTTCTTTTTGATTGTGCAGCTCAATAAGATTGTTTTTTTTTTTTTCTATTTAAATAAAGACTGTTTAAATAGATGTTACTTTTTGTAGCTTATTGCACCATTTAACATTTTAGGCTTAAGGCATGAAATGTGCAATGCACTGCAACTTTGTAGATACATACAACCTGCATTAAAAGATAATTTTAAAGATCAAAGGTCACATATTAAAAGATCAAATATATGAAACCATATATTTCATAATTAAAAGACTGCCATATATAAGTGACACGTCACATATATGTAAATAATTTGCAATGCATATGTCTAATTTGTATATAACACATAATTAAAAAAGACATATCTCACATATATTAATTATATACATTACATATATGGCAATAAATGTATTATACATATATAAACATATATTTTTGTATGGGGTAGACTTATATGTCAATATATGAAATTGTTCCATTTTCTAATAGGATTCATATATGAATAGGGCATATATAAAACATGTATTGCATTTATGGGTATTTCGTATATGCACATATATTACACTTCTGTATGGGATAAAACAAAACTCAAATCACAACATCAGATTCTCATTTTGCGATGATTTTACCAACATCAACAAGGAGCTAATAACACCTGATCTCACTTTACTTTGGCATTTTCTGCCACAACAAAAACACAGCTACAACAGCCAAAGAAAAGCTAACACAAGAAATGTGAGGACCAAGATCCACTGCCCAAGAACACTGCCCACCACAATGGTGACTTCAAATGAAAAATATCAACATCTAAACCTCTGTTAATTCTCAATAAGAGCTTCTCTAGATGTCTGACTGAAATAAAGTCAGTCTGGTTAGTAATGAGTGAAGCTGGTGACGCTGTTTGTGGAGATGTTTGATCATCCTCTGCTGAGATCTTCAGAGATTGAATGTCTTTGATTTGCAGTTGATTTTACCAAATGCTCAATCATCAGTAATTTGATAATTTCATTGTCTCATAAACTTCAACAATGCTTCAGTGAAGATTCTTTTATTTTCATGATTTTTGGACAAACAGTGTCTGTGGATTGCTTTGCAATTACAAATGGAAATTACATTAAAATAACATGAGTTTAAATCTAATGCACTAGTTTTTAAACTTGTACTGAAGTTCTATGAACGTCTATATCTGACGCACAGAACGTCAAAAAAAGACGTCATAAAAACTTTCATTCTGCCTCCTCAGTGGACGTCTTTTCAACGTGTGCGAAGACTTCAAAAAGATGTCCTTTGGACGTAACGTTGCCCAGTGGGTAGGTTTAACATCAGAAAAACATCAATTTTGAGCCCAGCCCTCCTGGTGTTCTTGGGTCTTCGGGAGGTGAATCTCTTAGTGAATGGCCAGCACCTCATCAGCAACTCGAAGGACAATGCAGTGGACAGTGGAACGAGGCATGTCAAACACTCTGAAGACCACTCTGTATGATGCACCACTGGCCAGACAGAAGAGAAACACCAGAGTCTGGATTGTGGCACTTCTCAGAAGATCCAGTAGCACTGTCAGGGCCTCCATTCTCAGCCCAAAACCATTAAAAACCTGTCCAGTGCTGGCACATTCAGCATTATCCTGCAGTACAGGGGTCTCGTCTGATTTAGGGAAAGAAGGAAAAGAGAAATTGTTTAGAGCTATGACCAGAGGTGGGTAGTCCAGGGGCCAAAGAGTAAAAATCCTGCCATATTTTTGTTCCACCCATGAACTCAGCAGCTCATTTCACCAGAGGAGGAACCAAGACATTCCTTTCAAGTCTCAAGTCAAATCCCAAGTCCTCAAAGAGTTAAAGTTAATGAGATAATTAAGTGATTAATTAAAGGATGACTGTGCATTCGTGATGAACACCTGCTGTTATTTACAATTACAGAGGATCAGATGTTGATGTTTTATTGTTTGAAATCATGCCACTGTCATGGAGATCAGTGTTTGCTTTAGTTGGGCTCTTGACCATTGACTCTTGTGTTAGATCTCTTTCAGTAGTAATCCATGTGGTGTTGTAAAGCAGAGAGAACAGTGCTCTACAATGATCAGATAGTCACCATGAGCTGGTTTGATTGTATCAAAAGTAGGTTTTGTTTCATTTATAGGTTTAGGATTTGCATAATCAATCCTATTAAACTACAGCATGCAAGCAAACTGTTCCTCTAAGAATTACAGTGAAAGAATTGTAAATGTAACACATACAAAAATTTGAACTCCAGTAATATTTAGACACACACAGACATCAAGAACCAGCATATGAATCTCAACAATGGTGACAATCAACAAAATGCTTCATGCTGCAATGCATGAAAAACTCCCATCATGCAATGCAGTATGAATAATTATTGTCACCTCTGTTGAAGATCATATGATTAATGTTCATGTCAAAAAGCCTGATCCTATACAGGATTTTTTTCTTCTTAATATCAAAGCATTATGGTGGAACTTGCTTAATAGGATTTTTTTATTTTATTTTAGTTTTTTAATAGTCAAATGTAGTTAATAAACCAAATAGAGAAACACTACGATCAGAGAGTTTTAAACCAATAACATTCATTCATCATAAGTCACAAGCAAAAACAAATTTACTGCTTCAAGCTTCAATTAAGTGTTACACAAAAGTTTGCTATAAAACAATATTGCAATTGCTTAGAAACAAATTTCATTGAATGATTAAAAGGCTCAAGAACCCAACTAAAGCAAACACTGACCACAATTATGGTGGCAAGGGGTTTTATTTATTTATTTATTTATTTTTCCAGTTAATTTCATCCAATGCTGTGGCTGAAGTCAGTTGTAGTTCTTGTGTTTCTCTTTTCTTCAGTGATGTTGATTGTTAACATCAGGTGTTCATTACTAATGCTCAATCATCATTTAATTAGTCACTTAATTATCTCATTAACTTTAACTCTTTGAGGACTTGGTATTTGACTCGAGACTTGCTTGTGACTTGAAAGGAATGTCTTGGTTCCTCCTCTGGTGAAATCAGCTGCTGAGTTCATGGGTGGAACAAAAATATGGCAGGATTTTTACTCTTTGGCCCCTGGACTACCCCCCTCTGGCTATGACAAAGTAATTGGTAGAAGAAATATTGAGATACTTTAGTAAACTACTTGTAGTAACTACTAATACCACACTGGGGAAAAACTACTAGTCATATTTAAAAGAAAACCTTAGTTAAAGGGATAGTTCAACCAAAAATTCCAAACCTGGAACAACTTGAGGGTGAGTAAATGATTGCAGAATTTTAATTTTTGGGTGAACTATCCTCTCATTAAAAGTATTATCTTGCATACTCTAATATACTTAAGGTATTGGGAGTAAAAGTAAAGGCATAGGCCTACAGTATTGTTCTGAAAAATAATTTGTCAGGATGATTTTGCATTAATATTACTGCTACACTAATGTGTATGTTGCATTTTACCAGTGCTGTATCCGAGTCCAGTGTCGAGTCCGAGTAATTAATAAATTGAGCAGAGGTGGGACTTTCAAAGAGTTAAAGTTAATGAGATAATTAAGTGACTAATTAAATGATGACTGTGCATTAGTGATGAGCACCTGTTGTTATTGAGAATTACAGAGGATCAGATGTTGATGTTTTATTGGTTAAAATGATGCCACCATCATGGAGATCAGTGTTTCCTTTAGGGACTGAAAACGTTTTCTGATGCTGAAGAAGAAAACACTATGCATTAAGAGCTGTAAGCATTTGTAAAAGAAAATAATGATTTGTTGTTTTGTTTAAAGATCACGTTTTTCATTTAGTTTTGGCTTTATAAGAAAATGCTTCCATATTTCCCAAACAACAAAATAAATACTGTTTAACCTGATTGTCCAATTCAATAAGTTTACGTCCCGTAAGTAATTCACTAATGAACTTTGTTTGTTCACTGATCAGTGTTGTGTGTGATTGTGTTGTAGAGCAGCTGCAGTATCTCTCAGCTGTATCAGTGCAGTCACTGTGACTCTGACTGACGGAGGTTTTTGTATGAGACATTATCACTGTGTGAACACCCAGTTATTATTTATGTAGTTTATTGCATAACAGTAATAATCTCCTGTATCTTCAGGATGGACTCCACTGATGGTCAGAGTGAAATCAGTTCCGTGATCGGCTCCATTTCCACTGAATCTAGATGGAGTTCCAGTATGAAGGGTTTTGATGCTGTGAACTAAAAGTTTAGGAGCTTCTCCAGGTTTCTGTAGGTACCAGGAGAAACAGTTCTTACAGTGACCATCTGACTGGCGTCCAATGGCGCTGCTGGTTTTACAGGTCAGAGTGACTGTTTGTCCGTTCTGAACATGTTTCTCTGTTGGAGTCTGAATTACAGTCACCTGTCCTGCAGAGTCTGAAGAACAATTAAAGACTTTAACTTTTCTCCAAAAAAAAACAAAAAAAACAAAAAAACGAATTGAATTAAAAAAAAATATATATATATATATATATTTGAACTTCAATTAATCTATACATTAATGCACATGGTCTTACCTTCAAAACATATTCCTAAGATCAAAATCAAGATGATGAATGTCATTTTAGTTGTTGTGTCTGTTATGACGATAAATAGTGTCAGTCATGAAGTGTTAAACTCACAGCACTATAAACACTCTCAGAGCACTGAAGCATGTGCTGACGATGCAAAGAAGTGGGCAGGATTTACTACAGCTTTAAGCCACAGCCTTAGATGAAATCAACTGAAGATAAAAAAAACATTAAATATCTGAAGATATCAGGAAAGGGATGATCAAACAACTCCACAAACAGCATCACCAGCTTCACTTATTAATAACCAGACTGACTTTCTGTCAGACATCTACAAAAGATCTTATTGAGAATTAACAGGGGTGTAGATGTTGATATTTGTTTCATTTGAAGTCACCATTGTGGTGGACAGTGTTTGCTTTAGTTAGGATCTTGGTCCTTATACTTCCTGTGTTAGCTTTTCTTTGGTTGCTCTAACTCTGTGTTTGAGAAACACTTTTATTGCTGTAAAGGAGCTCACAATTAAGCGAGATCAGGTATTGTTAGCTTCTTGTTGATGAAAAAACATCACCAAAGTAGCAGCTGATGTAGTGATTTTAGTTTTGTTTATTACTTGGCATTTTTAGCCAATCTTTTGAAGCTGTACAGGCACGAAAAGCATTGAAATGATCATTAATCTAAAAGGAAGACAAAACGCATGAGATATTTTGATTAACGCATTATGTAGTCACACACAGACATCAAGATTTTGCATATGAATCACAACAACGGTGACAATCAAAACAAACAAACAAAAAAGCTTCATGCTGCAATGCATGATGGGTGGCTTCATAGTACAAACTCATCCTTAATTCCCAAGCTTTTTTGTTTTTATTGTCACCGTTGTTGTGATTCATGTGAAAAATCTTGATGTCTGTGTGTGACTACAAAATGCGCTAGCTTTAAATATTTTGTGTACATGCTTTTAATACATAAACACTAAGTTAAACCACAACATTAGATGTGATTTTGTCATCACACACAGACATCAAGAACCAGCATATGAATCTGACCAATGGTGACAACAAAATGCTTCATGCTGCAATGCATGAAAAACTCCCGTCATGCAATGCAGTATGAATAATTATTGTCACCACTGTTGAGGATCATATGATTAATGTTTATGTCAAAAAGCCTGATCCTATACAGGATTTTTTTTTTCCTTCTCAATATTGAAGCATTATGGCAACATTTACTTTACCCTACTTTACTTTTAGTCATTTAGTAGATGCTTTTATCCAAAGCGACTTACAAATAAGGACAACAGAAACAATAAATTGTAGTATTAAAACAACTAAAACTGATCCAAAACTAAAAGCTAAAACTTTATAAATAGTATATACACACACATTAAAAAAAAAAAAAATTAAATGAAAAATGCATATGACAAAATTTCTAAACTTAACATTTAAATGAAAACAAAATAAAGCTACAAACAATTCAAAATATTAAGAGAACAAAAGGTATAAGAGTGTAATAATGATTCTAACATAAAACTAAGTCAAACACCAAAAACATCTACATGTATGTACACATACACAGACATATATGCACGCACGCACGCACGCACGCACATCCATAGGTTCAATATTATTTCATTTCCATGTAGTTTGTTGAAGTAATAAAATAACTCAAATTAAATAAAACTAAAACTTAATAAATAACTTATACAGACATAATAGAATAAAAACTAATCAAATGACAAACATTACTACAACTGTAACTAAAATTAAAATAGATAACATATACAAATCAAACTACATTAGTTTAACAGTAATCCTTAAAAAATAACTGTGCCAAACATACAAGTAAGAAATGGTTATAAAAACTGAAAGAAAAGTGAAACAAGTAATAGGAAAGAGAATAAATGAAAAGCGATACTTATCCCTTGCCGGTGTCCCTGTCCGGTGGAGTCGCTCGGTAGAGTTGATGGTCTTCACACAACGAGAGCTTTTTGTGACAGAGCATTTGCTTAATACGATATTTTTTTAGTTCTGTTGTAGTCAATAAACCAAAAAGAATAATGCTAAAACCAGAAAATTTAAACCAGGAACAACCAGCCATTATAACTTAAAAGCATAAGGTAAACTACAGCTTCAAAGTTTGATTCAGTATTGCACAAACGCTTGCTGTGAAACAATATTACAATTGCTTAGAAGTAAATCTCCTTGAATTGTTAAAAGGCTCAAAAACCCAACTAAAGCAAAGACTGACCACAATTATGGTGGCAATGTTTTTTTTTTTTTTTTTTTTTTTTTTTTTTTAATGTATTTATTTATTTATTTTTCTTCCAGTTGATTTCATCCAAGGCTGTGGCTGAAGTCAGTTGTAGTTATTGTGTTTCTCTTTTCTTCAGTGATGTTGATTGTTAACAGCAGCTGTTCATTACTAATGCACAGTCATCATTTAATTAGTCACTTAATTATCTTATTAACTTTAACTCTTTGAGGACTTGGGATTTGACTTGAGACTTGCTTGTGACTTGAAAGGAATGTCTTGGTTCCTCCTCTGGTGAAATCAGCTGCTGAGTTCATGAGTGAAACAAAAATATGGCAGGACTTTTACTCTTTGGCCCCTGGACTTTCCACCACTGAACACATCCTTTTTGAGAGTGTAGCGAAGTAGATGTTGTTCATTCTAACAGTGCTTGTGAACTACTTTTTGTATTATTTATGTTCAATATTCAAATCACAAGTGAATATTGACTTGGTGTAAACATAGCAGTCAAGTTGTATATACACTATATATAAATTTTAAAAATAGCTTTTTTTGTATTGCATTCGTTTTATCTGGTTAAGAATAGCACATCTATGACACAAATTGTGTGATTTATGACACATTAGTGTGTGAAATATTTTAACACACTGCCTGTGTTAAGGAGAATAACACACTGGTTGTGTTAAAATTTAATTAACACAAAATGTGTTATCCTTAACTAGATAAAGATATAGCACAGGTGGTGTTATTTTTAACACATACACTTTTTTTAAACACACTAATGTGTCATAAATAACACAAGTTGTGTCATGGATGTGCTATTCTTAAAGCTACACTATTTAAATATTTGAAGAATATCAACCTGTGTTAAGAAGAATAACACACTGATTGAGATAAAATTAAAACAAGATGTGTTGTCCTTAACTAGACACAGGTGTGTTAAGATATAACACAGTTTGTGTTGTTTTTAACACATCTGTTTTATATGATTTAAGGGTGGGTTAAGGTGTAAGGGATGGGTCCACAGTGTAAACTATAAATGTAATTACAGAAATTAATTACATTTGTAACTACATGCAGATATTTTTTTTTAATATAAATGCAATGTAAAAACGTGTGTACACAATAAGTGCATTGTATCAAATTATTAATTTTGAATGTAAGTACATAATAGTTAAAGCCACCTAATATAAAGTGGGACCAAATATTTTTAAATGAATTGTAAAGAAATACAGTTTAACACAATTTAATATATTAAAATATATTGTAAATAGCTTAAACTTGATCTTATACATATCTTGAAATATGCACATATTTATTGTTTCAAAATAGTACATTTAATATGCATTTAGCATAGCATAATTTAAATATACTAAGTATGTCCAAAAAAGCACAATTTAAATACATTTCCTTTTCACCCTGGCTGCTTAGCTGCAGCAGAAGTGAAACTGGTGTGTTTCAGTCCAGATCATGTAACCAATCAAACAGTGACTCTGGGAGTGTGGCTGAAAATCTCATTTGCATTGTCAGGGTGAGTGATTGTGATCCTCTCAGAATAGAGCAGCTCTGTCTCCAGAGACCATGTTCAAACCCCAAGAGCTTTATTTGACTAGATTTACTGCTACTGATCAAGCTTCTGAAAAGCACCTGAACAAACACTACATGCATCTTCATCTGTTAGTTGAATGATGTTGTCAGCAGAGGTGGGTAGAGTACCCAAAAACTGTACTCAAGTAAAAGTAAAAGTACTTGAAGAAATATTTACTCAAGTAAAAGTAAAAGTAATAGTCTGAATAATTACTTGAGTAAGAGTAAAAAAGTATCGGATAAAAAAACTACTCAAGCAGTTAGTTACTAGTTACTTTGGATCATATACTGAAAATAGTCTATTTTTATTTAGATATATAAATTTTATCTCTCTCTCTCTCTCTCTATATATATACACACACACACACACACTGCCATTCAAAATACTTTTAATGTTTTTTTTTTATTTTTTTTATGTAATTTATTTCAGTGATGCAAATCAGAATTTTTATCAGCCTGATTTATTATCAATGCTGTTCTTTTATAGCTTTCTATTCATAAAAGAATCCTGAACAAAATGTCACAGCTTCCAAAAAATATTAAGCAGCAAAACTGTTCCCTGTTGAAAAAAAACAGCTTTTGCTGGTAAGGTATGTTTTGAAGCATGGGAGGCTGGTTTGAGCTGATTTAAGCTGGTCCTTTGCTGGTTTATGCTGATCCTTAGCTGGTTTAAGCTGGACATGTGCATGACCAGCATAAACCATCATCCCAGCTTCAAAACATATCTAACCAGCAGATGCTGTTTTTTTTTTCAACAACACTGATAATAAATCAATATATCTGAATGATTTCTGAGGGATCATATGACTCTGAAAACTGGAGTAACAGCTGTTAAAAATTCTGATTTGCATCACTGAATTGAATTAAATTATATTTTAAATTATATTAATTATGTATTATAAATGTATATGTATATAACCTCTGACACGGAGAAGAGTGAAAACTCCTCACATGACCGCTACTGAACATCTGAACATAACGAAACAAATACACATTGACGGATCTTCTTCCGTCTGTTCTGCTAAATGTAAACAAATGTAGCCTTTATTTCTGCAAGCGTAAATATTGTGAAAATATCAATATTAATTGTGTCTAGGCAAAGGCATTCCTCCTGGAACTAACGCGGGTTTGGCGGGTGTTCATTTCATACTCTGTGACGGCTTATTTAATGAATAAATTATACATTGTATTTAATGTGTAAGGTACATGTACAACAAACTGGTAATGTCATAATAGTATCGTGCACTGTAATCGAATCTCTACCTGTGGAACCGACAGCACACGCGGTGTTCATCTAATAAAGATCTTCATAGCTAGCAAACCATAGCCTTTGCAGACTTGCTTTCAGCTGACTGTAGATCCAAATCCACGTCTTCAGCGCTCTTGATGTTACAGCTCTTCAGTGAGAACCGCTTCAGACGATCAGCGCGTGCGGCAGAACTGAACGAATCATTCAAACTGATTCGCGAACCGATTCACTGGTTTGCCAACTGGTTTGATCAAGCCTTCGAACAGAATTGACTCAAAAGAATGAATCATTTGCAAACGGGCATCGCTCAGTGCCCAGAAAAAAAGTAGACGGCGCGTTTGGAATAAATTGAAGGATTTTTAACTTGTATTACATTAAGGTAACGAGAGGAGCGTCGCCCACAGTAACGAAGTAAAAGTACCGTTTTTTCACTAAAAATGTACTTGAGTAAGAGTAAAAGTACCAATTTTTAAATATACTCTAAAAGTATTAGTTACCCAAAAAATTTACTCAAGTAAATGTAACGAAGTAAATGTAACTCGTTACTACCCACCTCTGGTTGTCAGACACAAATGGAGCTTGTTGAGAAGCTTTATTGAATGTTGCAGCAAACACAGCAGATTGAAAGATCAGCCAGTGCTTTGACACTAGAGCTCTCTTTCAGTATTGAGTTGTAAATGACTACAGCTGCAGCACTAGACTCATGTGAATCCTGCCTGACACAGGACACTCAGATACGGCTCATCTTCAGGAGAGAGCAGCGCTCACTGGAGAAACATCAGCACTGCGAGCGACTAACAGCGACTCTTGTGGAACGAGACCTCATGAGGAGCTCCAGCATGTGTTACTCTGCAGACGTACAGCTCTCCCTCTTCCCAGCGTGCTTTGCTGAGGGTCAGGACGCTACTGCGGCTGTAGCGGCCGTCCTGCTCGCTCTCTGCGCTGGTCACAACCCCCTCGGTGACCTCTGAGCCGTCCAGTGTCCAGCTCACCAGCGCCCCCTGTGGAGAGTAAGAGCTGAGCAGGCAGAGCAGTGCGGCTGAGTCTCCAGAGATCTGCAGAGAAGAAGGCGGCAGCAGAGACACTGAGGGCTTCACTGTGGGACCAGCTGCAGGAGACAAACACAACACATTAGAATTAGAAATTAATCAACTGAGTTATATTTTTTTATAAGCTGTGCTTGTATTAAAATGCACTGAATTATAAGCACAACATGTTCAAAATCACTGATTGATCTATAGAAAGTAGCTCCATTTATATTTTAAAGTATATATTTTTCATTTATTCTCTTTTTTCTATGTATAATATACATGTGATAAACTAATAAAATCAAGAGTGAGCCACATTATGAAAAAGTGAATAATTCAGTTCTACTGAATATCTAAACGTCACAATATTTTAGATTAAATATTTACTGTAAAATTATATTTATAAAATGTGTAACACTAGAACAGAACAGAATCAGAAGAATGAATGAGCTTTTTCACACAAAATCATTACTATTAATAGAAATAATTCTGTAGAGAATTAGTCAGTATTTTTAATATGATCATCATGTTTTAGGTGTAATATATGACCGCTGTCAATCAAACTGAACAGACTGCATTCAGTCACTTCTGCTGTCTGGACATGATGCTTTACATTTGACCCACAGAAAGATTTACATTCTTACACAATTAGTGTCGGAACAAATGATTGTTGGTTTGTGATTATGGATTTTTATGACATTTCATATATATTTCATATATATTTTCTAAAGAAACCAGTGCCGGCCCGTAGGGTTGTGGGGCCCTAGGCAGGATAATGAAAATGGGCCTCACTAGTGTAAAAACTGTCATAGCAATTTGAGGAGTTAAGAGACAGCACATTAATGACAATTTAAATATTTAAGCATAAATGTGCATTAAGTGTAAAACATTCAACATACACATGTAAAAAAAAAAAAAAAAAAAAAAATATATATATATATATATATATATATATATATATAGGAGTTCAAGTGAGCTATTCTGAGAGGCAATATCTGGTGAATTCCAAAATCTGGACACAAAAAATGTTTTCAGACAAACCTTTTCTTTACGAAAGATGATAAAGAACACAGAGTTTGTTGTGCATGATTGTAGGGCTGCACAATTTGGCCGATTTTTTTTTTTTTTTTATATGACTACAAAAAAAAAATGGTTATTGTTATTACTAAATAAACCCATTAAAGTAAATAATACGTATTAATAATGATTATTATCAGTATATTTCACAGAAAACTGCAGCATTAGGCTTCCTGTTAAAATGCAGGAGGCCTATAGATATAAATGTCTAAGGATTTATTATAAAATAAATTGTGAATAAAAAATCTTTGACAGTAATTTCTTAATTTTTGTCAGGAAATTTTATGCATCCACTGAAAGAGAGAAAAAAAAAACTCCTCTACACTGAAGAAAAACTTTACCCCAAATCAGGTGTTGTGAGCATTAGTGAGTGCACACATATAATGCAATGTCAGTTTCATTCTGGTAGTTGGAAGTGAAAAACTTATTGAAGTCGTAAATCATAGGACATTCCAGGAAATCCCTAATATGGACAAAGGCATACTATGGCATAGCTGAATTAAAAGCAAGTAGGCACGTTTTAACGGATGAGATATGTAGACAATAAATATACGATTGCGACTAAATGGTTTATCCGTGTTCTTCAAGCCATCTCGGGTATTTTTTATATGAATTAAGTAATGCAATGCTAATCAACATAGAATTTATCACTGTATAGAATACTCAAAAAAAATAAAGATTTTGCTCCGTTCTGTGAAACCACGTCAGCTCACAAAAGGAATTTATTTCAAACAGTCGACTGATGTTATGAAATGAATTTGGAGCAAAAACATGTCATTAAATGTTCTCTTTGTCGGACAACAAGTTTGAAAATAGGCTCAAACCCATGCACGAGTGCTACTGTGGTAAATTTATTGATCACACAGACCGATTTTTTTGTGCGTTTGACGTCGCAGTAGAACAGGTGAGTCATCCGTAAATATGGCGTGTTCTGCTCAAAGCAGCGCTGTGCAGACCGATCTCTGTTTTGACAAGTACCACGAGAGCGATTCAAAAGCTTAAGAGTCGTCTGCTCTCCAATCTGATGTCTTTGATTTCATACGCTGATCGGTCTGCGCAGCGCAGATGCATCTCGAACAAGCCTAATTAGAAACTTAATTGACAACCTCGCGGCCGTGGGGCCCTCCCCTTAAGGCGGGGCCCCAGGCGACCGCCTGTACCGCCTATTGGACGGGCCGCGGCACTGAATGAAACGGTCGTACAAAAACCTCTATTCCACTCGAGTGAACACAAACTCCAGCAGAGAGAGAAACAACACTTCAACACACTGATAGTAGAAACACCTCAGCTGTTAATGACACTCAGTCATTTAGTTTTAGTTAAATGATTTTTTTAAAAAGGAATAACAAAACACTTTTGCACAAAATACTTTTGAAATGTATGTCATTGCTTGAAGAACAATGTACTTTTCATAACCAGATGAAGTTTTGTTCTCTCATTTTCAATAGACATAATTCAGTTTGACTTTATATCCTATAGTTCTCATTTATTCTGTTGTCATGTGCTGATATAACACTTTTTAAAGAAATATATTTGATGATCTGTGACCTCTGAGGTGACCTTTGACCTCTTTTGTTCTTCATTTGCAGCTCAATCCTCTTGGATCACAAAAAAAATGCAGATGAATCAAACATTTCTCGTGCACACTAATCAATCTTTAGTAAAATTGTCTTTCATTAAATTCTTTAGGAGGTTTCTCGCATGCTCATCACACGG
Source organism: Spinibarbus caldwelli (assembly GCA_039654775.1). NCBI lineage: Eukaryota > Metazoa > Chordata > Actinopteri > Cypriniformes > Cyprinidae > Spinibarbus > Spinibarbus caldwelli. The sequence goes on from CM077264.1 coordinate 22,945,597, forward strand.
TTATAAAATCTGCCATTCTGTGCCGGAGCAAGAGCACCGATCAACAGCAACAACAACATACAAACAGAGGTGGGTAGTAACGAGTTACATTTACTTCGTTACATTTACTTGAGTAAATTTTTTGGGTAACTAATACTTTTAGAGTATATTTAAAAATGAGTACTTTTACTCTTAATCAAGTACATTTTTAGTGAAAAAACGGTACTTTTACTTCGTTACTGTGGGCGACGCTCCTCTCGTTACCTTAATGTAATACAAGTTAAAAATCCTTCAATTTATTCCAAATGCGCCGTCTACTTTTTTCTGGGAAATTAGCGATGCCCGTTCGCAAATGATTCATTCTTTTGAGTCAATTCTGTTCGAAGGCTTGATCAAACCAGTTGGCAAACCAGTGAATTGATTCGCGAATCAGTTTGAATGATTCGTTCAGTTCTGCCGCACAAGCTGAGTCTGAAGCGGTTCTCACTCAGAGTTGTAACAGAAAGTTTAAGAACATCAAGAGCGCTGAAGACGTGGATTTGGATCTACAGTCAATTGAAAGCAAGTCTGCAAAGGCTATGGTTTGCTAGCTATGAAGATCTTTATTAGATGAACACCGCGTGTGCTGTCGGTTCCACAGGTATAGATTCGATTACAGTACACGATACTATTATGACATTACCAGTTTGTTGTACATGTACCTTACACATTAAATACAATGTATAATTTATTCATTAAATAAGCCGTCACAGAGTATGAAATGAACACCCGCCAAACCCGCGTTAGTTCCAGGAGGAATGCCTTTGCCTAGACACAATTAATATTGATATTTTCACAATATTTACGCTTGCAGAAATAAAGGCTACATTTGTTTACATTTAGCAGAACAGACGGAAGAAGATCCGTCAATGTGTATTTGTTTCGTTATGTTCAGATGTTCAGTAGCGGTCATGTGAGGAGTTTTCACTCTTCTCCGTGTCAGAGGTTATAAACATATACATTTATAATACATAATTAATATACTTTAAAATATAATTTAATTCAATTCAGTGATGCAAATCAGAATTTTTAACAGCTGTTACTCCAGTTTTCAGAGTCATATGATCCCTCAGAAATCATTCAGATATATTGATTTATTATCAGTGTTGTTGAAAAAAAAAAACAGCATCTGCTGGTTAGGTATGTTTTGAAGCTGGGATGATGGTTTATGCTGGTCCTTAGCTGGTTTAAGCTGGTCATGTGCTGGTCATGCACATGTCCAGCTTAAACCAGTTAAGGATCAGCATAAACCAGCAAAAGACCAGCTTAAATCAGCTCAAACCAGCATCCCATGCTTCAAAACATACCTTACCAGCAAAAGCTGTTTTTTTTCAACAGGGAACAGTTTTGCTGCTTAATATTTTTTGGAAGCTGTGACATTTTGTTCAGGATTCTTTTATGAATAGAGAGCTATAAAAGAACAGCATTGATAATAAATCAGGCTGATAAAAATTCTAATTTGCATCACTGAAATAAATTACATAAAAAAAAAAAAAAGTATTTTGAATGGCAGTGTGTGTGTGTGTGTATATATATATAGAGAGAGAGAGAGAGAGAGATAGAGAGATATAGATATTTAGATAAAATTTATATATCTAAATAAAAATAGACTATTTTCAGTATATGATCCAAAGTAACTAGTAACTAACTACTTGAGTAGTTTTTTTATCCGATACTTTTTTACTCTTACTCAAGTAATTATTCAGACTATTACTTTTACTTTTACTTGAGTAAATATTTCTTCAAGTACTTTTACTTGAGTACAGTTTTTGGGTACTCTACCCACCTCTGCATACAAACTGTGTGTATATGCAACTTGTACTGTTGGTGAGTGCACTGTGTGACTACATTGTTCAAGAAGTTCAGTAAACTCATGGAAAAGATCCTCTTGTAGTGACTCATTTACACATCGGCCAGCACATTAAAACAAAACCAATTGCATGGATGACATAACATTAGTTAATATGTAAAATCAAAATACTACAATATGGGTTTGTTAGCAGGGTCATTCCTGGGATTCGGTAATATTTCTGTCCCCACAGTTTCTAAACAAACGCTATTCTCCATAATGGTGACAAATATACTTTTCAATAAAACCAGCATCTGAACCTCTGTATTTCTCAGTGAGAGCTTCTCTAGTAATAAGTGATGCTGTTTGTGGAGTTGTTTAATCCTCCTCTGCTGAGATCTTCAGAGATTTAATGTCTTTTATTTGCAGTTGTTTTGCAGTCTGCACTGAAAAAAATGACTCATTGGATTTACTCAATTTTTTTAAGGTAAGTGGTTGCAATCAATTTATTTTAGCTAAAATCAACTAAATTTGTTTATTTAAATGTAGCTAAAATAAATTGATTGCAACCACTTACCTTAAAAAAAAAGAGTAAATCCAATGAGTCATTTTTTTCAGTGTGTGGCTGGAAGTCAATAGTAGCTGTTGTGTTTCTGCTCGTCTCTTTTTTTCTTAAGCAGGTGTTCGTCACTAATGCTCAATCAGTACTAGATTAATCACTTAATTATCTAATGAACTGCAGTGCTGCTTCAGTCTTATTTTAACACTCTGTAGTATGCATACTGAGCAGTGTTCATTTCATTGTTTCATCTGGCTGACCCATGTGGGGCCCTCATGGAAACTGAGGACAAAACTGGCTGGACCCCAGTTAGATAGCCCAGGTGCCACCCATCTGGGCCCCACATAAGTCTGCTGGCTCGGCAGTTTGGTTCCTCCACCGAAAGTCCTCCACAGTGATACAATCTAATGAAACACTCGTACAAAAACCTCTATTTCACTCGAGTGAACACAAACTCCAGCAGAGAGAGAAACAACACTTCAATACACTGATAGTAGAAACACCTCGGCTGTGACAACATTTTTGTTTTGGAAAAATGCTTTTAAAAAAATAAAAATGAAACTTTCAAATAAAATACCTTTAAAATGTGCTGATATAACAATTTTAAAGATATATATTTAATGACCTTTGACCTCTTTTATCATGGATGATGTAGTGTTTCTCATAATAATGCTTCTGTTTTTCATATGCAGCTCAATCATCATGAATCCAAAAAAAAAAAAGAAGAAAAAAAAACCTACAGATGAATTAAAAATATCTTATGCACACTAATTGATCTTCAGTAAAACTGACTTTCATTAATTTGCTGAACAGTTACCAACAAAAATACAATGCAGCTCCAGGAGTACCACTGTTTCCTTACAGCATGAAGGTCATGGACCAGTAAATTAGATATTTCAAAAAGCTTTTTTTTTTTTTTTTTTTTTTTTGGTGAAAACTTTACTTTTGAAACCTCTGGCCCTGGATTCAACAATAGTTACACAATAATAATAATCACACTTTATTTTAAGGTCCAGTTCTCGCTATTAACAAACCATGCGACTTTTGCCTAAACAAACTTCCTAATTTCCTGCTTATTAATTGTTAGTAAGGTAGATGTTAAAAACAGGCATGCTAATAAGCAACTATTTAATAGTGAGAATTGGTCCCTATACTAAAGTGTTACAAAATAACATTAGTGAAAATTTTAAATCAAATATACTATAATATGGTTTTGTTGGCAGCACAAGTTGTTGTAAATCCTGCCCACTTCTTTGCATCGTCAGCACATGCTTCAGTGCTCTGAGAGTGTTTATAGTGCTGTGAGTTTAACACTTCATGACTGAGAGCAGAACACAACACAATCTTCATCATCACACAAGACAAAACAACAACAATGAACAACATCATCATCCTCATCTGGACACTCACACTGTTTGCACAAGGTTTGTAGCAAAACGTTCATAAAGACAATTCTTTTAAAATGTGAAATATACATCATTTTTAATTCTTATCCTTTGTTCCTTTCTTTCAGAGTGTAGAGGACAGATCACTGTAACTCAGAGTCCATCATTAATAACAGCAGCTCAAGGACAAGAAGTCAGAATAAACTGTAAAACCAGCAGTAGAGTGAGGGGTGGTGATGAGTTACACTGGTACTTACAGAAACCTGGAGAAGCTCCTAAACTCCTCATATATGAGACATCAAACCTTTACACTGGAACTTCATCTAGATTCAGTGGCAGTGGATCTGACAGTGATTTCACTCTGACCATCAGTGGAGTCCAGACTGAAGATACAGGAGATTATTACTGTCAGAGTGAACACTACATCAACAGTAAATATGTGCTCACACAGTGATAAAGAGTCGTACAAAAACCTCCGTCAGTCAGAGTCACAGTGACTGCACTGATACAGCTGAGAGATACTGCAGCTGCTGATGGATGTGAATCATCTCAATCACTCTTAGATCATTATATTACAATGCAGTACAATACAATATATCACAATATATTACACTTTGATCTGATAATGAAATTAATCTGTACTGATTAGGTTAATCGCTATAATGGCTGAACAAAAAAGCCTTAACTCTCAACATCTCAAAAAATCATTCACTGTCCACAGCATTGCAGTCAAAAACTGAATTAACCTTTATTACATTTTAAAATAAAACCAATTCTCACTATTAATTAGCATGGATGTTACTATTGGCTCTTCATTGGTACTTATAAAGCACATTTTAATGCCTTATTCTGCATGACCATATATTACATCCCTTTATCCTACCCCAGAACTATTAATAAGCAGCAAATTAAGAGTTTAATCAGGCAAATGTCATATTTAATAGTTAGTTAATTGTGAGAATTGGACCTTCAAATAAAGTTTTCTCTGACTTGTACAAAGTTAATTTTGACCTGTGTTGTGGTTAGTTTAACCTCTATAGAGGCTGAACAAAATAAAGTCTTCATGCTGAACATCCCAAAATATCATCCATTGTCAACAGAGTTGCAGTCAAAAACTGAATTAACTGAATTATTATATTTAAAAATTAAAATACAAATAATCAAAACACGTATTTGGTGCCTGTGCAGCAGCACGTCAAGCTGTGAGGTCAAAAACACATTTTGTTAAATAAATAAAAACTCTACATTTCAAAATGCTGAATACCTTTTTTCTACATATACTAACTCTATTAAAACACAGCAAACATGATTCAAAATCAAGTCATTCGGTCAAAACACTGGCACTGGTTTTCTGTCCAATAGGAACATAGAGTCAATCATAGTGCATAGACTGTCAAAATGATAACAATTAATGGCATTACAAAAACTGCATTACTTGTCATGTCTCTGTTCTACCTGCATATAATAGACAATATAAAAATCCATAATTTTTTTTTTTTTTTCATTTTTACATTGTGTTCATTCTTGGCAACATACTATCTAAAACTGAATGAGTCATTACTTTATAGAATGTACAATAGAACAAATAGGGTCCCCTATGTAGAAATTCAACTGGAACCTTGAACCTTCCCGTGGGTGAGTGTTGGATGTGGATGGTGTCCTCATGGTAGCTGATGTCAGGGATCAACAAAAATTCCAACATACATGACCTTCGGTTACTATGCAAGCTTGTTTCTGTCACAGAATAAAAAACATAAAAACAGTAATTGTGACCTTTTTATCTCACAATTCAGACCTATATTGTAATTGTGAGTTTACATCTTACAATCCAGACTTCATCAAAATACTGTAAATTCACAATTGGAAGAAAAAAGTCAGAATTCTGAGATAAAGTCACAATTACACTTTACCCTTTATATTCTATGACAGAAATAAGCCTTCATAGGTTCCACATGTGTAATGGGAAAAAACAAACAAACAAACAAACAAACATAAAGACTGCACAGTCTAACACACATTCTCACTCCTTTCTCTTACCTCTTCTCCCTTTTTCTGATCCAACTATTCCTCTCCCTCTCCCAGGCATTATTTTCTCTCTCTCTCTGATTCTTTGTGTTGTTCTGCATCCACAAAACCAGTTCAAAGAGGTCTTTTTTACTCTGTGTTGTTGATTTAATGGAAAGAGCTTCAACACCTGACTATTCCTCCAGCTGAGACTGGAATCAGCTATTTCTAAATATTTCAGTGATCTGTTACTTACAGTAAAAGTGCTTATCAGTTGTTACAATATTTTATATACAGATATTCTTTCAATACTTTTGAGCTGCTGTTGTAGCAGAAGCTTTATAATATATTTAAGGTTTGGAACATTAGGTCTTCAATCCTGACATGCTGTGTTTAAGCATCTGTAAATGAGACTAAAAAGATCCATGATTTTGGTTTTGGGTAAGCTTGTATGAAAAGAAAATGTAAGCAGTTTAGAAACATGGTAATTGACTGCATATTTTGTGAAAAGAACATGAATTGTGTTAATGGTATGGTCACAACAGACGAATGTTGTGCTAATTGTGTTTAGAGTTTTGAAAATATGACAACAGATTGGACAAAAGAATGTTAGCAATTGAAAAAAAAAACTGTAGTATTCAACTATTTTGTTTCCTCTAATGATAGATTGGATGATAAAACATTATTTTGCACATACATCTTCTCTTATATGTAGTGTATATGAGATATGATAGAGATATTAACACAAGTTGTTGTAAATCCTGCCCACTTCTTTGCATCGTCAGCACATGCTTCAGTGCTCTGAGAGTGTTTATAGTGCTGTGAGTTTAACACTTCATGACTGAGAGCAGAACAGAACACAATCTTCATCATCACACAAGACAAAACAACAACAATGAACAACATCATCATCCTCATCTGGACCATTGCAGCTTTTATTTATGGTAGAATGATCATTTTTGACAGTAATATTATGCTGTTGTTGTTTTATAGCATTTTAATATGCCAATATTGTACTATAAGTGAGATTTACATATGTATTGCTTTTCTTTAGAATCCAGAGGAATCACTGTGACTCAGCCTAAAGTTAAAACTGTCCAGCTCGGTGAAAGAGCTACAATAGAGTGTAGTCTGGATGTAGGACTAACCTCTAATGATTTGGCCTGGTATTAACAGAAACCTGGAGAAGCTCCTAAACTCCTCATTTATTATATAAACAGCCTCCAGTCAGGAACTCCATCTAGATTCAGTGGCAGTGGATCAAACTATGGAAGTGATTTCACTCTGACCATCAGTGGAGTCCAGACTGAAGATACAGGAGATTATTACTGTCTGAGTGCACACTATATCAGTGGTAGCTGGGTGTTCACACAGTGATAAAGAGTCGTACAAAAACCTCCGTCAGTCAGAGTCACAGTGACTGCACTGATACAGCTGAGAGATACTGCAGCTGCTGATGCTCATCTCAATCACTCTTCTATGTAAATCTCTATTGCAATGCAGAACACTATCTATCTATTTGCCCAACATTACAAGTAAATATTAAAATATGTAGGGTGAGCAAAATAATCCAATGTAGTATAAATCACACAAATCTAGATTACTTAAAAGACTTTTACTCAAACAGTGTGCAAAAGTCTTATTTAGTGCTGCTGCACTAATTGGCATTACTAGTTCCTGAAGGGATTAATTAACGATCCTATTTTAACAGAGGTTTAGATGTTGATATTTGTTTCATTTGATGTCACCATTGTGGTGGGCAGTGTTTGCTTTGGGATCTTGATCCTCATGCTTGTGCTAGCTTTTCTTTGACTGCTGTAGCTGTGTTTGTGAAATACTATTGTTGTACCAGAGAGAGCTGAAATCAAGTGTTAACATCTTTCTGTTAATGATGACAAAATCATAACAAAATGAACATCTGATGTTTTGTTTTTAACTGTGTTCATTTATGGGTATAAAAGCGTGTACACAAAATATTTTGAGAAAATGCATAATTTAGTCACTCACAGACATCAAGATTTTGTACATGAATCACAACAATCAAAACAAAAAACCTTAGGAATTAAGGATGAGTCTGTACTATGAAGCCACCCATCATGTATTGCAGAATAAAGGTTTTTTTTTTTTTTTTTTTTTTTTGGTCGTCACCGTTGTTGTGATTCATGTGCAAAATCTTGATGTCTGTGTGTGACTACATAAAGACTTTATTCAAAATGTCTTAAGCACATGCGTTTTGTCCATCTTCAGAATAAGTAGCATTTCAGTTGCCTATGAAAGCTAAATACAAAACCACAACATCAGATGCTCATTTTGTGAAGACTTTATCATCATCAAAAAGTAGCTGATAACACCTGATCTCACTGCAAGACACAATAACAGCAGCTAAAAAAACTAACACAAGAAGCATGAGGACCAAGATCCCAGCTAAAGCAAACACTGTCCATCACAATGGTGACCTCAAATGCAACAAATATCAACATCTAAACCTCTGTTAATTCTCAATAAGAGCTTCTCTAGACGTCTGACAGATATAAAGTCAGTCTGGTTAGTAATGAGTGAAGCTGGTGATGCTGTTTGTGGAGATGTTTGATCCTCCTCTGCTGAGATCTTCAGAGATTATATGTCTTTGATTTGCTGTTGATTTTACCAAATGCTCAATCATTAGTTATTTGATCATTTAATTATCTCATAAACTCCAACACTGTTTCTTTTATTTTCATGATTTTTGGATGAACACAGTGTCTGTGAGTTGCTTTGCAATTACAAATGGACATTACATTGAAATAACATGAGTTTAAATCTAATTCATCCTGAGAGTGTTTATTTGGTACAGAAACAGGACAAATGAAGTCTAAATGAACCTTAAATGATGTTAAAAATAGGTTTACTGACCACATTTGAACTAGTTTTTAACCTTGTATGGAGGTTTACTGAACGTCTATATCAGACGTGCAGAACACATAAAAAAAAAAAAAAAAACTTCATAAAAACTTTCATTCTGGCTCCTCAGTGGACATCTTTTCAACGTGTGCAAAGACTTCAAAAAGACGTCCTTTGGATCTAACTTTGCCCAGTGGGTAGCTGATGTCTCTTAACTCTTCTTCACTTTTCATCTGGGAAGAAACTCCCGATCACCACTGAGTCAGAACATCTTTGGAATTCATCACTCTTCAACCCGGAAGAACGTGATCGCAAGTCCAAAAACCTTGAAACCATCAAGACTTTTCATCCGAGACCGTCACGACAAAGGAAGTGCAAGTATAGTACATTTAAATAAACGAAACAGAGGTTTAGTATAAGTTATAGACCCCGTTATAAACGGCGCTGATGGTTTTACTCAGGTGGTTAAATGACTTTTTCCATAACTGCATTAATCACTTAATTATCTAATGAACTGCAGTGCTGCTTCAGTCTTATTTTTAACACTCTGTAGTATGCATACTGAGCAGTGTTCATTTCATTGTTTCATCTGGGCTGACCCATGTGGGGTCCTCATGGAAACTGAGGACAAAACTGGCTGGGCCCCAGTTAGCCCAGGTGCCACCCATCTGGGGCCCACATAAGTCTGCTGGCTGGGCAGTTTAGTTCCTCCACCGAAAGTCCACCACAGTGATACAATCTAATGAAACGCTCGTACAAAAACCTCTATTTCACTCGAGTGAACACAAACTCCAGCAGAGAGAGAAAACACACTGATAGTAGAAACACCTCTGCTGTGACCACTTTAGTATTGGAAAAATGCTTTTAAAACAATAAAAATGAAACTTTCACATAAAATACCTTCAAAATGTGCTGATAAAACAATTTTTAAAGATATATATTTAATGACCTTTGACCTCTTTTTTCATGGATGATGTAGTGTTTCTCATAATAATGCTTCTGTTCTTCATATGGAGCTCAATCATCATGAATCCAAAAAAAGAAGAAAAAAATATATATAAAACCTACAGATGAATTAAAAATATCTCATGCACACTAATTGATCTTCAGTAAGACTGACTTTCATTAATTTGCTGAACATTTACCAACAAAAATACAATGCAGCTCCAGGAGTACCACTGTTTCCTTACAGCATGAAGGTCACTGGTTTGAGTCACTGTCCAGTAAATTAGATATTTCAAAAATATATATATATATATTTTTTAAACTTTACTTTTGAAACCTCTGGCCCTGGATTCAACAATAGTTACTGAAAAATAATGATCACACTTTATTTTAAGGTCCAGTTCTAACTATTAACAAACCAATATGTTAAAAATAGGCATGCTAATAAGCAACTATTTAATATTGAGAATTGGTACCTATACTAAAGTGTTACAAAATAATATTAGTGAAAATTTTAAATCAAATATACTATGGTCAGTCAGAGTCACAGTGACGGCACTGATACAGCTGAGAGATACTGCAGCTGCTGATAAGAGGCAGATGACACAAACAATGCAATGCCAATAATGTTAAATTACAAATCTTCTAATAACATTAAATATTAATTTATTTACTAAATATAGCAAACATATTTGTTGTATGTTCTGTAGCTTATTTTATTTTAAATAACAGTTAGTGCTCAGCCAATTCAGTCTTTGTGTCACTCAGAGTATGAGAACGGAGTGGAAACCGAGGCAGAGATTTATAATTTTGATTTTTGATTGCAGACCAATTGTGTTTTCTGTCTCATAATTGTTCACTGATTGATCAGAGTGGTTTCTTTCACCAGTGAAAAGAAATGTAAATTTAACTAGATTTTGTCTGCAAGGTTAGTCTGTAGACATTTTTGGCTTATAGAAATGTTATATTTTGCAATATCACACTCACAGCCCAATCTCATGACAATTTGTACATATTTTATGAGGTGGCTAATTGTACGATCTCACTCGTACAGTTTCACACGATTTTTGCCAAATCGTACTCATTTTACGAGTTTCACAATTCGTATGACTTTGTACGAATGACCTACACCTAACCCTGCCCCTAAACCTACCCGTCACTGGGGTTTAGACAAATCATACAAAATCGTACAAGTGAGGTCATACAAATTCGTACAAATTAGCCACCTCGTAAAATACGTACGAATTGGTCATGAGATAGTGTTGGTTATGCTGTGGCTTCATGTCTATGGTACAGTCTGTGCTGATATTCAGTACAACTCCACTTTTTGTCATGCACAGCAAAATCCCCGGTGTCAAATTAACACTACTGGGTGTATATACACTCTCAAAAAGGATGTGTTAAATAATAACACATTTTTTGTGTTATGGCCATTTTAACACATTTTGTGTAATTTTAAGTTGATCATGTGTAAAAAGAAAGAGAGAGAGAGAGAAACAACACAATGTGTCCAACACAATATGTGTTAACTATCATCCAATCACATTGCTGCCTGCATCACTCCACAAGCTGTTAACCAAATTCATGCCTCTTTTTCATTGGTGGATGATGTGGATGCACTCATGTCAGGTAAATGGATTTCGCCGCTAGAAATATAATGTTCCCAGAGCATTCTCAGAGCGTCCCGCTATGGCAAGCCGCTTTAGCATTTAAAACTGTGTTTTGACTATCCATAAATATAATTCAGATAGTCACAATTGTAATTCGGTTAGTCATAATTATAATTCGACTAGTCACAATGACAATTAGAGATATCTGCAATTGTAATTGCACTAGTAAGAAATCGAATTAGAGATATCTCTAAATACTTTATGACTAGTCAAAACTCAATTTAAGATATCTGTAATGACTTTAGAGATATCTTCAATAGCGCGTCATACATCCGCAAATGTAATTAGAGATATCTCTAATTCAATTTCGACTAGTCACAATTGTAGTTTAAGATATCTGAATTACAATTGCTCCTAGTCGAATTGTCATTGTGTGACGTCAGAATAAATTTACTCAGCTCCTCCCCGCCTACTCTGCTGACTGCTAACAACATAATAAAATTCTGCTTTTGTTGTCACGGAGAGATAAGATACTGGATGAAGTGCTTCATGGATTATTAAATAAATCTGGATGCAGCCTTATGTGGTAAAAGGTCTCCAGTGTGCATGTATGTATAGCGCTGTGATTTTAAATGTTGCAAAACGGACCAAATGCAGTGTAATGTTCAATAAAGTCAGAAAACTGCAAACTGCTCCTCTGAATTCGTTTACGGAGTGTCTATTTACACTAAGTGCAAATAGGCGACCTTGTTACAGTATCCAGCTGCCAACATGTGATTAGTGGAGTAGTGGTTACGGTGTCTGCTTTTTGACGCGATCGACCCGAGTTCGTGTCCGCCTTTTGCCGAACATTTTCTCTACCTTTTCAAATCTCATATCGTATCGGAAAGATAAAAATTAAGGATATAATTCAAAAGTTGAAAAGAAATATTGGGTAGGGTTATAGGTGTAAGGAGGGCTTTGTTGTCCCAAGGTGGCATCCATTTAAAAATTTGAATTCTAATTCTAATTTACATTCAATACGTTATTATTGCCTACTGTTTTATAATGTACTACAATACTGAGGTGCAGATAATTGCCACTATTTGAAATAAGTAGTAGAAATAGCAGAAAATCTTGCTATTTTAACATAGTGTACATATAATCTATTGCTATTTGCACTTAGTGTAAATATAATTTAATTGCTATTTACACTTAGTGCAAATAGCCGCTGCCTAAAAGAATACATTGGCGCTGATCACTGAACACAGCAGAATATCATCATCATGGATCTCTTGTTATAATACAATACAATACTCCCACCTTGTGGGCTATTTCATATGGAAGCTTGTTTCCGCCACTAACTAACTAACTAAATAAATAAATAAATAAATGAATAAATAGCAACTTTTTATCTCACAATTATAAAATTTATAACTCGCATTGTTTATATCTCGAAATTCTGAGAAAAAAAGTCAGAATGAATGGTAAGATAAAAATCTGCAAATTACCTTTAGTTTTCATTCCATGGTGGAAACAAGCTGCCATATGACACAAGGGAACCTGAATTCATACACAACGTAATGTAACATACTAATAAATGTCATCAATGCCATATAAACTTTTATTAAATTGTAATCTTTTTTAAAATCAGCCTTCACCTTTCTTGACTGCATCTGATTTACTACTACTATTTTTTTTTTTTTTTTGTATAATTCCATTGTTTTTCATTATGTCTAAATATATAATAAATAAATGGCAGTGGCTATTTGCACTGTGTAAATAGCTATAGATTCTATATACACTATGTTAAAATAGCAAGATTTTCTGCTATTTCTACTACTTATTTCAAATAGTGGCAATTATCTGCACCTCAGTATTGTAGTACATTATAAAACAGTAGGCAATAATAACGTATTGAGTGTGATTTATAATTTGAATTCAAATTTTTAAATGGATGCCACCTTATTAGGACAATAAAGCCCTCCCTACACCTACCCTAACCCTACCCAATATTTCTTTTAAACTTTTGTATTATTTCCTTAATTTTTATTGAAAAGAAATGCCTTTCCGAAATGATATGAGATTTGAAAAGGGAGAAAAAATGTTCGGCAAAAGGTGGTCGCGAACTCGGGTCGATCGCGTCAAAATGCACGTGCTGTAACCGCTACTCTACTAACAACCATATGCTGGTTTGGCGTCGTTTTGTAGTGTTGACAATCCCAAACACACGTTGGTTGGCGGATAGTGTAAATAGTCTCTGCCAACAAGGCGAACTATTTGCACTTAGTGTACATAGACACTCCGATTCTTTTAACTTTATATCAAATGTTGCGGCGGCTGACACGAGGCTTATACATGTGTTCATTTGGAAAGGCTAACAAAATTTAATCCACAGCACACACGTCTCAACATTACCATATAAAACAGGACAAAAGCCTATTTAAGTCCTCTCTGTATAGCCTACCACTTTTACACATGCTCTAGCAACATTTTTATTTCCATACTTTTCAATTACTTCGGTATAAAACACTTTAAAATCACCCAGAGACACAGGACCTTTATTATACAACTCTTAGACAAAACAGCAGATGACAACAGTTTCCAAGCTACGATTGGTTAAATAAAATGTTTAAGGTGGGGCTCAACAAAGGTGTATTTGCACGCACATTGTAGATATCTCTAAAGGAATTTTGACTAGTCAGATTGTTAATTGGAGATATCTGCATTGCAATTTCGCCTAGTCACAAAGCTTAATGCAGATATCTCCAAATAAGTTCTTCCTAGTCACAAATCTGATTGAGATATCCGTAATTGAATTGCAGATATCTTTAAATGGGTTTCGACTAGTCGTAATTCCAATTGAAGATATCTTTAAATATGATTTGTCTAGTCAAAATTCCAATTCAAGATATCTACAATTGTAATTTGACTAGTCATAAATGAATTGCAGATATCTTCAAATGTATTTCGGATATCTTTAAAAATTTTGAATTAGAGATATCTCTAATTGTATTTTGACTAGTCGAATCATATTTAAAGATATCTCGAATTGGGATTACGACTAGTCAAAACTCATTTGAAGATATCTTGAATTGGAATTACGACTAGTCAAAACTCATTTGAAGATATCTGGAAATATTTTTCAATGGAAGTCAATGGAAGATTATGACTAGTCGTAATTGCATTGTAGATATCTGGAATGTGTATTATGACTAGTCATAATTGCAATATAGATATCTGGAATTACAATTGTGACTATCCAAAATTATATTTATGGATAGTCAAAAAAATGTTTTAAATGCTAAAACGGCTTGCCATATTATGGCCATATCCCGCCGGTGTCAATGATGTTCCCAGAATGTTTCCCGAGATGCTCATGATGTGGAGCTCTTTAACTGTTGGGGGATGTTATCTGGAGGACCTTCAGGGATTAACACTGCTCAGAGTGTATTTGGTCCCACAATACAGTGTTAAAGTAACACTGAAGCAGAGTTGAATTTAATGAGAATGTTAACAAGCAGAATTACTGAAGGAAAGAGAAACAGAAAAACAGAGCGAGACAAGCAGAAACACAACTACAACTGACTTAGTCACAGACTTAGAGGAAATCAACTGAAATAAAACATTAAATATCACAAGGATTAAACCACTCCACAAACAGCACCACCAGTTTGACTTTATTTATGTCATACAAAAGTGCTTAATGAGAATTAACAGAGATTTAGATGTTTCATTTCACACAACGTGACCATCACTGTGGTCAGTGATTGTTTTAGTTGGGCTCTTCACCCTTAAATTTATAAAATTATGATTTCTTTTTGTTTTACAGCTATAGTTTTGTTTCACATTACTGTAACAAAGAAAACTTGAATTTTAACAGTGTTTGTACAACTGAAACAATTGTGCACAAGCAACTTTTGTTTATGGCACACATTGGGATGAAGAATCTGCATATGAATCTCAACAATGGTGACAATCAACAAAATATTCAGATAAACATCTTTGAGCATCACAAAGCAAGCTACTATAAAGTCACATCATAATAGCAACAATTAAAGCAAATAAGAATAAAAGAAAATACTAGGACAATCCAGTTGCATAATTTATTCATGTTGCAATGCATGCTGGGAGCCATGAATGAGTTTTGATTGGTGCACCCAGAATGCACTGCAGCATGAAGCTTTTTGTTTTATGTCACCATCACTGAGATTCAAGTCAAGTCAAGTCAAGTTGAGCTTTATTGACATTCTGCTACATGTGTGGATGTATAGTGATATGAAATGTTGTGTCTTGCAAGACCACAGTGTTACATACCAGTTAAACATACAACATTGCAAATATAGGAAAAGCAATAGAGCTATATGTCACACACACTAAGTCCACACGTGTGTTTTTGAAGATATAAGGTCCGTTTATTTCAAGAACACTTATAACACAGAGTTACACTCCGGGGAACATCAACAACACAACCTTATCCACCCGTCTCACGATTACTCTCCTTGGTTTTTTCTTAATCTCGCGATTCTACACATCTGTCTTCTACAGATCTCGTCTGCCAAGTTTCAGCTTAAAAGTCACAGACAGACTTTATACATACATACTATTGTGCAGATAGAGCATGAAGAGAACTGAAATATTAAATATAAATCACAAGACCTAAAAGAATGCAGAAAAATTTAATAACTGTGTAATTGTTTCAACACACTGACTTTGAATCCAATAATAAACTTGTGGGGGGTGGGACTTGTCCCTTACACTCTCCCCTCCAAAATTGATGTCGTCTCGACATCCCCTGTCTCATCATCATGTCCCAGACATCTCTAAGTCGTTGAGCTACAGGAGTCAGCTATAGTAAATACTACTTAAGGATACAATGATGGCTTATGCCAAAAATCACATTAACAAATACCTCCCATGTTATTGCTATGTTTCTGTAGCTGGCATCATTGTGCACCATGAAAGCAGCTACATTCGCCATTATCAATATGGACGCTGTATCCTTCTGCAGGTCTCTTGTACCATTCGCTCAAACAAAACCTATTAGACACATCACCGGCTTCGGATTCTTGTCATCACACTTCACAGTTCCCCATTGCCTTTTTTTCGTCTATCATTATCATATCTGATTGAACAGGGTCAATGGAAAATACAACTTATCCATAACAACGTTAACAAATCTGTAACTGAAAGTGTGCTATCCACTAAATAAAGGTCAACATTTTAAACTAATCGGAGTCTGTGCAATTTTTTTTTTTTTTTTTTTTTTTTAATATATGTATACCTATGTGTGTATATGAGTCTATGTACTACTCTAACGTGGGTTCTCCTAGGGTATGGTACGTAAATGTCTGTTTGTGTTTTCGTTTTCTTAAAGGATATAATCTCTGTGGTAGTACAGGTTCTGACCTTTGGATTCCACTTCCCTCCCGCTCAGGGGCGGCTCCATCATTGGATTCAGTACTCAACTCTACTGGTCCTTCATCAGGTGTCGCTAGTCCCTCCGCCTCTGAAGACTCTACTTCCCCATTGCCACACCTTGTGTTCACTTCCTTCACATGCTGAGGAACGACCTCTTCCATGTCCCCTTCCACCATCGCCGTGGATCGGCCATCCTCTTTTACTGACTCCTGTGTCACTTGTGGATAGCATTCTTCAGCCTCCAGCTGCAGCTGTTCTTTCCGCTGGGCTGGTTTGAATGGTCTGCAGAATCCTGTCCATTCGCTCTCATCCTCAGAGCTACTTTCCCTTGCTTGCTGCTCAGAATTTGATTTGCTTTGTTTTCCTTTGACCTTCTTTCTCAGAGTTGTTGTGGTTTGTTCAACCGGCAGGAATTCACAAGGCAGGAGCATGTTACGATGAAGGACTCTGATTCGCCCTTGTCCAGTTTCAGGCTGCACCTCATAGACTGGACATTCTGTTCTTTTTTTATGGACCACATAGACCTGTTCCTCCCAATAGGATCTAATTTTTCCTGGGCCCCCTCTTTCGCTCATGTTCCTGACCAGAACTCTACAGCCAGGCTGTAACTCCGCTCCATGGGTCTTTCTGTCGTACCTGTCCTTGGCTCTCCCGCTGGCCATGCTCGCCGATTCCGAAGCCAGCTTATATGCCTGATCCATTCGTTTTCTCCAGCTTTCTGCATACTCCTGATGAGATGAGGACTGGTCTCTGGGGCTGAGGTTGAACATGATATCAATAGGGAGCCTAGGATGACGTCCAAACAGCAGGAAGTAAGGAGCAAATCCTGTTGCCTCATTACGTGTGCAATTATATGCATGCACTACTTGTGCCAGGGAGTTCTTCCAATCCATCTTTTCCCTGTCAGTCAGATTCCGCAACATGGACAAGAGCGTTCTATTAAATCGCTCCACCTGACCATTCCCCTGCGGGTGGTAAGGTGTTGTTCTGGAGCCTTTAATACCACTATACTGTTGGAGTTGTGCGAACAACTGGTTGTCAAACTCCTTCCCCTGGTCATGGTGCAATCTTATGGGGAAACCAAATTTCAACACAAAATCCCCGAAGATCTTTTGAGCTGCTGTCTTAGCTGACTTGTTGAGGCATGCATAGGCTTGAGCAAAGCGAGTAAAATGGTCCATAATGACCAAAATATATTCATACCCGCCTCTGCATCTCTCCAGATGAAGAAAGTCAACTGAAACCAGTTCAAAGGGGTGAGTTGTTTCAATATTGGTGAGTGGTGCTCGGTTTGGCTTGTTGGGGCGTTTTGTCTTGAGACAGCGACATACTCGTAAGACATGATGTTCTACGTCCCTCTGCATATGTGGCCAGTAAAATCTGTCTCGCATAAGGTGGAGTGTCCGCTCTACACCAAGGTGACCCATATTTTCGTGCAACTCTTTGAAGGCCAGCCCATGGAATTTCTTGGGCAGCACCAGCTGTAATAAGGTTGCGGTTTTCCTGTAGAGTACCCCATGCTCATCCAGTATCAACCTTTTTCTCTCCCGCATCAGTACTGCCCGGCCGTCATGACCACTCCAATCCCTGTCTCTATGCCATCTGTTTGTTCTTATGCAGTTCAACACAGGGCTGATCACTGGATCCTGTTCCTGGACATCCCTCAACACTCCTCTGTCGAAGTTCAACCGGTTATCCTCTTCTTCACCTAGTGCTGTCTCGATGGTCACCGGACACATCCACGGAGTATGTTCCTTTGACTGAACACTGAGAGCTTTGGTCACACAGCTGATAACATCTGGACTCACTTCCACCAAACACTTCTGCATATATTCCTCCATCCCCAGTGGCATGCGTGACAAACCATCCGCATCAGTGTTGGTCTTCCCTGGACGATAC
Organism: Spinibarbus caldwelli; assembly: GCA_039654775.1. NCBI lineage: Eukaryota > Metazoa > Chordata > Actinopteri > Cypriniformes > Cyprinidae > Spinibarbus > Spinibarbus caldwelli. Next base: position 22,964,086 of record CM077264.1, read on the forward strand.
TTAATTGTGAAATTAAAATCCGCCAGCTCTGCAACCCAGCGATGTGTAGTGGCATTTAGTTTAGCTGTTGTGAGCACATATGTTAAAGGGTTGTTGTCGGTGTAGACGACAAAAGAAGGAGTATAGTAGAGGTAATCTCTGAAGCGTTCACATATTGCCCACTTCATGGCCAAGAACTCAAGCTTTCCTGAATGTAGATGATAGTTCCTTTCTGCAGCAGTTAAAGTTCTGGATCCGTAAGCAACTACCCGGAGCTTGCCTTCTTGTCTTTGATATAACACTGATCCCAGCCCTTCTTGGGATGCATCGCAGTGGAGGATGAATGGCTCTTCAAACCTTGGGTAACCCAAAACAGGAGGTAGTGTAAGAAGATCGATCAACTGGCAGAGCACCTCCTGGTGCTTTGGCATCCAGACAATGGGATGTGTTGAGGGGAGCTGTCCCTGCCTATTTCCTTTCTTAGCAGTTTTCTTTCCTCTTTTAGGAGCTATCTGACATGCACCCTTTTCCAGGCTCAGAAGGTGATAGAGCGGGGTAGCTATTCTGGAGAAATTTGGTATGTATGAGCGGTAGTATGATATAAATCCCAACAACTTCCGAAGGTCCCCTACTGTTGCTGGTTTCCGCTCTCGCAAGGCCTGAACAGGTGCGAGGTCTGCAGGGTCCATGGTATGACCATCTTTGGACACCAGCTTTCCCAGGTACCTTACACGATTCTTAAAGACCTCACATTTTCTTGCTGTCAGCTTAATCCCATGTTGTTGATAACGCTGCAAGATTTTCCGTAAGTCTCTAATGTGGTCTTCAAAGGTTTTGCTGTGAACTAGATTGTCATCCAAATATGGCTGACATATTTCATCTCTCAGCCCTATTAGACATTCCTCCATGCAGCGTTGGAACTCTGCTGGTGCCGACGACAGGCCAAATGGAATGCGGACCCATTCATAGAGCCCCCAAGGTGTAATAAAAGCTGTCAGTGGTCGGCTATTTTCCTCCAAAAATCCTTGGTGGTAAGCTTTTCCTTGGTCTAAGATGGAAAACCAAGCACTTCCACTGAGACTGTCCAGCATGTCTTGAATGCGGGGAATTGGATGGCGGTCTGGGATAGATTTCTGGTTCAGTTCGCGATAGTCACAGCACAATCGCAGACTCCCATCTTTCTTCCGCACACATACCATGGGCGATGAATATGCAGACCTTGATTTTGTAATCCAGCCACGGTTCAATAGATCTTCTAGGTATTCTTTGACTTCCTTATGAAGTGGTTTTGGTACCGACATGTATGTTCGCCTCACTGGTGTTGTGTCTTTCAGTCTGATTTTCAACTCCAGCGATGGGATACACCCAACGTCTCCATCATTTCTGGAGAAAGCCGCACATTCCTCCCTCAGCAACTTCCTTACCTCCTCCTGCTGTTGAGGCAACAAATGACTCACAGGAACAGGTGGGTCCCATCGGTCTGCATCGGGCTGCACCATGTACCCTGAAACCACTTCTTTTGCCGTTTCAGCTTTCTCAACTCCCAGCATCTCCTCCCTGTGACTCATTACATCTTCAAAATCCACAGGTCTTGCAGCAGCAGGGTAGACAGCTTTTACACTCTGCACATGGCCTAACACTGTGCGTGGTCGAAGGGTAATATCATGACATGTGTCATTACTTACTGGGATGAATATTTTTGATCGGCTACCCCTCTGGAGCTTGACCACGTTCTCAGTGACTGTCAGTCCCTCAGGCCAGTCAGTACTCTGGACTGGAACAAACAGCATCTCCTGGTTACATGTCACAGGAATGGTACGCACTGAACACTTAACTACTTTTATCTCACCAGGTAGAATTTTTGTTCTTTGTCTGCTCCCTTTCACGGTTCCCTCGCTAAAGTCTGAGTCACCCTGTTGGACCAATCGCATTAGCCCCTCTGCCCTCTTGCAATCTACTGAGAAGGCTGCAGTCAATGTTTTTACAATAGCTTGAGTTGGTTGTTCTTTCTCCTGGTGTAGAAGATGTTCAATAACGTTATATCCAATGATTGGATCTTCTGCCACACCAGATGATTTTGCTACCAGCAATGGCACAAGAAACTCTGTGCTGGATACGCCAGAGGGCTCAAGCTGGAACTTTACTTCAATCCATCCGCTGAACGGGATGTCTGTCTGATTTACAGCCTTTCCGGTCAATGTGCCTGGTCCCAGAATCTCCTCTGTGTCCCTTACTTTTGTATGAGGTAGATATTCTTTGCGCCACTTTTCATTGATCAGGCAGACCTGTGAGCCCGTATCCCATAATACTTGTGTTGGGACGCCATCCAGGAAGCAATTGACAGTACATTTCTTTCCTATCAGGTTCAGCAGTTGAGCTTTACGCTTAGGGGACAGGTGAGCTGCATAGATGGACCCCTCCAGCCTGTCTGCACTTGCAGAGTGCTGCTGTACATTTTCTGGCCGTGCAAGGTGACTTGTGTTTTTGCAGAGCACCTCACTGGTGTTACCATCCAATCCACATTGTCTCTGGCTCTGGGTGTGAAGTGAGGTTGAAGCCGCCGCTATCACTTGATCCACATTCACTGTATGCCGTTGTGCCCTACAGCCTTTAGAAAAGTGTCCCGGCTGACCACATTTAAAACAGTGATTACATTGCTCACTGTTGCCATTGTCTTGACAGGACTTACAAATTTTTTTGGAAGGTGGCCGGCCATGACGGAAGGATGGTTGTGATTCACGGATGCTATTTTTGATTTCTGTTATCTCATCTTTCAACTCTTTGACAAGTTCGAACAATTCTGCCTCACGTTTGGATGTGTAGCTCTGGACCCTCTGTTCTTTCCCTCTAGCTGTTGCACCCTCTGTGAGTTTTTGTCCATCTGCTGCTTCTCCAAGTCTTTGTAATACCTGTACATCGGCCTGGAGCTCGTTTACTTTAGTCACTTTTGCATAGGTATTTTTCTTTTGTTTCTGTATTCTCTCATTTTCAATACCTGCAGCCTCATTCAATTTCTCAATGAGCTCTTCATCTGTAATAGACTGATTCTCCAGATCACCTTTCAACTGGAATTTTATGTGATCGCTTGTGAGTCCAGTACTGACAGATCGCAAGAACTTCCTTTGGATGAGCTCAGCACTGTACTGTTCTTCAGCCCCCCCATCTCTGGAAGCGATTAGTAACCTCTCTTTCAGTTCTATAGCTCTGAACAAGAAGTTTTGGGGTGATTCACGGCTGTCTTGTGTGATGTTCACCAGCTTGTGATACAAATCTGTGGGGCCATCCTCTTTAAAATGGCCCTTAAGGATGGTTTTTAACTGGAGAAGGGTCAGATGACTTTTGATTTCCAGCATATCCCGAAGGCTAAGACCTGGACTGATGGCCCTCACAACCGCATCCACAATTTCTGTCTCTGTATGGCCTTTCTGCACTCCACTTTCAATCTGATGCATTAAATTTGTGTAAGACAGCCGATCTTTCTGGCCTCGCTCTCCTATCTGTCCCCAAATTTTGAAATCACGCCTGATGGTCACCTCTGGCACTCGTGATGGCTGTGGCTGAGCCTCCCCGGATATAGCTGGAATTGCTCTGCTCTCTTTGATCCGTACTTGATCACTCAGCCTCATAATTTCGCTCTCTAACACTTTTGTAGAGTTCTGGAAACTAAGCTGGAGATCTGCATATTGTTTTTTCAACTTTTCCAGCTCATCTTCATCCCCCCTTACACTCCTCACTGCCTCACGAGCACCCTGGCCTTTCATTTCTTTAATCCATTCCACCACACTGACAATGAAATGACGTGCTGCTTCCTCCTCCTCTTTTTCAATTACATCGTCAATCTCTTCATTAATTCGATGAATCAACACATGCTTTTTTGTTACCTCGTCTCCTGGAACTTTTGCAAACACTGCCAATTCCCTAAGTTGATCAAACGTCAGATGAGGTAAGTCCGCGCCGAGTCGATCTTGTAACTGCCGAAGATCCATTTTAGCTTCCGCGGTTCTCTCTCACTCACTCACGCGCTCGCTGCAGCAGCCACTCCGTGTATGCCTCTTCGTCGCTCGCTCTGCTGTTCGCATTCCTTGAATACTCCTAGCTGGCTCGCCAATTTTGTTACACACACTAAGTCCACACGTGTGTTTTTGAAGATATAAGGTCCGTTTATTTCAAGAATACTTCTAACACAGAGTTACACTCCGGGGAACATCAACAACACAACCTTATCCACCCGTCTCACGATTACTCTCCTTGGTTTTTTCTTAATCTCGCGATTCTACACATCTGTCTTCTACAGATCTCGTCTGCCAAGTTTCAGCTTAAAAGTCACAGACAGACTTTATACATACATACTATTGTGCAGATAGAGCATGAAGAGAACTGAAATATTAAATATAAATCACAAGACCTAAAAGAATGCAGAAAAATTTAATAACTGTGTAATTGTTTCAACACACTGACTTTGAATCCAATAATAAACTTGTGGGGGGTGGGACTTGTCCCTTACATATACAACAGTTAACTATCTGACTGTACATATACTAAAAATACTATAACTAGCTTACCACACATACACAAACTAAAATTGTACAAAAACTTTACATAAATACTGTACATGAAATTGTGCGAAAGAGATATATGTACACGAAATTGTGCAGAAAAATATATATTTTGTACATTAAATTACTGTGCAGAAGAGAGATTTTGTGGGAGACAGTGCATAGTGCAAAAAGATTTTGTAGTGCAATGCTGAAGTAAACATATTATCTTATTGAGACTTTGTAGCAGGGAGTTTTTGTAGAAAGTGTCTAGTGTGCATATAGTGGGATGAGTGCGTTACTACAGGTGGTTTGTATAGCCCACTCACCTGTGTGTAGCACATTCAGAATTGCACTTAGTAAAATTGTCAACAGTTTTTAATGAGTTGGGGGGGGTGGGAGGGATGAGGTGTTCATGGTTTCAGAGGGGGACAGGGGGATTGGAGTTAAGAGCTCTCACAGCCTGGGGAAAAAAGCTGTTGAGCAATCTGACAGAGCGAGCTCTGATGCTCCGGTACCTTCTACCTGATGGCAGGAGCTGGAAGAGGTTGTGAGAGGGGTGGGTGGGGTCCTTCACGATGCTGGTGGCCTTGTTGGAGCATCGTGAAAGGAAAATGTCCAGGATGGAGGGGAGAGGGGCACCGATGATCATTGCGGCAGTGTTCACTGTCCGTTGTAGGGTCTTGCGGTCAGCAGCACTGCAGTTTCCATACCAGACAGTGATGCAGGTGGTCAGCACACTCTCAATGGTGCCCCTGTAAAAAGTGGTGAGGATGGGTGGAGGGAGACTTGCCCTTTTCAGCCGGCGGAGAAAGTGGAGGCGCTGTTGTCCCTTCTTGTTGAGTGACGTGACGTTGGTGGTCCAGGTGAGATCCTCTGTGATGTGCACTCCCAGGAATTTAGTGCTGCCGACTCTCTCCACGGTTGAGCCGTCGATGGTCAGCGGGGGGGTGGTCAACAGAGTTTCTCCTGAAGTCCATCACAACCTCTTTCGTCTTACCTACATTGAGGGACAGGTTGTTAACACCACACCATTCAGCCAGTTGTGCCACTTCCTCTCTGTAGTGCGTTTCATCGTTGTTGCTGATGAGGCCTACCACAGTTGTGTCATCAGCAAACTTGATGATGTGGTTGGAGCTGAACTTGGCAGTGCAGTCGTGGGTCAGCAGCGTGAAGAGCAGCGGGCTGAGCACACAGCCTTGTGGGGCACCTGTGCTCAGTGTGGTAGTGCTGGAGGTGTTGCGGCCGACACGGACTGATTGAGGTCTTGCAGTTAAAAAGTCCAGGATCCAATTACAGAGGGAGGTGTTAAGACCCTGCAGGTTTAGTTTGTGGATGAGCTGTTGTGGGATTATTGTGTTGAATGCTGAGCTGAAGTCAATGAACAGCATTCTTACATAGGAGTCTTTCTGTTCCAGGTGGGTAAGAGCTAGGTGGAGAGTGGTGGATATTGCATCGTCCGTGGAACGGTTTGGACGGTATGCAAACTGGAGTGGGTCCAGCGTGTTTGGGAGACTGGACTTGATGTGCTGCATGACTAACCTCTCAAAGCACTTCATCATGATTGGGGTCAGTGCTATGGGACGGTAGTCATTCAGACAGGACACAGGTGACTTCTTTGGTACTGGAATTATGGAGGTGGATTTGAGACACGTGGGGACGACTGCCTGGCTCAGCGAGGTGTTGAAGATGTCTGCTAGGACATCCGTCACCTGTGCAGCACAGTCTTTCAGTACACGTCCAGGTATGTTGTCAGGGCCCGCAGCCTTTCGTGGGTTAATCCTGGATAGGGTCTTCCTTACGTCAACTGGAGAGAGACAGAGTACCTGGTCGTTTAGAGATGTGAGTAGTTTCTGTGCAGCTGTGTCGTTCTGTATCTCAAATCGTGAGTAGAAGTGGTTGAGTGCCTCTGGAAGGGATGTGTCATGGTCACTGGCCATGACACTGGCCATATTTGAAGAATATCAACCTGTGTTAAGAAGAATAACACTGTTTGAGTTAAAATTAGCACAAAATGTGTTGTCCTTAACTTGACACACAGGTGTGTTAAAATATAACACAGGTTGTGTTGTTTTTAACACATCTGTTTTAAGAGTGTACAGTATATGGTGCCTGTGCAGCAGCATGTCAGGCTGTGAGATCAAAAACACATTTGAAGCGTCACATTTTATAAGAAGAACCTGGATGATCTTCAAGACTTCCTTTTATGTTTAGCAGAAAGCAAACACTTCCATTTATAAGAAGAACCTCGTACCAGCAGTCAAGCACAGTTGATGGTTTGAGGATGTTTTTTTGTTGTTGCATCAGGGACTGAACGCTTTGCCATCATTCAAGTTTTGGAAATGGCCTTGTTAAAGTCCAGATTGAGCCTTGCCTTCACAACACAACTCTCTGACTTCATGAATCTCTACTGCTCACATTACACAAGACTCCTTGTCATCTGTCATCTGTGTTTATAGCAGTGCAGTAGCAGAATTGACCTGGAAGCACTACTGTATCTAACATTGTAAAGGAGACCTGCATGAAATCATGAAAGAAAAGGTTAGTCTAGTCCCTAATACTGCGATTTCATTGGGCTGAGGTGAAGAAAGAGGAGCAGGAGCTCAGGAAGAGCACTGCACACAGATAACAACAGCACGGTATTTTTGTTATACACTTTGTGTTCCAAATAATAACTGACTTATCAATTACAAAAGCAGACTTTTTGTAACATTTAATTCAAACTGTATTTCTGAACATTGTACAGTTCTGCAAAACACTGATAGCACGTGACCGGTATTTTTAACAAGTGTTAGCGCACGCCTATATTTTCTAGTTTCATCATAAACTATGTAAGCAGGGCCTTGTAATAATATGTTGAACATCTGATAAGTTGGTCAATCACACATCCAGAGTTTTATCTTACTGCGGTGCTATAATATAAATTTTCCAGTTTTTAAGTTGTCTAACAAGAGTCTCACTATGTATGCGAAAGTAAAATACCTTGGACATTTTATCACTGAACGCATAACAGATGATGAGGATATTGAAAGGCAACGCCGTATGATGTATGCAGGCGAATATACTTTTACGTAAGTTTAGTTAAGGTTCAGATGAGGTAAAGGTGTCACTTTTCAAAGCATACTGTACAACACTTTATACACTCTTAAAACAGATGTGTTAAAAACAACACAACCTGTGTTATATTTTAACACACCTGTGTGTCAAGTTAAGGACAACACATTTTGTGTTAATTTCAACTCAACCAGTGTGTTATTCTTCTTAACACAGGTTGATATTCTTCAAATATTTAAATAGTGCACCTTTAAGAATAGCACATCTATGACACAAATTGTGTTATTTATGACACATTAGTGTGTTAAAAAAGGGATGTGTTAAAAACAACACAATCTGTGTTATATTTTAACACATCTGTGTGTCTAGTTAAGGACAACACATTTTATGTTAATTCAATTTTAACACAACCAGTGTGTTATTTTTCTTAACACAGGCAGTGTGTTAAAATTTAACACACTAATGTGTCATAAATCACACGATTTGTGTCATAGATGTGCTGTTCTTAACCAGTTAAAATGAATGCAATACAAAAAAGCTATTTTTAAAATATATATATATATTTATTAAAACTTGACTGCTACATTTACACCAAGTCAATTTTCACATGTGATTTGAATACTGAACATTAATAATACTAAAAGTAGTTCACAAGCACTGTTAGAATGAACAACATCTATCCCGCTAGAAATGTAAAGTTCTCAGGACGTCCCGCTGGTGTCAATGACGTTCCCAGAACGTTTCCCGAGATGATCATGATGTGGAGTTCTTTAAAGGGTTGGGGGACGTTATTTGGAGGACCTTCAGGGATTAACACTGCTCAGAGACAAAAGTGCTTAATGAGAATTAACAGAGGTTTAGATGTTAGTTTCATTTCACAAAACATCACCATCACTGCGGTCAGTGTTTGCTTTAGTCGGGCTCTTGACCCTTGACTTTATAACATTAGTTTTTCTCTGGCTTTTGTAAATGCACTGCACAAGACATTTTGAACATCTATGCAACTCAGATACAAACTTTCATCAAGAGTCAGCATATGAATCTCGATGGTGACAATGAACAAAAAACTTCATGCTGCAGTGCATTCTGGGTGCACCAATCAAAATTCAATTCATGGCTCCCAGAATGAATTGCACCACGAATAAATTACGCAGTAAATTAGTAGCTTGCTTTGTGATGTTCAAAGATGTTTATCTGAATAGTTTGTTGATTGTCACCATTGTTGAGATTCATATGCAGATTCTTCATCTCAATGTGTGCCATAAACTTTTTTTTTGTCCAAAATGCTTTTAATTTTCCAAACACTGTTAAAATTCAATTTGCAAAAACAAATTTCTAAAAAAAAAAAAAAAAACTTTTTCCGATACTGTGAAATACAACAGTCAGTAAACCAAGCCGCTACATGATAACTACTTCCAGCATCAGATTTTCTCCAAGTTTTCTTTGCTACAGTAATGTGCTTCATAAAAACAAAACTACAGCAATAAAACGAAAAAAAAAAAAACAATTTTGGAAATTTAAGGGTCAAGAGCCCAACTAAAGCAAACACTGACCACAGTGATGGTGATGGTGACGTTTTGTGAAATGAAACGCATCTAAACCTCTGTTAATTCTCATTAAGCACTTTTGTATGACATAAAGTCAAACTGGTGGTGCTGTTTATGGAGTGGTTTAATCCTTGAGATATTTAATGGCTGTGGTTCAGCACAGTGTGAGTGACTCAGTGGGAAATGCTGTCTCTTCACAGCAAGAAGATCTCTGGTTCGAGTCTCAGCTGAGCCAGAAAGTCTTTTTCTCACAATCTAAAGATGTGTGAATTACAGATGCTTAGTTGTCTAAAGTTGTGGCTGACTTGTTTTTTGTTTGTTTTTTTGTTTTTTTTTTTGGCTTTTTATGGCTCAGTTTTGTTAACAAAAATGAGTTGGCTGAACAAAAAAGAGACACGTGACTTTACTCAGTGACTTGAGTTGAGTGAACAACTTGGTCCAAAGTTGAGTAAACTCAAAAAATCTGTGCAGGAAGTTGCCTTGAAATTTTAAGTTGAGTCAACTTTTAATTTTTTAGCGTGTATACTGACTTTTATTCATTAGATGAACTAAAGTTTTTAAGTTGTCGGTTGCTAGTTGAGTTAACTTAAAAAGTTAATTGTGATAGGTTGCCTTATTTTTTTGAGTTAGGTCAACTTTTTTTTTTGTTTTTTTTTTTTTTGTTTTTTTACAGTGCACTTTTAAAGCACTGTTACAAAATCTTATGTATAGATTTATCTGCTGGCTTAATGCTTCTAAAAATGAGATTATTGTGGGTTTATCAAATATAGGGGTTAGTACTACACTGTATCAGTCAAAGTTGTGGAGACACTGGTATTGCTGTATTTTGTAACTCTTTATGTCTGTGATAGATGCTATGGGTTGTATATGTTGTCTATTGTCTTATTTAAATCTGGACCTTGAGCCTGTAATAAAGTTTGATTGATTGATTGATTGAATACATTTTCTGCAATGGTTGTACTTGTTGTTAGAATGCTTCAAATTGGGTCCAGGCTTGTTTTATGATCGTACCCTTGTTTGTCAAACTAGTCTTAAGTGATATTGTTCACATTTTTAGAGTTAAACAGGTCAATGACCTCTTTCAGCATCTATAGTTGTAATAATGCATAAAATAACTCCATTATAGGGTTTCAGCTACCGCTGAATGATAAAACAAACTTAAGAATGTTGTTGGCAATTTGTGGGTTGTCTGAGGAAGCTGAGTGCGTGCGTGAGAGAGTTTGAATGAAAAAAATGTTTTAGGTTAAAGATGTGATTAACTACAAACTACAAGCATCCTAACTTTCAAACACAACACTATATGGTTTTCTCCCCAAAAACCAGTTGTTCAACACATTTAAAAAGTCGTAAGAAAGTTTATTGTGTTTTGAAGAGAAAGTCAGATATGGTATATAAATTAAATCTTTTTTTTTTTTTTTTTTTAATTATTGATTAATATGTGTAGCATTTGGACCAATCACACACATATTTGATGATGGCAGGGGTGCAGAATTCGGCACAACACCGGACTTACACTGTGAAAAATAATTCACTATATTTACTCGATAAAATTGTTTCAAAATATTACAAGCAATATTATTAATTAATTCAACATTAATGTTAATTAATTTAATTTAATTAGAATTAATCAAATAAAATGCTTACAATTAACCATTCAAAGTGAGTAAAATAGCATGAAAAAAATTAAGTAAACTTTAAACAAAATTATTGGTTTCACTGGACAAAAAAAAAAAAATAAAAAACAACAACACTATGCTAAAGAATACTATATGCATGCCAGGCCAGTAGTTAGCAATCAAGAAAAAACCCGCAAAAATGTAATATGCATGCACATGACGTCAACTTTTTCACAAATTAACATTTTTGTTGTTTACATGGAGAAGATACAAGCATCTTGTTCAAAAGCTTGTGTTTTCAGGCCCCCAAAAGAGAGTTATTGAAGACACCTGATGTTAACAAACAGAATCACTGAAGGAGAAAATCTTAATTTTTAGATTAGCATTACGGTGGTCAGTGTTTGCTTTAGTTGGGCTCTTGACCCGTGACTTTTTAACAGTAAATTTTTGTTTGATATTTGTTCTGTTTAATCACAATTTTTTTTTTTTTTTCTTCAGTGATTCTGTTTGATAACGTCAGGTGTCTTCAATAACTCTGTTTTGGTGGTCTGAAAACACAAGCTTTTTAACGCGATGCCTGCATCATCTCCATGTAAACAACAAAAATGTTAATTTGTGAAAAAGTTGAAATCATGTGCATGAGTATGATGTTTTTGCAAGGTGTTTCTTGATCGCCAACTACTGGCCTTGGCATGCATAACATAGTATTCATTCACATAGGATTTTTTTTTTTTTCTTCCAATGAAACCAAAAAAAAAACTGGCCATAGATCATTTGGTACAGAATGAGTCTATAATTATAAAACCCGCAGACAAAGGGGGAGCCGTTGTGATAATGGACAAAGATAAATATGTTGAAGAAGCCTTACGGCAACTGAATAATCAAGACTATTATCAACGGCTGTTGTCCAGTCCAATAGATATTACAAGAGAGAGATTAAAATAACTCTTGCTCACAGCCAAGGACACTGGGTGGATTTCAAAACAGGAGCATGATTTTCTTCTATGTCAACATCCTAGAACACCCACCTTCTACATGCTCCCAAAAGTTCATAAGTCTCTTGAATCTCCTCCTGGCAGGCCTATTGGTCCAATGGTTCTCTCACAGAGCCAGCCTCGCAATTTATAGACTTTCACATCAAGTCTTTGGCTCAACAGCTTCCTTCCTATATACAGGATACTACTAATGTGCTGAAGGTCTTAAGTGACATGAGAGTTCCAGATAACTGTTTTTTAGTCACATTAGATGTGGAGTGCCTGTATACAAATATTGCTCATGATGACGGACTGAAAGCTTTACAACATTTTCTAACGAATAGACCTATAGACTCTTTGCCTCCCTCTGAATTAATTATTCAGCTCACGGAATGGACACTTAAAAATAATGTTTTCCTTTTCCAAGACCTACTGTATATTCAGGTTCGGGGTACTGCAATAGGTGCATGCTTTGCCCCTAAATATGCTAATCTTTTTTTAGGTTTATGGGAGAAGGATTTTGTCTATTTTAACAGCTACAGTGACAAGATAAAATGGTGGAGGAGGTATATTGATGACATTTTCTTGATATGGAGTGGTTCTTATGAAGAAGTTTTATGATCACTTGAACAACTTTATCAGTTTTATGATCACTTGAACGATAATGATAGGAATGTAAAACTTTGCATGGAACATTCCAAAACGACTATTAATTTTTTAGATCTAACCATGTTTAAGGGTAAAGATGGGAAGCTCCATACTACTGTGTATCGTAAAATAACAGATAGAAATACTATGTTAATAGCAGATAGCTTCCATCCAAATTGGTTTAAAAACAATATACCTTTCGGCCAGTTCCAATGTCTTAGACGTATTTGTGATACCGACAATGAATATGAAGTGCAAGCCAAAGTCATGTCTAACCGATTTTCACAAAGGGGCTATCACACAGAAATCGTACATCATGCCTATAGGAAAGCCCAGTCCATTCCTAGATTAGAGCTAATTCAGAAAAAGAAAAAAACGATCTTCTGAACAAAACCAGGCTTATTTTGTTACAAAATATAGCTCTTTGGCTAATCCTATAAAAAGGATAATACACTCAAATTGGAATCTTATTAAGAGTGATCCTGTGCTTAGGGAAGTGTTTTCTGCACCTCCAAAAATTAGCTTTAAGAGGGCTCCCACATTACGTGATAGGTTAGTACTAAGTCATCTTCCTGCCAATAAACAGATTAATTGGCTTCACAGACAGTTAAAAGGTACTTACAAATGTGGGTTCTGTAATCACTGTTCCAACATTAAAGAATGCAAACAATTTTGTGATTTCAAGACAAATAAGATGTATAACATAAAAACATTTATTAATTGTAACACTACTTTTGTGGTATACAGGTTATCATGTAAATGTGGATGCTTTTATGTAGGTCAGACCAAGAAACGTCTTAAAGACAGAATATCGGAGCATAAAAATTCCATCAGAAAGCCAATTTGGATTATCCTATGGCCAAACACTTCCAAAATGTGCACAATAGTAATCCAGAAGGCCTAATGGTTGAGGGGTTAGAACATTCGGGGTGGTGACCGATTAAAATTACTTTTACAGAGAGAAACATTTTATATATATGATTTACAGGCCACAGTGTACCCTGGGTTGAATGAAGAAATAGATTTCAGTCCTTTTCTGTGATTATTTTCTCTGTATATATATATATATATTTGTTTGGGTTTAAGTTGCAATATAGCCACTTAGTGGACTTTTTTGTATGTGGATATTTATGCTGTTAACAAACAGAATCACTAAAGAAAAAGAACTAGAAAAATGACAACTACTGTGTTTTGTTTTTTTTGTTTTTTTTTTTGGGGGGGGGGGGGGGGGGGGTTATTAATTCTCAATAAGATCTTCTGTAGATGTCTGACAGAAATAAAGTCATTCTGGTTATTAATAAGTGGAGCTGGTGATGCTGTTTGTGGGGTTGTTTAATCAGATTTTGAGAGATTTAATGTATTTTATTTCAGTTGATTTCATCTAAGGCTGTGGCTGAAGTCAGTTGTAGTAGTTCTTGTGTTTCTCTTTTCTTCAGTGATTCTGTTTGTTAACAGCAGCTGTTCATCACTAATGCTCAATCAGCACTTAATTAATCACTTAATTACTTAACTGCAAAGTTTTAAAACTTACATGGTTTAAGCCAAGGCAATTGGTTTACTCAAAAGGTTTGAGTTACCCTAACCTGGCGATTGGTTTACTCAAACAGTTTGAGTTACCCTAACTTGTTGGGTTTTACAGTGCATTTGATTAATTCTAATTAATTCTAATGTGTTGAATTAATTAATAAAATTGCTTGTAATAATTTTAAACATTTTTTTTACAGTGTAAGCTCATTCTTAGTTTGACAGGGCCGAGTAAGGATGCATCTGACTGAACAGCGCGAGATGCTCAGTTCTTTTTATTTTTCTTGTCTTTTCTAACTTGTAACAAACGCTAGCTTTTAAATTGTAATGGTAGACTACAACATAGATTTTGACTACTGCTGTATGCTGTTTTAACGATCTGATACTTTTTGTTTTAGATCACGGTAAGTTGGTCAGCTCTATTTTATTTTATTTAACTTTGTATCAGTAACAAATTCTAGCCTAAAGGCCCGTTCACACCAAGAACGATAACTATAACGATATTAGCGTCCACACCAGCAGACGATATCATCTGTTTATTCTAAGCGCACGCGCGTCTGCCGCTTTAAATTCTCCAGCTCCTTATAGCAGGATGGATTCTTATTGGATGTCAGTGTTTGTATCGTTCATCAGCTGGAAAAAAAATCGTTCTGAAAGTGATTCAAACGATATCGTTTCTCTGTGTCTTTATCGTTATAGTTGTGGTGTGGACTCTGCTATTCTTTAATATTGAGAACGATTTTTAGAACTATATCTTTATCGTTATCGTTATAGTTATCATCCTTGGTGTGAACGGGCCTTATCTCTTTTTTTTTTTTTTTTTAAGTGCAACATAGATTTTGACAAGTATCTTATTTTTTTAACGAACATTTCTGATGCTGTTTTGTTTTAGATATTTCATCCTTTTCCTAAAATTGTTTATCAACACTCAAATTCTTGTCTTGACTTGTTTTTACTCTTTTCTGGAAAAACAGTCATTACATTGCTCATATCGCCTGTATATTTGATGGTTTTTTTTCTTTCTTTTTTCTTTTTTTTCTCTGGAGCTAAAATGTCGGTACAAGGACAACGACGGAATGCTGCAAGATTCGTATCATTGGAGGACCTGGAAATGGACGTTTGACTTTTAGCAGAAGAATACTGCAAAGTGAATTGGGATTTAATCCTTCCCAGCTGGATTTCGTCTTCGCCTTACCGGGTAGGAAAACTTTTGAAGTGGTATTTACTACCCTTGTGTTATATTTACAATGTCTGGAAAGATTTCAAAGAAAGAAGAAAGCATCTGCTTGTTTTCAAAAGATTGATATGATTCCTTTGGCTGAGAGAGAACTCAGAATTGTGACTGTGGTGATGTTTTCAGAGAGGATTAAGCTTGAGGATATTTCTACATGGCTTTCATTGCATTGCTCAGTTACAAAAGCCTTTCAAATTAAAGTTGAAGATGGAGTCAAGACAGGAGCCTCAAGATTCCACGTTCGTTTGAGAACTAACGAGAAAGGTGAGCTCTCCCACCTGCCGTCTATGATCCAATTAGGCTCGATTAGAGGCTTTGTGTTCTATAATGGCCAACCCAAGGAGTGTAGGAAATGTGGATCCTTGAACCATCTAGCAGCCAAATGTGAATCTGTCTTTTGTAGAAACTGTAAAAACCATGGTCATGTCTCAAATAATTGCACTGTACCTACGGAGTGTAATTTGTGTGGGGCAACTAATCACAGATTTCAGGACTGTCCATCTGCATATGCAAATAAAACTCGTCAGCAACCTGGGGAGACCCAGGAAGGGAATATAAACCTCCCTGAAGTACCTGAGATGGAGGAGGACACTTTCAGAGACTGTCAGTCTTTAGTACCAGACACTATGGAGGAGCAGGGTGCTGGGGTAACTTCGAGACAACCCTCACCCTCAAATCCAGGTGAAGAGGACTTAGGAGGATTGGGAGGGAAAGTGATGTAGAACTTGAAAAAATTGTTCCACGGGAGCACAATTCACATCAAGAGTTGAACGAGCTGGACTCTCTCATAGATTTCTCTCTTTTGGGTCAGTCTTCCCCAGAGCAGAACCCTCAGTCCTTAAATCGGAACATTTTATTCAATGCCTTAACGTCATTTCCAACATCACTTCCTTTACTGTCGGACTCCTCTTCACCAGGAGATACATTAATGGAAGTAAGAAGTCCCTCACCAATCACAATTGTTCCACGAGGAATGCAGGATCAGGAGGATCCACCTAATTGGTCATCCCTATCTTCTACTTCAACTCCCTTTCTTGATTCTAGTGAAATGTCTGCCTTTTCTTCCACGACGCAAATGAATAAAGAATTAATTCCGAAGGGAATGGAAATGCAGAGTAAAAAGAAAAAGAGGAAAAGACTGAAGAGTAAAACAGAATCCCCCTAAGGACGGTTCCCCTCCTTTTCTTTCTCTCCCTTGGCACTGAATGACCTCTCTATCTGTAGCCTCAATCAATACAAGAGGTATCATGGACCTGGTAAAATGTACTTCTGTTTTATCGTATTTGTATAATGCAGGTCATGATATTTGTCTACTTCAGGAATGTAATATTCCTTTTAAACAGGATTATAAAAATGTAGAGAATAGGTGGATATATGATCAATCAGTGTGGTCTGGGGATAATAGTAATAGATCTTCTGGTGTGGGTATTCTTTTGAAGGGTAATTCCCTAAAAGTTTTTAAAACACAAGAGGTTATAAATGGGAGATTGATATATGTGGATTTAAAATTCAATAACTATTGTTTTCGTGTGATTAATGTATATTGCCCAGTGGATCTACAAGGTAGAAAGGAAGTTTTGAAAGCACTGCCACCTTTATTGATTTGTGTGAAAGAGACAATATTAGGAGGGGATTTTAATTGGCCTTTAAACTAGAGTGATCGAAAATCTAGCTCAAACATTGCACTGTATTCAAGTTCTCAAGATCTAATCAACTTAGTAAAAGATTTTGGTTTAGTAGATACTTTTAGAATTAAACATTCAGATAGTCCCGGGTACAGTTGGTCTAATGGTCGTAGCTTTTCTAGAATCGATTTTTTGTTTACTTCACCGCAATTAACAGTACTGAATTCGGGGAAAAACGCAACTTTTTTCTCTGACCACGCTAAGGTGGATGCTGAGTTGGTTTTTAGAGGGATAAGAGTGAAAGATACTAGGTTATAGAAATTAAATACTAGTCTATTAGACAACCAGGAAGTTGTAACCCGATATAAAGAAAAATTGATTCAGTGAAAAAGTTTACAGCCATTATATGAGTCGGTTGGTGAATGGTGGGAATACTTTAAAATCAGAACAAAAAAATTCTTTATAAGAGAGGGTAGAAAAATTAAAAGGAAAGAAGGTTTTGTATGTAAATTATATCAAAATAAATTACAACAATTTTATACTATGGCCCGCTCAGGTTTTAACATGGTAGACGATATTATGAGACTTAAAAAAAGAATTTTGGACATTTACGCAGAACAAAGTAGGAGTTTTACTATAAGAAGTAAAATACAACATATTGAATCAAATGAAAAGTGTACCCGATACTTTTTTAGGAAAGTGTTTTGGTCCAAGACTGTTAAAGATGAATTAAAAAACCAAGATAACGAAGTCATAACTGAAACAGAGGATCTAATATCATATATCCACTCCTTTTATCAAAACCTTTACTCTGAAAAGAAAACTCCTTTAAAAAGAAGATTTTCTTTTTAAAAGTGTTGTTGAACAAAAGATTTTAACTGAGATGGATAAAGAGTTCACGATCAATGATCTTACAAAAGCATTAAATAGTATGAAAAGTAATAAAAGCCCTGGTGTAGACGGCCTACCCAAAGAATTTTATGAAAAATTTTGTGAGGAGTTAAGTGAGATGATGCTAAAAATGTTTAAAGAAAGCTTCACTCTAGGTGTACTCCCCCCAACATTGAGAGAGGGTATCGTCTCCTTGCTATTCAAGAAGGCAGATAAATCTGATTTAAAGAATTGGTGCCCTTTGTCCTTGCTGGGCACTGATGTGAATATATTGTCAAAAACGATTTTTTTAGACTACAACCCAGTATGGGAAGCCTAATCGGGAATGAACAAACGTGGGGTAAAAGGTAGATCTTTACATCAGAATTTATCACTAATAAGAGATACCTTCCTTTACTCACAGGATCGTAAATTACCTTTATGTGTGGTGGGATTGGACCTAGAAAAGGCTTTCGATAGCATAGACCACCTTTTCTTACGGAAAATGTTAGAGTTATGGTTTGGGGATTCAATTCTTAGATGGATCAATTTATTATATACTGGATGTCAGAGTCATATATTGGTGAACGGCCATCTATCACCACCTGTGAGTGTTCATTCAGGAGTGAGACAGGGATGTGGTTTATCTCCCTTACTCTTTCTATTAGCCATAGAACCATTAGCTCATGCTATAAGGCAGAGTTCAGAATTGAAGGGATTATTAATACCAGGGAGCTTAGGCAAGGAAGCAATGTTATCACTTTATATGGACGATATTACCCTGTTACTTTCGAATAAACATTCAGTAGAAAGAGCACTACAGTTATGTGAGCTTTTTACATTGGCGACTGGTATGAAAATTAATAAAAGTAAAAGTGAGATTCTATACTTAAATTGGATAGAACCCAAATTAAATTTTGGTTTGAAAATCCAAGATAAAACCATTAAAATACTAGGGATGGTGTGGAGTAGAGATATAGAAGAAAGGAACTGGAATCCCAGGATACAACAAATAGAGTGGAAAATAAAACAGTGGGAGGAAAGGAGTCTTAGTTTTAGAGGTAAAGTGTTAATAATTAATGAAGAGATTATAGCATCTCTTACATTTGTCGTGGCAACCTTGCCAGCCCCAAGATGGTTTTTAAATTCAGTAAAGAAAAAGATTTTTCGGTTTTTATGGAATTCTAATCAGGAGAGGTTGAAACGAGAAATTGTATGTAGAAAAATCGAGAAAGGAGGATTAGCGGTCCCTGACATACAAGCTAAACTGGATGCTATGGTTCTCTTTCCTGTATTGAAATCTTGCCTAGATGATGAAGTGGTTAATTATAGTAGTTTCTTTGTGAAGTTTTGGGTAGGCCGACAAGTGGGGAGACTTTGGAATAAGAGAATGCCTCAAAAAATACTCCCTATGCAGAAACTAGACCAGTTATGTATAATAGAATAATGCAGATATTAAAGAGAACATCTTGGTCCAATATTCAGATAGGGAGTTTAAATAGACAGCTGGTGAAGGAGAGGCTATCCTCGTCCGTATTTAAAATGACTCCCGTAGGTCGTCACATTGAATCAGAATGTATTATGGTTTGGAGGAATGTGAATGATGATTTTTTGTTTAATTACCATAAGGATATCGCTTGGCAAGCTGTACAAAACTGTTTACCCACCCGGGCCTTTTTGAAGAGGAGAGGATGTTCTCGTCTTTCTCTGTGTCCTAGAGTAAACTGTGGTGAAGAAGAGACAATAAGACATTGTTTGTGGGAATGTGCTTATGCCCAGAAGGTTTGGGTTTCTATTCGATTATGGTTACATAATTTGTACAGAGTGCCAAGTGAAGGTGATATTTGGTATGGAGAATTAGAAAAGGTTCATTGTGAAAAATGGATACGGTGGTGGGCAATTATAAATGTTTTTAAAGAAGCACTATGGATATCTAGAAATATTTGTGTTTTTCAGAAATATGAGATCCCAGTTAAATCAGTAGTTACATCAAGTTTAAAATGTATAGGGGATTATATTTTAAGAGACAGGCAGAAATTGTCAGTCAATGTAACCGATAAGTTATGGAACATACCAAATGTTCCTCCTTTCAATATGGTTTTAAAAATTGGTTAATTCTTGGAAACGTGTCAAGAACAAAGGGTAAAAGATTGATTCAATTATATGATTGTATGATATGTATCTATGAAAGATTGTTTTTGTCTTTGTGATGTGATATAAAAAAAAAAAATAAAATAATAATAAAAATAAATAAAATCTGGTTGTCACAACACTGATCAATCTCATGCTGTAAATCACTGGGAAAATCAAAAAAACATAAACTACTCATATAAGTAGACTCTGAATGAGTCCAGCGATACTCTAAGTCAGTCTAGTAGATTATGTTGATAGCGGCTGGTTCTGAAAAAGATCTGTCATGACAGCAACAGTTACTCACAATCAGAGTATGTGAGCGGAGCGGTGTGATTTTGAATGGAGCAAGGAGCGGATTTTTTAAAAGTCTGAGCTTCGTGGTTTTCACTCGCTCCAAGAGCGCTCCACCACCGCTCTATCACGAGTACAATTCATACCAACGACTCGTAATATAACTGCATACTTAGCAAGAATTCACGTTAAACTCAGCTAGCTTGATAGAGGAGGATCACTCAAATCAGAAAGAATGTGAAGGCTATTGTGACGGCCATGTACATGGAATATATCTCAAGGAATTTGTTTGTTCCTTCTAGATACTGAATATTTTCAGCTGAAAGCATGATTTAAACAAGTAGCCTACTACAACACTTATTCACACGCAATCACTCTTTCAATAATGCATCCAAACAAATGTAATCTTACAGTGCTACTTCATCTGTACCCGATTTCGAATGAGCACAAATTTGTAAGAAATGCATCGATCTGTAAAATAACTGACGAAAACGTACTGTTATTTTCATCACAAACAAAATTTGCACTGCAAAAAGCAGCAATTATGCCTTTTAATGCTGATAACCATGTTATTAGCTTGTCATGTGGTGGGAAAAAAGTCTGCATGCTAGTGTTCCAATAAGCCCCTTTGAAACTATCCTGTTATTTTATTTCTTTTATTTTTTAATATACGTTATGAACAGAACTGTGATATTTCAAACCTACTGAAACACTTTAGCTGCGGAACAGTGTTTCTGATATCAGTGAGCGCGGAGTGATTATTAAATGCTCGGAGCGCGGAGGGGTAATTGTTGCCACTCCACTCCGCTCACATATTCTGCCGGACACCGCCACACAAATGTGGCTTTTTGTTAATGACTGTCCTACTAACTACAGGATTTAACACAGAGTAATGATAGATTGGAAGAAGCATCATTTTGGACATACTAAACTCATCTTTATATATGCTACAATTTAGTTTTAAATGCACACTGACTGTTCATACAGGGTGTCTTCCCTTATGTAGTGCACATGAGATATGATAGCAGCTCAAGCTGTTGTAAATCCTGCCCCCTTCTTTGCATTGTCAGCACATGCTTCAGTGCTCTGAGAGTGTTTATAGTGCTGTGAGTTTAACACTTCATGACTGAGAGCAGAACACAACACAATCTTCATCATCACACAAGACAAAACAACAACAATGAACAACATCCTCATTCTCATCTGGACACTCACACTGTTTGTTCAAGGTCTGTGTGATAAAATTTAATAAATATTATTCCTTCTTTGAAATGTGAAATGTACATCATGTGTCTAAATTTTATTCTTGTTCTTTCTTTCAGAGTGTAGAGGACAGATCACTGTAACTCAGAGTCCATCATTAATAACAGCAGCTCAAGGACAAGAAGTCAGAATAAACTGTAAAACCAGTAGTAATGTCTACAGTGATAGTCATGGGCCACGGTTGTACTGGTACTTACAGAAACCTGGAGCAGCTCCTAAACTCCTCATATATCTTGCATCTAGCCGTTACACTGGAACTCCATCTAGATTCAGTGGCAGTGGATCTGGCAGTGATTTCACTCTGACCATCAGTGGAGTCCAGACTGAAGATACAGGAGATTATTACTGTCAGAGTGGACACTATATCAGTAGTAGCTGGGTGTTCACACAGTGATAAAGAGTCGTACAAAAACCTCCGTCAGTCAGAGTCACAGTGACTGCACTGATACAGCTGAGAGATACTGCAGCTGCTGATGGGAGGATAACATTTCAGGGACTATTTATTATATGATATAGTTGTGAAGTATCAGGCAGAGAGTGATGGCCTAAATCCATATGCAGAGATTTATTAGGAGAAACAACAAGGACAATCCAGAGAGTGGTCATACACAAGGCATACAGGTACAGAGGCAAACAACATGCAAGGGCCAAGCAAGATCAGAATGCAAAGGTTATAATGGCCAGAGTCCAAAAACAAAGAGAGTAATCCAAAATCTACGGCTCAGAGTAACAATGTAAAACAAACAGTATTTCACACTGAGTGAACAAGCAGTCATCTATTAAATAGGCCATGTCTAATTAGGCAGATGAAAAACATCTGAGAACAAACAGAGTTAAGGTGATTGTGACGTCTGATGGAAGAGTTGAGAAGACACAGAGGGTGTGATATCACTGTATATCACTTGCTAGATTTCACATTTTCTAGAAGAAAAAAAAATCAGCGTCAACAGTTGATTCAAACATTCAGAAGGTCAGTATGACTGCTGAGAGTCTCAGTGTGAACAAACCTCATCTCTCCATTAGTCCAACTCAACTGATTCATTTCAGAGAATAAAGAGTCAAACAGTCAAACTCATATTTGAGTGATTCTGTTCCTCTCAGAATCTGAAAACATAGAAGAACAAACAAGACAGACTAGATATCAAAGACATGAAGACAAAATATTTCTGAATACTTATTTTAAAGCATATTAGTGCTGAATAAAAGCACACTCGCAGTCATGTCTGATGTTGTTGTGAAAAGCAGAGCAGATGTCAGATGAATGTGTAGAATGAATGGAGTCTCATGTGTTGTTGGTCTCCATGTGAGACATCAGAGAGAATCCAGAGGAGAGAGTGAGTGGATCTGCTCTGAACGCTGATCTCTCCTCACTTCTCCTCATGAGAGAGTCAGGCTGCTCCAGCTGTTCAGACCGTCCTCCTGCAGGACTCCAGCACTGCTGTCCTGAACACCTTCAGCTCCGGCTCCAGTCTGAAGAGAAACACGTTTTCGTCTCTCACATCAGTGCTGCTGATCTTTGTGGAAATCTCTTCACACTCACTGTAGGAGAGATGAAGCCTGACAATCAGAGAACAAATGTCAACTCAAAAGATCAACTATGTTTGGCCTTTGTTTCTCTGATCACAAGCAGCTTCAGAATTAGCTGAGTAAGAATTAAGTAAGAGTTAGCTACAATATTTGTTAATAAAAGAGTTTTTATTTTCAAATCAGTTTTCATGAATTTTATTAAATGTAATTTTCCATTATTTTAAATTAAAAAATTTCCATGTTTAATTGAAAAAAGGTTTTTTTTTTGTTTGTTTTTTTTTCTCATAGCTTATATATCATAGAAATCTTCCAGAAAAAATAAATAAATAAAAATTGAAACTGTAACATTAAGTATCCAACCAAGCTATTCTTTAACACACAAACAAATTATGTATATAATAAAAACAAATATAATGTGTGAAAAAAAAAAGAATAAACACTCATTGTCTGTAGTTCAGTGTCTCTAGTTCATATTCATGACAAATTATTAAAGCTTCGAATGTTTTGTAGAACATGAACATGCATGAAGAAATTGATCTGTGGTTTGAGACTGACAGCTGCCTGTTCTGTGTGTGAAGAGCATTTACATAGAGACACTTTGCATGAGAGTGTTTATAGTGCTGTGAGTTTAACACTTCATGACTGAGAGCAGAACACAACACAATCTTCATCATCACACAAGACAAAACAACAATGAACAACATCATCATCCTCATCTGGACATTGCTGTGCTTTAAACAAGGTACATGAGACTTTGGATAAAGTGGTATAATTGATGAAGTCGGCCAACATATCCTGTATATTATAATATGGAACAAAATGTTTGTATTTGCTTTGATGTACATGCATGAATCTTATAAATTTCTCTCTCAGGCTCCAGTGGACCTGTTTGTTTTGCCATTCTGAGCCGTAACAGTTGTGGAATTTATGCTGGTCAGACAAAGACAGACTGATCATAAAAAGGAATGCAACAAAGATTATTCAGTAAACTTTATTTAGTTATTTTATCACTTTATCTCATGCTTCCTGCTCTTTCTGTATCTGCATCTCTTCTAAAAGTATAAGGCCTGGTTTCACAAACGGGACTTAGTTTAAGCCAGGACTAGGCCTTAGCTAAATTAAGATATTTAAGCAACTTTTACAAAAATACCTTAGAAGAAAACATTACAGGTGTGCATCTTGACACAGAACAATGACAGTGACATATTTGAAGATATGTCAGAGCAAGATATTTTCAGTTGACACAGCTCCAACATGCATTTTAGTCTGGGACTAGCTTAAGCCTTGTCTGTGAAACCGGGGGTATGAGTTAACATGCCAAGGTGTTATCTTTGAATATCAGACCAAAATCTGGCACGTCCTGACAGAGAGAGATAGTGAAGACTGGATCTAAAATGTTTGATTCATTAACTTTTCACATAATGTATTACACTGATACACGTATTTATCATTCGGCCATGAAATTTACTTTAAAAGAATACTAAAGACTCTAAATGGGACACTATACCAGCCATTCAGTGTAATTGAGGTTTGAATACCCTTTGACTGAAGAACTTCTAGCACAGCGTTAAACTGGTATCGAGCCAATCTTAGCTGTTTGTACTCACTCATAATTGTCAATTCATATTTCATGTTACAGGTACATTGCAATTAACCATGGTCAGGTCATTTCATGGGCAGTTTATTCCCAAAGTATTCAGAAAACTTTAATAAATTAATAAATCTTATAAAGCAACTGTAACAACTGGCTTGTTTTGAATGTTTTAATTCTGACATAAAATCAGAACAATAACAAGAACATTTAACAATGCATAACAAAGCTTTAGCCTTAACAAATACACTCTCAAAAAGGACGTGTTAATTAATAACACATTTTTTGTGTTATGGCCATTTTAACACATTTTGTGTAATTTTAAGTTGATCATGTGTAAAAAGAAAGAGAGAGAGAGAGAAACAACACAATGTGTCCAACACGATATGTGTTAGCTATCATCCAATCACATTGCTGCCTACATCACTCCACAAGCTGTTAACCAAATTTGTGCCTCTTTTTTCATTGGTGGATGACGTGGATGCACTCAAGTATATGGATTTCCTCACTAGAAAAGTAAAGCTCCCAGAGCGTTCTCAGAAGGTCCCACTGGTGTCAATGACGTTCCCAGAACATTTCCTGAGATGATGTGGAGTTCTTTAAAGGATTGGGCAGAGGTGGGACCGAGTCAAGTCTCAAGTCAAATCCCAAGTTCTCAAAGAGTTAAAGTTGATGAAATAATTAAGTGACTAATTAAATGATGATTGTGCATTAGTGATGAACACCTGCTGTTATTGAAAATTACAGAGGATCAGATGTTGATGTTTTAAATGTTAAAATGATGCCACCATCATGGATATCAGTGTTTGCTTTAGTTGGGCTCTTGACCCTTGACTTCCTGTCTTAGAGCTTTATTTGTAGCAATGAATGTGGTGTTGTAAACTATAGAGATCAGTGCTTCTGGATGATCAGATGGTTACCATGAGCTGGTTTATTTCATTTATATGTTTAGCTTTTGAATAATCAACCCTGTAAGATTACAACATGCAATCAAATTGCTTGTCTAACAGTTCCAATGAATGAATTTTAAAACTGTGTTATGCTTATTACAGTTTGAATGCCAATACTTTTAGAACACACAGACATCAAGAGCCAGCACATGAATCTCAACAATGGTGACAATCAACAAAATGCTTCATGCTGCAATGCAGTATGAATAATTTTTGTCACCACTGTTGAGGACCATATGATAAATGTTCATGTCTAAAAGCCTAAGCCTAAAATGGATTTTTTTTGTTATCTCAATATTAAAGTACTATGGTGGTTTTTATATATATATATATATACACACAATATTATATATATGTAATAGAAGTTTTTTTTTTTTTTTTTTAATCAAGTGCAGTTAATAAACTAAGAAATACTAAAACCAGAGATTGAAAACAAACACATTCATTCTTCAAAAGCATAAGCTAATTTGCTACACTGCATAAATGTTTGCTGTGAAACAATATTGTAATTGTTTAGAAGCAAATTTCTTTGAAATGCTAAAAGGCTCAAGAGCCCAACTAAAGCAAACACTGACCACAATTATGGAGGCAATGTTTTTTATTTTTATTATTTTTTTTTTCTTCCAGTTGATTTCATCCAAGGCTGTGGCTGAAGTCAGTTGTAGTTCTTGTGTTTCTCTTTTCTTCAGTGATGTTAATGTCAAGTGTTCATTACTAATTCTCAATCATCATTTAATTAGTCACTTAATTATATCAGTAACTTTAACTCTTTGAGGACTTGGGATATGATTTGAAGACTTGCTTGTGACTTGAAAGGAATGTCTTGGTTCCTCCTCCGATGAAATCAGCTGCTGAGTTCATGGATGGAACAAAAATATGGCAGGACTTTTACTCTTTGGCCCCTGGACTTTCCACCTCTGCTAAGGGGTCAACTTTTTTGCCAATGAGCAAATTCTCAGGGGCCCTGCGCTGGCAGCCCTTAAAGGGCCAGTGCAGGCTTGTTTGCAGGGTATCCTCTAGTATTATCTTCTAAAGCCATATTCAAGCCCTTTCAGCTCCGTGTGCTTTCTCTCTCTATCTTCGGGCGCGCGCCGGCATGGATGATACGGTTATTTTAACAACAACAGAAACACGGTGAGCAGCGAAATTATAGGTTACTTTCACTAAAACACAGCAGGAAAAAAAAAATGCTACAAATATAGTTATTTTTCTTACTATCTATCTATAATCTATGACTCTGACTGTTCAAACTAGATGTGACAAGACGCTTCTGATCTACATTTAGCATTATTAATCTGTAGTCTAAGAACATTTCAAAAGAATCGTTATTATAATTGGGAAAATTGTTGTTAGATGGCTAGGATAGAATTTAAACTTTGAAACTGCTAGTTATCATAATTTTCTGGTCAAGATGAGAACGTTTTGATTATTGTAGCTACATGGTTTTTAGTAAATAATGCTTTTATGTAAAATATTAAAATAGTATAGATTTCAGGAGGAAAACCCTGAACAGTATTTTTTTTTTCTGTCACATGGCCTCGCATGTATTTAAATGTATAAATACGTAAAAAAAAAAAAAAAAAAATATATATATATATATATATATATATATATATATATATATATATATATATTTATTTATTTTTGTCCGGACCTCTGCTTGGAAGAAAATGTAGAGGCCGCGCCTCTTGGAACTTTAATTGAATACCCCTGACTTCTATCATAAAGAACAACTTTATTTGTATGGTTTAGTAATATCTGTGTCACAGGCTGGATGTATATTAACCTTACATCTTAACACCTCTTTTTTTTTACAAGCAGATCATAGATCATATATTTTGTCTATAGCCTATAAAACAGCTTCATAAATAGGAAGATTTCAATACATGAGGATTCTGAATGGGATTTTTTAGCAAGCCATTAAATGACTTGAGACTCGACTCTGACTCGTGACCAAAGACTCGAGACTTGACTCAGACTCCAGCGATAAAGACTTCAGACTTGACTCAGACTCCAAGTTAAAGACTTGTGAACATCTCTGTATAAATCTAAACATTATTTTATTGTCAAAACACTGCACATAAATACATATATTTTTTGCAAACAAATGATCAATAAGTAGTCTAAATGATTGCACGGGTCAAAATGTTTTACTTCACTTTTTTACAACTTTGGAATCTAAACTGGGAATCGATAAGAATTGAAATCAATAAGCAGAATCGGAATGGATAAAATTCATACAATGCCCAACCCTAGGCACATGTTGTGAAGTTCACTGATTTCTGAGCATTTTATGAACATTGATCAGTTGATGGCAAAATTAAAAAAGACGGTTCTTTGGTGCAACGTGCACACCCATGGCCATACTGAGATGTTCCAGTTTTCTGAAAAGACTAAAGATTTGTTTTCTTTTCAGTGTTTGCTTTGTTTGCCTAAAATGAACCATATCCAACCTGGTCTCATGGCATAAACGTACCTGGGTGCACTTTTTAGCGAGACCGTTTTTACGTACCTTGCTGCACGTTTCGCCGCAGTTTCAAAGAGAAATGTCCACTGAGTGGCGCTAAAACACGGGTTCAATACGTAAACCCTGGCACGTTTTTATTACGTTGATATAGGTACGTATTGCCGTGTTTTTATTACATTGCTTCAGCTGCGTATTGCGGCGGTTCAGAATTCAAATATACGGGGACCGTCGCTAAAATTTAATACTCTATAGTGTTGGAAATATGCCCTACATCAAACCCAGCCCTAAACCTGCCCAATAGTGCTGACAAATGCAAAACTGATATAAAAACGCATTTGTTGATGCAACCATGCCATTTGAACTTCCTTATATGCAGATTTGAATTGTTTTGTCAAACTGTAGTAACATGGGATTCAAACCGGAGCTCTTCAGCTCTCAAGTACGTCTCTGTACTCCGTGAGCTACCAAATAAACCTGCGGTCTATGAAAACCCATATATATGTATGATGATAATGTTCAAAAGCATCAGTTTTCAAATTTCACAGCATATTAATATTGTTTTGAAGTCATAACATGATATTCGTCAAGTAATTGTGCGAAAATTGCGCTTTATTAAACGAAACTCTGTAAATTTGTGTGAAAAGGAATAAAAGGCGTCTGAGTTTTACTGCCTCTAGTGTTCATTTCTTTTGGAAACTGCAGTGATATGTACTTATTGGTACGTATTTCGTGTCTCGCTAAAAAAGTGCGCCCAGGTACGTTTTTGCCCTGAGACCAGGTAGACCATATCATAGCCTTCAATATCTCTTTGAAAAAGAACTTTGTAACTTTTAAACAAGTATTAAAATGAGTTCAATGTAGCTGTAGTAGTGTTAAATAAAAAAAATAAATAAATAAAGATGATTATCTTCATTCAGTTGTTCCATTTCTATAGGTTTGGTAACATAAAAGCTAATCAGTGTATTCAGTAGGCTGCATTAGTGGCATAAGGTATCGTAAGTATACAACAACGTGACAATAAAACAATGCATTTACTTTTTACTTTTGGTACTTAAGTACTTTTAAAAACATCTACTTCCGTACTTTTACTTAAGTAAAAACCTGTCTTTACAACTTTTACTTGTAGTGGAGTAGTATTTGACCAGTAGTATCTGTACTTTCACTCAAGTAATGAAGTTGTGTACTTAGTCCTGTATTTCACTAACACCAGCAGTGAGATTTTGTGGGGCTGAGGTTGAGAGAGAGGAAGGCTTTTCATCAGCGGGAGCTGGGGAAGATGGAGTTTGTAGAGCATGAACAGTGACTACATCACAGTCACTGCTAGAGACGCCACCGGGCTTCAATACAACCGTCAAAATCCTACACACTTCATGCAGATAACAACAGCACAGCACTTTTGTTATATTTTTGTGTGCCAAATGATAACTGGCTTATCAAATTGCTTATTTAATTCAAATTGTGTTTCTGCACAGTTCTGCAAAATAAAGGATAACAGAACAGATGAGAATCTGT
Organism: Spinibarbus caldwelli; assembly: GCA_039654775.1. Classification (NCBI taxonomy): domain Eukaryota; kingdom Metazoa; phylum Chordata; class Actinopteri; order Cypriniformes; family Cyprinidae; genus Spinibarbus; species Spinibarbus caldwelli. The sequence goes on from CM077264.1 coordinate 22,993,426, forward strand.
CTGTCCTAAACAGTCTGAATAATTTTAATGAATCAGTTCATTCAGACAGTTTTTCGAAAGAGTTACAATTTTTTTTTTTTTTTTTTAAAAGTTGGTTTAAAAGGAGACACAGAAGAGAGGTCTACCCTGTTTTACCAACATTCGTCCATTTGGAGATGTCCTGCTTCACTGCTGATCTGAGGTGACCTTTGACCTCTTTTGTCATGGCGTTTCTTATAATGATATCATGATTCAGAGAAAGAAAAGAAAAAAAAAAGAAAAAAATCTGCAGCTTTAATCTAAATTCAAATAAAATGATTATGATAATTAGCTTTATCCGGTGATGTAAAAAAAACAACAACAAAAAAAAAAAATCAATAAATAAAAAATAGGCCACATGAAAAGATTTCCCAGATAGCAACATGTCATTTTTTAAAGTAGAATCAACAGTGATGTCTAATGTTATTATTATTATTTTTTTCCAATAAATTTGACATTTAACACCAAATTCAGTTCACCTTCCCTTAGTATATGTGAGTTTGTTAGTAGCACAAGCTGAATCCTGCCCACTTCTTTGCATCATCAGCACATGCTTCAGTGCTCTGAGAGTGTTTATAGTGCTGTGAGTTTAACACTTCATGACTGAGAACAGAACAGAACACAATCTTCATCATCACACAAGACAAAACAACAAGAATGAACAACATCATCATCCTCATCTGGACGCTCACACTGTTTGCTCAAGGTTTGTGTAATACAATTTGATAATTATTATTAATTCTTTGAGATGTGGAATGGACATCAAATGTCTAAATGTTATTATTGTTCTTTCTTTCAGAGTGTAGAGGACAAATCAGTGTAACTCAAAGTCCATCAATAACAGCAGCTCAAGGACAAGAAGTCAGAATAAACTGTAAAACCAGCAGTGGAGTGTATAATGGTGATTTTTTAGCCTGGTACTTACAGAAACCTGGAGAAGCTCCTAAACTCCTCATATATCGTGCAACAAGCCGTAACACTGGAACTCCATCTAGATTCAGTGGCAGTGGATCTGGCAGTGATTTCACTCTGACCATCAGTGGAGTCCAGACTGAAGATACAGGAGATTATTACTGTCAGAGTGCACACTGGATCAGTAGTAGCTGGGTGTTCACACAGTGATAAAGAGTCGTACAAAAACCTCCGTCAGTCAGAGTCACAGTGACTGCACTGATACAGCTGAGAGATACTGCAGCTGCTGATGGGAGGATCACAAACAACACAGTGACACAGTGTATCAAGCATTTCACAGACTATTTATTTATATGTCCTAAGGAAATATAGCCTACTCATAATGTAATATAATTATATAACACTCACTAGATTAGATTTTGTCTGGAAAAAAGTTGTGTGGTGCTTGTTCATGGAAAACTTGCACCATGTTAACTTAACAGTTCCCTCTCGAGCTTTCACGAGACATCACGGAGAATTTCTCCGTTATGGGAACTCCTTCCCTTCCAACCTTTCCTGAAGTCCTATTGGCTCACGCCAGTCTAAATGACTGGCTAATTGTCGTGAAGTATGCAAATCGCATGCAAATACTGACAAGCTGAGAGGCAGTATAAAATGCGGTGTACGCGACAATTACGTCAGAATCTTCTCCTTCACTTTGCTGAACACCCTAGATTATGGCTTATAAACTATTACAGCTCACAGTTGAGGTTCGCTCATCAGAGGGCGGTGCCTGTATGGCCGCTCCTCTGCAGCGTTCAGGTGAGTATGACTTTTTCTTCAGATGAGTCCGTCTGCCCTCTTCAGTGGTGGACCTTAAGGATTCTGGTGATGAGCTCATGCCGACTAAATGTCCGCATTCCTCTCACCCATCGAACCTGCAGGACAGGACATCAGCCCGGCTTCTCACGTCCCCCTTTCATGGCGGAGCGGAGAGCCGAGTGCAGATACCAGAGCTAAGGGTTACCATGTCGCCGCAGATGCCGCACGGCCCACTGTCTAAGCATGCAGCCCCCGCCTCAGAGCAGCGTTCTGCTGAGTGCAAAGACACTGCTCTCTTATTCACACGATACCAGCCCCCAACAGCGGTCTGCCGTGTGTAGAGGACACCCTCATTCACATGATACCAGCCCCACTTTAGCGGCTGCCGTGTGTAGAGGACACCTTCTCATTCACATGATACCAGCCTCACTTTAGTGGCTGCCGTGTGTAGAGGACACCTTCTCATTCACGCGATATTAGCCCCACATCAGCGGCTGCCGTGTGTAGAGGACTTCGCTCTCTCACTCATTCCGCTTCAGTGCGGCGACCTGCTATGAAGCGCTTCAGTCGCGCACCTACTCAAACTAGCGGCCCCCGCCTCAGAGCGGCAATGAGTCACATTATGCCCTGGCGCACGAAGGCGAGGAGTCACCTGATGCCTCTGCGCAGAAAAGCGCGCGAAGTTGAGGAGTCACCTGATGCCCCTGCGCAGAAAGGCGCGCGAAGGTGAGGAGTCACCTGATGCCCCTGCGCAGAAAAGCGCGCGAAGGTGAGGAGTCACCTGATGCCTCTGCGCAGAAAAGCGCGCGAAGGCGAGGAGTCATCTGATGCCCTGCGCAGAAAGCGCGTGAAGGCAAGGAGTCACCTGATGCTCCTGCGCAGAAAAGCGCGCGAAGGCGAGGAGTCACCTGATGCTCCTGCGCAGAAAAGCGCGCGAAGGCGAGGAGTCACTTGACGACCCGGCGCGCCTCCTATCAGCCTTCCAGATTTCGCTGGACTATTACGTCAGTTGTTCACGCCCCTACGAAGTGGTGTTCAACTAGGTCGTATAGCATAGTCACAGTCTGTAGTGACAGGTGCAGATGCTGCTGCAGCTCTGCACAAGGATCGGGCACCGTGCCTCAGAGCCGCCGCCCACACCGGATAAAAAGCAGCAGATCGCGAGATCGAGGTCTTCTTTGGCGCACGGTTCATCGCAGTGCAGGGACGCCAGGCCCGCGAGCGCTGCTGCCCCTCGCCAGGAGCTGGATGTGCGGGGAAAAGTGTAAAGAGACCCGGTTAGAGGCGCCACGGCCAGCAGGGGAGCCCGCAAGCTGTCTCAATTGGTCAAATTGGTGTGATGTTCATTAAAATGCATACATTTGCGCAAAAGAGCTCTATCCTCTTTACTCAGTCAATGTAGCAACGCACGCCCCGCCTCAGAGCGGTACAGAGCCGCTGCCCACACGGGTTATAGCCGTGCAGCACTCGCTGGCGCATCCAACGACCAAGCCGCTGAAGCCGCTATGTCAGTTCCAAAAATGAGTGCGTGGAAACCTATTCCGAGAATCTCACGCTGGTTACTCTACTTGGCGTGATGGAGAGTGGGTACGCCCTTCTATTCAGACGCAGACCACCCTGTTTCAACGGCGTGGCGCAGTCTCTAACATTTCCTCGAAATTCCCTGGTCCTGAGACAAGAGCTGTGCAACCTGTTCGAAAAAGGAGCGATAGAATGAGTCCCGGCGAGCGAGCTGGAGAGCAGCTTTTACAGCCGCTATTTTGTGGTGCCCAAGAGAGATGGTGGACTCCACCTGATTCTAAATCTCAGGCCCATCAACAGAGCACTCTGCAAGCAGGGTGATATCGCTGGAACAGATCCTGGCGCAAATTCGCCCCGGGGACTGGTTGCGTCCATGGAATTAAAGGACGCGTACTTTCACATTCAGATAGCACTGCATCAGATACTTTCTGAGGTTTGCTCTCGAGGGCACAGCGTACCAGTACCCTGTTCTTCTGTTTGGACTGGCTTTGGCCCCGCGCGCTTTCTCGAAGTGCATGGACGCAGCTCTCTGCCCCCTCAGAGCGAGCGGGATACGCGTTCTCTATTATTTGAATGACTGGCTGATCTTAGCTCAGTCACGGAACACGCCAGCCAGCCATATAGACAAACTGCTTCGTCACTTGGAGTTCTTGAGGCTATGTGTAGATATGTGTAAGAGCATTCTCGCCCCGAGTCAGTCTATAACGTATCTGGGAGTGTGCTTCGACTTATAAAAGCGGTGGAGATGCGCGCTCGCCTCTTTCGGGAGCGCTCGGCTGCCATTTTGTCTTCCCTGCGCCATTTCAGACTGGACAGTTTACTACTCATGCGCCCGCTGCAGTTTTGGCTGAATCTCGAGTCCCTTGGACGGCGTGGACTTCGGGCTGTTTGCGCATCACGGTCTCCCGCGGCTGTATCGAAGCTCTGAGGCCGTGGCGCAAAGATCCTTTCAACCAGGGGGTTCCCCTGGGCTTGCTGACGTCACGTGTCGTGGTCATGGTGGACGCATCGACTCGAGGCCGGGGAGCAGTGTGCGATGGCATGCCAGCTTCGGGGCTGTGGTCAGAACCTCAGAGCCGGTGGCACATAAACCGCTTGGAGAAACTGGAAGCGGTGTTCTTCGCTCTAAAGGATTTTCGGCCGCAGCTGGAACAGCGGCATGTACTGATTCACACCGACAACATGTCTGTGGTATCGTACATGATCACCAAGGAGCCGTACGATCCGAGGCCCTGTTCAAGCATGTCGTCCCTTTCTCCCCATCAGAGCAGCACACGTCTCCCGTCTCCTGAACTTGGGGCGGACATGCTTTCGAGAAAGGGTATTTCTCAAGGAGAGTCGGTTCGGATGATTTGGACCCGCTACGGCAGAGCGGAGGTGGATCTGTTCACTACGAGCGAGAATGCGCACTGCCCGCTGTTCTTCTCCCTGTTTCATTCCCCGCTGAAAGGGAACACGCTGACATCGCACTGGCCAGCAGCCAGGCTGTATGCGTTTCCTCCAATCAATATATTGCCACTGATGTTATGCAAGATCTGCGAGGAGAAGTCTTCGGTGATACTCATCGCCCCGAACTGGCCAAACCAGCCTTGGCTCCCGGACCTGACAGAGCTGCCAGTGGCGCCGCCCTGGCCGATCCCCGTTAGGAAGGATCCGCTATCTCAAGTGAGCGGCTCAGTCTGGCACCCGAACCCGGAGTTGTAGAGCCTTCATGTATGGCTGCTTCGGGGATATCAGAGGAGCAGAGCACCCTGCATTCTAGTGTGCTCGACACGCTCTCGGAGGCGCGGGCACCCTCTACAAGGCTTTTGTATGCTCTGAAATGGGGGAGTGTTTGTGAAAGGGTGCCGTGATGTTCATATCGACCCGGCTGCTTGCTCCGTGTCAGATGTTCTGCGTTTTCTACAGTACAGACTGGATAGTGGATCTCCATCATCAACACTGAGGGTCTATGCGGCTGCAATTTGCCTCCTTTCGTTCCCCACTGGACAGGCAATCGATCGGTAAGCACGCGCTGGTGGTGAGTTTTCTTAAGGGAGCGAGGAGATTGTATCCCCCGCGCTCGCCTTCAGTCCCGCCCTGGGACCTAGAGGTGGTGTTAAGAGCTCTTTCACAGCTACCACACGACCCTTTAGCGTCCGTTGATATGAATGGGCTATCTCTCAAAAGTGCGCTTCTTGCCCTCGCTTCGGCTAAGCGCATAGGGGATTTACACACGTTTTCTGTGGACAGAATTCGCTTCGGACCCGGTGACTGCGGCGTCACTCTCCAGCCGAGACCGGGCTACGTGCCTAATCACTATCTACCCCCTTCAGAGCACAGACTGTTTCGCTGTCTGCCCTGTCTTCTGAGTCATCAACCTCGCGTGATGCGGACGCTCAGATTTCAGTGTTCCCCGTCAGGGCTTTGAGGATTTACATCGACCGTTCGGCCAGCTTTCGGCAATCTGACCAGCCTTTCGTGTGCCACGGTGGTTGTGCGAAGGGCCGGGCCGTGTCAAAACAGAGGCTTTCCCACTGGATTGTGGACGCTATCACGCCTGCTTATACGAGCCAAGGCTTGAAATGCCCCTTTCACATTAGGGCCCACTCAACAAGCGCTATCGCCGCCTCCTGGACGTGGTCGAGAGGTATGTCTATTCAGAGATATATGCTTTGCAGCCGGCTGGTCTTCTCAGAATACCATCGCCAGGTTTTACAAGCTGGACGTTCAGTCCTCCTAAGAGTTGTCGGTGAGTGACTGATTCACGTTTATGCTACCTCTATTCATGTGTGTTTGCTGCCTCACACAGTATTACTCTGCACAGCCCCTTATGCTATTGCTGTTGTCTACCCTGTACTCAGTGCGGCTCTAATCATTCAATTTGTAATTCGATTGGTGTACCATCATCATGTTTTGTGTTTCTGTTGCTTAACCGTTATCTCTGTGCAGCCCTTCACAATTCTGTGTTGTGTTTTTTCTACTCGGTTTCACAGCGGAGCATACGTTATTATTGACCAGATATGCAAATTTCATATATCTGGGCTTTAGATACTCATTGGCTTATTTCCACCTATCAGCTGCTAGCCTGCCTTCAAGAGTCGCTATTGGTGGGAATGGTGTGTGTGTGTGTGTGTGTGTGTGTTCTTGTACAGGCTGTTCGTAGCCTCTCTCATGGCGGGATTGAATATCGTTCCCATAACGGAGAAATTCTCCGTGATGTCTCGTGAAAGCTCGAGAGGGAACGTCTCCGGTTACTATCGTAACCTCGGTTCCCTGAGAGCGGGAACGAGACATCACGGAGGTCGCCTTGTTCGCTGCTCGACCAGCTAAGCGGCATCCAGTATCCGATTCTGACGTAATTGTCGCATACACCGCATTTTATACTGCCTCTCAGCTTGTCAGTATTTCCATGCGATTTGCATACTTCGCGACAATTGGCCAGTCATTTAGACTGGCGTGAGCCAATAGGACTTCAGGAAAGGTTGGAAGGGAAGGAGTTCCCATAACGGAGAAATTCTCCGTGATGTCTCGTTCCCGCTCTCAGGGAACCGAGGTTACGATAGTAACCGGAGACGTTTTCCAAGTTTTCGCTTCTCTTCTTAGCAACTTCCCTGCAAACAAGCCTGCACTGGCCCTTCACGGGCCCACTTAGGGCTGCCAGCGCAGGGCCCCTGAGAATTTGCTCATTGGCAAAACGTTGGCCCCTTAGCACTGGCCCTGCACGAGCAGCCCTCACTTAGCCTCCAGGAAGCCTAAGCACTGTTTTATTGAAAATAATAAAGTTTGAAGTCACTGTTATGGATGTAAGCGCTTGCTTTAGTTGGGCTCTTGACCCTTGACTTCTTAATTTTAATGTTTCTCTGGCTGCTATAAATGTGTTTTTGAAGCACATTTGTTATAGCAAAAGTTGTGAGAAGACAAACTGATCAGATGGTGATGGTTAAATATTGATGATTCAGTCATCATGTAGTGTCCTGATTTGTTGATCTCTGAGAACATTATTTAGGTTTAATAATTTCACTTTATAGTAGCCCTAGAATACCACTGCATGAAATGTTGTCCTGCTTTAATATTTTGAATGTTTTTAAGTCATTATGCAGAAATTACTTGGACAGGATCATGTAGACTCACACAGATAGTTATAGTACCCAGAGAAACGTTAAAGTTAAAAAGTCAAGGGTCAGGAACCCAAATAAAGCAAGCGCTTACCTCCATAACAGTGACTTCAAACTTTATTATTTTCAATAAAACAGTGCTTAGGCTTCCTGGAGTCTAAGTGTGGGCTGCCCGTGCAGGGCCAGTGCTAAGGGGCCAATGTTTTGCCAATGAGCAAATTCTCAGGGGCCCTGCCCTGGCAGCCCTAAGTGGGCCCGTAAAGGGCCAATGCAGGCTTGTTTACAGGGTTGTATGTGTAGCTTTAAGAGAGTGACCATTTATACTGAGACATTTATCAATTTATTTCAGTTTCTAGTATTCTAATATTCTCTTAATCTTCAGTTATTTGTTTATTAGGGGTTCAGTGTCACACAGAGTCTCACGGTGGCCGGTCAGGATCTCATGGTCACAAATTCACATTTCTGATCTCAGTCAGAGGATAAAGGGTTAACTAACACCTTATGTTCGTACAGATTGTTCACATTCAGTGATAGACAAAATCATGAGATCTCAGAAGACGTGTCTTCTGCTCCATTTTTTCATGGCCTTCAGTTTGATCTACTGTATCCTGGACACAGATTTGCAGTAACACCAGACTCCATTTTAATCTAATAGATATAACAATTCCAGAAGGATACAGAATAAATCAAACATAACATTTAATTTGTCAGGTAAGAACGTATCATGTCGTAATTGAACAATAAGAAGCCAATTCATAAATGATAAATACACAGCATCAGTTGCTCAAAGATGAATCTAAGAGTGAGAGATGCACACCTGACACCAGAGAGTCAAACAGCAGAAAGTGTTCAGGACTCAGGAGATTCACACAACACTGCACTCTTAAAAAGGATGTGTTAAATAATAACACATTTTTTGTGTTATGGCCATTTTAACACATTTTGTGTAATTTTAAGTTGATCATGTGTAAAAAGAAAGAGAGAGAGAGAGAGAGAAACAACACAATGTGTCCAACACGATATGTGTTAACTATCATCCAATCACACTGCTGCCTACATCACTCCACAAGCTGTTAACCAAATTTGTGCCTCTTTTTTCATTGGTGGATGACGTGGATGCACTCAAGTATATGGATTTCCTCACTAGAAAAGTAAAGTTCCCAGAGCGTTCTCAGAAGGTCCCACTGGTGTCAATGATGTTCCCAGAATGTTTCCCGAGATGCTCATGATGTGGAGCTCTTTAACTGTTGGGGGACGTTATTTGGAGGACCTTCAGGGATTAATACTGCTCAGAGTGTATTTGATCCCACAATACAGAGTGTTAAAGTAACACTGAAGCAGAGTTGAACTTAATGAGAATGTTAACAAGCAGAATTACTGAAGGAAAGAGAAACAGAAAAACAGAGCGAGACAAACAGAAACACAACTACAACTGACTTAGTCACAGACTTAGAGGAAATCAACTGAAATAAAACACATTAAATATCACAAGGATTAAACAACTCCACAAACAGCATCGCCAGCTTCACTTATTACTAACCAGTTTGACTTTATATATGTCATGCAAAAGTGCTTAATGAGAATTAACAGAGGTTTAGATGTGTTTCATTTCACAAAACATCACCATCACCATGGTCAGTGTTTGCTTTAGTTGGGCTCTTGACCCTTAACTTTACATAAATGTGTTTTTTTTGCTGTAGTTTCGTGTTTATGAAGCACATTACTGTAGCAAAAAAAAATTTGGAGAAAATATGACGCTGGAAGGAATCATCATGTAGCGGCTTGGTTCACTGAATGTTGTATTTCACAGTATTGAAAAACGAAGCTTGTTTTAGGAATTTGTTTTTGCAGATTGAATTTTAACAGTGTTTGAACAATTAAAACAATTGTGGACAAAAAGTTTTTGTTTATGGCACACATTGAGATGAAGAATCTGCATATGAATCTCAACAATGGTGACAATCAACAAAACATTCAGATAAACATCTTTGAACATCACAAAGCAAGCTACTATAAAGTCACATCAAAAATAGCAACAATTAAAACAAATAATAAGAATAAAAGAAAATACTAAGACAATCCAGGTACATAATTTCTTCGTGTTGCAATGCATTCTGGGAGCCATGAATGAGTTTTGATTGGTGCACCCAGAATGCACTGCAGCATGAAGCTTTTTGTTTTATGTCACCATCGTTGAGATTCATATGCTGATTCTTGATGAAAGTTTGTATCTGAGCAGCACAGATGTTCAAATGTTCAAAGTGTTTTTTTTATTATTATTAAATACAACAAATTATTTGATTAAAACACTAAATTAATTTAACATCCAATATAACCACAGATTTAGACTTTTTTTTTTTTTTTTTTTTAAACTAGATCACTGATCATGGGATTTTTCTGGCTTTTTTTGTTTAAAAAGTGTTTTGTAAACAAAGACTTACAACAGCCAGAGAAAAACTAATATTATAAAGTCAAGGGTCAAGAACCCAACTAAAGCAAACACTGACCACAGTGATGGTGATGGTGATGTTTTGTGAAATGAAACTAACATCTAAACCTCTGTTAATTCTCATTAAGCACTTTTGTCTCTGAGCAGTGTTAATCCCTGAAGGTCCTCCAAATAACGTCCCCCAACCCTTTAAAGAACTCCACATCATGAGCATCTCGGGAAACGTTCTGGGAACATCATTGACACCGGCGGGACGTCCCGAGAACTTTACATTTCTAGCGGGATAGATGTTGTTCATTCTAACAGTGCTTGTGAACTACTTTTTGTATTATTAATTTTCAGTATTCAAATCACATGTGAAAATTGACGGTGTAAATATAGCAGTAAAGTTTTAATAAATATACATATTTTAAAAATAGCTTTTTTGTATTGCATTCATTTTAACTGGTTAAGAACAGCACATCTATGACACAAATCGTCTGATTTATGACACATTAGGGTGTTAAATTTTAACACTGCCTGTGTTAAGAAGAATAACACACTGGTTGTTAAAATTGAATTAACACAAAATGTGCTGTCCTTAACTAGACACACAGATGTGTTAAAACTTAACACAGGATGTGTTGTTTTTAACACATCCCTTTTTTTAACACACTAATGTGTCATAAATAACACAATTTGTGTCATAGATGTGCTATTCTTAAAGGTGCACTATTTAAATATTTGAAGAATATCAACCTGTGTTAAGAAGAATAACACTGTTTGAGTTAAAATTAACACAAAATGTGTTATCCTTAACTAGACACACAGGTGTGTTAAAATATAACACAGGTTGTGTTGTTTTTAACACATCTGTTTTAAGAGTGTGTGCAGGAGTTTCTGCTTAAAATTACATTGATGCTGATTAATGGTTAATGTTTCACTGCTGTTTTGTCTTTCTCTCTTCTGTCATTCTACACTGAATTGAATTTGTCTTGTCATGTTAGCACATGCTTTCCATTCGACCCACAGAAAGTTTTACATTTGTACATAATTACTGTTAGAACAGCTGATTCTTGATGAAGTTCTGCATCACTACAGCAGAAGTGAAACTGGTCTGTTCCAGTGCAGATCATGTAACCAATCAAACAGGGACACTGGGAGTGTGGGCTGAAAATCCCATTGGATTTGTGACAGGCCCGGTTCTTGACGTCTATAGAAGGGTGGGGTGGCAGATATCCTGGGTGGGCATTTTTTAATCATCATATCATATAGAAGATATTTATACTGTAGATATTGCTATATTAACTATATTATATGTACACTGAAAAAAGCTTTCGTGGGCAGCCTAGAATATCATGCACTTTCACACCAAAATAAACTTTTTTTTTTCTTTATTGAATAAAAAAAGCCCTCTTTGTTCTCTTTCTCTGGATCATTGTTTCTACACTGGTGACTCTTCAACTAACTTTTTTATTTCTACCAAACAAGGCCGTAATCGTGTCTAGAACATTGGAGGGACCATTTTGTTTTGAGGAAAATATAAAGACCAGGGGGCGTATTACAGAAAGATCCTAACTTGACAAAAAATCATAAAAACTGTCTTCCACACAACCCCACAGCTGTCCTAACTTCAAAATTATTTGAAAGCTAACAGAAAAACCACTTACAGTTGCACTGTCTTACAATGGTATTACATTTATTAATAATTGAAAATGAAGAACGGAGATGTTTAATGGTAGAAAAACTCTTAGAGGACCCTGAAGAGGTGTTACATTTTGATGACAAAACACTATAATTACAGACTGACTATGTCATCACATAAAAACAGTTAATATCTCTATTATATTAGGGCCTTCTGAGAACGCTCTGGGAACTTTACTTTTCTAGTGAGGAAATCCATATACTTGAGTGCATCCACGTCATCCACCAATGAAAAAAGAGGCGCGGATTTGAACAGTTTGTGGAGTGATGTAGGCAGCAATGTGATTGGATGATAGTTAACACATATTGTGTTGGACACACTGTGTTGTTTCTCTCTCTCTCTCTTTCTTTTTACACATGATCAACTTAAAATTACACAAAATGTATTAAAATGGCCATAACACAAAAAATGTTTTATTAATTAACACATCCTTATTGAGAGTGTAATAAAAGAAAAATGCTGCAATTTTCTGGTGTTATTTTATTATTGCTGGGGCAGTCTAAGCTATATCTTAAACTTCTTAAAATACAGTCCGATTCAGATTGGTTTTAATCACTGCATAAAAAAACAAACAAACAAACAAAAAAAAAACGTAATCCTTATCTAATTCTGATTAGGTGGGCAAGACTGTCATGGCCACCCCTGCCCATGCCTGGAGCCGGCCCCGATTTGTGATCAAATGGGAAGATCATCTCCTCTCCATATAAATGCAATATGATCCATGTAACTATTGCATTAGACCCAATATTCTTCCGCAAGACACATGCAAAATTTAAACCGCTACAGGGCCAAAAGTTACACAGTGTATCTTTAAATGATTAAATAATTACATTAAACCTTACATATACAATAATTGTACAAATAATGTAAAAACATCAAACCTGTCATGGATCCTGGTGTCAACTCAGCATCGGGCCTCACAGCACGTCCCACTCGTTCACAATCCTCAGAAAACTCATCACCTGCACCTGCTCACCGAAATCAGCATCACTACAAGAACCCCTTCCACTCCTCACACTGTGTCTAGACTCGTTGATCTCACCTCAGATCACTTACCTGGACTCATTGCTCGTCTCTGGACTCCTTGCAAGTTTGCTGTCTTCACAGCCATCTTCCAGTCTTCTCTGTGGGTCCATCCTATGAAGAAAAGGGACATTGTTTACACTCAGTCACTGGCTAAGTTGCCTGCTCTATTTTCAAGATACTTACCTTCCAGATAGCAACATATTGTCGGCCCGGATCCGGCCCACATCTGGCACATGTGGAATGATGATCTGGCCCACATATAGCGTGGAATGATGGCACTTGGGTGGACCGCTCCTGTTTGCCAGATCTGGGCCACAAGCAGGCCATAGCAATGCCACATATCAGCCAAGAGCAAAGAAATAAATCCCACTGTACCTTATCTGAGCCACAAATCTTCATATAGTATTTATAGAGTCCTCTCAGCTTGTCTAAGCTTGTTAACAAGCAAAATCACTGAAGGAAAGAAGAGAACAGAAAAAAAGACAAATAGAAACTCAAGAACTACAACTGACTGCAGCCACAACCCTAGATGAATTCAACTGAAGATAAAAGACATTAAATCTCTGAAGATCTCAGCAGAGGAGGATTAAACAACTACACAAACAGCATCACCAGCTTCATTTATTACTAGTCAGTTTGACTTTATATCTGTTATATCTTATTGAGAATTAACAGGGGTTCAAATCTAATGTTTCATTTGAAGTCACCATAATGGTGATTGGTGATTCCATTAATGGGCTCATAACTCTTATGATTAATCAGGTGTCTGTTTTGGCAGCTGTCACAGTATGTTTAACACATTTGTAGTATGGAATAGCTTGCTATTGATGGTTTCACAGTTTTCATGTAATTGACTGAATTGCTGAAGTTATTTAAATCTAGCAGTTGTGTAATTTAATGCTTTCATATTACAATCCCTGTGTTACTTCAACATCATTTTGCAGATATGTATTTTTAAAAAAAAAAAAAAAAGCACAAAAAGGGAAACAACACTGACACACACAGATATCAACAATCAGTATGAATCTCAACAATGGTGACAAAATATTCAGCTAATCGAATCAATTCTGTACATCATAAAAAGCTACTAAAAGACACAAAAAACAGCAAATAAAATAAAATAAAATATATACCTGAACCAAAGTTAGAATTAAAGAAAATAGGACAATTCAGCTGCATAATTTATTCATGCTGTGATGCATGCTGGGAGTTTTGTGCTATGGTACCCAGCATGTATTACGACATTACACTTTTTATTTTCACCATTGTTGAGGTTCATGTGTTGATTTATGATGACTTTGTGTGTTAGTGGAGCTTAACTTTTTGTGTGCTATCTTTTACCTGGTTCTGCTGATCTTACACTGCACTTTCACACAGCAAGTTTATTATTGATTAAAGTAAAAACACAAAAGAATTAGTGATTGTAAAACCATCAATTGCTGACTGTCATCACCTGATCTCATTTTGTGTTTATTTGCTATCGTAAATGTATTAGACAAAACAGCAGCTCATAAAGACAGAGCAACTGTAATAAGAGTTAAGAGCCCAACTAATAGAAACACCAATTACCATTATGGTGACTTCAAATGAAACAGATTTAAACCCCTGTTAATTCTCAGTAAGAACTTCTGTAGACCTCTAACAGATATAAAGTCAATCTGGTTAGTAATAAGTGAAGCTGGTGATGCTGTTTGTGGAGTTGTTTAATCCTCCTCTGATGAGATCTTTAGAGATTTACTGTATCTTATATATCATCGCTGTCGGGTGGAATCCTCGCATCTCCAAAACCATTATTTTTCAGGAAATTAAAAAAACTGCATATTTTTTGAGTTATTAAACATTGTATCGTTAAAGTTGGTATTATACCTTATATTGCTATCATATACTGTTGTGTACCAACATTAAGACAACATTTCCCCGAAATCATGTTTAATCGGAGATACGAGATTTATGACTTGGGAGCAGGGAGATACGAGATTACGCTGTCATTGATAAGAATGGTACGGACACAGACGCCGCTGCTGCCAGCAGTGTTCATCAAAGTCTGCGGTCGCGCTGAGCCTTTTGACAAGAGACAAGGCTTTAAGAGCTAATCAAAGCTAATGACTGTGGTTACATACTTCTTCCTAAACTCATTTACCTCAGAGGACGTGTTGCTCGACGAGGATTCGTTGCGACTTTCAGTCTTGAGGAGCAGGGACGTGCAGAGAGTTCCTCAGGGGCAGGGGCTCAAATGTAAAATAGGAGCAATGTAAAAAAAAAAAAAAAAAACACTTATATATATATATATATATATATATATATATATATATATAGGTCAAAATTTTGGATACATTACTATGTTGTTTTTTTGTAAGAAGTAATTTATGGTTATCAAGCCTGCATTTATTTGATCAAATTTTTTAATATACTTTAAAATACATTTTATGCAATTCCGATTCATTATCAATATTGGAAACCTGTGATACTTTTTTCAGGATTCTTTGATTAATAAAAAGTTTAAAAAGCACAGCATTTATTTAAAATATATATATATATTTAACAATATACTACAATATACAATAAAAGCTTGAGGTTTTGAATGAATGCTGTTCTTTTTATTTATTTATTTTTTTTATTTTTATTTATCAATGAACCCCAAAAAAGGTTTCAAAAATAAATAAATAAATAAATAAGCAGCACAACTGTTTCCAATATTGATAATAAATCAGCATATTATATCTGAAGGATCATGCACTGAAGACTGGAGTAATGATGCTGAAAATTCAGCTTTGATCACAGAAATAAATGATATTTTAAAGTATTTTAAAATAGATAAACATTCTTTTAAATTGTATTAATATTTCACAATATTACAGTTTTTCTGTATTTTTGATAAAATAAATGCAGGTTTGATGAGCATAAGACACTTTCATAATGCTGCATAATTATCAAAAATGGTAATATGATAAAATCCTTTCATGTCACCATTTCGCCAGCCTACACTTCACATAATAGGCCTGTAGGTGGCACTTGGGCTTCATTAATTATGATAGTTTCATGAAATAGTAAACGGTGCTTCATACACAAGCATCCATTTTCTCAGCGATGCAGTTTGATTTATAAAATGAGACAAACCGCAGATCCAGATCGCTCCACAAATAATCTTGACTGCCCCATGTCATTTTCAACCGATTTATGAATAAGAACGGAAAATGTCTGCTCCAATTCACATTATTGTCCAATGAAATGTGTCAGATCATGATTGGTTGGTGTATTATACATGACAAACGGGCATTGATGAATTATGTAATATTCTCTAAACTATATAATATATGGATTTTTTTAATTAAATCGACACACTAACTTTGATTACTGATGGAAAAAAAGTTTAAAATATTGTTTGGTTTATTTTCTTTCCTTCCCGTCGATCTATTCACTGAAAGAACCATATATGACTCCAGATCCTATGGTTTCTGAACAGACTGGAATATCAGTCAGTCGAGCAAAACACACTCAACCCATAACAGCCTCAGATTGACAGATATCTAAAAATAAACAGGAATTTTCCGACTTTTGAGCGATTAGTTATCGTTTTGTGCACATTGTCATGTTAATTATAATTCAAATTCATTTTGTTTTATTGACTACAATATCATTGCTATTTGTCTGAGAGGAGCACTTTTGAATAATTTTGATAAAGGGGAGGGGCTTGAGGCACGTGTCTGTTGAGGAGACATAAAGCCGCGAGACTCCTGCGGAGTGAAGAAGAGGCGGAGTTACGAGGATTCTCAGACAGTTGAAGTGTCCAATGGAGTTAAGAGATTTGCGCTCAAGCTATTTTCAACACTTTAGATTGGTTAATAATTTGTAAAAATAACAGACCCACGTGGGGACTGACCAATAGCATCGATTTGTGAAAAAATATGAAATTGACAAAATTTGGACATAGGAGGTTTCCGCCCGACAGCGACGATATAATGTATGATTTAATTTATCTTCAGTTGATTTCATCTAAGGCTGTGGCTTTTTTTTCTGTTATCTTCTTTTCTTCAGTTATTCTGCTTGTTAAAGGGCTTATTAAGGCTGAGATGACCACATTTAATATACACAGATTTTGTGACTCAGATAAGGTCCAGTTTTAATTTATTACTTTGCTCTTGGCTGATATGTGGCATTGCTATGTCCTGCTTGTGGCCCAGATCTGGTAAACAGAAGCGGTCCACCCAAGTGCCATCTTTCCACGCTACATGTGGACCAGATCATCATTCCACATGTGCCAGATGTGGGCCGGATCTGGGCCGACAATATGTTGGTATCTGGGCTGATGCCTTGCATCACTAGTGTCCTGCTTCCAACCTGTTTAATAAAGAACACTGTTGCACTTACCTGAGTCTCTCCTCTTCTGTCTGTGACACAACCCTATTACACCAGTTTATTAAACAGTTTGTTTATACTGAACTCTGCAAAACACAAACCATTTTGAACAAAATACACTAAAATATAACCAGGGCCACTGCGTGCTTACAGGTGAACCAGACAGCTGTCTACTGCGACAGCTCAGTGAGGACAGCAAGAAGGAGAGAGATTTCATTTGTAATGCATTTTTGTATTTTTTATTTATTTATTTGACATTCGTTTGGAATTATTGCACTCTCATCAACAAGTTATCACCCCATTATTATTGTAAATCTAAATTAACTTACACCACACTCTTAGACTGGCATCAATAGTCAACATGAAAAACACACCTTGATGTACATCAAAAATGTCTTCAAACTGAATAAAACTATCCAGACATGAATACAAAAGATGACGACTTCAATGACTAATGAGTTTTAAATCCCGACGTGCTTGTGAAAGGTAGGCTTATGTTGTTTATGTGTGTGAGAGAGAAAACGGGAGATAAGTTATGTGGCTCACTTTATTGTGTGCGTAATATGTGCAATGTATTAATGTTTATAATATTTATAAATGCTACGAATAGCCGTGCACACACAAGCAACAGGATTTCAGGTGTTTGGGCATCGTCGCTTCAACTCTACTACCAATTTACCACTTTGCGTCTTTCACTAAAAATGAACAAGAGATGTGTGAGTTCATCCCATATGAGACTTCTTTAATGTAAAAGTGGAACTGTTGCGGGACCAGTTTATGTGTGGCTCACCAGGAATTCTACCGAATCTCCCGATGGTCACTGATGGACCTGTAAATGCACTTATGTTATATAGAGGCCCGGTTCTACGGGGGTGCTAGAGGGTGCAAAGAAAAAAAAACAAAAAAAAAAAAACAAGAGCACCCTCAGTTAAAACTGTAATAATAATATACTGTCGAAACAGATCTGGCAAACTATCCAGAGCATATTTGTGTTTGTGAATTATCTTATTATAACAAAGTGTAGACACTACGTAAATGATAGATTTGTTGTGAAGTGTAGAGAGATTCATTTATTATAATATAACTTGTGAGACTGCAATGAACTAACATGAGTGACAGCTTTTTAGTGATTTTAAGGGAGCACCCTTTGCACACTTTCTAGGCTAGGCTAGATAATGTATAATCTGGAATTTGTAAAAAAAAAAAAGTTTGTTTTTCACGTACACACTGCAAAATTTCAATAATGACGTCCTCATATTTATGCAGGATTTACTCTTGAAATAGCAATGACTGATATAATGCTAACCAAACAATGGACTGGACTAAAAAAAAAATTATGTGAAAATGTGCATTAAATCTATAGAACCTCCTCAGTGCTTTAATTGTTGAGCCTGGGCTGATAATATAATACATAATTTGCATTTGCACCTTTTATTTCCATTGCAGAAAAAAAGAAAATGAAAAAGACATGCTTGTTTATGCTTTTATTTTAGTGTTATTTTATCACTAAACAACATCTCCAATCTCTCACATGCATCTTAAAGATCGTGTTTAATTGTGAGTGTAAAATGGGGGCGGCACGACAGTATTTTTCCTAAAGAGGCAGATAACAAATATAACACATAAAAAAATACAATATAAGACGCAAAAAAGGGACATTGTATGCCCTACAAAAGACAAGTGGTGTGGAGAATGATGATTCTGTCAATACACCCTTACAACAACAACAACAACAACAACAAAAAGTCTTTTTTAAGTAAGTAATTGCTTTGGAATCATGTTTGAGAATCTACAGGCAAATGATAGAGAGTCACTTTGCATCGTCAGCACATGCTTCAGTGCTCTGAGAGTGTTTATAGTGCTGTGAGTTTAACACTTCATGACTGAGAGCAGAACACAACACAATCTTCATCATCACACAAGACAAAACAACAACAATGAACAACATCATCATCCTCATCTGGACTCTGTGCATATGTATACAAGGTAAAGTTTTCATGATAGTGTAATTATGATATTATGAACAATGGCATTTAAACATAGATCCTGTTTTTGTTTTTTTAAACTCTTGCTATGTTTCTAACAGGTTTCAGTGGACAAGTGACTGTGAGTCAGACTCCCTCTGAAAAAACAGTTCAGATTGGTGAATCAGTCACTATAAACTGTAAAACAAACACAGTAGTGAGCAATAACTGTGTGGGTTCATATACTTGTATGGCCTGGTACCTGCAGAAACCTGGAGAAGCTCCTAAACTCTTGATTCATTCAGCAAACCAAAGAGAGTCAAACACTCCATCTAGATTCAGTGGCAGCGGATCCAGAACTGATTTCACTCTGACCATCAGTGGAGTCCAGACTGAAGATACAGGAGATTATTACTGTCAGAGTGCACACTATATCAGTAGCTGGGTGTTCACACAGTGATAAAGAGTCGTACAAAAACCTCCGTCAGTCAGAGTCACAGTGACTGCACTGATACAGCTGAGAGATACTGCAGCTGCTCTACAACACAATCACACACAACACTGAAAAGATCACACGATATCATTATAAGATAAATATTATTTTCCTGAAGAAAATAAGTCACTGTTTTAATATAATCATCATGTTTTAGGTGTAAAATATGATGCCTGTCAATCAAACTGAACGGACTGCATTCAGTCACTTCTGCTGTCGTTTAAGAAATACTGTATGTTTAAGACAAGCATACTTTCAGTGAAGTTTTAGTGTATTTACATAAAACACTTATTTTACTCTTACTTAAAGTATATTTTATGTTTACTTTGTGTAAGAAAATAGCAAAATTAATGAGCTTTTAGTGGGTTTAAAGTATTAGATCTTTATAAACGTGTAGGCCTGCTCCAATTTATTTTAAATATGTACGTAATGAACGTGCTTCAGTTTGCTTTTCAAAAGTATTTAAAAAAAAAAAAAACATTTTTAATATTTTAATATATTTTATGAAGCACATTAATTCACTACTATGTAAGTATACTATAGCTATATGTGCTATAACTGCATTCTTGTATAAACTTACAATGTTTATTAATATTAGTTAGTTATATATATTTTTTAGTGTTATTAGCCTATCTCTATATATTCATTTTATGTCCTGTGTGTCTGTAATCCATGGGGCAAGAAGTCCCTGTATGTCTTGTGTAGTGGACTGTGAAGTTAAGTGCATTTGTGGTTTATGTTATTGTGGGGCCGGAGATGAATTTCCACATGTGTGGACAATAAAGGTTTTCAATGTTCAAGTATTATATATATATATATATATATATATATATATATATATATATATATATATATATATATATAAAAGAAAAGTCAACTATGATTAAGCATTATAATAAGCGTACTTAATTTTAATATTGTATTAAAATAAAATAAATATAAATTATATAAACATATAAAATTATAATACATATATTCAAACACAGATGCAAAACTGTTAATCATTGGTTAATTTTATAAATTATTTTTCCCTTTCACGGGCCGTGCATGTGATAAAGCAGTCTTTAAATTCTACAGTGTCTGAACTGCAAACCCTCAGCTGCTGAAAATGTAATTCATTCTCAAAGAATTGACAATCCGCTTGAAGATGAAAATGACATTTAAACTCTTTTGTTTCTTTGTTTGGTTCAGACATTTACAGGCTTAAGTTTGTAAATATGCTGTTGTTCACTTCTGCATTTTGTTTTTCAGTAACTTTTTTTCTTCAGGAAATTGTATGTTGATGCTTATATATTCGATGATGTTATATTCATGTTATTTTCAGCAATACAGGTATAACTGAAGTGTTCTACAAATGGATAAAAAGAGCTCTGCCATAGCATTTCACTGGTCTTTCATTTATTATATATTTTGGTCAAGATATTATATATGCTGCTGTACCTGCTGTACTCTAGCATTTTATGTTTATGTTTAATCATTTATTTTGAATGATTTTGGACCTTTTATACTATTTTGAATACTGAAAAACTTGAAATGTTACTTGAAATGTTATTGAATCACATTAAAAAGAAGTATAAAAATAATATTTGGTCCCATTTAATACTTGGTAGCCTTAACTACTATGTACTTAAATAAAATAAATAAATAAATAAATAAATAAAAAATAACAATAAATAAATAAATACATAAATAATTTAAATAATAATAATAATAATAATAATAATAATAATAATAATAATAATAATAATAATAATAATAATAATAATAATAATAAATTAAATAAAAATATAAATAAATAAATAATGAATGATTGAATGAATGAATGAATGAATGAATGCACTTATTGTGTTCATATTGTATTGCAAAACACTTTTGCTGCTATTGAGGTGGGATATTTCTAAGGTTAGGGACAGGTTTGGCAGTATGAGCAGATTTAAGGGTGAGTGAAGGTGTAAGGGTCCACCGTGTAAACTATAAATGTAATTACAGATGTAACTACATGCAGTTTTTTATTATTATTATTTATTTAAGTGCAATGTAAAAATGTGTGTACACAATAAGTGCATTGTATCGAATTATTAATTTTGAATGTAAGCACATAATAGTTAAGCCCACCTAATATAAAGTGGGACCAAATATTTTAAATTGATTGTGAAGAAATACAGTTTAACACAATTTAATATATTAAAATATATTGTAAATAGCATAAACTTGTTCTTAAGCATATATTGAAATATGCTTAATGTATTTATTGTTTCAAAATAATACATTTAATATGCATTTAGTATAGCATAATTTAAATATGCTATTTCCAAAAAAGCACAATTTAAATATATTTCCTTTTCACCTGGTCTGCTTGACTAAAGCAGAAGTGAAACTGGTGTGTTTCAGTCCAGATCATGTAACCAATCAAACAGTGACTCTGGGAGTGTGGACTGAAAATCTCATTTGCATTGTCAGGGTGAGTGATTGTGATCCTCTCAGAATAGAGCAGCTCTGTCTCCAGAGACCATGTTCAAACCCCAAGAGCTTTATTTGACTAGATTTACTGCTACTGATCAAGCTTCTGAAAAGCACCTGAACAAACACTACATGCATCTTCATCTGTTAGTTGAATGATGTTGTCAGACACAAATGGAGCTTGTTGAGAAGCTTTATTGAATGTTGCAGCAAACACAGCAGATTGAAAGATCAGCCAGTGCTTTGACACTAGAGCTCTCTTTCAGTATTGAGTTGTAAATGACTACAGCTGCAGCACTAGACTCATGTGAATCCTGCCTGACACAGGACACTCAGATACGGCTCATCTTCAGGAGAGAGCAGCGCTCACTGCAGAAACATCAGCACTGCGAGCGACTAACAGCGACTCTTGTGGAACGAGACCTCATGAGGAGCTCCAGCATGTGTTACTCTGCAGACGTACAGCTCTCCCTCTTCCCAGCGTGCTTTGCTGAGGGTCAGGACGCTACTGCGGCTGTAGCGGCCGTCCTGCTCGCTCTCTGCGCTGGTCACAACCCCCTCGGTGACCTCTGAGCCGTCCAGTGTCCAGCTCACCAGCGCCCCCTGTGGAGAGTAAGAGCTGAGCAGGCAGAGCAGTGCGGCTGAGTCTCCAGAGATCTGCAGAGAAGAGGGCGGCAGCAGAGACACTGAGGGCTTCACTGTGGGACCAGCTGCAGGAGACAAACACAACACATTCACAAACACACAGAAAACACACTGCAGCTCCAGCACTCTTCTGCCCTGCAGCATTCACAGCATTTCAACACGACTTTCAGCAGCAGACATGAGGAGTGCAGTCAAAGTCAAAGCAATCTCTACACTATATATGTGTTTGTGTTTATGTGTGTGTATGTTACACACATATATACACATATATATATATATATATATATATATATATATATACACATACATGTGTATATATATATATATATATATATATATATATATAAATAAATATATAGGGTGCGATTTGTAGGGGGGGATGGGGGGGATTTCCCCCCCTCTGGTCTATGTATCCCTGCCTTTACTGAATTATTTTTTACTCCCGGTGGGGATAAAAACATCCCGCCCACCTGCTCCGACGCCCCGATCTAAATCAAATGATTCGTGATACGCGATCCGATTGGAGCGCTTCGAAACAGTGAATCATTTTGCGACGCAATGGTTTAACTGATTTGGAGTTTCAAAAAGCTCCGTTGATACTGTGTTCTTTTGCTCGCTTTTTCTTTGTTTGAATAACTGTGTTAATTAAATCATTACAATTAATAGGCCTAACATACAATGATTTTATTAAACTGTGATCACGTTAAAACAATTTCCGTCATATTAAAAACAGTGTAGTTGGGTCAACCTCCGCCTATAGAGTTTGATATGCCTATAAAAAGTTTTCAAAAGCATCCCCCCCTCTGTTTTTTTCACAAACCACACCCTGTATATATATATATATATATATATATACAAATTAAACAAACACTTTAAACAATCAAGCCTCATAAATAAAACTAAACTAAGACACTTACTGCTTTAAGCACAGTACGTTTTTACATCCAAACATAACATTTTGTTTATGTGAGATATTGAGCTCATCTTTTTATGCTTTTTTAAACATAATTTCAAATACAAATTATTTGACTAAAATGTACAATGTTACTGTTCAGAATTAGAAAACAACTGAATCAAATGAGTTTAAAAATGTGTACATATTTTTTATGTATATTAAAAGTGCTGAATTATAAGAACAACATGAGCAAAATAGATTCAAAATCACATTGAACTACAGAAAGTATCTACATTTATATTTTAATGTCAAATTATTTGTTCCAAATATGAATTCTAAAATAAAAGATGAACTGTACTGTATATAAGCAGTTTAGAAATTAATAAAAAAAAAAACAACTGATAAACTAATAAAACTAAACACCTTATGAAAAGGTGTTTAGACAGGAATTGTTTGTTCAGAGTGACTAAATAACTTCTGAAGAATATCTAAACATGCTTTTAAACAATAAACTAAATATTTTAGATTAAATATTTATAATTAATTATTTTTTATTGTTTCATTAAAAAATAAATAAATAAATGATACATTCTAAATTGTATGTTTTTAATGGACAATTAAATAGACAGACTTACCGAGCACCAGTTTAGTTCCTCCACCGAATGTGCTCCACAGTGATACAATCTAATGAAACACTCGTACAAAAACCTCTATTTCACTCGAGTGAACACAAACTCCAGCAGAGAGAGAAACAACACTTCAACACACTGATAGTAGAAACACTCAATTTAGTTTTAGTAAAATACTTAAAAAAAGGGAAAAGAAACTGTTTCACACAAATTCCTTTCAAAATGTTATTTATTGATTGGAAACTATATAAATCTTTCATAATCAGATTAAGTTTATTCTTTTCTTATTATTTTTCTCTCATTTACAATAGATATGATTCAGTCCTATATTTCTCATTCATTCTCTTGTGATGTGCTAAAATAACACTTTTTATATAAATATATTTTACTAGCTGTGACCTCTGAAGTGACCTTTGACCTCTTTTATTATGGATGATGTTGTGGAGTTTCTCATAATGATGTTTCTGTTCTTTATATGAAGATCAATCATCATGATTCACAGAAAAACATGCAGCTGCAGATAAATTAATTAAAATTGTGATTCATAATTTTCAGATGCACATTGTTCAGTCTAGACTCATGTGACCAGACTGAGAGTCCTGATGATCTTTATATGTGACCTTTTTAAAAGCAAAATGATTCAACTGGAAACACACTCAGGCAGCCATTTCCAGACACTCTTAATACTGTATGTTTGTAAATTAAACAGAGATGTTAAACATTATAGTGTCTCATAACACTGAGTTATACTACAGTCATTAATCTTTGCTGGAAACTACAGAAGTGATTTTATGCTCTAAGATAAACAGACAGTAACTGGAGCAGCTGAATGCAGTATCTTATGAGATCTGAATGCAGTTGAGATCACATGACCAGCTGAATCTTTTGTCTTTATCACAATAATTATTATCAGACACAGATGACAGAATAAATGGGTGAGAAATACGCCTGTGAAGAGGATACTTTTACAGTCACTTCTGTGAGACGCTGCATTCATGCTGATGTGTGTCAGTATAAACCACTGTAATAAGAATCAGTGAAATATCCACAAAAATGACTTAGTGTTCCTTTAAAGATTAAACATTTAAACCATTAAGTCATCACATAAAGATTCAAAAAAGTTACTGAACAACTGTATTTGTAATAATGTAAAATCATTAGTTCTATAACAGTGTGTATGAGTTTGTTAGAAGCTCAAGCTGTTGTAAATCCTGCCCACTTCTTTGCATCGTCAGCACATGCTTCAGTGCTCTGAGAGTGTTTATAGTGCTGTGAGTTTAACACTTCATGACTGAGAGCAGAACACAACACAATCTTTATCATCACACAAGACAAAACAACAAGAATGAACAACATCATCATCCTCATCTGGACACTCACACTGTTTGCTCAAGGTCTGTGTAATGCAATTTGATAATTATTATTAATTCTTTGAAATGTGGAATGGACATCAAATGTCTTAATGTTATTTTTGTTCTTTCTTTCAGAGTGTAGAGGACAGATCACTGTAACTCAGAGTCCATCATTAATAACAGCAGCTCAAGGACAAGAAGTCAGAATAAACTGTAAAACCAGCAGTTCAGTGCATAATGGTAATGAGTTAGCCTGGTACTTACAGAAACCTGGAGAAGCTCCTAAACTCCTCATATATCTTATATCAAACCGTTACACTGGAACATCATCTAGATTCAGTGGCAGTGGATCTGGCAGTGATTTCACTCTGACCATCAGTGGAGTCCAGACTGAAGATACAGGAGATTATTACTGTCAGAGTTTACACAGTGGTCCAGTGTTCACACAGTGATAAAGAGTCGTACTAAAACCTCCGTCAGTCAGAGTCACAGTGACTGCACTGATACAGCTGAGAGATACTCCAACTGCTGATGAGAGGATCACAAACAACACAGTGACACACTGTATCAAACATTTCAGATTTATTTGATGTAATAAGGAAATATATTCATAATGTAATATAATATAGTTATATATCATCACTAGATTTGACATTGTCTGGAGAAAAGTTGTGTGGTGTTGTTCATGGAAAAATTTCAGTTTGGAAATTGTTGCTTCACTACTACCAATTTGCCACTTTGTGTCTCTCACTAAAAAATGAACAAGAGATGTGTGATTTCCACATCCCATATGAGACTACATTAATATGAAAGTGGAACTGTTGCGGGACCAGTTTATGTGTGGCTCACCAGGAATTCTTCCGAATCTTCCGATGGTCACTTCAGGCCTGTATACATGTACTTATTATATTATATACAGGCCCGGTTCTACAGGCTATAGATGCAGGGTTAACTAACACCTTGTTATGTTCGTACAAATTGTTAAAATTCATACAGTCAGTGATAGACAAAATCATGAGGTCTCAGAAGACGTGTCTTCTGCTCCATTTTTTCATGGCCTTCAGTTCGATCTACTGTATCCTGGACACAGATTTGCAGTAACACCAGACTCCATTTTAATCTACTAGATATAACAATTCCAGAAGGATACAGAATAAATCAAACATAACATTTAATTTGTCAGGTAATAATGTATCATTCCATAATTGAACAATAAAGAGCCAATTCATAAATGATAAATACACAGCATCAGTTGCTCAAAGATGAATCTAAGAGTGAGAGATGCACACCTGACAGCAGAGAGACAAACAGCAGAAAGTGTTCAGGACTCAGGAGATTGACACAACACTGTGCAGGAGTTTCTGCTTAAAATTACATTGATACTGATTAATGTTTAATGTTTCATTGCTGTTTTGTCTTTCTCTCTTCTGTCATTCTACACTGAATTGAATTGGTCTTGTCATGTTAGCACATGCTTTCCATTCGACCCACAGAAAGTTTTACATTTGTACATAATTACTGTTAGAACAGATGATTCTTGATGAAGTTCTGCATCACTACAGCAGAAGTGAAAGTGGTCTGTTCCAGTGCAGATCATGTAACCAATCAAACAGTGACACTGGGAGTGTGGGCTGAAAATCCCATTGGATTTGTGATCAAATGGGAAGATCATCTCCTGTGCATATAAATGCAATATGATCTATGTACATATTCAAAATTTAAATCGCTACAGGTCTGAAAGTTACACAGTTACACAATCTTTAAATGATTAAATAATGACATTAAACCTTACATATACAGTATAACAATAATTGTACAAATAATGTAAAAACATCAAACCTCTCATGGATCCTGGTGTCAAGTCATAATCGGATCTCACAGCACGTCCCACTCGTTCACAATCCTCAGAAAACTCATCACCTGCACCTGCTCACCGAAATCATCATCACTACAAGAACCCCTTCCACTCCTCACACTGTGTCTAGACTCCTTGATCTCACCTCAGATCACTTACCTGGACTCCTTTTGCCGTCTTCACAGCCATCTTCCAGTCTT
Source organism: Spinibarbus caldwelli (assembly GCA_039654775.1). Taxonomy (NCBI): domain Eukaryota; kingdom Metazoa; phylum Chordata; class Actinopteri; order Cypriniformes; family Cyprinidae; genus Spinibarbus; species Spinibarbus caldwelli. The sequence continues at coordinate 23,020,783 of CM077264.1, forward strand.
TTCTGTGGGATCCAGTATATGTTCCAGTATTCTCTTTTAAGAAACGGTTTGTTTATACTGAACTCTGCAAAACACAAACCATTTTGAACAAAATACACTAAAAACAGAACACCATATGCTATATAACCAGGGCCGGCATGTGCTTACAGATGAACTAGACAGCTGTCTACTGCGACAGCTCAGTGAGGACAGCAAGAAGGAGAGAGATTTCATTTGTAATGCATTTTTTTAATTTATTTATTTGACATTCGTTTGGAATTATTGCACTCACATCAACAAGTTATCACCCCATTATTATTCTAAATCTAAATTAACTTACACCACACTCTTAGATTGGCATCAATAGTCAACATGAAAAACATTGTACATCAAAAATGTCATCAAACTGAATAAAAATATCCAGACATGAATACAAAAGATGATGAATTTGATGACTAATGACTGTTAAATCCCAACGTGCTTCTGAAAGGTAGGCTTATGTTGTGTATGTGTGTGTGAGAGATAAATCAAGTGTAGCGTTAGTTCTGGCAGGTCACGTCAGTCAAGCTCGTATCAGCTGATCCCCATATAGGAATACAACACCTATCTAAGCATCCATATATAAGGTCCTTCAGTATCAGCAGTTTTCACATTGCTCAATAGATAATTATCCTCCTCCATCCCCAACTCCTCCTCTGTCAGTCAGGATTCAGTCTTCTGATTCTCCTTGAGTCAGACTAATTCTAAATGTGTACATTAAATTGCTGAACTTTAACGATATCTGCAATACATTTGTTGGCTCTGTTCTGTTTACCCTGGGGGGTTATCACTGCTCTCATTCATGCTAGGCTGCATGGATGCGCAGGGAGTTCTTGCCCAGAACAGAATCATACCACCAATCCAAATTGTATTCTAATTGTCAATCCTCTTTGACGATAGTGGTCCTGACAGAACAGGAGATAAGTTATGTGGCTCACTTTATTGCGTGCGTAATATTTATATGCGCAATTTGTTAATGTTTACAATACTTATAAATGCTACAAATAGCTCTGCACACACAAGTGACAGGATTTCAGGTGTATGAGCACTGTTTAGAAATCATCACTTCACTACTACCAATTTGCCACTTTGTGTCTCTCACTAAAAATGAACAAGAGATGTGTGATTTCATCCCATGTGAGACTACATTAATGTAAAAGTGGAACTGTTGCCAGACCAGTTTATGTGTGGCTCACCAGGAATTGTACTGAATCTTCCGATGGCCACTGCGGGCCTGTACATATATATATATATATATATATATATATATATATATATATATATGTGTGTGTGTGTGTGTGTGTAATATGTTCAATAAAGCTATACTTTAACAAACACACACAAGTAATTAATAAAAACAAATATAACATGAGGAAAAATGAATACAAACACTAATTGTATGAAGTTCGGTATCTATAGTTCATATTCATCACAAATAATTAAAGTTTCTAATGTTTTGTAGAACATGATCATAAAGAAATTCATCTGAGGTCTGAGACTGTTCTGTCTATGAAGATCATTTACATAGAGACACTTTGCATGAGAGTATTTATAGAGCTGTGAGTTTAACACTTCATGACTGAGAGCAGAACACAACACAATCTTCATCATCACACAAGACAAAACAACAACAATGAACAACATCATCATCTTCATCTGGACACTCACACTGTTTGCTCAAGGTTTGTTGTAAAATTTTCAGAATGATTATTAATTATTTTCAAATGTGAAATATGCGTTATTGTAATTTGTGTCCTGTTTTCCTTTCTTTCAGAGTGTAGAGGACAGATCACTGTAACTCAGAGTCCATCAATAACAGCAGCTCAAGGACAAGAAGTCAGAATAAACTGTAAAACAAGCAGTTCAGTGTATAATGGTGATTTTTTAGCCTGGTACTTACAGAAACCTGGAGAAGCTCCTAAACTCCTCATATATCGTGCAACAAGCCTTTACACTGGAACTCCATCTAGATTCAGTGGCAGTGGATCTAACAGTGATTTCACTCTGACCATCAGTGGAGTCCAGACTGAAGATACAGGAGATTATTACTGTCAGAGTGAACACTATATCAACAGTAAATATGTGTTCACACAGTGATAAAGAGTCGTACAAAAACCTCCGTCAGTCAGAGTCACAGTGACTGCACTGATACAGCTGAGAGATACTGCAGCTGCTCTACAACACAATCACACACAACACTGATCAGTGAACAAACACTAATAACACAATAGCATTACTATTAATAGAAATATTGCTGAAGAGAATGAGCCAGTGTTTTAATATGATCATCATGTTTTAGGTGTAATATATGATCCGTCAATCAAACTGAACAGACTGCATTCAATCACTTCTGCTGTCTGGACGTGATGCTTTCCATTTGACCCACAGAAAGATTTACATTCTTACACAATTAGTGTCAGAATGATTGATTCTGTATTTGCAATCATAGATTTTTATGATTTTACTCACATTTTCATATACATTATCCCTTTGAAATGTAATGGGTTTGTCTGTGTGCTCCCAGGTGGAAAAGACATACTATTGAATGTATTAAACATATACTTAAAGTACATTTGTATCCACAACATGCTTATTTGAAGTGCATTAAAATATATTAAATATTTAATATATTAATATTTAATATATTTCTAAAAACCATGCTAATAAATTTATGCTTAGTTGAGCATGATTGAACAAAATGATTCAGGTTGTCTAGGGTTTAATGTATAATTACTTTATAACAATGTGTAGGCCCGCCGCAATGTGTTTTAAATATTTCTATAATAAGCATGTGCTTCAATGCGCTTTTCAAAATTAAGATATTTTGAAAAAAAAAAAAAAAAAAAAAAAAAATTATATATATATATATATATATATATATATATATATATATATATATATATATATATATATTATATAGCACATTAATTCACTACCACATAAATACAATATAGCTATGTGCCATATGTTATTGTGTGTTCTAAGTGTCTAAGTGTATTCTTACAATGTATAAACTTCTAATTTATTATAAAAAAAGTCAACTATGACTAAGCATTATAATAAGGATATTTAATTCTAAGAATTCTAAAAATTTTAATGTGTGTGCAAATTATAATACATATATTTAAACACTGATGCAAAACTGTTAATCATTGTTTAATTTAAAAAAAAAAAAAAATTCCCTTTCACATGTCCTGTGATAAAGCAGTCTTTAAATACTACAGAGTCTGGATTGCAAGCCCTCAGCTGCTGAAAATGCAAATTGTACACAAAAAAGTGACAATTCTCTTATGACAATAAACTCTTCTGTTTCTTTGTATTGTTCAGCCATTTGCATGCTTAAATGTTTTTTTTTTTTTTTTCTTTTTTTCTTTTTCCCCCTTAAGAAAATTTTATTTTGATGCTTATATTCAGTAATGTAATATTCATAGTATGGCATAACTGAAATGTTCTACAAATGGACAAAAACAGCTCTGTCATAGCATTTCACTGATCTTTCATTTATTATGTATTTTGGTGAAGATGTTATATATGCTGCTGTACTTTTTAATGTACTCTGGCATTTTATGTTTAATCATTCATGTTTAATGATTTTTGCACCTTTTATACCATTTTTAATACCGGAAAAAAAGCAGCTTAATAATAAACTGTAATGCTAATGCATTTCTAATGAGCTGGAATGCTGTTGAAATTTTATTGAATCACATTAAAATGTAGATTAAAAGGATATTTCAAATGAATTGTAAAGAAATACACTTAAATTGCACTAAATGTACTTGAAGTGGTTCCAATTTTACACAATTTAATATATTAAAATGTATTGCAAAATTGTTTTTTTTTTCTTTTCTTTCTCTCTCCTCAATATCAAAGCACTATGGTGGCATTTGCTTAATAGTTTTTTTTTTTTTTTTTTTTTTCCTTTAATTAAGTGCAGTTAATAAACTAAACCAAGAAATACTAAAACCAGAGAGATTGAAAACAAACACATTCATTCTTCAAAAGCATAAGTTAATTTGCTACACTGCATAAACGTTTGCTGTGAAACAATATTGTAATGGTTTAGAAGCAAATTTCTTTGAGTTGCTAAAAGGTTCAAGAGCCCAACTAAAGCAAACACTGACCACAATTATGGAGGCAATGTTTTTTATTTTTATTATTTATTTATTTTTTTTCTTCCAGTTGATTCCATCCAAGGCTGTGGCTGAAGTCAGTTGTAGTTCTTGTGTTTCTCTTTTCTTCAGTGATGTTAACATCAAGTGTTCATTACTAATTCTCAATCATCATTTAATTAGTCACTTAATTATATCAGTAACTTTAACTCTTTGAGGACTTGGGATATGATTTGAAGACTTGCTTGTGACTTGAAAGGAATGTCTTGGTTCCTCCTCTGGTGAAATCAGCTGCTGAGTTCATGGATGGAACAAAAATATGGCAGGACTTTTACTCTTTGGCCCCTGGACATTCCACCTCTGCTAAGGGGCCAACTTTTTTGCCAATGAGCAAATTCTCAGGGGCCCTGCGCTGGCAGCCCTTAAAGGGCCAGTGCAGGCTTGTTTGCAGGGTATCCTCTAGTATTATCTTCTAAAGCCAAACATGCTTTATTCAAGCCCTTTCAGCTCCGTGTGCTTTCTCTCTCTATCTTCGGGCGCGCGCCGGCATGGATGATACGGTTATTTTAACAACAACAGAAACACGGTGAGCAGCAAAATTATAGGTTACTTTCACTAAAACACAGTAGGAAAAAAAAAATGCTACAAATATAGTTATTTTTCTTACTATCTATCTATAACCTATGACTCTGACTGTTCAAACTAGATGTGACTAGACGCTTCTGATCTACATTTAGCATTATTAATCTGTAGGCTAAAAGAACATTTCAAAAGAATCATGTTATTATAATTGGGAAAATTGTTGTTAGATGGCTAGGGTAGAATTCAAACTTTGAAACTGCTAGTTATCATTCTTTTCTGGTCAAGATGAGAACGTTTTGATTATTGTAGCTACATTGTTTTTAGTAAATAATGCTTTTAAGTAAAATATTAAAATAGTATAGATTTCAGGAGGAAAACCCTGAACAGTATTTTTTTTTTCTGTCACATGGCCTCATGCATTTAAATGTATAAATACGTAAAAAAAAAAAAAAAAAAAAAAAAAAAAATATATATATATATATATATATATATATATATATATATATATATATATATATATATATATAAATTTATTTTTGTCCGGACCTCTACTTGGAAGAAAATGTAGAGGCCGCACCTCTTGGAACTTTAATTGAATACCCCTGACTTCTATCATAAAGAAAAACTTTATTTGTATGGTTTAGTAATATCTGTGTCACAGGCTGGATGTATATTAACCTTACATCTTAACACCTCTTTTTTTTACAAGCAGATCATAGATCATATATTTTGTCTATAGCCTATAAAACAGCTTCATAAATAGGATGATTTCAATACATGAGGATTCTGAATGGGATTTTTTAGCAAGCCATTAAATGACTCGAGACTTGACTCAGACTCCAGCGATAAAGACTTGTGAACATCTCTGTATAAATCTGAACATTATTTTATTGTCAAAACACTGCACAAAAATACATATATTTTTTGCAAACAAATGATCAATAAGTAGGCTAAATGATCACATGGGTCAAAATGTTTTACTTCACTTTTTTACAACTTTGGAATCTAAACTGGGAATCGATAAGAATTGAAATCAGAATGGATAATGAATCAGAATGGATAAAATTCATACAATGCCCAACCCTAGGCACATGTTGTGAAGTTCACTGATTTCTGAGCATTTTATGAACATTGATCAGTTGATGGCAAAATTAAAAAAGACGGTTCTTTGGTGCAACGTGCACACCCATGGCCATACTGAGATGTTCCAGTTTTCTGAAAAGACTAAAGATTTGTTTTCTTTTCAGTGATTGCTTTGTTTGCCTAAAATGAACCATATCCAACCTGGTCTCATGGCATAAACGTACCTGGGTGCACTTTTTAGCGAGACCATTTTTACGTACCTTACTGCACGTTTCGCCGCAGTTTCAAAGACAAATGTCCACTGAGTGGCGCTAAAACACGGGTTCAATACGTAAACCCTGGCATGTTTTTATTACCTTGATATAGGTACATATTGCCGTGTTTTTATTACGTTGCTACAGCTGCGTTTTGCGGCGGTTCAGAATTCAAATATATGGGGACCGTCGCTAAAAATTAATGCTCTATAGTGTTGGAAATATGCCCTACACCAAACCCAGCCCTAAACCTACCCAATAGTGCTGACAAATGCAAAACTGATATAAAAACGCATTTGTTGATGCAACCATGTCATTTGAACTTCCTTATATGCAGATTTGAATTGTTTTGTCAAACTGTAGTAACACGGGATTCAAACCGGAGCTCTTCAGCTCTCAAGTATGTCTCCGTACTCCGTGAGCTACCAAATAAACCTGCAGTCTATGAAAACCCATATATATGTATGATGATAATGTTCAAAAGCATCAGTTTTCAAATTTCACAGCATATTAATATTGTTTTGAAGTCATAACATGATATTCGTCAAGTAATTGTGCGAAAATTGCGCTTTATTAAACGAAACTCTGTAAATTTGTGTGAAAAGGAATAAAAGGCGTCTGAGTTTTACTGCCTCTAGTGTTCATTTCTTTTGGAAACTGCAGTGATATCTACTTATTGGTACGTATTTTGTGTCTCGCTAAAAAAGTGCGCCCAGGTACGTTTTTGCCATGAGACCAGGTAGACCATATCATAGCCTTCAATATCTCTTTGAAAAATAACTTTGTAACTTTTAAACAAGTATTAAAATGAGTTCAATGTAGTTGTAGTAGTGTTAAATAAAATAAATAAATAAATAAATAAAGATGATTATCTTCATTCAGTTGTTCCATTTCTATAGGTTTGGTAACATAAAAGCTAATCAGTGTATTCAGTAGGCTGCATTAGTGGCATAAGGTATCGTAAGTATACAACAACGTGACAATAAAACAATGCATTTACTTTTTACTTTTGGTACTTAAGTACTTTTAAAAACATATACTTCCGTACTTTTACTTAAGTAAAAACCTGTCTTTACAACTTTTACTTGTAGTGGAGTAGTATTTGACCAGTAGTATCTGTACTTTCACTCAAGTAATGAAGTTGTGTACTTAGTCCTGTATTTCACTAACACCAGCAGTGAGATTTTGTGGGGCTGAGCTTGAAAGAGAGGAAGGCTTTTCATCAGCGGGAGCTGGGGAAGATGGAGTTTGTAGAGCATGAACAGTGACTACATCACAGTCACTGCTAGAGACGCCACCGGGCTTCAATACAACCGTCAAAATCCTACACACTTCATACAGATAACAACAGCACAGCACTTTTGTTATATTTTTGTGTGCCAAATGATAACTGGCTTATCAAATTGCTTATTTAATTCAAATTGTGTTTCTGCACAGTTCTGCAAAATAAAGGATAACAGAACAGATGAGAATCTGTTTGTCCTAAACAGGCTGAACAATTTTAATGAATCAGTTCATTCAGACAGTTTTTCGAAAGAGTTAAAATTTTTTTTTTTTTTTAAAAGTTGGTTTAAAAGGAGACACAGAAGAGAGGTCTACCCTGTTTTACCAACATTCGACCGTTTGGAGATGTCCTGCCTCACTGCTGATCTGAGGTGACCTTTGACCTCTTTTGTCATGGAGTTTCTTATAATGATATCATGATTCAGAGAAAGAAAAGAAAAAAAAAAAAAAGATAAAAAATCTGCAGCTTTAATCTAAATTCAAATAAAATGATTATGATAATTAGCTTTATCCGGTGATGTAAAAAAAAAAAAAAAAAAAAATCAATAAATAAAAAATAGGCCACATGAAAAGATTTCCCAGATAGCAACATGTCATTTTTTAAAGTAGAATCAACAGTGATGTCTGTTATTATTATTATTTTTTTTTTTCCAATAAATTTGACATTTAACACCAAATTCAGTTCACCTTCCCTTAGTATATGTGAGTTTGTTAGTAGCACAAGCTGAATCCTGCCCACTTCTTTGCATCATCAGCACATGCTTCAGTGCTCTGAGAGTGTTTATAGTGCTGTGAGTTTAACACTTCATGACTGAGAGCAGAACACAACACAATCTTCATCATCACACAAGACAAAACAACAACAATGAACAACATCATCATCCTCATCTGGACACTCACACTGTTTGCTCAAGGTTTGTGTAATACAATTTGATAATTATTATTAATTCTTTGAAATGTGGAATGCACATCAAATGTCTAAATGTTATTATTGTTCTTTCTTTCAGAGTGTAGAGGACAAATCAGTGTAACTCAAAGTCCATCAATAACAGCAGCTCAAGGACAAGAAGTCAGAATAAACTGTAAAACCAGTAGTAGAGTGTATAATGGTGATTATTTAGCCTGGTACTTACAGAAACCTGGAGAAGCTCCTAAACTCCTCATATATCGTGCAACAAGCCTTTACACTGGAACTCCATCTAGATTCAGTGGCAGTGGATCTAACAGTGATTTCACTCTGACCATCAGTGGAGTCCAGACTGAAGATACAGGAGATTATTACTGTCAGAGTTACCACGAGATCAACAATAAAGCTGTGTTCACACAGTGATAAAGAGTCGTACAAAAACCTCCGTCAGTCAGAGTCACAGAGACTGCACTGATACAGCTGAGAGATACTGCAGCTGCTGATGGGAGGATCACAAACAACACAATGACACAGTGTATCAAGCATTTCACAGACTATTTATTTATATGTACTAAGGAAATATAGCCTACTTATAATGTAATATAATTATATAACACTCACTAGATTTGACTTTGTCTGGAAAAAACTTGTGTGGTGCTTGTTCATGGAAAACTTGCACCATGTTAACTTAACAGTTTTCCAAGTTTTCGCTTCTCTTCTTAGCAACTAGCCTGCAGTGCAGGGCCCCTGAGAATTTGCTCATTGGCAAAACGTTGGCCCCTTAGCACTGGCCCTGCACGAGCAGCCCACACTTAGCCTCCAGGAAGCCTAAGCACTGTTTTATTGAAAATAATAAAGTTTGAAGTCACTGTTATGGATGTAAGCGCTTGCTTTAGTTGGGCTCTTGACCCTTGACTTCTTAATTTTAATGTTTCTCTGGCTGCTATAAATGTGTTTTTGAAGCACATTTGTTATAGCAAAAGTTGTGAGAAGACAAACTGATCAGATGGTGATGGTTAAATATTGATGATTCAGTCATCATGTAGTGCCCTGATTTGCTGATCTCTGAGAACATTATTTAGGTTTAATAATTTCACTTTATAGTAGCCCTAGAATAACACTGCATGAAATGTTGTCCTGCTTTAATATTTTGAATGTTTTTAAGTCATTATGCAGAAATTACTTGGACAGGATCATGTAGACTCACACAGATAGCTATAGTACCCAGAGAAACGTTAAAGTTAAAAAGTCAAGGGTCAGGAACCCAAATAAAGCAAGCGCTTACCTCCATCACAGTGACTTCAAACTTTATTATTTTCAATAAAACAGTGCTTAGGCTTCCTGGAGGCTAAGTGTGGGCTGCCCGTGCAGGGCCAGTGCTAAGGGGCCAATGTTTTGCCAATGAGCAAATTCTCAGGGGCCCTGCGCTGGCAGCCCTAAGTGGGCCCGTAAAGGGCCAATGCAGGCTTGTTTACAGGGTTGTGTGTGTAGCTTTAAGAGAGTGACCATTTATACTGAGACATTTATCAATTTATTTCAGTTTCTAGTATTCTAATATTCTCTTAATCTTCAGTTATTTGTTTATTAGGGGTTCAGTGTCACACAGAGTCTCACGGTGGCCGGTCAGGATCTCATGGTCACAAATTCACATTTCTGATCTCAGTCAGAGGATAAAGGGTTAACTAACACCTTATGTTCGTACAGATTGTTCACATTCAGTGATAGACAAAATCATGAGATCTCAGAAGACGTGTCTTCTGCTCAGAGGTGGGTAGAGTACCCAAAAACTGTACTCAAGTAAAAGTAAAAGTACTTGTAGAAATATTTACTCAAGTAAAAGTAAAAGTAATAGTCTGAATAATTACTTGAGTAAGAGTAAAAAAGTATCGGATAAAAAACTACTCAAGTAGTTAGTTACTAGTTACTTTGGATCATATACTGAAAATAGTCTATTTTTATTTAGCTATATACATTTTATCTAAATATCTCTCTCTCTCTCTCTCTCTCTCTCTCTATATATATATATACATACACACACACACACACTGCCATTCAAAATACTTTTAATGTTTTTTTTTTTTTTTATGTAATTTATTTCAGTGATGCAAATCAGAATTTTTATCAGCCTGATTTATTATCAATGCTGTTCTTTTATAGCTTTCTATTCATAAAAGAATCCTAAACAAAATGTCACAGGTTCCAAAAAATATTAAGCAGCAAAACTGTTCCCTGTTGAAAAAAACAGCTTTTGCTGGTAAGGTATGTTTTGAAGATGGGATGCTGGTTTGAGCTGATTTAAGCTGGTCCTTAGCTGGTTTATGCTGATCCTTAGCTGGTTTAAGCTGGACATGTGCATGACCAGCACATGACCAGCACATGACCAGCTTAACCCAGCTAAGGACCAGCATAAACCATCATCCCAGCTTCAAAACATACCTAACCAGCAGATGCTGTTTTTTTTCAACAACACTGATAATAAATCAATATATCTGAATGATTTCTGAGGGATCATATGACTCTGAAAACTGGAGTAACAGCTGTTAAAAATTCTGATTTGCATCACTGAATTAAATGATATTTTAAAGTATATTAATTATGTATTATATACTGTATGTATAACCTCTGACACGGAGAAGAGTGAAAACTCCTCACATGACCGCTACTGAACATCTGAACATAACGAAACAAATACACATTGGCGGATCTTCTTCCGTCTGTTCTGCTAAATGTAAACAAATGTAGCCTTTATTTCTGCAAGCGTAAATATGGTGAAAATATCAATATTAATTGTGTCTAGGCAAAGGCATTCCTCCTGGAACTAACGCGGGTTTGGCGGGTGTTCATTTCATACTCTGTGACAGCTTATTTAATGAATAAATTATACATTGTATTTAATGTGTAAGGTACATGTACAACAAACTGGTAATGTCATAATAGTATCGTGTACTGTAATTGAATCTCTACCTGTGGAACCGACAGCACACGCGGTGTTCATCTAATAAAGATCTTCATAGTTAGTAAACCATAGCCTTTGCAGATTTGCTTTCAATTGACTGTAGATCCAAAGCCACGTCTTCAACGCTCTTGATGTTCTTAAAGTTTCTGTTACAACTCTGAGTGAGAACCGCTTCAGACGATCAGCGCGTGCGGCAGAGAACTGAACGAATCATTCAAACTGATTCGCGAACCGATTCACTGGTTTGCCAATTGGTTTGATCAAGCCTTCGAACAGAATTGACTCAAAAGAATGAATCATTTGCGAACGGGCATCGCTCAGTGCCCAGAAAAAAAAGTAGACGGCGCGTTTGGAATAAATTGAAGGATTTTTAACTTTTATTACATTAAGGTAACGAGAGGAGCGTCGCCCACAGTAACGAAGTAAAAGTACCGTTTTTTCACTAAAAATGTACTTGAGTAAGAGTAAAAGTACTCATTTTTAAATATACTCTAAAAGTATTAGTTACCCAAAAAATTTACTCAAGTAAATGTAACGAAGTAAATGTAACTCGTTACTACCCACCTCTGCTTCTGCTCCATTTTTTCATGGCCTTCAGTTTGATCTACTGTATCCTGGACACAGATTTGCAGTAACACCAGACTCCATTTTAATCTACTAGATATAACAATTCCAGAAGGATACAGAATAAATCAAACATAAAACATTTAATTTGTCAGGTAATAATGTATCATTCCATAATTGAACAATAAAGAGCCAATTCATAAATGATAAATACACAGCATCAGTTGCTCAAAGATGAATCTAAGAGTGAGAGATGCACACCTGACACTCGTCTGGAATCACAGACGATCTAAGATGGCGCCGCAAATGGCAGCTACTGTGCTTTGCTCTTCAGTGTTTGTACTGTTTTTGTTCGTTTTTCCTGTTTTTTGTTTCTCAAACACCATCAGTTTTACCAGGGATGATCTGCTGAACATTCGGCAGAACACACCACAGAATCTTTTACCGGTTTTTGATTATTCGGACGTTTTGCTGGACATTGTTGTTGGCGGAGCGGCGGCGCTGGTCAAACGCTTCAGGACGCGCAGACGGGGGAAGCGAGCCGGCGCGCTCGTGAAGCTCAGACAGCGAGGATTTAGAACAGCGTTGCCTAGCATCCATCTGGCGAATCTCCGCTCTCTACCCAACAAAACGGACGAACTCCTTCTGCTCTCCCGGACAAACAGGGACTTTTCAAACTCTGCTGCTCTGTGTTTCACGGAAACCTGGCTGAACGACGCCATTCCGGACAGCGCGTTACATCTTCCGAGCTTTCAGCTGTTTAGAGCGGATCGTGAGGCAGAATCAACGGGGAAATCACGCGGCGGCGGGACGTGCTTTTACATCAATGAGAGGTGGTGTACAGATGTAACTGTGTTAAAGAAGATGTGCTGTTCAGATCTAGAAACGCTCTTCATTAACTGCAAGCCTTTCTACTCGCCGCGGGAGATTCACTCTTTCATTCTGGTGAGTGTTTACATTCCTCCGCAAGCGCACGTGAGCTCAGCTTTACAGAAACTCGCTGATATGATCACAGAGACAGAACAACAACACCCGGACTCTGTTTTAATCATTCTCGGGGACTTTAATAAAGCAAATCTCTCCCGTGAACTGCCAAAATACAGACAGCATGTTACATGTCCCACCAGAGACTGTAATATATTGGATCACTGTTACACAGCGATAAAGGACGCATATCACTCTGTTCCACGAGCAGCTTTAGGACTCTCTGATCACTGTTTGGTTCATCTTATACCGACCTACAGGCAGAAACTCAAATCTGGAAAACCTGTATTAAGAACTGTTAAAAGATGGACTAATGAAACAGAGTGGGATTTACAAGCCTGTTTCGACCTTACTGATTGGACTGTTTTTGAATCTGCCGCAAATGATCTGGATGAGCTCACAGAGACTGTAACATCTTACATCAGTTTCTGTGAGGATATGTGCATTCCTACCAAGACTCATCTAACTTACAACAACGACAAACCATGGTTCACTGCAAAACTCAGACAGCTCCGTCAGGCCAAAGAAGATGCTTACAGAAAGGGGGATAAAGTCTTGTATAAACAGACCAAATACACACTGGAAAAGGAGATCAGAGTGGCAAAGAGGAATTATTCCGGCAAGCTAAGGAAAGAATTCTCTTCCAGTGATTCTGCTTCAGTGTGGAAAGGTATGAAAGAAATCACCAGTTACAAGTCACCATCCCCCAGCACTCTGGAGAATCAACACCTGGCAGACGGTCTGAACGAGTTCTATTGCAGGTTTGAAAAAACACCCCACACCCGCCCTGAACACCTCTCCACACAACCATTCACACAACCATTCACACCTCCAGCAACCCCCGTCTCCCCCACACCTGCAATTCAGATCAGCGAAGATGAGGTGCGCCAGGTCTTCAGGAAGAACAAAAGAAGGAAAGCACCAGGCCCAGACGGTGTGTCACCAGCCTGCCTAAAAATCTGTGCTGACCAGCTGGCCCCCATCTTCACACAGATCTTCAACAGATCTCTGGAGCTGTGCGAAGTCCCCTCATGCTTCAAACGCTCCACCATCATCCCCGTCCCAAAGAAACCCAAAATTACTGGACTTAATGACTACAGACCTGTGGCTCTAACATCTGTGGTCATGAAGTCATTTGAAAGACTGGTTTTGGCTTATCTGAAGTCCTCCACTGGACCCTTACTGGACCCCCTGCAGTTTGCCTACAGAGCAAACAGGTCTGTGGATGATGCAGTCAACATGGGACTGCACTTCATCCTGCAGCATCTGGACAGACCAGGGACTTATGTGAGGATCCTGTTCGTAGACTTCAGCTCCGCTTTTAACACCATCATCCCGGACACCCTTCAGAACAAACTAACTCAACTCTCCGTCCCCACCTCCGTCTGTCAGTGGATCACCAGCTTCCTGACAGACAGGCAGCAGCTAGTGAGGCTGGGAAAATACACATCCAGCACTCGTACGATCAGCACTGGAGCTCCTCAGGGCTGTGTTCTCTCCCCACTGCTCTTCTCCCTGTACACTAACGACTGCACATCTAAAGACCCCTCTGTCAAGCTCCTGAAGTTTGCAGACGACACCACACTGATCGGCCTCATCCAGGACGGTGACGAGTCTGCCTACAGACAGGAGGTTAAGGAGCTGGCTGTCTGGTGCAGTCTTAACAACCTGGAGCTCAACACGCTCAAAACTGTGGAGATGATCGTGGACTTCAGGAGGAACCCCTCTGCACTCCCCCCACTCACCATCATGAACAGCACTGTGACTGCAGTGGAGTCATTCAGATTCCTGGGCACCACCATCTCCCAGGACCTGAAATGGGACAATCACATAGACTCCATTGTGAAAAAGGCCCAGCAGAGGTTGTACTTCCTTCGCCAGCTGAGGAAGTTCAACCTGCCACAGGACTTGCTGAATCAGTTCTACTCCGCCATCATTGAATCCGTCCTCTGCACTTCAATAACTGTCTGGTTCAGCTCAGCTACCAAATCTGACCTCAGAAGACTACAGAGGGTAGTCCGGACTGCTGAGCGAATCATTGGTACAACCCTCCCCACTCTCCAAGAACTGTACTCATCCAGAGTGAGCAAAAGGGCTGGCAAAATCACTCTGGACCCCTCACATCCAGCACACTCCCTCTTTGAACTGTTGCCGTCTGGTCGATGCTACAGAGCTCTGAGCACCAGAACGACCAGACACAGGAACAGTTTCTTCCCTCAGGCAATCCATCTCATGAACACTTGACATTAAAAGTGGAACACACAACACTATTATAAATTATTTATTCAACACACATACTTATTTTTTTTCATTTCAGATTTGCACATATTAGACCTGTACACCATAATTGTCTATATATTGTGTTTTTGCTATTTGTACATTGCCTATTTGTAAATTATTCTTTTATTATCTGTGCCCTGTCCTGTTGCTGTCTTTCTGTTGCACTGTAGAGCTTCTGTCACAAAAACAAATTCCTCGTATGTGTAAGCATACCTGGCCAATAAAGCTCATTCTGATTCTGATTCTGATTCTGACAGCAGAGAGACAAACAGCAGAAAGTGTTCAGGACTCAGGAGATTCACACAACACTGTGCAGGAGTTTCTGCTTAAAATTACATTGATACTGATTAATGGTTAATGTTTCACTGCTGTTTTGTCTTTCTCTCTTCTGTCATTCTACACTGAATTGAATTGGTCTTGTCATGTTATCACATGCTTTCCATTCGACCCACAGAAAGTTTTACATTTGTACATAATTACTGTTAGAACAGATGATTCTTGATGAAGTTCTGCATCACTACAGCAGAAGTGAAACTGGTCTGTTCCAGTGCAGATCATGTAACCAATCAAACAGTGACACTGGGAGTGTGGGCTGAAAATCCCATTGGATTTGTGACAGGCCCGGTTCTTGACGGCTATAGAAGGGTGGGCTGGCAGATATCCTGGGTGGGCATTTTTTAGTCATCATATCATATAGAAGATATTTATACTGTAGATATTGCTATATTAACTATATGTACACTGAAAAAAGCTTTCGTGGGCAGCCTAGAATATCATGCACTTTCACACCAAAATAAACTTTTTTTTTTTCTTCATTGAATAAAAAAAGCCCTCTCTGTTCTCTTTCTCTGGATCATTGTTTCTACACTGGTTACTCTTCAACTAACTTTTTTATTTATACCAAACAAGGCCGTAATCATGTCTAGAACATTGGAGGGACCATTTTGTTTTGAGGAAAATATAAAGACCAGGGGGCGTATTACAGAAAGATCCTAACTTGACAAAAAATCATAAAAACTGTCTTCCACACAACCCCACAGCTGTCCTAACTTCAAAATTATTTGAAAGCTAACAGAAAAACCGCTTACAGTTGCACTGTCCAACAATGGTATTACATTTATTAATAATTGAAAATGAAGAACGGAGATGTTTAATGGTAGAAAGACTATTAGAGTACCCTGAAGATGTGTTACATTTTGATGACAAAACACTATAATTACAGACTGTCGCGCAGCATGATATTACAGTTAATACATGAACTGCAACCAGCATTACAGAGACCAACAAAAGCGTCACAGAGCATTACTGGTTGTACTGCAAGTGACTAATGCCTTACGTTTCTTTTTTTGCAAAAGGTGATTTTCAAAGTGAAGCAACTTTTGTTTGCCTCATCAGCAGCTCACGCAGTGTTGGTTGCTTGATGACAGACCTGAGAGTGGATTGTCGAACTTGATGCTGCAATTTAAGATTTTCCTAACTAGAGATAAGACACGATTTTGTAAGATAGGATAAGAATCCCAAATCAAGTTAAGATTTGCTTCTGTAATACGAATTTGCAAAAAATCCCAATTTAACATATCATATCTTAGGTTAAGACCTAAGATAAGAAACTTTCTGTAATACGCCCCCAGACCACTATGGCTATGAAGAAACTAAATAAATAAAGGATTTAAATGGATTTAGGGGAATAAATTAAAAGAAGAAAAATGTCCTCATTTGTAAGTCGCTTTGGATAAAAGCGTCTGCTAAATGACTAAATGTAAATGTAAAATATGCACCCATTCAATTTCAGTTGTATTGTTGAAAAGACAATTATGAATTACATGAATCACGTAAATGGCAGACCTTACCATTCAAAACTGCGGAATTTGACAAAAAAAAAAAAAAAGTCGAATAGTTTGCATCACTGGATATTGGTCGTTTATGTCATAGATATAGGTTTATGTCATAACGCTGCGTTTTACAGTCTAGCCGACTGTTGCTGTAGTAACGAGCGCAACTTTCATCGCACAAGCGCTTTTCTTTCAGTTTTCATTCTTACATTCAGCATTAACACCAAGCCAAAAGGGGTAAGCTTTCAACTGAACTGTATAGCCTTACATGCATTTTAGACGCTGACATTATGTTCTTGCCCCGTCCATGCAATGGATGCACGTTACTGAATGGGCGTTTTTTTTTAGAACATTAAAACTGCTCAGGTAATTTCAGTGGTAGGCTATGATGATACATATTCATGTAGCCATGTAAAACTCCCCGTAAATGACATATTCCAGGTGATAGCGCCCAAATATTTCTGCCCGTTTTCGCTCGTTGTCAGCCTCTGCTTTTCTGCAACAGACTGGAGCTCCGTGTGAATTCAGCGCGCCTTGTGTTCAGCTAATAAAAGAAAAATGCTGCAATTTTCTGGTGTTATTTTATTATTGCTGGGGCAGTCTAAGCTATATCTTAAACTTCTTAAAATACAGTCCGATTCAGATTGGTTTTAATCACTGCATTAAAAAAAAAAAAAAAAAAAAAAAACCTTATCCTTATCTAATTCTGATTAGGTGGGCAAGACTGTCACCCCTGCCCATGCCTGGAGCCGGCCCTGATTTGTGATCAAATGGGAAGATCATCTCCTTTCCATATAAATGCAATATGATCCATGTAACTATTAGTGCATTAGACCCAATATTCTCCCGCAAGACACATGCAAACTTTAAACCGCTACAGGGCCAAAAGTTACACAGTGTATCTTTAAATGATTAAATAATTACATTAAACCTTACATATACAATAATTGTACAAATAATGTAAAAACATCAAACCTGTCATGGATGCTGGTGTCAACTCAGCATCGGGCCTCACAGCACGTCCCACTCGTTCACAATCCTCAGAAAACTCATCACCTGCACCTGCTCACCGAAATCAGCATCACTACAAGAACCCCTTCCACTCCTCACACTGTGTCTAGACTCATTGATCTCACCTCAGATCACTTACCTGGACTCATTGCTCGTCTCTGGACTCCTTGCAAGTTTGGTCTTCACAGCCATCTTCCAGTCTTCTCTGTGGGTCCATCCTATGAAGAAAAGGGACATTGTTTACACTCAGTCACTGGCTAAGTTGCCTGCTCTATTTTCAAGATACTTACCTCCCAGATAGCAACATATTGTCGGCCCGGATCCGGCCCACATCTGGCACATGTGGAATGATGATCTGGTCCACATGTAGCGTGGAATGATGGCACTTGGGTGGACCGCTCCTGTTTGCCAGATCTGGGCCACAAGCAGGCCATAGCAATGCCACATATCAGCCAAGAGCAAAGAAATAAACCACACTGTACCTTATCTGAGCCACAAATCTTCATATATTATGTATATGTCCTCTCAGCTTGTCTAAGCTTGTTAACAAGCAAAATCACTGAAGGAAAGAAGAGAACAGAAAAAAGACAAATAGAAACTCAAGAACTACAACTGACTGCAGCCACAACCCTAGATGAATTCAACTGAAGATAAAATACATTAAATCTCTGAA
Source organism: Spinibarbus caldwelli (assembly GCA_039654775.1). Taxonomy (NCBI): domain Eukaryota; kingdom Metazoa; phylum Chordata; class Actinopteri; order Cypriniformes; family Cyprinidae; genus Spinibarbus; species Spinibarbus caldwelli. Next base: position 23,039,320 of record CM077264.1, read on the forward strand.
GATCTCAGCAGAGGAGGATTAAACAACTACACAAACAGCATCACCAGCTTCATTTATTACTAGTCAGTTTGCCTTTATTTCTGTTAGAGGTCTACAGAAGATTGAGAATTAACAGGGGTTCAAATCTAATGTTTCATTTGAAGTCACCATAATGGTGATTGGTGATTCCATTAATGGGCTCATAACTCTTATGATTAATCAGGTGTCTGTTTTGGCAGCTGTCACAGTATGTTTAACACATTTGTAGTATGGAATAGCTTGCTATTGATGGTTTCACAGTTTTCATGTAATGGCCTGAACTGCTGAAGTTATTTAAATCTAGCAGTTGTGTAATTTAATGCTTTCACATTATAATCCCTATGTTACTTCAACATCATTTTGCAGATAAGCATTAATAAAAAAAAATAGCATAAAAAAGAAAACAACACTGACACACACAGATATCAACAATCAGCATATGAATCTCAATAATGGTGACAAAATATTCAGCTAATCGGATCAATTCTGTACATCATATAAAGCTACCAAAAGACACAAAAAACAGCAAATAAAATAAAATAAAATATATACCTGAACCAAAGTTAGAATTAAAGAAAATAGGACAATTCAGCTGCATAATTTATTCATGCTGTGATGCATGCTGGGAGTTTTGTGCTATGGTACCCAGCATGCATTGCGACATTACACTTTTTATTTTCACCATTGTTGAGGTTCATGTGTTGATTTATGATGACTTTGTGTGTTATTGGAGCTTAACTTTTTGTGTGCTATCTTTTACCTGGTTCTGCTGATCTTACACTGCACTTTCACACAGCAAGTTTATTATTGATTAAAATAAAATGACAAGAGAATTAGTGATTGTAAAGCCATCAATTGCTGACTGTCATCAACTGATCTCATTTTGTGTTTATTTGCTATTGCAAATGTATTAGATAAATAAAGTAGTAGACAAGAGACAAGGCTTTAAGAGCTAATCAAAGCTAATGACTGTGGTTACATACTTCTTCCTAAACTCATTTACCTCAGAGGACGTGTTGCTCGACGAGGATTCGTTGCGACTTTCAGTCTTGAGGAGCAGGGACGTGCAGAGATTTCCTCAGGGGCAGGGGCTCAAATGTAAAATAGGAGCAATGTAAAAAAATAAAAAATAAAAAAAAAACATTTATATATATATATATATATATATATATATATATAGGTCAAAAGTTTGGATACATTACTATGTTATATTTTTGTAAGAAGTCATTTATGGTTATCAAGCCTGCATTTATTTGATCAAATTTTTAATATACTTTAAAATACATTTTATGCAATTCTGATTTATTATCAATATTGGAAACCTGTGATACTTTTTTCAGGATTCTTTGATTAATAAAAAGTTTAAAAAGCACAGCATTTATTTAAAATATATATTTTGTAACAATATACATCGAAAAGCTTGAGGTTTTGAATAACTGCTGTTCATTTATTTTTTTTATTTATCAATGAACCACAAAAAAGGTTCCAAAAATAAATAAATAAATAAATAAATAAGCAGCACAACTGTTTCCAATATTGATAATAAATCAGCATATCTGAAGGATCATGCACTGAAGACTGGAGTAATGATGCTGAAAATTCAGCTTTGATCACAGAAATAAATGATATTTTAAAGTATATTAAAATAGATAAACATTCTTTTAAATTGTAATAATATTTCACAATATTACAGTTATTCTGTATTTTTGATAAAATAAATGCAGGTTTGATGACCATAAGACACTTTCATAATGCTGCATAATTATCAAAAATGGTAATATGATAAAATCCTTTCATGTCACCATTTCGCCAGCCTACACTTCACATAATAGGCCTGTAGGTGGCACTTGGGCTTCATTAATTATGATAGTTTCATGAAATAGTAAACGGTGCTTCATACACAAGCATCCATTTTCTCAGCGATGCAGTTTGATTTATAAAATGAGACAAACCGCAGATCCAGATCGCTCCACAAATAATCTTGACTGCCCCATGTCATTTTCAACTGATTTATGAATAAGAACGGAAAATGTCTGCTCCAATTCACATTATTGTCCAATGAAATGTGTCAGATCATGACTGGTTGGTGTATTATACATGACAAACGGGCATTGATGAATTATGTAATATTCTCTAAACTATATAATATATGGATTTTTTTAATTAAATCGACACACTAACTTTGATTACTGATGGGAAAAAAAAGTTTAAAATATTGTTTGGTTTATTTTCTTTCCTTCCCGTCGATCTATTCATTGAAAGAACCATATATGACTCCAGAGCCTATGGTTTCTGAACAGACTGAGGAATATCAGTCAGTCGAGCAAAACACACTCAACCCATAACAGCCTCAGATTGACAGATATATAAAAATAAACAGGAATTTTCCGACTTTTGAGCGATTAGTTACCGTTTTGTGCACATTGTCATGTTAATTATAATTCAAATTCATTTTGTTTTATTGACTACAATATCACTGCTATTTGTCTGAGAGGTTCACTTTTGAATAATTTTGATAAAGGGGAGGGGCTTGAGGCACGTGTCTGTTGAGGAGACATAAAGCCGCGAGGCTCCCGCGGAGTGAAGAAGAGGCGGAGTTACGAGGATTCTCAGACAGTTGAAGTGTCCAATGGAGTTACGAGATTTGCGCTCAAGCTATTTTCAACACTTTAGATTGGTTAATAATTTGTAAAAATAACAGACCCACGTGGGGACTGACCAATAGCATCGATTTGTGAAAAAATATGAAATTGACAAAATTTGGACATACGAGGTTTCCGCCCGACAGCGACGATATAATGTATGATTTAATTTATCTTCAGTTGATTTCATCTAAGGCTGTGGCTTTTTTTTCTGTTATCTTCTTTTCTTCAGTTATTCTGCTTGTTAAAGGGCTTATTAAGGCTGAGATGACCACATTTAATATACACAGATTTTGTGACTCAGATAAGGTCCAGTTTTAATTTATTTCTTTGCTCTTGGCTGATATGTGGCATTGCTATGGCCTGCTTGTGGCCCAGATCTGGTAAACAGAAGCGGTCCACCCAAGTGCTATCATTCCACGCTACATGTGGACCAGATCATCATTCCACATGTGCCAGATGTGGGCCGGATCTGGGCAGACAATATGTTGGTATCTGGGCTGATGCCTTGCATCACTAGTGTCCTGCTTCCAACCTGTTTAATAAAGAACACTGTTGCACTTACCTGAGTCTCTCCTCTTCTGTCTGTGACAAAACCCTATTACACCAGTTTATTAAACAGTTTGTTTATACTGAACTCTGTAAAGCACAAACCATTTTGAACAAAATACACTAAAATATAACCAGGGCCACTGCGTGCTTACAGGTGAACCAGACAGCTGTCTACTGCGACAGCTCAGTGAGGACAGCAAGAAGGAGAGAGATTTCATTTGTAATGTATTTTTGTATTTTTTATTTATTTATTTGACATTCGTTTGGAATTATTGCACTCTCATCAACAAGTTATCACCCCATTATTATTCTAAATCTAAATTAACTTACACCACACTCTTAGACTGGCATCAATAGTCAACATGAAAAACACACCTTGATGTACATCAAAAATGTCTTCAAACTGAATAAAACTATCCAGACATGAATACAAAAGATGACGACTTTAATGACTAATGAGTTTTAAATCCCGACGTGCTTGTGAAAGGTAGGCTTATGTTGTTTATGTGTGTGAGAGAGAAAACGGGAGATAAGTTATGTGGCTCACTTTATTGTGTGCGTAATATGTGCAATGTATTAATGTTTATAATATTTATAAATGCTACGAATAGCCGTGCACACACAAGCAACAGGATTTCAGGTGTTTGGGCATCGTCGCTTCAACTCTACTACCAATTTACCACTTTGCGTCTTTCACTAAAAATGAACAAGAGATGTGTGAGTTCATCCCATATGAGACTACTTTAATGTAAAAGTGGAACTGTTGCGGGACCAGTTTATGTGTGGCTCACCAGGAATTCTACCGAATCTCCCGATGGTCACTGATGGACCTGTAAATGCACTTATGTTATATAGAGGCCCGGTTCTACGGGGGTGCTAGAGGGTGCAAAGAACCCTCAAAAAAAAACAAAAAAAAAACAAGAGCACCCTCAGTTAAAACTGTAATAATAATATACTGTCGAAACAGATCTGGCAAACTATCCAGAGCATATTTGTGTTTGTGAATTATCTTATTATAACAAAGTGTAGACACTACGTAAATGATAGATTTGATGTGAAGTGTAGAGAGATTCATTTATTATAATATAAGTTGTGAGACTGCAATGAACTAACATGAGTGACAGCTTTTTAGTGATTTTAAGGGAGCACCCTTTGCACACTTTCTAGGCTAGGCTAGATAATGTATAATATGGAATTTGTAAAAAAAAAAAAAAAAAAAAAAAAAAGTTTGTTTTTCGCCTACACACTGCAAAATTTCAGTAATGATGTCCTCATATTTATGCAGGATTTACTCTTGAAATAGCAATGACTGATATAATGCTAACCAAACAATGGACTGGACTGAAAAAAAATTTATGTGAAAATGTGCATTAAATCTATAGAACATCCTCAGTGCTTTAATTGTTGAGCCTGGGCTGATAATATAATACATAATTTGCATTTGCACCTTTTATTTCCATTGCAGAAAAAAAAGAAAATGAAAAAGACATGCTTGTTTATGCTTTTATTTTAGTGTTATTTTATCACTAAACAACATCTCCAATCTCTCACATGCATCTTAAAGATCGTGTTTAATTGTGAGTGTAAAATGGGGGCGGCACGACAGTATTTTGCCTAAAGAGGCAGATAACAAATATAACAAATAAAACAATACAATATAAGACGCAAAAAAGGGACATTGTATGCCCTACAAAAGACAAGTGGTGTGGAGAATGATGATTCTGTCAATACACCCTTACAACAACAACAACAACAACAACAACAACAACAACAAAAAGTCTTTTTTAAGTAAGTAATTGCTTTGGAATCATGTTTGAGAATCTACAGGCAAATGATAGAGAGTCACTTTGCATCGTCAGCACATGCTTCAGTGCTCTGAGAGTGTTTATAGTGCTGTGAGTTTAACACTTCATGACTGAGAGCAGAACACAACACAATCTTCATCATCACACAAGACAAAACAACAACAATGAACAACATCATCATCCTCATCTGGACTCTGTGCATATGTATACAAGGTAAAGTTTTCATGATAGTGTAATTATCATATTATGAACAATGGCATTTAAACATAGATCCTGTTTTTGTTTTTTAAACTCTTGCTATGTTTCTAACAGGTTTCAGTGGACAAGTGACTGTGACTCAGACTCCCTCTGAAAAAACAGTTCAGATTGGTGAATCAGTCACTATAAACTGCAAAACAAACACAGTAGTGAGCAATGGCTGTGTGGGTTCATATACTTGTATGGCCTGGTACCTGCAGAAACCTGGAGAAGCTCCTAAACTCTTGATTCATTCAGCAAACCAAAGAGAGTCAAACACTCCATCTAGATTCAGTGGCAGTGGATCCAGAACTGATTTCACTCTGACCATCAGTGGAGTCCAGACTGAAGATACAGGAGATTATTACTGTCAGAGTGAACACGAGATCAACAGTAAATATGTGTTCACACAGTGATAAAGAGTCGTACAAAAACCTCCGTCAGTCAGAGTCACAGTGACTGCACTGATACAGCTGAGAGATACTGCAGCTGCTCTACAACACAATCACACACAACACTGAAAAGATCACACGATATCATTATAAGATAAATATTATTTTCCTGAAGAAAATAAGTCACTGTTTTAATATAATCATCATGTTTTAGGTGTAAAATATGATGCCTGTCAATCAAACTGAACAGACTGCATTCAGTCACTTCTGCTGTCGTTTAAGAAATACTGTATGTTTAAGACAAGCATACTTTAAGTGAAGTTTTAGTGTATTTACATAAAACACTTATTTTACTCTTACTTAAAGTATATTTTATGTTTACTTTGTGTAAGAAAATAGCAAAATTAATCAGCTTTTAGTGGGTTTAAAGTATTAGATCTTTATAAACGTGTAGGCCTGCTCCAATTTATTTTAAATATGTACGTAATGAACGTGCTTCAGTTTGCTTTTCAAAAGTAAGATATTTAAAAAACAAAAAAAAACAAAAACATTTTTAATATTTTAATATATTTTATGAAGCACATTAATTCACTACTATGTAAGTATACTATAGCTATATGTGCTATAAGTGCATTCTTGTATAAACTTACAATGTTTATTAATTAATATTATTAGTTATATATATATTTTAGTGTTATTAGCCTATCTCTATATATTCATTTTATGTCCTGTGTGTCTGTAATCCATGGGGCAAGAAGTCCCTGTATGTCTTGTGTAGTGGACTGTGAAGTTAAGTGTATTTGTGGTTTATGTTATTGTGGGGCCGGAGATGAATTTCCACATGTGTGGACAATAAAGATTTTCAATGTTCATGTATTATAACAAAAAAAAAAAAAAAAGTCAACTATGATTAAGCATTATAATAAGCGTACTTAATTTTAATATTGTATTAAAATAAAATAAATATAAATTATATAAACATATAAAATTATAATACATATATTCAAACACAGATGCAAAACTGTTAATCATTGGTTAATTTTATAAATTATTTTTCCCTTTCACGGGCCGTGCATGTGATAAAGCAGTCTTTAAATTCTACAGTGTCTGAACTGCAAACCCTCAGCTGCTGAAAATGTAATTCATTCTCAAAGAAGTGACAATCCACTTGAAGATGAAAATAACATTTAAACTCTTTTGTTTCTTTGTTTGGTTCAGACATTTACAGGCTTAAGTTTGTAAATATGCTGTTGTTCACTTCTGCATTTTGTTTTTCAGTAACTTTTTTTCTTCAGGAAATTGTTTGTTGATGCTTATATATTCGATGATGTTATATTCATGTTATTTTCAGTAATACAGGTATAACTGAAGTGTCCTACAAATGGATAAAAAGAGCTCTGCCATAGCATTTCACTGATCTTTCATTTATTATATATTTTGGTCAAGATATTATATATGCTGCTGTACCTGCTGTACTCTAGCATTTTATGTTTATGTTTAATCATTTATTTTGAATGATTTTGGACCTTTTATACCATTTTGAATACTGAAAAACTAAAAATTTTTGTTACTTGAAATCACATTAAAATTGAATCACATTAAAAAGAAGTATAAAAATAATATTTGGTCCCATTTAATACTTGGTAGCCTTAACTACTATGTACTTAAATCAAATAAATAAATAAATAAATAAATAATACTAACAATAAATAAATAAATACATAAATAATTTAAATAATAATAATAATAATAATAATAATAATAATAATAATTAAATAAAAATATAAATAAATAAATAATGAATGATTGAATGAATGAATGAATGAATGAATGCACTTATTGTGTTCATATTGTATTGCAAAACACTTTTGCTGCTATTGAGGTGGGATATTTCTAAGGTTAGGGACAGGTTTGGCAGTATGAGCAGATTTAAGGGTGGGTGAAGGTGTAAGGGTCCACCGTGTAAACTATGCATGTAATTACAGAAATTAATTACAGATGTAACTACATGCAGTTTTTTTTTTATTATTATTTATTTAAGTGCAATGTAAAAACGTGTGTACACAATAAGTGCATTGTATCGAATTATTAATTTTGAATGTAAGTACATAATAGTTAAGACCACCTAATATAAAGTGGGACCAAATATTTTAAATTGATTGTGAAGAAATACAGTTTAACACAATTTAATATATTAAAATATATTGTAAATGGCATAAACTTGTTCTTAAGCATATCTTGAAATATGCTTAATGTATTTATTGTTTCAAAATAATACATTTAATATGCATTTAGTATAGCATAATTTAAATATACTATGTCCAAAAAAGAACAATTTAAATATATTTCCTTTTCACCTGGGCTGCTTGACTACAGCAGAAGTGAAACTGGTGTGTTTCAGTCCAGATCATGTAACCAATCAAACAGTGACTCTGGGAGTGTGGGCTGAAAATCTCATTTGCATTGTCAGGGTGAGTGATTGTGATCCTCTCAGAATAGAGCAGCTCTGTCTCCAGAGACCATGTTCAAACCCCAAGAGCTTTATTTGACTAGATTTACTGCTACTGATCAAGCTTCTGAAAAGCACCTGAACAAACACTACATGCATCTTCATCTGTTAGTTGAATGATGTTGTCAGACACAAATGGAGCTTGTTGAGAAGCTTTATTGAATGTTGCAGCAAACACAGCAGATTGAAAGATCAGCCAGTGCTTTGACACTAGAGCTCTCTTTCAGTATTGAGTTGTAAATGACTACAGCTGCAGCACTAGACTCATGTGAATCCTGCCTGACACAGGACACTCAGATACGGCTCATCTTCAGGAGAGAGCAGCGCTCACTGGAGAAACATCAGCACTGCGAGCGACTAACAGCGACTCTTGTGGAACGAGACCTCATGAGGAGCTCCAGCATGTGTTACTCTGCAGACGTACAGCTCTCCCTCTTCCCAGCGTGCTTTGCTGAGGGTCAGGACGCTACTGCGGCTGTAGCGGCCGTCCTGCTCGCTCTCTGCGCTGGTCACAACCCCCTCGGTGACCTCTGAGCCGTCCAGTGTCCAGCTCACCAGCGCCCCCTGTGGAGAGTAAGAGCTGAGCAGGCAGAGCAGTGCGGCTGAGTCTCCAGAGATCTGCAGAGAAGAGGGCGGCAGCAGAGACACTGAGGGCTTCACTGTGGGACCAGCTGCAGGAGACAAACACAACACATTCACAAACACACAGAAAACACACTGCAGCTCCAGCACTCTTCTGCCCTGCAGCATTCACAGCATTTCAACACGACATTCAGCAGCAGACATGAGGAGTGCAGTCAAAGTCAAAGCAATCTCCACACTATATATGTGTTTGTGTTTATGTGTGTGTATGTTACACACATATATACACACATATATATATATATATATATATATATATATATATATATACACATACATGTGTATATATATATATATATATATATATATATATATATATATATATATATACAGGCTGCGATTTGTAGGGGGGGATGGGGGGGATTTCCCCCCCTCTGGTCTATGTATCCCTGCCTTTACTGAATTATTTTTTATCCCCGGTGGGGATAAAAACATCCCGCCCTCCTGCTCCGACGCCCCGATCTAAATCAAATGATTCGTGATACGCGATCCGATTGGAGCGCTTCGAAACAGTGAATCATTTTGCGACGCAATGGTTTAACTGATTTGGAGTTTCAAAAAGCTCCGTTGATACTGTGTTCTTTTGCTCGCTTTTTCTTTGTTTGAATACCTGTGTTAATTAAATCATTACAATTAATAGGCCTAACATACAATGATTTTATTAAACTGTGATCACGTTAAAACAATTTCCGTCATATTAAAAACAGTGTAGTTGGGTCAACCTCCGCCTATAGAGTTTGATATGCCTATAAAAAGTTTTCAAAAGCATCCCCCCCTCTGTTTTTTTCACAAACCACACCCTGTATATATATATATATATATATATATATATATATATACAAATTAAAAAAACACTTTACACAATCAAGCCTCATAAATAAAACTAAACTAAGACACTTACTGCTTTAAGCACAGTACGTTTTTACATCCAAACACAACATTTTGTTTATGTGAGATATTGAGCTCATCTTTTTATGCTTTTTTAAACATAATTTCAAATACAAATTATTTGACTAAAATGTACAATGTTACTGTTCAGAATTAGAAAACAACTGAATAAAATGAGTTTAAAAATGTGTACATATTTTTTTATGTATATTAAAAGTGCTGAATTATAAGAACAACATGAGCAAAATAGATTCAAAATCACATTGAACTACAGAAAGTATCTACATTTATATTTTAATGTCAAATTATTTGTTCCAAATATGAATTCTAAAATAAAAGATGAACTGTACTGTATATAAGTAGTTTAGAAATTAATAATAATAAAACAACTGATAAACTAATAAAACTAAACACCTTATGAAAAGGTGTTTAGACAGGAATTGTTTGTTCAGAGTGACTAAATAACTTCTGAAGAATATCTAAACATGGTTTTAAACAATAAACTAAATATTTTAGATTAAATATTTATAATTAATTATTTTTTATTGTTTCATTAAAAAATAAATAAATAAATGATGCATTCTAAATTGTATGTTTTTAATGGACAATTAAATAGACAGACTTACCGAGCACCAGTTTAGTTCCTCCACCGAATGTGCTCCACAGTGATACAATCTAATGAAACACTCGTACAAAAACCTCTATTTCACTCGAGTGAACACAAACTCCAGCAGAGAGAGAAACAACACTTCAACACACTGATAGTAGAAACACTCAATTTAGTTTTAGCAAAATACTTAAAAAAAGGGAAAAGAAACTGTTTCACACAAATTCCTTTCAAAATGTTATTTATTGATTGGAAACTATGTAAATCTTTCATAATCAGATTAAGTTTATTCTTTTCTTATTATTTTTCTCTCATTTACAATAGATATGATTCAGTCCTATATTTCTCATTCATTATCTTGTGATGTGCTAAAATAACACTTTTTAAATAAATATATTTTACTAGCTGTGACCTCTGAAGTGACCTTTGACCTCTTTTATTATGGATGATGTTGTGGAGTTTCTCATAATGATGTTTCTGTTCTTTATATGAAGATCAATCATCATGATTCACAGAAAAACATGCAGCTGCAGATAAATTAATTAAAATTGTGATTCATAATTTTAAGATGCACATTGTTCAGTCTAGACTCATGTGACCAGACTGAGAGTCCTGATGATCTTTATATGTGACCTTTTTAAAAGCAAAATGATTCAACTGGAAACACACTCAGGCAGCCATTTTCAGACACTCTTAATACTGTATGTTTGTAAATTAAACAGAGATGTTAAACATTACAGTGTCTCATAACACTGAGTTATACTACAGTCATTAATCTTTGCTGGAAACTACAGAAGTGATTTTATGCTCTAAGATAAACAGACAGTAACTGGAGCAGCTGAATGCAGTATCTTATGAGATCTGAATGCAGTTGAGATCACATGACCAGCTGAATCTTTTGTCTTTATCACAATAATTATTATCAGACACAGATGACAGAATAAATGGGTGAGAAATACGCCTGTGAAGAGGATACTTTTACAGTCACTTCTGTGAGACGCTGCATTCATGCTGATGTGTGTCAGTATAAACCACTGTAATAAGAATCAGTGAAATATCCACAAAAATGACTTAGTGTTCCTTTAAAGATTAAACATTTAAACCATTAAGTCATCACATAAAGATTCAAAAAAGTTACTGAACAACTGTATTTGTAAAAATGTAAAATCATTAGTTCTATAACAGTGTGTATGAGTTTGTTAGCAGCTCAAGCTGTTGTAAATCCTGCCCACTTCTTTGCATCGTCAGCACATGCTTCAGTGCTCAGAGAGTGTTTATAGTGCTGTGAGTTTAACACTTCATGACTGAGAGCAGAACACAACACAATCTTCATCATCACACAAGACAAAACAACAACAATGAACAACATCATCATCCTCATCTGGACACTCACACTGTTTGCTCAAGGTTTGTTGTAAAATTTTCAGAATGATTATTAATTATTTTCAAATGTCAATAAATGCGTTATTGTAATTTGTGTCCTGTTTTCCTTTCTTTCAGAGTGTAGAGGACAGATCACTGTAACTCAGAGTCCATCATTAATAACAGCAGCTCAAGGACAAGAAGTCAGAATAAACTGTAAAACAAGCAGTTCAGTGTATAATGGTAACTACTTACACTGGTACTTACAGAAACCTGGAGAAGCTCCTAAACTCCTCATATATGATGCAACAAGCCGTTACACTGGAACTCCATCTAGATTCAGTGGCAGTGGATCTGACAGTGATTTCACTCTGACCATCAGTGGAGTCCAGACTGAAGATACAGGAGATTATTACTGTCAGAGTTACCACTATATCAGTAGTAGCTGGGTGTTCACACAGTGATAAAGAGTCGTACAAAAACCTCCGTCAGTCAGAGTCACAGTGACTGCACTGATACAGCTGAGAGATACTGCAGCTGCTCTACAACACAATCACACACAACACTGATCAGTGAACAAACACTAATAACACAATAGCATTACTATTAATAGAAATATTGCTGAAGAGAATGAGCCAGTGTTTTAATATGATCATCATGTTTTAGGTGTAATATATGATCCGTCAATCAAACTGAACAGACTGCATTCAATCACTTCTGCTGTCTGGACGTGATGCTTTCCATTTGACCCAAAGAAAGATTTACATTCTTACACAATTAGTGTCAGAACGATTGATTCTGTATTTACAATCATAGATTTTTATGATTTTACTCACATTTTCATATACATTATCCCTTTGAAATGTAATGGGTTTGTCTGCGTGCTCCCAGGTGGAAAATACATACTTTTGAATGTATTAAACATATACTTAAAGTACATTTGTATCCACAACATGCTTATTGCATTAAAATATATTAAATATTTAATATATTAATATTTAATATATTTCTAAAAACCATGCTAATAAATTTATGCTTAGTTGAGCTTTTAAATCATATTCTTAACACAAGCATACTTTAAGTGAAGTTTTAGTGTATTTTGTCTTACTCATTTTAATTTTACTCTTACTTAAAGTATATTTTATGTGTACTTTGTGTAAGAAGATAGCAAAATGATTCAGGTTTTCTAGGGTTTAATGTATAAGTACTTTATAACAATGTGCAGGCCCGCTGCAATGTGTTGTAAATATTTCTATAATGAGCATGTGCTTCAATCTGCTTTTCAAAAGTAAGATATTTTGAAAAAAAAAAAAAAAAAAATATATATATATATATATATATATTATATAGCACTTTAATTCACTACCGCATAAATACGTTATAGCTATGTGCCATATGTTATTGTGTGTTCTAAGTGTCTAAGTGTATTCTTACAATGTATAAACTTCTAATGTATTATAAAAAAGTCAACTATGACTAAGCATTATAATAAGGATATTTAATTCTAAGAATTCTAAAAAATTTAATGTGTGTGCAAATTATAATACATATATTTAAACACTGATGCAAAACTGTTAATCATTGTTTAATTTAAAAAAAAAATAAATCCCTTTCACATGTCCTGTGATAAAGCAGTCTTTAAATACTACAGAGTATGTAGTACTGCAAGACCTCAGCTGCTGAAAATGCAAATTGTACACAAAAAAGTGACAATTCTCTTATGACAATAAACTCTTCTGTTTCTTTGTATTGTTCAGCCATTTGCATGCTTAAATGTTTTTTTTTTCTTTTTTTCTTTTTTTCTTTTTCCCCCTTCAGAAAATTTTATTTTGATGCTTATATTCAGTAATGTAATATTCATAGTATGGCATAACTGAAATTTTCTACAAATGGACAAAAACAGCTCTGTCATAGCATTTCACTGATCTTTCATTTATTATGTATTTTGGTGAAGATGTTATATATGCTGCTGTATTTTTTAATGTACTCTGGCATTTTATGTTTAATCATTCATGTTTAATGATTTTTGCACCTTTTATACCAATTTTTAATACCGGAAAAAGGCAGCTTAATAATAAACTGTAATGCTAATGCATTTCTAATGAGCTGGAATGCTATTGAAATTTTATTGAATCACATTAAAATGTAGATTAAAAGGATATTTCAAATGAATTGTAAAGAAATACACTTAAATTGCACTAAATGTACTTGAAGTGGTTCCAATTTTACACAATTTAATATATTAAAATGTATTGCAAATAGCTGATCATAAGCATATCTTGAAATATGCTTAATATACTTCTTGTTTCAAAATAATACATTTAATATGAATTTAGTATGGTATAATTTAAAGGTGCAATAGGAGATCTTGGAAAATGCTAACTTTAGCCTGATAGCACTGAAAGTGAACGTCCCACCCTCCCTGTAATCGCCGTCCAAAGCCACGCCCCCTGAACGCACATACACTCACAGACCAGAATACCAGATATAACCTTATATTACTACAATAGGCTACATCAACAGCTCCCAATTACAGTCCTCGCACCCTCCCTTCTCTGCACATTTCATATATATATATAAGTGCCCTGCGAAGTGGACATCACCAGATATTCCGCCATGATTCCAGTTCAAAGTGAGCGTATATGTTCCATCCAAAGGGCATTAAAGTGTGCGAGATGTGAATTTAAATTGTATTTATTTACAGAGGTATATTATGTCACACTTCTCTAGTAAGTTTCGTCTGTGTGTGAAGACGCTGTGCAGCGCGTGAATGTTCTGAAGTGAAATAAACTTCAACGGATTTCCCCTGCTCAGGGAGTAGGGAGCAGTGAACACTGTGTAGGGAGCATGTCAATCGGAACACAGTTCATGTGCGTAGCTCTCTTCTAACGAGCTGGTTATCTGAATCAGGTGTGTTAACTAAGAGAGACATGCAAAATATGCAGAGCGGGGGGCGCGAGGACTGGAATTGGGAACCGCTGGGCTACATCATGTGTCATTCACTGGTGAGAAAACTTTATAGCACAGTTAGTAGAAGTACTACAATACCAGTAAGGAAGATCGGGTTGTTGATGTTTGCATGCCATTCTCGCTCTGTCTGCATGAACGCGCTGATGACGTAACCTGTCTGCGCGAATAGGGTGCGCAGAGGTATGCAAATACATACGTTGACAGGCAGGTAGGAAAGACAATTAAAACGCTCGGACCGAGTGTTTTGATTGGACGAACATTTCTTGGTACTACACCTTCCACAGAATATATAAATACAGATAAATACATTTAGACCACTTAACTTAATGATTGCTATCAGGATGTGAAGAGACTTTCAACCAGAATAACAAAAAATGTTTCTGAAGACAATCACCTATGACACCTTTAAATATAAGTATGTCCAAAAAGCACTATTTGAATATATTTATTTTTCACCTGGTCTGCTTGACTACAGCAGAAGTGAAACTGGTGTGTTTCAGTCCAGATCATGTAACCAATCAAACAGTGACTCTGGGAGTGTGGGCTGAAAATCTCATTTGCATTGTCAGGGTGAGTGATTGTGATCCTCTCAGAATAGAGCAGCTCTGTCTCCAGAGACCATGTTCAAACCCCAAGAGCTTTATTTGGCTAGATTTACTGCTACTGATCAAGCTTCTGAAAAGCACCTGAACAAACACTACATGCATCTTCATCTGTTAGTTGAATGATGTTGTCAGACACAAATGGAGCTTGTTGAGAAGCTTTATTGAATGTTGCAGCAAACACAGCAGATTGAAAGATCAGCCAGTGCTTTGACACTAGAGCTCTCTTTCAGTATTGAGTTGTAAATGACTACAGCTGCAGCACTAGACTCATGTGAATCCTGCCTGACACAGGACACTCAGATACGGCTCATCTTCAGGAGAGAGCAGCGCTCACTGGAGAAACATCAGCACTGCGAGCGACTAACAGCGACTCTTGTGGAACGAGACCTCATGAGGAGCTCCAGCATGTGTTACTCTGCAGACGTACAGCTCTCCCTCTTCCCAGCGTGCTTTGCTGAGGGTCAGGACGCTACTGCGGCTGTAGCGGCCGTCCTGCTCGCTCTCTGCGCTGGTCACAACCCCCTCGGTGACCTCTGAGCCGTCCAGTGTCCAGCTCACCAGCGCCCCCTGTGGAGAGTAAGAGCTGAGCAGGCAGAGCAGTGCGGCTGAGTCTCCAGAGATCTGCAGAGAAGAGGGCGGCAGCAGAGACACTGAGGGCTTCACTGTGGGACCAGCTGCAGGAGACAAACACAACACATTCACAAACACACAGAAAACACACTGCAGCTCCAGCACTCTTCTGCCCTGCAGCATTCACAGCATTTCAACAAGACTTTCAGAAGCAGACATGAGGAGTGCAGTCAAAATCACAACAATCTCATCATTCATCACATTCAATATCACTACAGATGTACAATATACAAACTATACAATCACTATATACATTTACATGAAACCTCGTAAATGAAACTTAACATACTAAAGTCCTATTCAGATGGCAATTGTTTCTCATATGGATGAAATTTTATTTTATTTTATTTTATTTATTTATTTCTTTATAAAATAAAATAAAATAAAATAAAATAAAATTTCATCCATATGAGAAACAATTGCCATTTTATTTACAAATGTATTCTTACTATTGTGTAAAATGTATTTAAAAAGACTTATTATATAAAATGTATTATTGTTCCAAGGATACTTTATAATATATAATCCTATTTATTATTTGATTATTTAAATCTCCTGTTTAAAAATAGGAAAATAAATGAAAATAGGAGTGCTCAAAAAGGGTTTAAACAATGAATTTTGAATCGATTTCTTCTCGTAAACTCAGAGATGTGGATTCGGACGCCAGTTAAATTACCACACGACCTTGGTGTTTGTCTAAAAACAGTAGGTAATTCAGCTGGGGATTTTTACACGGGTGGTGAGAGAAAAACACCAACATCTGGATTCAAACGGCATTAAAATCACCAACTACCCCCTGTATATGGTGAAAATCACTTACGTCCCCCTGAGAAACAATTACCGTCCGAATATGACTGCTTTCATTGCAGTTATTTGTATATTCAAACATAAAGATCTAATATTTTAGTACATATATTCTCTCATATTTTTCTTTACAATTATTCAAAATGTAACAAAAAATGTACATACATTTTTTAAACAGTTTTTTCTTGTATTATAAATCACTAAATTATAAGCACAACACGAGATTCAAAATCATTGACTGAACTACAAAAGTAACTACATCTATATTCAAATGTCACTTTTTTAATGAATGAAATCTATAATAAAATTTAAGTATTTATGAACACAGTGTAAAATTGAAGGAAAAGCAAACCTGAGATGAACTGATAAAAGTCATATTGAGTAACATTATGGAAATGTGTTTAGACAAGATTTTTTTTTTTTTTTTTTGGCTGTTTTAACATTTTCTTATTTTTTCTTATTTGTAATTCTTTTTTAAATTAATTTATAATATTTTTATATAGGAGAATTGAAAAGACAAACTTACCGAGCACCAGTTTAGTTCCTCCACCGAAAGTCCACCACAGTGATACAATCTAATGAAACACTCGTACAAAAACCTCTATTTCACTCGAGTGAACACAAACTCCAGCAGAGAGAGAAACAACACTTCAACACACTGATAGTAGAAACACCTCAGCTGTTAATGACACTCAGTCATTTAGTTTTGAAAAAAATGCTTTTCAAAAATTAAGAACAAATCACTTTCACACAAAATCCTTTCAAAATATTAAGGTAGATATTTTCAATTAATAGATACATTAATCATGAATGACTAGAAAAGGTGAATACATTATTTCTTCAGCAGCACTTGAAACTGAAAATGTTGCATCCACACTGACAGATGTTAATATAAAGACTAGTGTCACATAAACCAGCCAAACAACAAACAAAACAAAACAAAACAAAACATTTTTTATTAATCAAAATGTCATTATCAGTAAATTGTTTAAAAATACTACTCTGAAAATAAAACATTATATATAAAGAGAGTTTATTAGTTTGTTAGCAGCACAAGCTGTTGTAAATCCTGCCCACTTCTTTGCATCATCAGCACATGCTTCAGTGCTCTGAGAGTGTTTATAGTGCTGTGAGTTTAACACTTCATGACTGAGAGCAGAACACAACACAATCTTCATCATCACACAAGACAAAACAACAACAATGAACAACATCATCATCCTCATCTGGACTCTCACACTGTTTGCTCAAGGTTTGTAGCAAACCGTTCATAAAGACAATTATTTTAAAATGTGAAATATACATAATTTTTAATTCTTATCCTTTGCTCTTTTCTTTCAGAGTGTAGAGGACAGATCACTGTAACTCAGAGTCCGTCATTAATAACAGCAGCTCAAGGACAAGAAGTCAGAATAAACTGTAAAACCAGCAGTTCAGTGTATGGTGGTAGTTTCTTACACTGGTACTTACAGAAACCTGGAGAAGCTCCTAAACTCCTCATATATGTGACATCAAACCGTTACACTGGAACTCCATCTAGATTCAGTGGCAGTGGATCTGACAGTGATTTCACTCTGACCATCAGTGGAGTCCAGACTGAAGATACAGGAGATTATTACTGTCTGAGTGTACACTACATCAACAGTAAAGCTGTGTTCACACAGTGATAAAGAGTCGTACAAAAACCTCCGTCAGTCAGAGTCACAGTGACTGCACTGATACAGCTGAGAGATACTGCAGCTGCTCATATAAACACAATGTCATGAAAATCAACATCAATCTTGTATTTCTGAAGAGAATGAGTCAGTGTTTTAATATGATCATCATGTTTTAGGTGTAATATAAGATCCCTGACAATCAAACTGAACAGACTGCATTCAGTCACTTCTGCTGTCTGGACGTGATGCTTTACATTTGACCCACAGAAAGATTTACATTCTAAAGGCCCGTTCACACCAAGGACGATAACTATAACGATAACAATAAAGATATAGTTCTAAAAATCGTTCTCGGTATTAAAGAATAGCAGAGTCCACACCACAACTATAACGATAAAAGCACAGAGGAACGATATCGTTGGAATCACTTTCACAACGATTTTTTTCCAGCTGATGAACGATACAAACACTGACATCCAATCAGAATCCATCCTGCTATAAGGAGCTGGAGAATTTAAAGCGGCAGACGCGCGTGCGCTTAGAATAAACAGAATATATCGTTCGCTGGTGTGGACACTAATATCGTTATCTTTATAGTTATCTTTATAGTTATCGTTCTTGGTGTGAACGGGGCTTTACACAATTAGTGTCAGAACGACTGATTCTTGGTTTGTGATTATGGATTTTTATGACATTTCATATATATTTCATATATATTTTCTAATGAAACGCTCGTATAAAAACCTCTATTTCACTCGAGTGAACACAAACTCCAGCAGAGAGAGAAACAACACTTCAACACACTGATAGTAGAAACACCTCAGCTGTTAATGACACTCAGTCATTTAGTTTTAGTTAAATGATTTTTTTAAAAAGGAATAACAAAACACTTTTGCATAAAATCCTTTTGAAATGTATGTCATTGCTTGAAGAACAACCAGATGAAGTTTTGTCCTCTCATTTTCAATAGACATAATTCAGTTTGACTTTATATCCTATAGTTCTCATTTATTCTGTTGTCATGTGCTGATTTAACACTTTTTAAAGAAATACATTTGATGATCTGTGACCTCTGAGATGACCTTTGACCTCTTCTTCATTTGCAGCTCAATCCTCATGGATCACAAAAAAAATACAGATGAATCAAACATTTCTCGTGCACACTAATCAATTTTTAGTAAAATTGTCTTTCATTAAATTCTTTTTGGAGGTTGCTCGCATGCTCATCACACGGTTATAAAATCCGTCATTCTGTGCCGGAGCAAGAGCACCGATCAACAGCAACAACATACAAACTGTGTGTCAACACGTTCTCACTCCCAACTCGTCATATATTGAAGCTTGGTCAGGATCCTTTGGCGTCATTTGAGGGTTCCCATAGACTTCTGACTGGAGCCCGCGGCGTTGACATTTGACGTGCAGGTAAGCAGACCGCAGTGTGTACGGGTCGAGACTACGATAAATAGGAATAAAAAAGAAAAGCCTACAATAAATTAGTTTTGGCAGGGCGAGTCGATTGGCGTCCCCCAGGTCATATTTAACTGATTTTTATTTTAAAAATCACTCGTTGCCTGATATCAAAGTGCCGTCTGTGAAACAGCGTTCAGCGGTGACTTTAACACCGCTCCAGCGAGCAACAGCAGTGAGCACTTTAAGTGTTTTCCTCGGTAATGCTGGTATTTTTGTCGGAGACTTGATGATGATGAACGTATTTAATGTGCTGTGATTATGTTTGGTTAATCAATGTTTAATCAGCGCAATGCAATGCAATCAACCTATTATTTATTTATCTAATTTATTTATTTATTTATGTGTTTGTTTGTTTATTGATTGATTGATTATTTATTTATTAATCAATCAATCAGTGGTGCTGACGTCATTGTAAGGTGTGATCCCAAGGCCCACTGTGATTTCCCACTCGGTAAATACAGTTAATTAATACAGATTATTATTCAATACGACGCTAAGTCGGGCAGTCGTGGCCTAATGGATAGAGAGTTGGGCTTGTAACCCGAAGGTCGTGGGTTCGAGTCTCGGGTCCGGCAGGGAATACCACGACTGAGGTGAGACCCTTGAGCAAGGCACCAAACCCCCAACTGCTCCCCGGGCGCCGCAGCATTGGCTGCCCACTGCTCCAGGTGTATGTTCACTACTGTGTGTATGCACTTGGATGGGTTAAATGCAGAGCACAAATTCCAAGTATGGGTTACCATACTTGGCCACACACCACTTCCCTTTCCTTTTTTTCCCCCTTTCCAGATGGGAACAAATTTATGGAACAAAAACTGTTTAATCAGGTCAAGAAGTTGTGTTTAGAACCTTTAGAATTGCAAGGTAGCAGTTTCGTGATGCAGTAAATGACAGCAGACATTATAACGATATCCAACCCATTCTCACTCCCAGGGCGTCAAAAACTGAAGCAGGGTCAAGCGCCTTTAGCGTCACTATATGGACGAGCTCGGACCTACATTGATTTCAACGGGTATGGCAAGCCGCTTTAGCATTTAAAACATTTTTTTGACTATCCATAAATATAATTTTGGATAGTCACAATTGTAATTCCAGATATCTATATTGCAATTATGACTAGTCGTAATTGGAATTAAGATATCTACAATGGGATTGTGACTAGTCATAATATGCATTGAAGATGTGACTATTCAAAATTATATTTATGGATAGTCAAAACACAGTTTTAAATGCTAAAACGGCCTGCCATATACGACGCTAATCTGATAAATAAAGAAGACTGAATACATTTTATAACAGACATTTATGGCAGGCCGTTTTAGCATTTAAAACTGTGTTTTGACTATCCATAAATATAATTTCGGATAGTCACAATTGTAATTCGGATAGTCATAATTATATTTCGACTAGTCACAATGACAATTACAGATATCTGCAATTGTAATTGCACTAGTAAGAAATCAAATTAGAGATATCTCTAAATACTTTATGACTAGTCAAAACTACATTTGAGATATTTCTAATTACATTAGAGATATCTTCAATAGTGCGTCATACATCCGCAAATGTAATTAGAGATATCTCTAATTCAATTTCGACTAGTCACAATTATAGTTTAAGATATCTGAATTACAATTGCTCCTAGTCGAATTGCTGTTGTGTGACGTCAGAATAAATTTACTCAGCTCCTCCCCGCCTACTCTGCTGACTGCTAACAACATAATAAAAGTCTGCTTTTGTTGTCAAGGAGAGATAAGATACTGGATGAAGTGCTTCATGGATTATTAAATAAATCTGGATGCAGCCTTATGTGGGAAAAGGTCTCCAGTGTGCATGTATGTATAGCGCTGTGATTTTAAATGTTGCAAAATGGACCAAATGCAGTATAATGTTCAATAAAGGCAGAAAAGCGCAAACTGCTCGTCTGAATTAATTTACGGAGTGTCTATTTACACTAAGTGCAAATAGTCCGCCTTGTTACAGTGTCCACCCACCAACGTGTGATTGGGATAGTCAAGACTGCAAAACAATCTTTCGTAAGCTTCAGGTTCAGTGGAGTAGTGGTTATGGTGTGTGCTTTTTGACGCGATCGACCCGAGTTTGTATCCACCTTTTGCCGAACATTTTCTCTACCTTTTCAAATCTCATATTTCGGAAAGGCATTTCTTTTCAATAAAAATTAAGGAAATAATTCAAAAGTTGAAAAAAAATATTGGGTAGGGTTATAGGTGTAGGGAGGGCTTTGTTGTCCCAAGGTGGCATCCATCTAAAAAAATTGAATTCAAATTATAATTTACATTCAATACGTTATTATTGCCTACTGTTTTATAATGTACTACAATATTGAGGTGCAGATAATTGGCACTATTTCAAATAAGTAGTAGAAATAGCAGAAAATCTTGCTCATGCAGCTCAATCATCATGATTCACACTGCAGCTTCACACAAATAAATAAAATAAAATAAAAATAATAAAACATTATGATGCACAAACTTTTCAGATGCACATTGTTCATTCTAGACTCATATGACCAGATTGAGAGTCCTGATGATTTTTATAAATGACCCTTTATAGCAAATTGATTGAAATCAAAACATTTATTTTTACTGCTTCCATATTGAAAAAAAAGGTAACGCTTTATAATAACTTTCATTAATAAATCACTAACAAACATTATATAATGCTTAACAAATCATTAGTGAATATAAATTTGCATAGCTAGAAACATGATATAACAGTAACATTTGCCTACATAAACACATTTGTAAATATTTATAAACGTTTACTAATAATCAGTACCTTTATGAGCAAAATGTGTCCTAAATGACCTGAATTCACCCTATTTACACATCTTAACTAATCATTTATTAACTATTTATTCATGTTTTTGCAGTACCCAATCTAAAGTTGAGTCTATTCATCATTTGTAAATGTTTATAAATGTTTACTAATCATTTAGTATCTTTATGTGCATGGGACTTTTGGCTGCTGTATCAACGTTTGTTTATACAAATGGTTCTTAAAAAAAATACATTGTAGTTTGGGTGCAAAACAAGCTTTTATTGCCTCAACATTTATATAAGTATTCTACTGTATATCATTAATCAGAATATTCCTTGAATCATAACAGGAGAAAATAAATCTATTTTTTCAAGAAAATACTTGTTTATTCATCAAAACAATGTAATATAAACAGATTGAACTGTGTTCCCTTATAGTAATCAAACTGACACCTTAAAAAACCCTTAAACCTACCCATACCTGGAGCTCAACACGCTCAAAACAGTGGAGATGATCGTGGACTTCAGGAGAAACCCCCCTGCTCTCCCCCCAGTCACCATCATGGACAACACTGTAACAGCAGTGGGGCCATTCAGGTTCCTGGGCACCACCATCTCCCAGGACCTGAAGTGGGACACTCACATAGACTCCATTGTGAAAAAAGGCCCAGCAGAGGCTGTACTTCCTTCATCAGCTGAGGAAGTTCAACCTGCCACAGGAGCTGCTGAAACAGTTCTATACCATCATTGAATCCGTCCTCTCCACTTCAATAACTGTCTGGTTCAGCTCAGCTAACAAAACTGTCCTCAGAAGACTACGGAGTGTAGTCCGGACTGCTGAGCGAATCATTGGTACAACCCTCCCCACTCTCCAAGAACTGTATTTATCCAGAGTGAGCAAAAGGGCTGGTAAAATCACTCTGGACCCCTCACATCCAGCACACTCCCTCTTCGAACTGCCGCCGTCTGGTTGACACTAGAGAGCTCTGAGCACCAGAACGGCCAGCACAGGAAGAGTTTCACTATTGTGGAACACACACAATTTATACACTTATGCATTTATTTATCTAACACACATACTTAGTTTACATTTCGAATTTGCACATAATATACCTGTACATGCAAAACTGTCATTGTAATACACCTGTACACATAAATTGTCAATTTGTATATTGTTATTCCCTATTTACTTGTTTTATTTTTTATTATTTTATTATCTGTGTTTTGTTTTGTCCTGTCACTGTCATTCTGTTGCACTGTGGAAGCTTCTGTCAAGAAAACAAATTCCTCGTATGTGTAAACATACCTGGCAATAAAGCTCATTCTCGGCTCTGATTCTGATACCATCAAACCTGTCCCTAACCTTACCCATATCACACCTCCATAGCAGCGCGCTGTGCATTAACAAAAGCTTTTAATCATTGCATAACATCTAATAAAATCATTTGAAGATTTTTTTAAGAAGTGCTTGATCACATGAATTGAAAGTTTAATGACATTTGTAAGCATATTAACTTATATGAAATAATGATCTGTTAATCATTAGATAATGTTTAATAAGTTCATTAGTAAACGTAGCATGTTATATGTCTAGCAATGTGAATATATAATAACTAATGATCTGTTAAGCATTATATAATGTTTGTTAATGATTTATTAATTAATGTTATTGTAAAGCATTACCAAAGAGGAATTATATTTAACTGGAAAGACAGAACTAAAATATCTGTCACTCACTGTTTCAATCATTTTAAGACTTGAAAAATTAACTGCCACAAAAAAGTAGTAGTCCTCCTCTGGAGTCTCTTCTAAAATTACTTGACAGATGAAGCTGGCAAAACATATTATAGCATACAACCGTCAGCTCGATCAGGATAATCCTTGTCATCTCCTCAGACCATATGACCACATCAGGCCTCAGGGATGTCTGGACAAACTGGGGAAAGTCTAGTTTTTTACCCAGGTCCACCCTCATCTCCCACGATTGTGCTGCCTGCAGGAGGCTCTTCTTGATCTTCTTGGAGGAGGGTGGCTTCTCCCCCTCCCTGATGAACTGGATATATGAGGCTGGTCTCACATGGGTCTGGCGCTTTTTCTGTCTCACCTGCTCCAAGATGTCGGCCAGTGCACTGAGGACCTTGTCGTGACGCCAACTATATCTACCCTGGCTAAGTGTAGTCTTGCACCCCACCAGTACTGTATGTGCGCACATGTGCCTCTCCCTCCACATAAACTGCACAGTGAGTCCTACCTCATTCCCCACCTGTGCAGGTTTGTTGGTGTTTAAAGAGTGTCGTACACTGATCGGAGCAGGACAGAGATGCGAAAGGGCTCTAGTCTCTAAAGTTCAGGCCACGTGATTTTTCTCTTTGGCAGGTCCCATTTTGTCCAGGCACTTTGTGATCCAAGTTCCACAGCCTTTGACCTTTGCCTTTCTTCTTCCAGGTGTTGGACTTCAGCTTGGATCGTGTCTCTCCTCTGTCTTGGGTCTGCTTTTCCCCTTTGCTGGAAGTGGTTTGTCCCGAGTCCTTGTCTCCCCATGCACAGGTTCCCAATGATGTCCTTCAACTTCAGCATGCTCTCGGCCTGTGCAATTGGTCCTGCAGATTTACTTTATTGAACATCAAGAAGATCAGGCCTTTTCTTTCAGAACATGCTTCACAACTCCTTGTTCAATCTCTTGTTCTGTCCAGGCTGGACTATTGCAATGCTCTCTTGACAGGTCTTCCAGCCAGTTCTATAAAACCTTTACAATTAATCCAGAATGTGGCAGCAAGATTAATTTTTAATGAGCCAAAAAGAATGCATGTCACACCTCTGTTTATCATTTTGCACTGGCTAGCTGTTCGCATTAAAATTCAAGGCGTTAATGTTTGCCTACAAAACCACCACTGGCTCTGCACCACTTTACCTAAATTCATTACTTCAGACTTATGTGCCTCTAGAAGCTTACATTCTGCTAGCTTTTCTAATCTTTTTGTATTCAATCTATTTGTTTTCTTTTTATTTATTATACAATTAACAAAAGCAAACAAGGCCTCTAACACTGCTCTATTATTTTTCTATTCTATCTGTTTTCTTTTTATTTATTATATAATTTAATAAAAAACCTTGCTATGTGTACTGCATTAGGCTAACTGAGACTTGTCATAGCACTTGCATATCATTGCTCTTTTGTTGATTTTGATTGCTTCCATTGTCCTCATTTGTAAGTCACTTTGGATAAAAGCGTCTGCTAAATGACAAAATTTAAATGTAAATGTAATTGATGTGTCAGCTGCCCACTTGCGTCCTGATCTTGTGATGATGCCTGCATCTCTGACCTT
This sequence comes from Spinibarbus caldwelli, assembly GCA_039654775.1. Lineage (NCBI taxonomy): Eukaryota > Metazoa > Chordata > Actinopteri > Cypriniformes > Cyprinidae > Spinibarbus > Spinibarbus caldwelli. Next base: position 23,065,217 of record CM077264.1, read on the forward strand.
TTCATCGCTGGAGTCTCTGTACATCATCATAGCCCTGCCCTTGCCACCTTAAAGTCTTCGACCACTGATGATAGGGGTAGCTGTAACTGTCCAGACCTAATGTATAGACCAACTGATGTGGAGCTTGGTGGAATTCCGAGCCTCTCGACTCCTTCCTCAGATGTCATAGGCACTTCAAACACGTTAAGTATTTCACGACAGCGACCCAGGTTTTGCCGTTAAAAAAATCTACTGTTGCCATGGACACGGTATTTGTTAATGCAGATAGCGGTGTAAGTTTTCACAGAAACATAACATTTTCAGGGACTAATGTGAATAAATCTATATTTAAATGCAAATAGACAAGATAGTCATTTTATTCGTATCCAAAACGAGGCGATGTGAAGATTATGAAGCGTTAAACACTCCTATGCAGTGTATGTTGCATTCATACTCAAAGCTGGAGGGCGCTGTCGCGCTGAAAGTCCAATCCGGACTCATAGAATAGGGACTTTAAGCAACAGCTGCGAATAGAACGGCTACGTTGACCGGAAGTAAGCTGTTACACCGCCGTAGCCGAGAACATAAAAATAATTAAGCAACCGTAAACTAGACGGCGCAACCCGGCATTCAGTCATTTATTTAAATACAAATGATGGATTATGAGGAGGATGTTTAGGCAATAATTACATTGTTCTCTTCACATATCTGCTATACATATACATATATGCTACCTGAGGTGCTGTTGCTAACAGCAGACATATCTTTGTACAAACGAGAAAAAAAAAAACGTTAAAATTAGCTTAAATTTAAAACATAATCAACACAGATTAAATGAAAGACTAATGGTAGAATCGTATACTGATGGAATTAAATGGTATATACCATAAAACGCAACATTTAACTACATAAGCTGTCACGTTGTAATGACTACGGCAAAGCAGCTGTTCTCCCGCAGTACCATAGTAGACGGTTACAGTAGAACACCACGAAGTAGGAGTTGAAGTCGCGATTGCGCAATATGACGTTGGAATGCCGTTCCAACCGTGGAGGCTGCTTAAAGTCCCTAATATCTTATGATGGAATACAGCAGCGATCGCTGCAGCAAAGCTGAATAAAAAGCAGAAATGTAAACACAATAAACACACGATTTCGACAATATATGGTTTATGTGTGTTTTTCAAGTCATCTCCCAGGTAACGTAGGAAAATACAGGAATAAATTATTATAGAATATAAATGCGTTCTAGCATGACGCACTCACGTTTGAGCTATTAGCTGTATGTTATTTGATTAATGTGAATAAATCCTAAATTAAAATTTGTTATAAAGTGGCCGATTGTGTCTTGTAGAAGACTTTAGGATTGAATCTGCTTGCTGTGTAACAATTAAGGTGACATTTTCCATACCTTATGTTCTACTTAGGAAAATGACAGTTAAGGGGATTATGCATTTGCTTAAAGCCCATTTATGCAACACTTAATGGGCTTTAAGGGATACTTAAGAGAAATTCTAAGGGTTTATGACGTTTCACCTAAAGAAACCCTTAATTGTCATTTAAGGGATATTTTATGCAACGAACTTAATTGTAAGGGAAACTTAAGGCCGATCTTAAGGGAAAATTACACTTAAGGTGCTTTATGCAACCGGGCACTGATCCCTCTATCTTTCTCAACCATTCGTCTGCCTGTTTCTCTGTCCTGGATATGTTGCTTATGTCAGTGAGAGAGGCTTTGTACCACTTCCCTAGGCATTTTATTGGGCTTTCCTCGATTGAAGGTATTATCTCCCCCTGAAGTTGGAGTTGGAACTTGCTGGTCACTTTCCCATTTCTGATCATCATGCTTCTTGACTTCCTTGGCTTGAACTTCATTCTCGCCTATGTTGCCACATCGTCAAGTGCCTTCAGGATCCACCTTGCTTGTACATGGGATGAAGTTGTTATGGTTAGGTCATCCATAAAGCCTCTTATTGCAGGCTAGCAGGTGGTGGACTCCATTTTCGGCCCCTGGATTTCTTCCCTGCCACTGTTATGAGCAGATTCATTCCCATGATAAACAAGATGGGGGAAATATTGCAGCCGGTTACATTTCCCTTTTCCAGATCCTGCCTCTGTAAAATGGGCGGTCTTGAACCATAACTTGAATCCTCCGAAGTATCTGGTGATCATTCCCCTGATGTGGTGGGGGATATGGTAGTGTTCCATAGCTGCGTTGATGAGGTCATGAGGAATTGATCCATATGCGTTTGCCAAGTCAAGCCATACAACTATTTGATTGCCTTTGCACTCTTTGGCCTCCCGGATCAGAGAACACCTGTGTGCTCCAAACACCCAGAGACACCTGGAATGCCACCTTTCTGGATTGATGTATCAACTTGTTCTTAACCATATAGGTAGTCATCCTTTTGGCCAGAACAGAGAAGAAGATCTTGCCTTTGACACTCAGGAGAGATATAGTTCGGAACTGACTAATCTCAGTGGAATCTTTTTCTTTTGGTACGAAACAGCCCTCTGCTCTTTTCCAGGACAATGAGATACTGCCTTTTGTCCAAACTCTCTGCAACAGTTTCCATAGCCTGCGGAGTAGCATCGGGCAACTCTTGTATACTTTATAAGGTTGGGTCCTGGGGCACTTGGCCCTGGGGCAGATCCTGATCGGGCTTTCTGTACAATGTCTCAGACTTCCCGAGACATATTAGTTCACTGGAGTCAAGCTCTTCCGCAGGAGTTTCAGGAGTTTACACCCCGCCAGTATGTGTGCCAATGTGCCTCTTCCTCCATATAAACAGAGATCTATGAGCTGCACAAGCTGTTGTAAATCCTGCCCACTTCTTTGCATCGTCAGCACATGCTTCAGTGCTCTGAGAGTGTTTATAGTGCTGTGAGTTTAACACTTCATGACTGAGAGCAGAACACAACACAATCTTCATCATCACACAAGACAAAACAACAACAATGAACAACAACATCATCCTCATCTGTATATTGCTCTGCTGTATAAAGATTATTGAGCATTTGGATACAATTAATTGAATTATAATGAAGTTGGCTAACATAATATGTTAACATAACATTTTTATAATGTTGGATTAGGTTTATACACATTATACACATCACTTCAGGTTTTGCCATTATAAATCCTGATTTATTCCTCACTTTTGACGTAGGCTGAGGTCCATGAACTTTTCAAGCTCAAAAAGACAAAAATGAGTCAAAGACATAAAGTCACAATATTATTATATTTGCTTACTGAATTTTGATTAAATAAAAACCAGTATAAGTTCAACTTCTTTTAAGTGTTTAATATATATATTTAAATAACATTTCACTCATCCATGCAATTATTTTGACTTCTGTAAATATTAATCAGGTTTATATTAATCTAATAAATGTTTTACAAAAAAAAAAAAAAAATTAAATACTTAAAAATCTGAACATCAGAATACTGAAAGATTGACAGCAAAACATTTAGAGTGCAATACATTTACAAGAATTTCACACAAAATAATTTTATTATAATAGATACAGGAATATCATCTCAGTTTTCAGTTTAGCGTTAAACTGATTCACGTGTGTGTGTGTTTTTTAAACAGATGATCTTTAATATTATTAGGTAAAATAGCTAAAATAGCCTTCAGCCCAGTATAATAATCAAACACTCATTGTAGAGTGTCTGATTTCTATAGCTCATATTCATCATAAAATATTAAGGCTTTGAATGTTTTGTAGAACATGAACATGCAGGAAGAAATTCTGTGGTCTGAGACTGACAGCTGCCTGTTCTGTGTATGAAGAGAATTTACATAGAGACACACTTTGCATGAGAGTGTTTATAGTGCTGTGAGTTTAACACTTCATGACTGAGAGCAGAACACAACACAAACTTCATCATCACACAAGACAAAACAACAACAATGAACAACATCTTCATCCTCATCTGGACTCTCACACTGTTTGCTCAAGGTTTGTAGTAAAACTTTCATAAACACAATTAATTATTTAAAAATATGAAATATATTGTACATCATTTTTAATTCTTAACCTTTTCTTCCCCCTTTTCTTTCAGAGTGTAGAGGACAGATCACTGTAACTCAGAGTCCATCATCAATAACAGCGGCTCAAGGACAAGAAGTCAGAATAAACTGTAAAACCAGCAGTAGAGTGTATGGTGGTAGTTACTTACACTGGTACTTACAGAAACCTGGAGAAGCTCCTAAACTCCTCATATATGCTGCAACATACCGTTACACTGGAACTCCATCTAGATTCAGTGGCAGTGGATCTAACAGTGATTTCACTCTGACCATCAGTGGAGTCCAGACTGAAGATACAGGAGATTATTACTGCCAGAGTTACCATGAGATCAACAGTAAAGCTGTGTACACACAGTGATAAAGAGTCGTACAAAAACCTCCGTCAGTCAGAGTCACAGTGACTGCACTGATACAGCTGAGAGATACTGCAGCTGCTGATGGATGTGAATCATCTCAATCACTCTTGTCTGTAGACAGGGGCACCGCTAAGGGAAGAAATGTTAGGACGATTCTAAGGGCCCACACACTTTTGGGGCCCCCAGAGATCTGTTTTATTAGTAGTAACAGTAGTAGTAGTAGTAATGTAATAGATTAAATTATAAATGTATCTACCAAAGAGTTACAAATAAAACAAAATTACGACTTATTTCTGCATCTCCGATGAAATTATCTCCCCCAATTCACTGCATGGTTTCGTCCCGTCCGACGTAGTCTAGAGTCACTGAGTGAGATCAGATGGTAAACTGTCAAATTATCTCTTCGAGTTCGAGGGGGGCAAACCGAGCCGGACGATTTGGTCAGTCACACTTTTAAACACATTTTAGTTTTGCTATAGAAAATCTACAGATTCACTCTGATTACACAGAACAGCAGCAGGAAGCGCGGGAGGTTGTCATGGAAACCAGATACACTGCACTCTGCGCTTCTATTTTGCCACACTAAACTTAGCAATAAACACGCTGAAAATGATACACAATAAAGATGTCTGTCAAAACAATCTCAAAGGAGGCTTTTATAAAGCAAATCAAGGGGTAAATTACTCATCCACTGTTTAAAAATAAATAAATAAATAAAATACTTTAGCTGGGTTTCCACAGGCAGGGTCACAATAATCTACAGTGTATGAAGCTAAAGGTTTTTGGGTTAAGCTTCATAATGTAGAATATGTTTAACATTGTATGCTGTATGTGCATAGATAACTAGCAAACAAGGAATACAGCGGTTAAGCTAATAGTCACATTTAGCTGAGTAAGATCATGATTGAGAAATGTTGGATACTGCTGGAAATGCTGGTGTTATGGGGTATCCTATTTATTATTTTAGGATTTTTTTTGTTTGACCCAGTGAAGCATTTCTATTAATATAACTGATTAAGTAGTCAAACTCATTCCATATCAGCAGAATAGTGTTGTACAGAAAGTCTATGTCTATAGAACAGGTTCTGAATGAATTATGTTACTGATACCTAATGGTCAAAAACAATAAAAAAGTCATAGGTCAATATTATTAAATTGCAGACAAAGATTTTGAATAGCTAGGTTGGCTTGTACACTATATTGCCAAAAGTATTGGGTCACCCCCTTCTAATGAACAGGTTTGACTACTTTAGTAATTTCCATGAGTACAAATCTTAGTGTTTATGCATATAATGATATTCTAGGGAATTGTGTGCTTTTAATTTTATACCAGTAGTTTGGACAGGACCCTTTTCTATTCTAACATGAAAATGCCCAACACCAGTGACTTGTACATATGCGTACAATCATTTTAGACACTTCCAAAACTGTGGCAACAGAGATGGAAATACAGTTTTACATGAATTATGTTTCCATCTTTGTTGCCACAGTTGGAAGTGACTTTTTCTGTTCTAAAGAAGGGGGTGTCCCAATATGTTTGTCCATATAGTGTATGTACAAGACACTGGTGTTTGGTGATGAGTTTTTGGCTCAAGGTCTGCATTTAAAGTCACACCAGAGATGTTCAGCTTGGATTAGGTCTTGGCTTTATGCAGACCAGTCAAGTTCTTCCACGCTGACTAAATCATATATATATATATATATATATATATATATATATATATATATATATATATATATATATATATATATATATATATATATATATTTTAACCTTGCCTTATACACAGAGACATTGTTGTGTTAGAATAGAAAAGAACAGAGTCGACACTCAGAGGCTGTGTTCAAATCACACCCTACACTCTCATTCACTATTCCCTACATGAGTTTACTAATATAGCCCACCTGACAGAGAGAATGAACACTAATGAGTGAATTCAGCCTTTTATGAACAGCTGCTGTTAACAAGCAGAATCACTGGAGAAAAGAGCAAGAAATGAACCTACAACTGACAAACAGCCACAGCCTGATGAAATCAACAAATAAAACAGCAGAAGATGATTAAACAACTCCACAAACAGCATTACCAGCTTCACGTATTACAGTCTGACTTTATTTCTGTCATATATCTCAAAATTCTTTGAGAATTAATAGACATTTAGATGCTTTATTGAAAACGTTTAGTTTGACCTCACCATTATGGCGATCAGCGTTGCTTTAGTTGGGCTCTTGACCCTTGACTTTTTAACACTAGATTTTTTTGATTGGTTGCAATAAATGTGTTTGTAAAAAGCATTTGTTATAGTAACAAAACTTAAAAAAAAAAAAAAAAAAAAAAGTGAATGTTTTTGGCATGATGCCGAGCATGCATTGCTGAATAAATTATGCAACTGAATTGTTCACTTATTTTCTCTAATTCTTTCCATTTGCTTTTATAATTGCTTTTGTTTTTGTGTTGAGTTTTAGTAGCGTGTTTTGTGAAGTGCAGAGTTGATCTGTTTTGGTTGATTGTCACACGCTGATTCTTGAGGTGTGTGTTTCATAAGACTCTAGAACTTTTTTTTAGTGATGCTTTTAACAACCTTATATAACAAACTAGAGCAAAAGAATGAGCGGCTGTTATTACATCACTTTGATAACAAGAGACACTGAACATTTAATAAAAAAAAAAAAAAAAAAAAATCAGTCAGTATGGCGTTTAATGATGGTTATGTCATTAGCCAAACATAACTTACACTATTACAGAGTTTGCTTTAGATCTTTCTGTTATAACAAATGTGTTTTTAAACACATTTATAACAGCCAAAAAAAAGTTTGTTTTAAAAAGGCCAGGTTCAAGAGCCCAACTAAAGCTAACACTGATCTCCATCATGGTAGTTAAAAAAACCTAAAAAAAAAAAAAACAAACAAAAAAAAAAAAAAAAACTTGCATTTCTGTGAAAGTCTGACAGAAATAGCACGAGTCTGGTTAGTAATGTGTGAAGTAATGCTGATTTAGGAGTTGTTTAATCAGATCTTGAGAGATTTAATGTCTTCTTTATTTCAGTTGATTTCATCTAAGGCTGTGGCTGAAGTCAGTTGTAGTTCTTGTGTTTCTCTTTCATTCAGTGATTCTGCTTGTTAACAGCATCTGTTCATCACTAATGCTCAATCATCACTTAACTAATCACAGAATTATCTCATTAACTTCACTGATTCAGTGTCACTCTAACGCTCTGTAGTGTGCACACTTTATAAGTGTTCATTTAAAACTGAGGATTTTGTTGTGGGGTTTAAAGGGTTAAAGATGTAAAATTAAAAAAAAAACTGCATGAAATGTAATTTAACAGCAATAAACTGTAATTAATTTACGGCCACAAACTGTAGAAAAACAGTTACTTACTGGCAACCGTGCTGCCAGTAGATTACCGTTAATTCAAGGAAAAAACAGCAATTTACTGTAAAACGTAACAGTCAGATTAACCAAATGAAAAAAAAAAAAGTTGTTTTTACTGAAATATTAGTGAAGGTCCACAGAAAACAGTTATGCAAAGTCATGAACTGATAAGGAGAGTAAATATTTAACTGAACTGTATTTATGTGTTTTTGCACAAGAGAGATCAGTTAGTTTAATGTAGTTTTGTGGGTCACCATTGTGTTGGAGTAGAGTCTGTGCTTCAGTCAATAATGAGCCACAAACACTGATACTCTGCTGCTTTGTTTAAAGGCAGTAACTGTGTAGTTACCTAAGCAGCAATAATCTTTTTGTTAAATATTCCAGCACATAGTTGGTGATGAACTGCAACGATTTGAGTTAAAGACATGTCTTTAGTTATTTAAAGTGTTTGCAGTTTTATACTAAGAAATATTTCTTCTCAGTAGACTCAAATGACATAAGTTCACATTACTAACGCCATATGAATACTAATATTTTAAACTCAAACTGTTTGAAGCAATTAGAGCAGAGTTAATTTCCATGGTAGTATAACAGTAACATGCTGTAAAAATGAAGAGCTGTAAATTAACAGTACATTACTGGCGACTCTGCAGTCAGTACATTACTGTTATTTAACGGCACAATTTTTTACAGTGAGCTATTCATTTACCTTGTCTGTTAATTCTAACATTGAACATTGAACATTGAACATAACTATTTTGTTGATATTGTTTGTTATTATATTCAAAATTTTGTAAAATTAATTTGGCATTCAACACCAAATTTTGTTCAGTTTCAGTTTAGTTAGTTTTTATTTTACAAGGTTAAAAAGAGGACACACACCAAGAAGTCGGACATTGAAAGACTGTGTAATACTGAAGTCAAAGAGCTCTACGAGATCGAGCTCAAGAACCGTTTTGAGGTGCTTGGCAACACAAAAGAAGAATTCAGCTCGGATGATACACTTGACATTATCAACGACACGATAAAGAAAACAGCTGAAGAGGTAACTGGCTTTAGAAGACACAAAAACACTCCATGGATCACAAAGAAAGTCCTCACGTTGGGTGATGAACAATGAGATGTGGGTAAAAAGAAGAACAACAGCCCACATGATGTGAATGTAAAACAACGATACTCTCAGCTGAAGTCCCACATAGACAACAAGGTTGTGAAATGCCATGACGACTGGTTCAACAAACAATGATGTGAAACAGAAGAAACAAGCCGAAAGAACAACATGTGCACTCTCTTCCAAAAGGTCAAAATGTGCAAGAAAGGAGTCAAAATGAATGAAAGATGCAGCAACATCAGAAACAAAGACAGCAACCTACTACTCATCGAGAACACTGATATACTTAATAGATGGTATGAGTATGGCATCTCATATGCATTGTAAAGGTGCATCTTTACAATGCACCTATTGAGGTAGATGAGGATGTTCTGGAGCAACTCTGGCCAGACTGCAAGAGTGATGTGAATGAACTGGACCTCCTTGAGAGCGAAATAAGAACAGCAATCTCCAAGATCAAATCCCGGAAAGCTCCTGGTATCAATGGCATCGAAGGCGAGCTAATCAAAGGTGGCGGTGAAGCCGTAGTCCATATTATGCACAAGACTTGCAATAAAATTTGGGTCACTGGTCTACTTGATGGACTATGGCTTACTTCCCTGTGACTTACCTTGTGTTATTATTACTTTCTAGACTCCAGTGATCCCCTCGTGTCTCCAGTGAAATCCCTTGTCTACTCCTCGTCAGCCTCATCTGGAACAAATTAACTTTGTTTTAATGATTTTAAATGGCACTAATTTAGAATGAATTGTAAAACCTTTCATTTAAATTACCGTTGTACTTTACAACACTACAAACATGATATTTTATTTTATTTTAAGTGCATTAATGCACAAAGTATATAATGCACAGTGCTATATATTATAAACACATTTAAAATAAATGAATGAATGAAGAGTTTATTTGCAAAAACAGATAACTCCATTTTTTAAATTTTCAAAAATTATGTTTATTTTATTGTTATCAACTTTTTTGTGTTTTATTGTGTTAGTTAGCTGTATTTTTATTGTGTTTTATTGTGTTAGTATAGCTGTCATTTTGTATATATATATATATATATATATATATATATATATATATATATATATATATATATACATATACCTAATCAAAATAACCCAACTGCAGTTTGATTGAGATTAATTGGAATGCACAATGAAAAAAACATGACTTTTGAAAATTGTTAAAAATGGAGATACCTGTTCTTGCAAATTAACTCTTCAAATGTACTGTTGGACAAACACATCAGTTGAAATTAAAATCAATTATTGTATATGTGCTTTAGTATATTAGTCAGTGCATAAACATAAATATACTTTAAAGCATGACAAAAACAGTGACTTTAAATGTACGTTTAAGCAAACCTTAATTACACATTATTACAAAGCACATTTTTTAAAATGTGCACATCACCCCTAAAAGGAGCTAATGAAAAAATTATTTAACTTCAAATTCTTATTAGTAGACATCTAAGAAATAGCCCCAAGCAGTTTTTTTTTTTTTAAATTTATGTTTTATATAAAACTCTACCATATGGTTGAGCTGTCAGTCCATGGTAAATCTCGATTTAAATTCAGAGAACTATTTCAAGAGTTATTTTCCAATAATAAACATTCCTTTAACTTTATTAGTATCTTGGATACATTTCATAACCTTCAGGGTCCACAAAGATAAAAATTATATTTAAGCGTCTGTATAATAGGCCTACTATACATAGCCGTATGGCAATATATATGCTATATTATGTCTTTTACAGACATATCAACCGTACGGTCACGCATGATTTTGGATAATTATGGTAAATAAACATTTTTGCATTTCTCATATATTTTGCTATATTTCTGTTGTTTACCCCCTACCCTATTTACAACAACATTATGGTTTCATTCCTACTTCCTTGATTGCTTGTTTGACCCTATTATCTGATGACTGACCAGCACCGTTCTCCATTCAGTATGACTGACTGAAGTTTGTAAACTGCTGCTGTCACTTGAAAACTGGAAATACCCAAACCCCCCATGACAACAGCAGACACAGAGATGGGGCAGTACAGCTGTGGAAAGACTGCTCTCTCATCTCTTCCTTTTGATAGATTTATTCTCTATCAAAGTAAGCTCAACCGCACGGTAGCGATATCAGTTAAAGGGTTTAAGAAGTATAGTTATGCAAGTTCACTCTCTTTGTGTACACTTAAGTGGTCTTTAATTTGAGTAATATATTATCTGCAAGTAGACTTTAAAAAAAATGTACTTGCGGATAATTGTCATGTAACGTGGGAGCAAGGAGAACGCAGGAGGCATGAAATAACTTAAACTGTCTTTAATGATAAAACACAGGGATAATCCAACACGAAAGCTTGAACAGAAATCAAAGAAACACAGGGAATGTAACGAGTAGACCCGACCAACCAGAACTGAACAGACAGAAACTTAAGTACACAGGATGATTAACAAAAGAGATGCATAGATCACAAACAACACAATCACACAGTGTATCAAACATTTCACAGACTATTTATTTATATGATGTATTAAGGAAACATAATGTAATATAATATAATATTTTTTAATGTCACTTACTAGATTTGAGATTGGCTGGGGAAAATTTGTCTGCATCTGAAACTGCATACTCACAGAGTAGATACTTAATTTCCATAAGTACTTACTTAATGAGCGCTAAAAGAGTACATACTCTATAGCCTGAATGCATTAAGTATGAATCCGGACATCATCTGCCATGTTGATATTATCATGTGACCTACAATGTAATAACAAGCGCAAAAATTTAAAAGATGTGAGTGACAGGTTTAATTCATCTATCTGTAAATGCCTTGATATTGAACTTACTCATTTTGTGTTTTTTCTTGTTGAAGAAACAGCTTCTATTTATTTTGTGATTGTAGTATAAGCAATACATTTTGGGTTGATTTAAGTTTTTATTAGGGCTGTCAGTTTAACGTGTTAATTAATTATGAAAAATAACACGTTTAAAATATTTTAACACAGTTAACGCACTGGCCCCGCCCCCAGACTTGCACGTCATCTTACATTTCATACATTTGACTGTTGACAAATATGCAGGGTAACAACTCCATAAATGCAGTTATGCCCTAAAATTCAAGAAATTGGGGAAAAAAATGTCCCTGTATGCAGTGGCGGCTCGTCGGGGGAGGCAGGCGAGACACAGCTTCCCCAAAATTTTGAGGTGAAAATGGGAGGAGGATGATTTAATGTCAATAAAATTCACAATTCATTTCAGTTCATGTCTAAGAATGTGTATTTTTTTTTGTTTGTAATTTCACAGCTGTAATACCATAACATGTTACTGAAGTTGGAAAGTGCCGCTTTTCTATCGCGAATGTGCCGAATCTGCTGATGTAATTACAACCGCTAAGTGATAGCAAAGAGCATAGTAATCAGTATAAGTTCTTTGGTGATAGAGAAGGGGAGGGGGAGGCCAGGGGAGAGCTGAGCTCTTGTGCCTCCATTGGTAAAAAAAAAAAAAAAAAATAGCCAATCACCATCGAGTGTTCACTTTCAGTGCTGAGGAGTGTTGAGAAAAGAAACCTCACAGGGGGGCTAGCCTCCCTTCTGGTATATCAACCATTCACCATAGAGACGTAAATTACGTGATATTAGTTTGAACGTCTCCCGCTTTGCTGATAATGTACCAAGTACTTATGATGAGTAGCAATATTGAATATTTGATCAAGCTGTCATTCAAATAGTATACATACAATTACTGATTAGCTTTCTCAAAATGTTTATGCATTTATCATAGGTCGGTCCATGTTTAATGTTGAGCACATTCTCCACTGATCAATGATTTGAGTTATAATCTTCAGGTCAATGATTTAAATATCAAGAGCCACTTTGCATCGTCAGCACATGCTTCAGTGCTCTGAGAGTGTTTATAGTGCTGTGAGTTTAACACTTCATGACTGAGAGCAGAACACAACACAATCTTCATCATCACACAAGACAAAACAACAACAATGAACAACATCATCATCCTCATCTGGACACTCACACTGTTTGCTCAAGGTTTGTAAAATTTGACAATTATGGTTTAATCGCTCAAAGAGTGAATACACCTTTTCTTTAATTGAGATAAATAGCTGAAATGTGAAATATATGTGACTTTCATTATTTGTTTCAATATTATTCTTGTTCTTTCTTTCAGAGTGTAGAGGACAAATCACTGTAACTCATCACATCCATCAATAACAGCAGCTCAACCAGGAGAAGTAGTCAGAATAAACTGTAAAACCAGCATTAATGTCTACACGGACAGTTATGGGTTGTATTTGAGGTGGTATTTACAGAAACCAGGCGAGGTTCCTAAACTCCTCATTTATAAAGTGAACAGCCTCCAGTCAGGAACTCCATCTTTTCAAGTTGTTTGAACATAAATGTGTGCTGGAAGTGTGTGTACACATCCATCCTATAATGGTACAAATCCACCCAGTGTTTTTTTTTTTAAATCCCCTTTCTCAAATCAGGCTGTTCTGAGATTCCTGTCAGAATGACGTAGTTCTGCACAGACCGCTCCCACGATAGTTGATTGACAAGGCCGTGTTACCTTAGACCCGCCCTGAGTGAGCTGTCATCCGTCTGCCATTGTGTCGACTCCGGTGCAGTGGAAGACAAGAATGCCTCCGATTAAGCGATTGAGGTGCTTTGTTGTTGGATGTAATAATGAATATAGCAGTCGTCATTTACTCCCGACATCTGAGCCACTGAAGACGCAGAGGATTAACGTTACTTTTGCTTTGAAGTGAATGCGCCGATCCCCAATCTACCTAAATGCATCTATGTTCGCGCAAATCATTCGTGATCCAGCTTCGCGGACAAATTGTGCGTGTTGACACGGTTAAATTTCACGCGTTCCGTTTGAAGACTTTTGACCCCATCGGCCTTCCATACCAGCAGAGCGCGGCACACGACTCCCTCTCGTGACGTAATATGATGCGATGTTGAAAAAAAAAGCGCTTTTTCAGAACTGTCAAGGAATGCGTCACTTTTTCTTCTAAATTTGTGCACTCACGCCTTGTAAAACATTTTCAAACCCTGCAATAACGGTTCATATGATATTTTCATACAAGGTTATATATTCATTTGAAAAAAATTTTTAACCTGCAATATGCACTTTAAGGCTGAGAATTGGCACCAGTAATAAAACCTGTTTTGGCCCAGTTCAGGGTCAGTTAAGGGTGATTAACTGGCTGAGATTCGGGCCGGTTATGGCCCATGTGTGGCCCTTGTCTTTAATCCAGTCATTCTTTGCGGTACTTGGGCCGAGGGAAAAATGATCGTGTGGCCTGGAGCTGGGCCAGAAAACATTTGCTATGTGGGATGAACACGCATGAAACTGATCTGCGTCTGAGACTGATAGTTGCTTGTTCTGTGTATGAAGATCATTTACATAGAGAGACACTTTGCATGAGAGTGTTTATAGTGCTGTGAGTTTAACACTTCATGACTGAGAGCAGAACACAACACAATCTTCATCATCACACAAGACAAAACAACAACAATGAACAACATCATCATCCTCATCTGGACTCTGTGCATGTATATACAGGGTAAGGTTTTCATAAAACTGTTAAAGTAAAATATTATATAATATTATTAACATCAGTGAATGTTACACATAGATCCTGCTCTTTCTAAGTCTAATTATGTTTCTAGGTTTCAGTGGGCAGGTGACTGTGACTCAGACTCCCTCTGTTAAAACAGTTCAGATTGGTGAATCAGTCACTATAAACTGCAAAACAAACACAGTAGTGAGCAATAACTGTACAGGTTCATATACTTGTATGGCCTGGTATCAGCAGAAACCTGGAGAAGCTCCTAATCTCCTTGTATATTATGCAACACGCCGTAACACTGGAACTCCATCTAGATTCAGTGGCAGTGGATCCAGAACAGATTTCACTCTGACCATCAGTGGAGTCCAGACTGAAGATACAGGAGATTATTACTGTCAGAGTCTGCCAGCAGGAGTCGCTTTTGTAGCGGCCAAAATAGAGGTTTCCCTGGTAACGGCTGTAAACAAAACAGCGCTGAGCTCACAAACGCTGCTTTATCAGGCATAAAGGCAAGATTAAATGAAAATGACATCGAAATGTTTCTGAAGACAGTCGGTTTCCTTTGGAGATACAGTGATATAAAAACACCCGCGCCGCGTTTTGATTTTGAAACGTGCAGTGTTCATGTTTATTCAACTAAGTCAAAGCCTTTTGGAAAATCTATTTGTGGAGGTCAGTTTTGATACTGTGGCGGGCCACCACAAATAAATGTAACGTTATGGAAAACACATCCCAGCACAAAAACCTGAGCCCAACTTCAGCCTAGTCATCACCTTACTCAACACCTTAACTTTAACTGCGTTTGTAGTTGGCGCCACTAGCCAGACCAATAAACATAGACAAACCGGATGTTAACTTCGGGCCAGGCACATGCACCCAATGAAACCGTCTATATATACATAACATTCTGAACAATTATAATTTTAATCAGTGTAATTTTAATTATTAATTCATTTGAATCATTAAATATTATTGAACATTACAACCAGCAGCTGCTAGACATCTCTCTCCAGCTCTGTCCAGACTGATGTGCTGCTAGCTGATCAATGTGATCACTCTTTTTGTTAATATATAGAAATAGTGGTGACATGACTTGAGTAAATTGTTTTTTTTTTTTTTTTTTTGTTGTTTTTTGTATGTTTGTTTTTTTGTGACCAATTATTGATTAGCTTTTTCATAATGTTTATACATTCATCGGTAGGTCAATCCATGTTTAATGTTGAGCACATTCTCCACTCATCAGTGGTTTGAGTTACAGGCTTCAGGTAAATTATTCAAATATAGAGAGTCACTTTGCATCATCAGCACATGCTTCAGTGCTCTGAGAGAGTTTATAGAGCTGAGAGTTTAATATTTCATGACTGAGACTGTTTATCATAATAACAGACACAATGACCAAAATGACATTCATCATCTTCTTGATCTTGGGAATTTATTTTCATTGTAAGACGTAGTTTATATATATTTTTTGTTTTGTTTTGTTTTGTTTTGTTTTTTTCAATTGTAATTCAAAGCATTTCTGTTCTTTATTAAGCTCAGAAAGTTTAATGTCTTTTAATTGTTCTTCAGACTCTGCAGGACAGGTGACTGTAATTCAGACTCCAACAGAGAAACATGTTCAGAACGGACAAACAGTCACTCTGACCTGTAAAACCAGCAGCTCCATTGGAGACCCTTCAGATGGTTGGTGTAAGTCTTGTGTCTCTTGGTACCTACAGAAACCTGGAGAAGCTCCTAAACATTTAGTTCACAGCATCAAAACCCTTCATACTGGAACTCCATCTAGATTCAGTGGAAATGGAGCTGATCATGGAACTGATTTCACTCTGACCATCAGTGGAGTCCAGCCTGAAGATACAGGAGATTATTACTGTCTGAGTGCACACTGGATCAACAGTAAAGCTGTGTTCACACAGTGATAAAGAGTCGTACAAAAACCTCCGTCAGTCAGAGTCACAGTGACTGCACTGATACAGCTGAGAGATACTGCAGCTGCTCTACAACACAATCACACACAACACTGATCAGTGAACAAACACAAATAGCGCCATATCATTACAATCAACATCAGTCTTGTACTGTATTTCTGAAGAGAATGAATCAGTGTTTTAATATGATCATCATATTTTGGGTGTAATATATGATTCCTGTCAATCAAACTGAACAGACTGCATTCAGTCACTTCTGCTGTCTGGACGTGATGCTTTCCATTTGACCCACAGAAAGATTTACATTCTTACACAATTAGTGGCAGAATGGCTGACCCTTTGTTTATGATTATGGATTTTTATGATATTTTCATATATACATTTTCACTATCTCCTATAAATGTAATGAGTTTGTCTGTGTGCTGCTTGACTACAGCAGAAGTGAAACTGGTGTGTTTCAGTCCAGATCATGTAACCAATCAAACAGTGACTCTGGGAGTGTGGGCTGAAAATCTCATTTGCATTGTCAGGGTGAGTGATTGTGATCCTCTCAGAATAGAGCAGCTCTGTCTCCAGAGACCATGTTCAAACCCCAAGAGCTTTATTTGACTAGATTTACTGCTACTGATCAAGCTTCTGAAAAGCACCTGAACA
Source organism: Spinibarbus caldwelli (assembly GCA_039654775.1). NCBI lineage: Eukaryota > Metazoa > Chordata > Actinopteri > Cypriniformes > Cyprinidae > Spinibarbus > Spinibarbus caldwelli. The sequence goes on from CM077264.1 coordinate 23,082,245, forward strand.
AACACTACATGCATCTTCATCTGTTAGTTGAATGATGTTGTCAGACACAAATGGAGCTTGTTGAGAAGCTTTATTGAATGTTGCAGCAAACACAGCAGATTGAAAGATCAGCCAGTGCTTTGACACTAGAGCTCTCTTTCAGTATTGAGTTGTAAATGACTACAGCTGCAGCACTAGACTCATGTGAATCCTGCCTGACACAGGACACTCAGATACGGCTCATCTTCAGGAGAGAGCAGCGCTCACTGGAGAAACATCAGCACTGCGAGCGACTAACAGCGACTCTTGTGGAACGAGACCTCATGAGGAGCTCCAGCATGTGTTACTCTGCAGACGTACAGCTCTCCCTCTTCCCAGCGTGCTTTGCTGAGGGTCAGGACGCTACTGCGGCTGTAGCGGCCGTCCTGCTCGCTCTCTGCGCTGGTCACAACCCCCTCGGTGACCTCTGAGCCGTCCAGTGTCCAGCTCACCAGCGCCCCCTGTGGAGAGTAAGAGCTGAGCAGGCAGAGCAGTGCGGCTGAGTCTCCAGAGATCTGCAGAGAAGAGGGCGGCAGCAGAGACACTGAGGGCTTCACTGTGGGACCAGCTGCAGGAGACAAACACAACACATTCACAAACACACAGAAAACACACTGCAGCTCCAGCACTCTTCTGCCCTGCAGCATTCACAGCATTTCAACACGACTTTCAGCAGCAGACATGAGGAGTGCAGTCAAAATCACAACAATCTCATCATTCATCTTATTTAATATCACTACAGATGTACAATATACAAACTACACAATCACTATATACATTTACATGAAGCCTCATAAATGAAACTTAACATACTAAAGTCCTATTCGGACGGTAATTGTTTCTCATATGGATGAAATTTTATTTTATTTTATTTTATAAAATAAAATAACATTTATTTTATTTACAAATTTATTCTTACTATTGTGTAAAATGTATTTAAAAAATACTTATTATATAAAATGTATTCTTATTATTCCAAACATACTTTATAATATATAATCATATTTATTATTTGATTATTTAAATCTCCTGTTTAAAAATAGGAAAATAGACGTGCTATAGTTGTATATAATTATACGCGATATAGTTATGTATTTAATAACTGTATATAGCCTAATACACATTTTAAAATCGTACTGCATACCAGCTGCTGCCATAATAAAGACATTTTGAATGTTTACATGCTTTTCTTCTCTTCTGCTCACATTCGCTGTGGTGGAGCAGTTATAAAATATTTTTCTTGTAAATACTTTCCAGCATTTCATAAATAAATATGCATGCAAATTACACCGAAGCACAACAGTTACCTTACGGTGTTCAGGAGTGCTCAAAAGGGTTTAAACAATGAATTTTGAATCAATTTCTTCTCTTAAACTCAGAGATGTGGATTCGGACACCAGTTAAATTACCACATGACCTTGGTGTTTGTCAAAAAACAGTAGGTAATTTGGCCGGGGATTTTTACACGGGTGGTGAGAGAAAAACACCAACATCTGGATTCAAACGGCATTAAAATCACCGATTACCCCCTGTATATGGTGAAAATCACTTACGTCCCCCTGAGAAACAATTACCGTCCGAATATGACTGCTTTCATTGCAGTTATTTTTACATTCAAACATAAAGATCTAATATTTTAGTACATATAATCTCTTATATTTTTCTTTACAATTATCCAAAATGTAACAAAAAATACACATACATTTTTTAAAATGTTTTTTTCTTGTATTATAAATCACTAATTTATAAGCACAACACGAGATTCAAAATCATTGACTGAACTACAAAAGTAACTACATCTATATTCAAATCTCACTTTTTTTTCATGTATGAAATCTATAATAAAAATGAAGTATTTATGAACACAGTGTAAAAATTAAGGAAAAGCAAACCTGAGATGAACTGATAAAACTCATATTGAGTAACATTATGGAAATGTGTTTAGACAAGATTTGTGTGTTCAGTAAGAATAATCCAGTTCTTAATGTGACAAAAAAATTCAATTAAACATTTATTATGCTTTTTTTTTTTTTTTTTGGCTGTTTTAACATTTTCTTACTTTTTTCTTATTTTTCATTTTTTTTTTTTATTAAAATATAATATTTTTATATAGGAGAATTGAAAAGACAAACTTACCGAGCACCAGTTTAGTTCCTCCACCGAAAGTCCTCCACAGTGATACAATCTAATGAAACGCTCGTACAAAAACCTCTATTTCACTCGAGTGAACACAAACTCCAGCAGAGAGAGAAACAACACTTCAACACACTGATAGTAGAAACACCTCAGCTGTTAATGACACTCAGTCATTTAGTTTTGGCAAAAAAAAAATGCTTTTCAAAAATTAAGAACAAATTACTTTCACACAAAATCCTTTCAAAATATTTGGTACTTTATTTTCATAATCTGTTGAAGAGTTTAATCATCTAATTTACAATAGACTTGATTCAGTCTGACTTTATTGTACCATATATTTCTCATTCATTCTCTTGTTGTGTGCAGACTAACAATTTTTTAAGGGAATATATTTGATGATCTGTGACCTCTGAGGTGACCTTTCACTTCTATTATCATGATGATGTTGTGGAGTTTCTCATAATGATGCTTCTGTTGTTCATCTTGATTCATCATCATGATTCACAGAAAAACATGCAGCTTCAGTCAAATTAATTCTGAACTTTAGATTTGTTTTTCAGTTTAGTCTCATTTGACACAATTATGAATCCTGATTATCTATAAAGGCCACATGAAAAGATTTACCATACAGCAAATATCAACATTGATTCAACATTAAAAAGACCACAGTGCACATGAAATCAACCGCCCTAGGTTGTTCTAAATACAGTAATAAAATAATAATAATAATAATAATAATAATAATAATAATAATAATAATAATAATAATAATAATAATAATAATAAAGTAGTACATGGTTTTAGTAATAAAAAAAAAATAGTTTTTTTTTTGTTTTTTTTTTTTTTGTTTTTTAATGATCTACACTCATGATATGAAAAATCCAGTCATTTCAGTCACCAAAAATTGTATGCATAATGTTGGTCCCTCCTTAAGGTACTTTCAATTAATAGATACATTAATCACAAATGACTAGAATAGGTGAATACATTATTTCTTCAGCAGCACTTGAAACTGAAAATGTTGCGTCCACACTGACAGATGTTAATATAAAGACTAGTGTCACATAATCCAGCCAAACAACAAACAAAACAAAACAAAAAAACATTTTATAATTAATCAATATGTCATTATAAGTAAATTGTTTAAAAACACTACTCTGAAAATAAAACATAATATATAGAGTTTATTAGTTTGTTAGCAGCACAAGCTGTTGTAAATCCTGCCCACTTCTTTGCATCGTCAGCACATGCTTCAGTGCTCTGAGAGTGTTTATAGTGCTGTGAGTTTAACACTTCATGACTGAGAGCAGAACACAACACAATCTTCATCATCACACAAGACAAAACAACAACAATGAACAACATCCTCATCCTCATCTGGACACTCACACTGATTGCTCAAGGTTTGTAGTAAAACTTTCATAAAGACAATTCTTTTAAAATGTGAAATATACATCATTTTTAATTCTTATCCTTTGCTCCTTTCTTTCAGAGTGTAGAGGACAGATCACTGTAACTCAGAGTCCATCATTAATAACAGCAGCTCAAGGACAAGAAGTCAGAATAAACTGTAAAACCAGCAGTTCAGTGTATAGAAGTAATCGTTTACACTGGTACTTACAGAAACCTGGAGAAGCTCCTAAACTCCTCATATATTATGCAACAAGCCTTTACACTGGAACTCCATCTAGATTCAGTGGCAGTGGATCTAACAGTGATTTCACTCTGACCATCAGTGGAGTCCAGACTGAAGATACAGGAGATTATTACTGTCAGAGTTACCACGAGATCAACAGTAAATATGTGTTCACACAGTGATAAAGAGTCGTACAAAAACCTCCGTCAATCAGAGTCACAGTGACTGCACTGATACAGCTGAGAGATACTGCAGCTGCTGATGGATGTGAATCATCTCAATCACTCTTAGATCATTATATTACAATGCAGTACAATACAATATATTACAATATATTACACATCGATCTGATAATGAAATTAATCTGTGCTGGTTAGGTTAATCGCTATAATGGCTGAACAAAAAAGCCTTAACTCTCAACATCTCAAAAAATCATCCACTGTCCACAGCATTGCAGTCAAAAACTGAATTAACCTTTATTATATTTTAAAATAAAACCAATTCTCACTATTAATTAGCATGGATGTTACTATTGGCTCTTCGTTGGTACTTATAAAGCACATTTTAATGCCTTATTCTGCATGACCATATATTACATCCCTTTATCCTACCCCATAACTATTAATAAGCAGCAAATTAAGAGTTTAATCAGGCAAATGTCATATTTAATAGCTGGTTAATTGTGAGAATTGGACCTTAAAATAAAGTTTTCTCTGACTTGTACAAAGTTAATTTTGACCTGTGTTGTGGTTAGTTTAACCTCTATAGAGGATGAACAAAATAAAGTCTTGATGCTGAACATCCCAAAATATCATCCATTGTCAACAGAGTTGCAGTCAAAAACTGAATTAACTGAATTATTATATTTAAAAATTAAAATACAAATAATCAAAACACGTATATGGTGCCTGTGCAGCAGCACGTCAAGCTGTGAGGTCAAAACCACATTTTGTTAAATAAATAAAAACTCTACATTTCAAAATGCTGAATACCTTTTTTCTACATATACTAACTCTATTAAAACACAGCAAACACGATTCAAAATCAAGTCATTCGGTCAAAACACTGGCACTGGTTTTCTGTCCAATAGGAACATAGAGTCAATCATAGTGCATAAACTGCTGATATGCTGATAAAACAGTAATTGTGACCTTTTTATCTCACAATTCAGACCTATATTGTAATTGTGAGTTTACATCTTACAATCCAGACTTCATCAAAATACTGTAAATTCACAATTGCAAGAAAAAAGTCAGAATTCTGAGATAAAATCACAATTACACTTTACCCTTTATATTCTATGACAGAAATAAGCCTTCATAGGTTCCACATGTGTAATGGGAAAAAGCAAACAAACAAACAAACATAAAGACTGCACAGTCTAACACACATTCTCACTCCTTTCTCTTACCTCTTCTCCCTTTTTCTGATCCAACTATTCCTCTCCCTCTCCCAGGCATTATTTTTTTTTCTCTTTCTGATTCTTTGTGTTGTTCTGCATCCACAAAACCAGTTCAAAGAGGTCTTTTTTACTCTATATTGTTGATTTAATGGAAAGAGCTTCAACACCTGACTATTCCTCCAGCTGAGACTGGAATCAGCTATTTCTAAATATTTCAGTGATCTGTTACTTACAGTAAAAGTGCTTATCAGTTGTTACAATATTTTATATACAGATATTTTTTTCAATACTTTTGAGCTGATGTTGTAGCAGAAGCTTTATACTATATTTAAGGTTTGGAACATTAGGTCTTCAATTCTGACATGCTGTGTTTAAACATTTCTAAATGAGACTAAAAATATCCATGATTTTGGTTTTGGGTAAGCTTGTATGAAAAGAAAATGTAAGCAGTTTAGAAACATGGTAATTGACTGCATATTGTGTGAAAACAACATGAATTGTGTTAATGGTATGGTCACAACAGACGAATGTTATGCTAATTGTGTTTAGAGTTTTGAAAATGTGACTATAGATTAGACAAAAGGATGTTAGCAATTGAAAAAAAAAAACTGTAGTATTCAACTATTTTGTTTCCTCTAATGATAGATTGGATGATAAAACATTATTTTGCACATACATCTTCCCTTATATGTAGTGTACATGAGATATGATAGAGATATTAGCACAAGCTGTTGTAAATCCTGCCCACTTCTTTGCATCGCCAGCACATGCTTCAGTGCTCTGAGAGTGTTTATAGTGCTGTGAGTTTAACACTTCATGACTGAGAGCAGAACACAACACAATCTTCATCATCACACAAGACAAAACAACAACAATGAACATCATCATCATCTTCATCTGGACTCTGACTCTCTGCATTCAGGGTAAATATTTGTACTAAATTACATTATACACATCTTATGTACAGTCCAAGAACTACTAAATGACTAAAATGTCTTATTTCAGAGATCTGGGGACAAGTGACAGTGACTCAGAATCCAGAAATAAAACCCATCAAACAAGGAGAAACTGTTACGATCAGCTGTAAAACCAGTCAGCCGATTTCTGGCTGTAGTAACTGTGTGTCTTGGTATCAGCAGAAACCTGGAGAAGCTCCTAAACTCCTCATATATGACATATCAAGCCGTTACACAGGAACTCCATCTAGATTCAGTGGCAGTGGAACAAACTATGGAAGTGATTTCACTCTGACCATCAGTGGAGTCCAGACTGAAGATACAGGAGATTATTACTGTCTGAGTTACCACAGCGGTGGTGTGTTCACACAGTGATAAAGAGTCGTACAAAAACCTCCGTCAGTCAGAGTCACAGTGACTGCACTGATACAGCTGAGAGATACTGCAGCTGCTCTACAACACAATCACACACAACACTGATCAACACAAACACTAATAACACGATATCATTATAGCAGAAATATTATATTCCTGAAGAAAATAAGTCAGTGTTTTAATATAATCATCATGTTTTAGGTGTAAAATATGATGCCTGTCAATCAAACTGAACAGACTGCATTCAGTCACTTCTGCTGTCTTTTAAGAAATATGCTTAAGACAAGCATAATTTAAGTGAAGTTTTAGTGTATTTACATAAAAAACTTATTTTACTCTTACTTAAAGTATATTTTGTTTACTTTGTGTAAGAAAATAGCATAATTAATCAGCTTTTAGTGGGTTTAAAGTATTAGCTCTTTATAACCATGTGTAGGCCTGCTGCAATTTATTTTAAATATATACAAATGTTTTTTTGTTTTTGTTTTTTTTAATGTCTTACTTTTGAAAAGCAAACTGAAGCAAGTTCATTACATATTACATAATGAACGTGCTTCAGTTTGCTTTTCAAAAGTAAGATATTAAAAAAAAAAAACCATTTGTAACATTTTAATATATTTTATGAAGCACATTAATTCACTACTATGTAAGTATACTATAGCTATATGTGCTATAAGTGCATTCTTGTATAAACTTACAATGTTTATTAACATTACTTAGTTACAGTATTTATCCTTTTCTTTTTCTTTTTCTTTTTTTTTTCTTTTTTAGTGTTATTAACCTATCTCAATAGATTCATTTTATGTCCTGTGTGTCTGTAATCCATGGGGCAAGAAGTCCCTGTATGTCTTGTGTAGTGGACTGTGAAGTTAAGTGTATTTGTGGTTTATGTTATTGTGGGGCCGGAGATGAATTTCCACATGTGTGGACAATAAAGATTTTCAGTGTTCATGTATTATATAAAATAACAAAATGTCATCTATGATTAAGCATTATAATAAGTGTACTTAATTTTAATATTGTATTAAAATAAAATAAATATAAATTATATAAACATATAAAATCATAACACTTATATTCAAACACAGATGCAAAACTGTTAATCATTGGTTAATTTTATAAATTATTTTTCCCTTTCACGGGCCGTGCATGTGATAAAGCAGTCTTTTAATTCTACAGTGTCTGAATTGCAAACCCTCAGCTGCTGAAAATGCAAGTCATTCTCAAAGAATTGACAATCCGCTTGAAGATGAAAATGACATTTAAACTCTTCTGTTTCTTTGTTTGGTTCAGACATTTACAGGCTTAAGTTTGTAAATATGCTGTTGTTCACTTCTGTAAATAGCATAAACTTGATCTTAAGCATATCTTGAAATATGCTTAATATATTTATTGTTTCAAAATAATACATTTAATATGCATTTAGTATAGCATAATTTTTCTGAAGTCAGCTGTAGTTCTTCTTTCTCTTTTCTTCAGTGATTCTGTTTGTTAACAGCAGGTGCTCATCACTAATGCTCAATTATCACTCAATCACTTAATTACTTAATTGCAATGTATATCTTCTTTTAGTGAACTCAACTGAAATAAGTTCAGAGTGCTCATAACTGTTAGTTAAAAAAAAAAAAAACTTAAATGGTTTAAGACAAGCAGTTTCCTCAAACAGTTTGAGTTAACCTATGGTTTGTTTAACTATTGATGCTTCAGTTCATAATCCATCATGTGTAGTAGACCTACAAGTTAATTTGCTGTAATCTTTCCTCACTTCCACCTCTTTCTCACACACAAACACAAACACACTCATGACACAAGACACAATCCAGTTCAGTTAGAAGAGTTTAACTTTTTACAGATGCATTCAAAATGATTGTTAACTATATTCAGTTATTATTATTATTATTATTATTATTATTATTATTATCAGCAGTAGTAGTAGTAGTATGTAAATTAAAATGACATATTAATGATATAAAGACAACTGCTTTATTCTACATAAGGTTAGTCCTCCCTCATGTGGGTCACCATGTTGAGATCACATGACCAGATGAATACTATTCATTTTTGTCCTTATTTTCATATTACCATACACTGCTGGTTACAGAACAAATATAGGTGAAATATTTGTGAGCAGGATATTTCTACAACAGTTTCTGGTAACACTTTATTTTAGGGTTTCTTAACTAGTTGCTTATTAGCATGAATATTACTAGAATATTAGCCATTTGTTAGTACTAATTAAGCATATATTAATGCCTTATTCTACATGACCTTATTTTACATCCCTAATCCTACCCAATACCTAAACTTAACAAGTACCTTACTAACTATTAATACACAGCAAATTAGGAATTTATTGAGGGAAAAGTCGTAGTTAATAGTGAATAAGTGTTCTCTATTCTAAAGTGTACCCAGTTTTTGTTTGATGCTTCAGCATCAGTATAAAGTCTAAGAACAATGTCATATCAGTCAGTGAAATATCTACAAAAAAAATTGATTAATTTATTGCAAAATGGTTTAACAATTGTTACTAAACAGTTATTTTAGTCAATGTAAAATGGTATATTGTATATTTTTGTTGTAAATGAGTTAATCAGAGTGAACTGTTGTAAATCCTGCCCCCTTCTTTGCATCGTCAGCACATGCTTCAGTGCTCTGAGAGTGTTTATAGTGCTGTGAGTTTAACACTTCATGACTGAGAGCAGAACACAACACAATCTTCATCATCACACAAGACAAAACAACAACAATGAACAACATCATCATCCTCATCTGGACCATTGCAGCTTTTATTTATGGTAGAATGATCATTTTTGACAGTAATATTATGCTGTTGTTGTTTTATAGCATTTTAATATGCCAATATTGTACTATAAGTGAGATTTACATATGTATTGCTTTTCTTTAGAATCCAGAGGAATCACTGTGACTCAGCCTAAAGTTAAAACTGTCCAGCTCGGTCAAAGAGCTACAATAGAGTGTAGTCTGGATGTAGGACTAACCTCTAATGATTTGGCCTGGTATCAGCAGAAACCTGGAGAAGCTCCTAAACTCCTCATTTATTATATAAACAGCCTCCAGTCAGGAACTCCATCTAGATTCAGTGGCAGTGGATCAAACTATGGAAGTGATTTCACTCTGACCATCAGTGGAGTCCAGACTGAAGATACAGGAGATTATTACTGTCAGAGTGAACACAGTGGTCCAGTGTTCACACAGTGATAAAGAGTCGTACAAAACCCTCCGTCAGTCAGAGTCACAGTGACTGCACTGATACAGCTGAGAGATACTGCAGCTGCTGATGCTCATCTCAATCACTCTCGTCTGTAAATCTCTATTGCAATGCAGAACACTATCTATCTATTTGCTCAACATTACAAGTAAATATTAAAATATGTAGGGTGAGCAAAAGAATCCAATGTAGTATAAATCACACAAATCTAGATTACTTACAAGACTTTTACTCAAACAGTGTGCAAAAGTCTTATTTAGTGCTCCTGCACTAATTGGCATCACTAGTTCCTGAAGGGGTTAATTAACGATCCTATTTTAATTAATTAAAATATGTAGTGGTTATGATGGCTGAAAAAAAGCCTCCATTGTCCACAGGGTTACTGTTTGTTTATCACCAGAATTTACTCAAATGCTATTTTACTTCCTGCTCACACGTAGCTGCTTCTCTGAGTTCAAGCATGATATTCTTTCTCTTGCTTAAGTGGGCAAGTTTTCTCTTTTTTCTAGCATTTCTTAATTTAGACACATAGCGATTCTAATCCAAATCCATAACTGTGTTTAAGAGGTCAGACTTGACTTTCTCTTCATCAGTTTCTTTGACATTATCATCCATATTTGCTTGCTAATTCAGCGCATTGAATGGGTGAGACATATGGACTGATTTGTGTTGTTACCAAACAGACAGACTAATGTGAAATCATCCCTTCATTCACTCATCCACTCCTGTAGTAGACTTCTTAATTTGAATGAGCTCACAATCTACTATATTAGCAGTTTTCCACAATCTCTGAAATTCTCTTTCCTTTTCTGACTTCACTGACTCAGTTTATAAACCATGTGATCCGAACAAACAGGTCATGCCATGTGCTCCTCAGCATCCATCACTTCTTCAATTAAAAGCCCATTTTTTGTGATCGCTGTTGCTGTAAAATGTAATAAGTTGACTTAGAAAAAGAGAGGAAACCGACTGCACTAAAAAAAACTAAGTAAAGCGAAATAGGAATAGTATGTCGTACTGACAAATTCTTAGTTAGTATAGTTCTAGTAACTAAAAAAGGACAGTAGGGGGTACTTGATCATTTACTTTAGGTTTACTCTTGACTTAGTATAGCTACTCAGAATTACTGAGTCGCAGAGTGCACTATGGCATGAATAAATTGTGCAATTGCTTTGTTTCACTGTTGTTGTTTTTTTTTTTTTTTTTTTGCCACCAATTTCATCTGTTGTCTTGTGTCAGTAGCAGCACAACAAAAAGAGCAAATAAAATGGTTATTGTTACAATTAATAAAAATAAAAAAAAATTGAATTGTTACCGTTGTTGTGATTCGCATGCTAAATGTTGAAGTCTGTGTGTGACTTGAGCGTATTACCACAAATATTAAAGGATTATATAAACCCAATAAAAAGCTTCTCAATGTATTTACGCAGAGCAATAATAAAAAAAAATAATACTAAACATAAAAAATGTACTAGCTAACGACTTAATCAGAAGATAAACCACCTTCTAAAACCAAACTATTTATTATTTTTCTTTCCTTGCAATCAAATAACTATGATTTCATGTTGCATTGCTGCATCAATAGAAAGAAAATTATAATAATATATACAAAGTTTCCAAGTGCCCAACCAAAGGGAACACTAATCTCTATAATGATGAGTAAAAAAAAAAGAAAAAAAAAAAGAAACTCAACATCAGTTTATGAAGTCAGCTTATGTGATGTTCTCTCAAATATTTCAGTTATATTGAAAATTCAACATTCAAGATGACTTTGGGAAACGAGTGAATGTAACTAGTGAAAGAAAACTGCAGACATGGAGGAAATGAGTGAAAAGTCTATTAAGAATTGCCCTACCTCAAAAACGTACTCGGTTACTGTCGTAACCTCGGTTCCCTGAGATACGGAACAAGTACTGCATCTTGATAAAGACGCATATGGGAAAAAGCCTTTTTTCTCCTGAATTGAAGTCTTATTCAATCACGCAGTGAAACTGCACGACCATTGGTTCGTGCAGTGTGTAAAAAACGAACCAATGTGTCGGCAGCGGAGCTGCACAAGCCTATGGCGACAGAGCCCGCCAAAACCCGCCAGAATGGGCAGAGCATCTGGCTATATAAGCGGCCGTTTCCCCATAGGATCCTCAGGTTACTTCGACTGAAGCGACGACTGAGTCGTGCAGCTGTCTGGCACGGCAAAGTACGCAGTACTCGTTCCGTATCTCAGGGAACCGAGGTTACGACAGTAACCGAGTATGTTCCCTGTCGATACTCTACTCGTACTGCGTCTTAAAAGAAGACGCATATGGGAACTCAATTCAATCACGCCGTGCTAAGGCAGAGGAACGACTGCATAATATTACTCCATAAGCATTTAATGCCCATAGGGAAGTGCAATAGTATGCTCCGGGCTAAGCGAGCTAAACTCATAGAGGTTATGCTCAGTCTGGGTGATCATTCCTTATGACCCTTACATACTCAGTACTTCCAGGACCGAAGTATGCAAGAAACCAACTAGAGAGCTTGAGCGCATTGCGGTCAAGAATTCTCTGTCAGGATTGTTCCCATAACGTATACATGTACGCTCAACTAAGCAGAGAGGACCCTGGCCTGTAAGGCTGGTACATCCAGGTTATAAAACCTAGCAAATATGGACAGCGAGGCCCAGCCGGCTGCCACACAAATCTCTGTAATGGAGACACCGCTAGACCAGGCCCATGACAAGGCGATGCCTCTAGTAGAATGGGCTCGTACTCCAATGGGGCATTGTAGGCCCAAGGAAGAGTACACCTGTGTCTACTGTCCACTTAGAGAGCCTCTGCTTCGTGACCGGATGCCCCTTGGCGCTGTTACCGAAGCTAACAAAGAGCTGTTCTGTACGCCTAAATGAGGCGGAACGCTCAAAGTAGATCCTCAAAGCTCTGACAGGGCATAACAAGGACAACTCCTGGTCCTCCTCAGAAGGAGGAAGCGCGGAGAGTGTGATGACCTGAGCTCTGAATGGAGTTGAAAGTACCTTGGGTACGTAACCATGCCTTGGTTTCAGGACGACCTTGGAGTCGTTGGGCCCGAATTCCAGGCAGGCAGGGCTAACAGAGAGCGCCTGTAGGTCTCCTACTCGTTTAACCAATGCTAGTGCCAGTAGCAGAGCAGTTTTCAGCGACAGCGACCGAAGGTTCGTAGACTGAAGCGGCTCAAAAGGAGGGCCCTTCAGGGCCCTCAATACAGTGGGCAGGTCCCATGTAGGGACGGTGAGGGGCCGAGGTGGATTCAGCCTCTTGGCTCTCCTCAGAAAACGGACAACTGAGTTGTCTCTGCCTACTGATTGGCCTGCTATAGGGGCATGAAAGGCCGCTATAGCTGCTACGAACACCTTGAATGTGGAGGGGGAACGTCCTTTATCCAGCAGCTCCTGCAGGAAGGACAGAACCACCGCTAACTCGGAGGTAGACGGGTTTTCACCGCGGTCTAGACACCAAGTGGAGAAAACAGACAACTTAAGGGCGTAGAGGCGTCTTGTAGGTGGGGCTCTAGCCTCAGAAATGGTGTTTAACACTCGCTCTGGGAGGCTGGTAGGCTCCTGTCGAGCGGCCACAGGTGGAGGGCCCACAGCTCGGGCCGAGGGTGCCATATTGTTCCGTTCGCATGAGAAAGGAGATCCCACCTCAGGGGCACGGGCCAGGGGGCTGCTATCAGCAGCTGAACCAGCTCTGACAACCAAGGTTGGTTTTCCCACAAGGGGGCCACCAATAGAACCTTGTGTCCCTGTTCCTTGATCCGCCTGATAACCTGAGGGATCAGGGCGATCGGAGGGAATTCATAAAGGAGGAGATTGGGCCAATCGTGGGCCAAGGCGTCCCTGACGTTAGAATAATAAGTTGGGCAGTGAGAGCTGTCTTTGGAGGCGAAAAGATCTTCCAGATCATCCGAACTGTCCGCGGATGGAGCATCCACTCCTCAGAGGGGACATTGCTCTGAGATAGCATATCCGCTCCTTGGTTCAATCTGCCCGGCAAGTGTGCTGCCCTCAGCGAGCGCAAATTGCGCTGAGCCCACTCCAGAAGGCGCTCTACCAGAATGAAGAGGCGCTTCGAGGAGAGACCTCCTTGGTGATTTATATAGGACACCACTGACATGTTGTCTGTGCGAATCAGCACATGGCATCCTATTAGGTCTGGCAGAAAAAACCGGCAGGCTCGACATACTGCTAGCATTTCCAAGCAGTTGATGTGGAGGCCGTTCTCCGCTTCCGACCAATGGCCAAAGGTCGGTTTGCCTTCGCACAGCACCCCCCAACCTGTGTTGGAGGCGTCTGTCGTGACAACCTTCCTGTTGCAGACCATTCCCATAGCCACGCACTTCTCCACCTATCGTGGGTTCTTCCAGGGGGCCAGGGCTGTCACACAGGCCTGGCTCACCCTGATATGCAGGCGTCCATGACGCCATGCATGGGGTGGAACCCGTGGTTTCAACCAGCGTTGGAGGGGCCGCATGCGAAGCAGGCCCATCTGTAACACTGGCGATCCTGCGGCCTTGAGGCCCAGCATTCTCTAAAACGCTTTGAGGGGGCGAGCGGTGCCGCTCTTGAAGGAGGCCACGAGTTTCTGAATGGCCAGAGCACGTTCTGGCGCTACCACCGCTCTCATCCGAGCCGAGTCCAGAACTGTTCCCAGGAACGATACTCGTTGGCTGGGGAACAGTGCACTCTTGGCGAAATTGACCCTGAGCCCCAGGCACTTTAAGTGGCTGAGGAGGAGGGCCCTGTGTAAGAGTAGCTCCACCTCTGACTGGGCCAGAATGAGCCAGTCGTCGAGGTAGTTGAGAATGCGGATTCCCATCTGTCGTAGAGGGGAAAGAGCCGCGTCCATACACTTCGTAAAAGTGCGGGGGGCCAGAGACAGTCCAAAGGGGAGGACCGTGTACTGGTAAGCCACTCCCTCGAAGGCGAATCTCAAGAATCGTCTGTGATGGGGGGCTATCTGGATGTGAAAGTATGCGTCTTTCAGGTCCAGAGAACAGAACCAGTCCCCTGTGCGAATCTGCGAGAAGATCTGCTTCAGCGTGAGGCCTCCATCCTTTTTGGGGACGAGGAAGTAACGGCTGTAAAAGCCTGATTCGCTCTGAGCTGGAGGAACCTTTTCTATGACTCCTTTTTCCAACAGCGTCATCACCTCTGAGCGTAGAACGCGAGCGTTCTCGCCCTGTACTGAGGTGGAGACCACGCCGCTGAAGCGCGGGGGTCTTCGAGCGAATTGGAGTGATTAACCTCGTTTTATTATCCCCATAACCCATTCTGACACTCGGGGGATGGCCTGCCAGGCCTCGGCCCACGTGGCAAGGGGTTGGATAAACTCGAGTGACTGACTGCACGGAGGCAGGGCACTCATGAGGGATGGAAGAGGAAATCTGCTCTCTTTTTGAAAATGTTTGTGTTTTATTTTTTCCACTATCACAGCGGATGGTTGCTTGGGCACTTGTACGGGCCCTGTATTTGCAACAAACACACTTCCCTCTGCACCCGGAAATGAATGGGGTGAGAAGAGGTTTAAGAGAGGCTGCTTGGTGGGCGGTCCGGCCGTGGCGGGACTTGGCCCTTTCCTCTTCCTGCCCCGCAGATCAGGAAGACGCCAGAGGCGCAGGGTCCAACGCTATCCTGGGTCGGGGGCCCTGGCGCTTCGGAAAGGGGTGGCGTCTGGCCGAGCGGGAACGCCCTCGCGTCTGCTGAGTCTTGGCAGACTGAGGGGTGGGAACGGCAGGTGCAGGCTTTGCTGGCTGCTGAGTCGGCGCAGGTTTAGGGCGACTCGAAGCAGCTGCGGAGCTGGAGCGCTTTGGCAGGAAGTGTCACATGGCCTGCGACACCTTCTGTGCCTCTGTGAAGTGCTGAGCAAATCCTTCCACCGCAGGTCCAAAGAGGCCGTTGGGGGAAATCGGGGCATCAAGGAAGGGGACCTTGTCTGCGTCCTTAATTTCTGTCAACGTGAGCCACAGGTGGCGCTCGGGCACCACTAGGCTGGCCATGGACCTCTCTATTGCCTGGGCGGTGGCCTTAGTGGCGCGCAGGGCCAGGTCTGTTGCACTTCTCAGCTCTCTGAGAGTCGCAGGATCAGGCTCAGACTCGTCCATGGCAGAGAGGAGTTTGGCCTGATAGACCTGTAGAACTGCCATTGAGTGAAGCGCCGAAGCCACCTGTCCAGCTGAAGCGTAGGAGCATCCAGCGAGCGCTGAAGTGGTCCTGCATGGCTTGGACGGGTGGGCGGCCTTTGCCTTCCAACCGATGGAAGTGGGTGGGGAGAGGTGCGCAGCCACTGACTCATCTAGTTGAGGCATCCTTTCGTACCCCTTTTCGCCGTCAACTGTAGTGAGGGCGGATGAAGCGGAAGTATGGAGGCGAGCAGAGTAAGGGGAGTGCCAAGATCTCGTGAGCTCGTCGTGAACTTCAGGGAAGAACGGCGAGGGTCGCTGGCGAGGAGACTGACGGCGCCCGACAGGAACCATTCGTCAAGATGGCTGCGAGAAGGCTCCTCTGGTGGAGACCACTCCAATCCCAGCTCTTCAACCGCTTTTGAGAGGACACGGAAAAGTTCGGCATCCACCCCGGCTTTAGCGGTGCTGGGCGCGGACGAATGTAGGGGGACGGGGTCAGCTACTGAGCCCGACAGCTCCTCAGCGTCCGAAGCTGTCAATGACATGCTGTCATCGGCCAGCTCTTCGTCACTTCCCCCGAACGAGACCAGATTGCTCACACTTGCAGAGGGACGCTGGTCAGGTTAGGAATAAAGGACGGGAGAAACCTCTCTATGTGGCAAGAGCGAGGCACGCGGGCTCTGAGCCGACGTGAGCTCGCTCTCAGCCGGGCGCTGAGATCCTCTGCCCCGCTGTTTTTTCCTCACAGGTCCCTGGGAGGAAGAAAACGGGAGGGCGCGAGGGGCGGAGTCGCTCTCTGAAAAGAAAGCGATCCGCGAGCGCAGAGAGGCGAGACTGATGTTCTCGCAGTGAGAACAATTAGAGCCGGCGAGCGCGGCGTCTGCATGGGATTTCCCCAAACAGGACACACACTCGCTGTGGCCGTCATCGGCGTGCAGGGGAGACCTGCACGAGCCGCAATAACGGCGGGGCATTTGCAGCAACGCCGATTTGCTCTTTTAGATAATGCGTGAGATTCACTGGATGGCGGCAGTGAACAGGACCGGAACTGCCGCGATGCTGGAGCGCGAAGAAAAGGCGAATCAGCTGAGCAGTTCGAGGCCGCTGAGTCCAGCTGCGATGCTTGTCAACGGCGAGCAGGCTTCTGGGATCAGCGAGGCGAAGTCATCGTCGCTGAAGGAGAAGAAATCTGAGGATCCTATGGCGAAACGGCCTCTTATATAGCCAGATGCTCTGCCCATTAATGCGCATGTATAGGTTCATTCACTTCTGGATGTTCGGTATGGTGGATTTGAGATTCGGTGGCAGTTAAGTCAAATAACATTTACTTGTGTTTTCTTAAAAATGTGTGTTTGTGTTAATGGCTTTTAATTGTAAGGATGCTTTGGTCATAATCATAGAGAGTGTCAATGCAAATGTGTGCGATTTCAAACATTTATGACATGTTTTATGATATTTGTTAGTATTCGAAGTGACAGGGATTCTGCTGCTGGTCTTTAAAGGGTCTTTAAAAGTCTTATTTTGCCTAAAATGAGCCTTTAAAGATGTCTTAAAATAGGTCAGAACGACTTATATTAATAAAGTAATGCAATTGAAGGTTGCATGCATTGCAAAAATAAATAAATAAATAAATAAAATAAAATGTTTCTCATATTTGTAATATTTTTCATTAACTAATATTATCAAAGATTAATAGATACTGTAACAAATGCATGGTTCATTGTTAGTTCATGTTAATTAATACATTAACTAGTGTTAACCAATGACACCTTATTGTAAAGTGTTACCTCTTAAATTTACCTTCATGTGACTTTTAGGGACATTGTCAGTGAGACGAAATTCAGAGAAGAGGCCCACTTCATCTAGACAGATAGTTCTTTAACTCCTTAACATGTAGTGAGTACTGTAAAATGTATTTGAGTGTCTGTCTCTTCTCATCTTTCTGTCTGTCTCCTCTCAACTATCTGTTTTTTTTTTTCTTTTTTTTCCCTCTGATAGACTGTATTGCCCTCAACTATAAAACTTTCAAATTGAAAAAAAAAAAAAAAAAAAAAACTTCAAACTTTCAGGCTATGCTTTCTCAAGCCAAGCCAACCTACATTTTGACCTGACAAACATTTTTTTAATTTAGTTGATGTTAATGCTGATTATAAATTAAATATCTTAGGTACTTTACAGACAAAGCAAATAACACTCTTTTTCTAACACCATCTTATAACATATTTAAAAATACATTTAAAATATTTTCCTTGAATGGATCTTTTGCCTTTCTTCAAAATGATTTAATATCGCTTTAATATTGTTTGTTCTTTTATGTAAATTAGGTGTCGTTATCTAGAGTGCATTTTCTGCACAATACAGACAGGAGTGCTGGGTGCCGGATTCACTGACCCAGTGCCTGCGGTGCAGTGAGATATTTAAAGACTGCCCACTTGGGTATGTCGAGAATGGCAGGCGGGGAGTCCTGCATGGGTTTTATTCATTCAAATAATTTGAGGGCTACTGCTCCGTTGATTGTTTTATCAGTGATGAAGGTGAATTTCAGAATGAGTAGAAGCAATATATATATTTTTTTCTTTCACATGTGTCAAGTTTATAGTCTATAGTCTTAATCTATATATGTATATACAATTATATTTTCTGTTTTGTTCTTTGAAAAAAAAAAAAATCACTGTTATCAGTTTGTTTTTTTAGAGGCACCATGCATAAAATGGGATGCAGACACTGAAAATATACTGTATGTAGTCAATTGAACTTAAGTAAAATACGTTTTAAACTGCGCAGGAACCAGTGAGCCAAAGGAAATCATCTTGTTTTACATAAACCTCTAAAATTACAACGCAGTAAGAAGTGTGTGAAGTATATAAGTTTAAAATAGCCTACTATGAATGAAATAAGCGCAAATAAAATAGCAGTGTTGCAGTTGCCTTCCATGCATTCCCTGGAAATTATTTAAATAAATTTCCATATTTCTAAACTGCGTAGGAACCCTTACTGTTTTAATTAGAAGATATTTAAATATTTATTTAAATATTTAAATATAAATATTTATTTATTATTATTTATTTATCACAAAATGTCCCCAAGCTGAGACTCGAACTCACGTTGCTCGAAGCACTGCCTATACAATACAAGTTTATCAGCTCCGACTGTTAGAAGATATTTAAATAAATGTTATAATCATAAAAAAATAATTATCTTAGTTAAACACAGCATATTTGTTCAGTGATAATTATGAAAAAAAGATAGGCTGTAATACCATGAACATAATAACGGTCTTATAAGTGTATCTGTGTGAAGTTCTGGTTCAAGCTCCGCCTACTTCCAGTTTCCAGCACAGTAACCACAATGCTTTTTGTAAAATGATTGTAATTCAATATTTTTTTTTTGTCGTGCAGTTACGTCAGATCACATACTCCACAACAACCTGTAATCCAACAGCTCTTTTAAGAAGCAATCTCTTGTAGTTCTCTCTCTCTCTCTCTCTCTCTCTCTCTCTCTCTCTCTCTCTCTCTCTCTCTAACTCAGCTTTTCCTTTCCTTTCCTGTTTTTCCAAACTTTAATCCACGATTCATTTACACATAGTTTTGCTGTGGTTCACTCTTAAAACAGATGTGTTAAAAACAACACAACCTGTGTTATATTTTAACACACCTGTGTGTCTAGTTAAAGACAACACATTTTGTGTTGATTCAATTTTAACACAACCAGTGTGTTATTCTTCTTAACACAGGCAGTGTGTTAAAATATTTAACACACTAATGTGTCATAAATCCAGAGGTGGGACTTTCAAGTCACAAGCAAGTCTCAAGTCAAATCCCAAGTCCTCAAAGAGTTAAAGTTAATGAGATAATTAAGTGACTAATTAAATGATGATTGTGCATTAGTGATGAATACATGCTGTTAACAAGCAGCATCATTGAAGCAAAGAGAAACACAAGAACTACAGACCAGCCACAGCCTTGGATGCAATGCCAATGCCACCATAATTGTGGTCAAGGTTTGCTTTAGTTGGTCTCTTGTCCCTTTTGCTAATTTAAAGTAATTTGTTTCTAAGCAATTGCAATATTGTTTCACAGCAAACATTTATGTATTGATGAATCAGACCTAAAAATAGCAGATTAACTTATGATTTCTGCTTATAACTCATGGTGAATGAACATCATGAAAGGATCTAACAGATCCTTGATTGGATTATTAACAGATCTGGAAAAAAAAAAAAGTGCTCAAACACCACTATAATGCTTCAATATTTAAAAAAACAAAAAAACACTGTTTCCGCTCAGGTTTTTAAACATAAACACTTATCATATGATTCCCAACAGTGATGACAATAATTTTTCATACTGCAGTGCATGATGAGAGTTTTTACTATGGTGTTACCCAGCATGCATTGTAGCATGAAGCATTTTGTTGATTGTCTCCATTGTTGAGACTCATATGCTGGTTCTTGATATCTGTGTGTGTCTAAATAATACTGGGGCTCCATAGGGTTGATTATGCAAAACCTATACATATTTACATATATAAAAAATATATATATATATAATAAGAAAAATTTAAAAAATATTTATTGTAATAAAATCACCTCTTGGTGACTAGCTCATCACATAAAAACAGCTAATATCTCCTCTCTGCTTTATAACAGCACATGCATTGCTGCAGAGAGAGAGATATAACACAGTAGTCAAGGGTCAAGAGCCCAACTAAAGCAAACACTGATCTCCATGATGGTGGCATCATTTTAACCAATAAAACATCAACATCCCATTCTCTGTAATTCTCAATAACAGCAGGTGTTCATCACTAATGCACAATAATCATTTAATTACTCACTTAATTATTTCATCAGCTTTAACTCTTTGAGAAATTGAGATTTGACTTGAGACTTGACTTGGTCCCACCTCTGCCCAATCCTTTAAAGAACTCCACATCATCTCAGGAAATGTTCTGGGAACGTCATTGACACCAGTGAGACCTTCTGAGAATGCTCTGGGAACTTTACTTTTCTAGTGAGGAAATCCATATACTTGAGTGCATCCACGTCATCCACCAATGAAAAAAGGTGCAAATTTGGTTAACAGCTTGTGGAGTGATGTAGGCAGCAATGTGATTGGATGATAGCTAACACATATTGTGTTGGACACGTGTTGTTTCTCTCTCTCTCTCTCTTTCTTTTTACACATGATCAACTTAAAATTACACATAATGTGTTAAAATGGCCATAACACAAAAAATGTGTTATTAATTAACACATCCTTTTTGAGAGTATACCCATAAGCCTCTGCCATTCAAACACGAAAAACATGACGCTGGTATTTGTAGTTTAATGAAGTTATGGTCAGGGTTAGGGTTACGATCTCGGTAAAGTGGTAATGTCTCACGACATAGCAACACTGCATTGTTAACTGAAGGTATTACTGACGTAATAATAACAGCAAAGCGTACTTTGCAACATTAAAGCGTTTTTTTTTTTTTTTTTTTTTTTTAATTTGGGTTAAAAGATAGTCCAATCACAGCGAGGTCTGCGAGTGCCAAGAGAACTTCAAAGTCAATGACAACCCAGTTGAGCAGAGGCGTCACACTTACTTGTCCATATATGGTCATTTATGACGAGACCTTCCGGGTTCTTGTGGTGAATGGACAGATAATCAGTTAAAGATTTATTTGTCTCCACTAAATATAAAACTGCGACAACAGATTGCATTGTATGGTTAACCCTGATGCAGCAATAGATTTGTTGATTACAGTGTATTTATTTATTTATTTTTTTCAAACAAGTGTGTAATGGTTCCCATTGTACATTGTTTACACTAATATTAATTAATGTACAATATTTAAACTCAAAAGTGTGCATATACTGTGTGAAAAATAAATAATAAATGTCAAAATGTTTAATTTGCTTACAAAAAAAAACAACAACAACAAAAAAACACCTCTAATAATTATTCAAACATGCAGTGTTTATAGTGTATTAGAGGTACAATTAATCACTTTTATGTTTCCTGGAAATGGACCCTACAAACTTACCATTCTTAGCTCTGCCAGTTGAACTACAGGAATATATATATATATATATATATATATTTACAAATTTCCCAAGGTTTATTGATATGTCACACTTTTCCAACACAAACATCATGCCCAGAACACCACTCTCTCTCTCCAGTTTGTGACACTATGAAAGAAAGAAAAAAAAAGAAAAAATCAAAAACAAAAAAGCAGTTATAGTGAATTATAACAATTGACTGATTGATAAAGTAATTAATGGGTACATGGAAATAAATATGTAACTAAGAAATATGCAATAAAAACCCCTTTTTAAAAGAATGGTCTAATATTCAAAAATAAAAATAAAAATAAAATGTTTACAGAAAAAGTCATAAGATGCCAAATAATATTTTACAAACCAGGAGTTTTGAGGCTCCAGTTGAACAAAATATTATTTTCTTCCCTTTAATGAACAAATAGTAAAAAAAACGATTAAAAACAATATTTCAGTATTTTACGATTATTATTCTCCTGTAATCATTATTTGCTTCTATTGTGACTAAATGCAGGACCAATTAAAATGGTTAACAATTATATATATATATATATGAAGACTTTGGTTCCAAAACGCTTTAAATCCATTTTGATTAATTTGAGTAAAAATGTGTTTCCTTTACCAAGAAAGTGGCAAGATGGAAACAACTATTTTCTGTTTCAAACTTTCACATACCATCTTTAGGTTATAATAACATTAAAAATTCAAATCCAGATTTTTATTTTTAAAGAATTATTATAAAAAGAGATTATTTTTTCCCCAAAATGCAATAAATACATGCAATTTTTTAATAAAGCATTTTTTTTTTTTTTTCAGAATGCACTCCATTGAATCAATATAAAGGTTATTTTTTTCATATTGAAACTGTTGAAAATACACAGCAAAGCAAGTTAATCCACATATGACAGCCTCTGAACTTGGTCAATACTAATCTTATATACACACTCTCAAAAAGGATGTGTTAATTAATAACACATTTTTTGTGTTATGGCCATTTTAACACATTTTGTGTAATTTTAAGTTGATCATGTGTAAAAAGAAAGAGAGAGAGAGAGAAACAACACAATGTGTCCAACACGATATGTGATGATAGTTAACGATATGTGTTAACTATCATCCAATCACATTGCTGCCTACATCACTCCACAAGCTGTTAACCAAATCCGCGCCTTTTTTTTCATTGGTGGATGACGTGGATGCACTCAAGTATATGGATTTCCTCACTAGAAAAGTAAAGTTCCCAGAAGGTTCTCAGGGGGTCCCACCGGTGTCAGTGACGTTCCCAGAACATTTCCTGAGATGATGTGGAGTTCTTTAAAGGATTGGGCAGAGGTGGGACCAAGTCAAGTCTCAAGTCAAATACCAAGTTCTCAAAAAGTTAAAGTTGATGAAACAATTAAGTGACTAATTAAATGATGATTGTACATTAGTGATGAACACCTGCTGTTATTGAGAATTACAGAGGATCAGATGTTGATGTTTTTATTGGTTAAAATGATGCCACCATCATGGAGATCAGTGTTTGCTTTAGTTGGGCTCTTGACCCTTGACTTCTTGTGTTCCACCTCTTTCTGTAGCAAAGCATATGGTGTTGTAAAGCAGAGCAGAGATATTAGCTGTTTTTATGTGATGAAAGTCACCATGAGGTGGCTTGATTACAACCAAAGAAAGTTTTTTTTATAATTTATTTTGTAAATATATTTAGGTTTTGCATATTCAAGCCTGTGAAACTACAAAATGCAAACAATATGTGGCTCTAATAGTTATAATGAATGAATTTTAAATCTATACAATAAATACAAAATAACTTAACTTCAAAACTGTGACACATACAGACATCATGAACCAGCATATGAATCTAAACAATGGTGACAATCAACAAAATGCTTCATGCGGTCAAAATGGATGTAAAGAAGCTGTCATAACGGTGTTTCCTTTGTACTTTTGCTGATATTTTCAATAGACTGCTGTTCACGGTGACCCAAAATATGTCTACATTAAACGTAATTTAACCCTAAAAAGACCATAAAGCATCAGAATATGTATGTATTGCTATTTTCTCTAGCTCTAGATTCTCTATGGGGTTCAGGTCTGGTGAGTTTGGCCAGTCAAGCACACCAACACCATGGTAATTTAACCAACTTTTGGTGCTTTTGGCAGTGTGGGCAGGTGCCAAATCCTGCTGGAAAATGAAATCAGCATCTTTAAAAAGCTGGTCAGCAGAAGGAAGCATGAAGTGCTCCAAAAATTTCTTGGTAAACGGTTGCAGTGACTTTGGTTTTAAAAAAACACAATGGACCAACACCAGCAGATGACATTGTACCCCGAATCATCACAGACTCTGGAAACTTAACACTGGACTTCAAGCAACTTGGGCTATGAGCTTCTCCACCCTTCCTCCAGACTCTAGGACCTTGGTTTCCAAATGAAATACAAAACTTGCTCTCATTCTGAAAAGAGGACTTTGGACCACTAGGCAACAGTCCAGTTCTTCTTCTCCTTAGCCCATGTAAGATGCCCCTTACGTTGTCTGTGGTTCAGGAGTGGCTTAACAAGAGGAATACAACAACTGTAGCCAAATTCCTTGACACATCTGTGTGTGGTGGCTCTTGATGCCTTGACCCCACCCTCAGTCCATTCCTTATGAAGTTCACCCAAATTCTTGAATCGATTTTGCATGACAGTCCTCATAAGGCTGCGGTTCTCTCGGTTGGTTGTGCATCTTTTTCTTCCACACTTTTTCCTTCCACTCAACTTTCTGTTAACATGCTTGGATAAAGCACTCTGTAAACAGCCAGCTTCTTTGGCAATGAATGTTTGTGGCTTACCCTCCTTGTGAAGGGTGGCAATGATTGTCTTCTGGACAACTGTCAGATCAGCAGTCTTCCCCATGATTGTGTAGCCTAGTGAACCAAACTGAAAGACCATTTTGAAGGCTTAGGAAATCTTTGCAGGTTTTTTGAGATTATTAGCTGATTAGCATGTCGCCATATTCTAATTTGTTGAGATAATGAATTGGTGGGTTTTTGTTAAATGTGAGCTAAAATCATCGCAATTAAAAGAACCAAAGACTTAAACTACTTCAGTCTGTGTGCATTGAATTTATTTAATACACAAGTTTCACAATTTGAGTTGAATTACTGAAATAAATGAACTTTTCCACGACATTCTAATTTATTGAGATGCACCTGTATGACGTTTCTGTCCCCCTCTCTTCTGAAATGATGGCTACACCCCTGAATGAAGCTGTATTTAAAAATAAATCAAAGACTCACAAATCAGCAGAGGTGGGTAGTCCAGGGGCCAAAGAGTAAAAGTCCTGCCATATTTTTGTTCCACCCATGAACTCAGCAGCTGATTTCACCAGAGGAGGAACCAAGACATTCCTTTCAAGTCACAAGCAAGACTCGAGTCAAATCCCAAGTCCTCAAAGAGTTAAAGTTAATGAGATAATTAAGTGATTAACTAAATGATGATTGTGCATTAGTGATGAACACCTGCTGTTATTTACAATTACAGAGGATAATATGTTGATGTTTTATTGGTTGAAATGATGCCACCATCATGGAGATCAGTGTTTGCTTTAGTTGGGCTCTTGACCCTTGACTCTTGTGTTAGATCTCTCTCAGTAGCAATGCATGTGGTGTTGTAAAGCAGAGAGATCAGTACTCAGAGTGAGCTAGTTTGATTACATCAAAAGCTTTTTTTCATTTGTACATTTAAGTTTTATATAATACAAGTGTTTCTCTAACAGTTACAGTGATTGAATTTTAAAGCTACCTAACACATATAAAAATTTGAATTCCTGTAACATTTAGACACATCCAGACATCCATAACATTTGTTCACAAGACTTTTGAGAACTGGATCTTGTAGCTAAGAGTTTTTGCTTCAAAATTATGTGAAAATCAGCTTGTTTACTCACTCACAGAAAACAATATATTGATTTAAATTTTTAAAGACATGTTTTGTGATCGAAAGCCTATATGCGAGGGCATCGCAATGGCCTTGAATATTAAGTGATTCTCCCCTGAGAGACAAAGGGCCCTCCCCTAATGGCCCCCTAATGGCCCATCAGTGTGACTGTGACTTTGAGGCAGGTAAGAGAATGTGAGGAGATTGATTTTTTTTGTTTGTGTGTTTTAATTATTTTTATTTTATTTACAACACAGTATAATCAAAACATACATAATGAAGGTCAAAGACACATTATTGTGGACACTGATCTAACCACAGAGATGTGAACAGACTTTGAGTCATTTCTGCAACAGTTTCTGTTCAACAAGTGAAACAAGTAAATCATACCTGTTACAGTGTACATTCATATTACTTTTGTTTTATACAGAGCATGAAAACATCATCGCGCCGTAAGAAATTTAAATACAATGAATTGCCTATCATATCCAAAATGTTTTACTCAATTTCAAACATTGTAGTCAGGAATTATAGTTTGGGAAAAACTCAACTATGATTTTGTAGTCATATAGCCATCCTGAACATCATGTATGATTTTATAGTTGCCTAAGATATGATTCTGCAGCCATAGACTCAGGCATGCTTTGTACTATAAAAGGATGTACTTTGTACTATAAAAAATGATATTTTATATTTGAGAAGTAATTGTTATCGTTTAGCACGCTATTAAAATATATTTGTGAACAGATTATTAATAATAAACATGGTCTAAACATTCTTAGATGCGTAGCATTCATCATGTTGTAGTTTGGGAAAAACCCAACTAGTAATGTGTTCAAGTTTATGTCACAATAACACGTTAACTAATGCAAAAAAGAAACATTACTTACTCATCAGATTGATCATCTTTTCTGGATGAAATCTCGTTCTTCTTTTGAGGTAAATCCAGCCTTTACTCAGCGAGTCTTCTTGCAGAAACGAACAGTAGCCGCGATGAATGATCTCCTCGCGCTTTGTTTATGTTGGGCGTTTCCATGCGCACGTGTCTCACGTGGATATTTACATATGAACAGCGCGAGCTGTGAGGGGGCGGGATTGCATTAAAGATAATGAGTTAGACGGGAAAGACTGAACATCGTGTTGGTTTCATACGGATTACTTTATCACAGAATGTTTGTTTTCGATATGACTTACATCATTTAAAAGTAGACACTTCAAGCTCTCTATAGATATAACTCCCATGTCTGTGTGCTGAGAATTTGCTGAGTTACAGTTCAGTTTAGTGACGCGTTTCTAAAAGCAGCTCGCGGAGACAGAGAAGGCAGAGAGCGCACCCTGTTTGTTTTCTTTATTCTTCAAAAGCACAAAGTTTAGTTGTTATAATGACTGTATACAAATAAAAGTAGACCCCTTACAGATTCGAATGGTGTATTGCTCTTATCTGTACGATCAAAAATGGCAGAGTAATTCAAGCTCATTTCGGCCTTATCAGGAAAATCTGCCACAAAACGCGTATCCGCGTTTGTCGACCCCAGAAGGTTAATTTCATCCAGTGCTGTGGCTGAAGTCAGTTGTAGTTCTTGTGTTTCTCTTTTCTTCAGTGATGTTGATTGTTAACATCAGGTGTTCATCACTAATGCACAATCATCATTTAATTAGTCTCTTAGTTATATCGTTAACTTTAACTCTTTGAGGACTTGGGATTTGACTCGAGACTCGTTTGTGACTTGAAAGGAATGACTTGGTTCCTTCTCTGGTGAAATCAGCTGCTGAGTTCATGGGTGGAATAAACATATGGCAGGACTTTTACTTTTTGACCCCTGGACTTTACACCTCTGTCTGTAACATATCTGCTTGTTTTACACTCTTTGGCCAGCAGGTGGTATTGTGAGCAAATTAAGCCTCCAGAAATTAACCCTTTTGTGAACCACTTGGCTGAAAAGCTTAAAGCTTCATGAGGCGTCATCTACCCATCACCACTGCAAGAACTAAATTGGGAGTGTCTGATTAAGGAGACATACAAAATGTGCAGGGCAGGGGGGCCTCCAGGACAGGTTTTAGAACCACTGCACTAGATGTTATGACCCAGCAGCGCCCTCTACTCTGTAGGCCCTGTCATAACCCCTAACGGCAGTGAAAGGCTTAAACCTGCTCTCTCCTCTATCTCTCTCTGTGTTTTGATTTGTTTGTTGGTTTGTTTGTTTTTCATTTTGTTCTGTTTTGTTTGCCTAGAGAACCTTTGAGAATCATCAGGGAAGGCTGAGTAATAGATTGACGACCCAAGCTTTCAAAGTCTTTAGACGATCACGCTGTCAACAATCTTTAGTTAGATCCTTTCCGGTGTCCCCACAACAATTAGACACACCTTGCCATTCACGGCTGAGATAACAGGTGCCTAGCCAACACTCCGCTAACTGATTGTACTCGTCAAACAGACCGTGCATAGAATATATAATTACTAAAATTGCAGCCTGTTAACGCTGTAAGGACTTGCATTGGCCTTTTTGTGCTGTCCCTCCCTCTCTCTCTCTCTCCTTCTCTCTCTTCACCAGTGAGCCAGCATGTCTCGATCATCCAGCCCTGATGCCCACTGGGATCGACTAGAGGCCTGGCTGAGTGCCATGATTGGTACCCTCCTGCTTCAAGCCGCCGGAGGCCTGCAGCACTTGAGCCGGGAACAGCTTGATGACAACCTGAGTGCCCTGATGTCCCACGATCCTACACAGGACTACAGCCACAAAGAGCTCGCCAAAATCCTTGGGTCACTAGCCCACAACCTCCTCGGCCAGGCCTGTGAGGGCCATCTCCAAAGTGCCGGGCTGAAGTCAGTGCCCTGGCTCAACAAAGACTATTTAAAAGAAGAACTTGACACAGTTCACCGAAAGCTTAAACATGCATATAGATTGCAAAGTGACTCTGAAAGGGAAATGCACACCACAGAATTTCCCCTAACCAGTAGACTGATACCTCCTAGTCAAGAACTTCCAGTTCAAAAGGGGGGTGAGAGCCCACTGCTCAAGATGTCACCTGCCAGCATCCCAGAACTCCCAGCAGCAGCAAGGGGGTGGGAGTCCTTCCAAAAGCTGTCTTCCAGTCACGGTGTGTCACCTAAAGAATTGGATAAGCTGGTGAGAAACATTCCCACTTTCACTCCAAACCCTGCAGGAGGCAATGATGTGCACGCTTACGTAAAAGACATTGACTTTGATTTGCAAACTGTTGCCAATGTTACCACACGAGACAGACTCTATCTGCTCAGAATCACCGCCAGCCGTGAAGTCTGGAGCTTTATAGACCGACAGCCAGAAACGGTCAAAGTGGATTACCAGCAACTGCAGCAGGCTTTGATTAAATAATTCACTGACCCAGAATCAGAGCAAATACCGATTACGGCCATGGACCTTAAACAGGGCAGACAGGAAACCACGCAGGCCTTCTACAACAGGCTCAGACAGGCCTACTTCAGAGCACGGAATAAGCCAGGAATGGAAGATGAATTCAACTTCAAAACTCTGTTCCTCCGGAGCCTGCACCCAACAGTGAGTCACCACTTGGGAGTTCTGGCCTGCCCACGGACTATGTCCACCCAACAGCTGCGAGACTTAGCCCATAAGGCCTATGCCAAACAAAGGACTGCCTCTGAAAAGATGGGAAAAACCCCACAATTTATCCTGTCACTAATCAGAGTTCAGAACTTGCTTTAGAGGGCGCCGGGCCAAGCCACAGTGACAACCCTGTCAACGCAATGTCAAGATCCTTCCCAGCCAGCAGAGAGCAGCGTGGCCATGGCGGTGCCCGTCCTAAGCACCAGACTGGGCACCCCGAGAGATCCTGGGACAGGTCACAACCACCTCTCAACCGAAAGGGTGAAGCCACATGGGAAGCTAAGAGACGGCCCAAGTGGAGCCAACACTCATCGACACAAGCATCGAGCTCGGACTGCCAGCAGCAGAACCCCTCTCAACATGCCCTGGACAAGCCCAAATATAAACCATCAGCAGAACAGAACCAGGAAGCTGCATCTGAGTCAGCAGAGATCATGAGACTTTTGAAGGAACTCCTTCAGAAAAAGCACCACAAGGGAGACAAAAAGGATGAGTCAGATCAGTTATGACTAAGCATGAGATCTGACCCCAACACCCACTCAGAGTCCTCTCAAAATGAACTTCCCAAACAGATCACTGATAATCCACTGTCAACCACAGAACCAGATATCCCATCACCAAGTGATGACATCACGCAACCACCTCAGCTGACTGCTGAACCACAAGAGCCCGCCAACATCCAGCACCACACCTCCAGCCAGGACCCCAAAGTACCCGAAAGCGCGGTTTTGGTGGTCTGCCTCCCTGACGAGCCACACGAAACCAGCTCTGACTGCTTGCCTGTCACCACACAAGCCCCAGTGCCAAGACTCCTGGGGAACCTGATCGAAAGGGGGGTGGCCAAAAAACTATACTTGGCCATCACATTGGAAAATGAGATGAGACTGGAAGCCCTCGTGGACACTGGAGCTGACCTCACTTTAATGTCAAGCCAACTTTTTGACAGACTTCAGATTGCAGCCAAGAGACAGAATCGAACTCTTAGATATCAGAGGTGTGTGCTGAATGTACAATCATACAGACAAAATGATGTCCAACTGGAACAATTAGTTCCCATTCACCTGACCATCAGCCCTATGAGCTTAGTGAACGCTGTGTACATTTCCCCATTGGACACATACCCTCTCCTCGTTGGAAAAGATCTGCTAGACCGTTTTGAGCCCCTGTTAGACTTTAAACAGCTGAAAATCTGGGCTCAAGTGCGAGAACCTCCGCCTCCCCAGTCACCAAGATCACCCCAGACAGACTGCCAGGTCACAAAGGCCACAGAAAATTTTGCCGCCAGCCGCAGGAACGTCTCGACCCTAGAGCAAGGTTCAAGGTCACTGCTCTGTGCTTTCCAGCTAGTCAAAGACTCATACGGCCCCCAGGTTATGGGGGGCTTACAGCTGAATGATGTCACAACAACAGACCCCATACTAGCACTGTGGGCAGACAATTCAGCCATCAGCCTCTCACTGTTCAATGCTCTCGAGAAACAGACGTCAAACATCCCCTGCGCTAACAATTGCACATGATTCTCTTTGAATCCCTGTCTGTCAACCATGGTGTCTGCCAAGTGCATCTGTGCCCTGAACTTGAAGTGGAATGACAGATTTTTAACCCATTACTTCCTGGTCCTTCCAAACCTAACGCATGATGTTTACATCGGAGCGGACATTTTGATTCACCTCAGGGCTCACGTGGACATGATCAATGAAGTGATATGGGCTCCAATGACCTCACAGTCCCCCACTGTTCCTGTCAACCACGAGAACCTCCTGTCAGACCAAACCATCCCTGAGGCCTGCACGCTAATCATTGAACAAGAGACTGTAGTACCAACCTATACCAAAGGGGTTGCTGTTCAACTCAACCTGCGATGCGGTCAAACCCTCAGCCACACATTGGGCTTCTTGCAGCTTTCACCCGAGTGTGGGGAACTGGGCCTCACTTTGGAAGCCATACCCCTCGTTGAAGTGACATCTCGGGCAGTGTACATCCTGTTCAACAACTGCACGGCAATGGATGTCAGAGTGCCTAAGGCCCACCGTCTGAGACGGCTAGTGAGTTATGACTTCCATGACTTTGAACTGATTTTGCCAATAATTGGATCCATCCCAGATTCACTGATTCCAGAAGGAAGCTCAGGCCACACAGTGTCAACAGCACCCTTCAAGATCATCACCTTAACTTCAGTCATGCCAGTGGTCAAGGAGCAGGTGTGTAGAATAGAGCTAACAGAAGACCAACATCTTGCCGTGTATACAGTCTCTAACCATGCCACCGGCGAGACTGACAGTGTTGCTGCACCTCTGACTGCACACGAGACAGAGGAATTAATGACAAAAGAGCCATACCCAGGTTTTGAGACACAAGTCCAGCAAATTCTGAAAGATGCTGATGCCATACAGGAGGATGCAGACCACCACAAACTCCATCAAGTCCTGTACAAATACAAAGCATCATTTGCCAAGGACTCTTTAGACTGTGGCCTCACTAACCTTCATGTTGTCCTAATCCCAACGCACCCAAAAGCTCCACCCACTTTTGTCAAGCAATACAAGATCCCCCTAGAATCGTACAAACCTGTACAGGAGATTATCAACTCTATGCTTGAGAAAGGTGTCATCTGGCCGTGTAACAGCACCTGTTCTGCCCCATCTGGCCTGTCCTCAAACCAAACGGCAAGTGGCGACCAACCATCGACTATAGGAAACTGAACCAACAGGTGCCATTATCGCGGTGGCCCATGACACAGCTGGAACAGGAGATACCAAGAATCAGGGGTGCCACTATCTTCTCCATGCTTGATGTGGCCTCAGGATTTTGGACTATACCAGTTCATCCAGATGACCAGCATAAGCTGGCTTTCAGCTTCTGCAATCGACAGTACACCTTCACAAGGTGCCCGTTCGGCTATGCCAACTCACCCGCCGAATTCAACATCTTCTTCAACAAAGCATGCCCAGATGCCAGAGTAAGAGGGAATTTAGTCTATGTTGATGATGTTCTCATGAAAAGCATGACGGTGGCTGTACTAACTAGGCCTTGCTATAGTTCTCAAACAAAGACTTCCCTCACTGATCCACTGCCTTTCTCCTCCTTCTCTGAACCAGGATGCTGCTGTGGCTCTCTATCCTATGCCTCCAGCTAACCAGAGGACAGCCGCAGCCTGATATCACATCACCAGGTCCAGCATCAGGCATTGTACTGAGGGACCAACCTGGACTTCTCATCACCAACTGCAGGACTCACACTCAAAAGGTGTATGTCCGACTTGACCCGAAATGTCTACAAGACACATCATCCCCAGGCAGCTGCACACTACAGTTGGGCAGGCGCCCAATGGACTGAGAATACTCTCGCTCACGCAGAAGCTGATATCAAACACATGCTCACACAATGATGTACACTATGTGATCATGAATTGCATCAAACAATTCTTACTATGTTTTGAATTAAAACAGCATCAACTTTCAGACTAGCAATAAAAATGCAAATGGGCCATAAACGGAGACAAAGAAGGTTTCTCCCGCTCAAAATGCATGCCTCTGATTGGCCCCTCCACCCACAAAATGGGTTAGGGTTAGGGTGAACTATCAAAAGTTCCGAACTCAGACTAATCGAGGCTCAGAAACTCTTCTTCTTGAGACGGACAAGCTCCAAGCTCTCCTCTTGAGTTTAACCTTCTGGTAGTTTTACCTTCAAACCTTTGTCGATCCACTGTGGACTTTCCTTTCATCAAGAAAAACCAGAGGAAAAACCTTCAGCTTATTCCTAAAGGATTCGTCGTCTATCGCATCAGGACTCTTGTTCAGCAGCAAAGCCCATGCAAGTAACCGTTTACAACTATTTAGATGCGTGTTTTAAGTTTGAGCCCCTGTTTAAGGTGATTTTTGAATTCTCTGACGATTCTCATTAGGTTGTGGTTAATTGTTGTGAAATACTGCCATTCTTTTGCTCTTCTCTCTCTCTTCCTTGCTTTCCTTCATTTTGTATATATGTGTTTTGCTTAATTTAGTTGTATGTTAGCTATAGTTACATTTATTAAATCTCTTATATTCACAAATTGATTGTCTCTGTGTGCTGCTCATAATTCGAAGTCACTGAATGTGCTCCTTGCTACATGCTAAACTACTGCTAGTACTGTATAAGTAGGAAGGCTATTGTTCCTTGGCCAGGAAAATAATCTTTCCTAGAACTGATAAATAATTATATTGTCTGCTCGGTGAACAGACAGATCAAATAATTGCAATATCGATTCTGCTACAGTTAATTCTAATATCTAATCTAAATATTTATTATTAATTATAACCAGTTATAATTAATTATAAATATTCCCCTTTCGAGCTAATTTGCTACAACTTCCCAATTTTAAGTTGTATCACTGGGCTTTTGCTCTACATCCCCTATTTAGCTGGTATGATGATAAAATTGATGTTTCTTGGCGTTCCCTAGAGGGAAACTTGGTTCTTCCTCTGAAGTTGGATGAAGTTTTGTTTGCTAATATCCCTCTAAATAAGTGTAAACTTCGTTTTGGTCCTTTAGTGTCACGTTCTGTCAGTCTGGAGAGCAGCAGAAAAAGTTTGTGGTATCCGTTCTAATTGGAATCCCCACTCTCCTATCTTTAATAATTATGGTTTGCTCATTGGTAAGCACCCTTTTAAGTTTGGCCAGTGTAGACAGTGGTACGACAAAGGGATTCACTCATTGGGTGATATAATGGGTGACAAGGGCCTTTACACCTTTGAAGAACTTTCTATTCAGTTTAACCTGCAGAGCTCCACCTTTTTTTTTTTTACTTACAGTTGAGGGCAGCCATGAAGACCTATGGGGTCCCTTGGATGGCTCCTCTTAAAGACCACCATTTACTGGAAGTATTATGTGAGACCCAGGGAACAAGAGGACTAGTTTCTAAATTGTATGTTTTTTTTCTGGATAAAATGTATCCTCCTCTGACAATAGACTCCTCCTGGCGGACAGATTCCAGACCTTTCCCCTAGTTTTAATTGGGACCATGTGTGGGTCATGGTAATGCATGCTTCTAGGAATCCGGATCATCAACAAATCAATTTTAATTTTATTCATAGGACTTATATGACTCCACGTAAACTATATAGTATGAAGGTTAAACTTGATCCTAATTGTACACTTTGCCATACAGGGGAAATTGGTACTTTTTATCACATGATTTGGGAATGCCCTGGGGTTGCTAACTTTTGGAATATGGTTAAAGAAAATTTGTCCACTATATTAAATGTTTCAATCATCATGCACATGCATTTTGTCCATTTTCAAAATAAGTGATCATTTTGCTCTTGGTGCTTGTACTGCAGATTCAGAAGGTTTGGTGACCAAATATAAAACAACGCCAAAACATCCCATACGGAAATGTAATATATGACATATATGTCCCTATATCAGTAGTGATGTTGTCATATATGTTACATATGAGGCAATATATTGTTATCACATATTCTGGATATATGTATGTGTATGTTTATAACATATATGACATTCCCATAGTAAAATTTGTATATAAACATATATTTAAAGTATGTATATGGTTAATTTTTATATGGTATTAGATGTTATGACCATATATGTTAACAATATATATCAAAATTTTATATAGTACTATATGTTTTGACCATTTGTTAACAATATATTGAATTTATATATACAAGTTTATTAGCCATATATGCACAAAAGATACAGCTCATTGTAAATCATATAACAAAATTACTTTTTGCTTAATTTTATTCATTGTTTCAATTCAGTTTTCTGGGGGGAAAGTAGAGATGAATGTGTAACGTTCAAAAAAATGCCAATAAGCCTAAATGTCAATGATTGGATCAGTTCTTCTTGTAGAAAAAGGAATGTGTTATAGACTTAATTTACTTAATTTAACACTTAATTTAACTGTTTGTCCATATGCGTCATTGTACTAAAACGCAATTCATTATACTAGATGCACGAATCAGCGTGATTGTGTTTGAACCTCACAATACTGCTTCTGGGCATGCGCCAGAATTCAAACACAACCGCGCTAACGGCAGAGTCTGAGCAACGGCTGCAGCTAAACAAACAGTCATCTGCGTTAAGATGTTTTTCTTAGCAAGTGGAAGGATAACAAATGTGCCAGCACCGTCACATAAAGTTTAAACGACAATGATTTTATAGACGGGCATGAAGACAGACCAACAACATCACTGAGTGGAGCACTGGATGAAACGCCCTTGAGCTGCAGAGGTGCAGGTAATTTACACTAATTTATTCAACGCTTTATTAAAATTCATATGCTAATATTACAGAGAAACTAAGTGTTATATGATTGTTTTGGACTGCAAGAGCCTCTGTCCCTATACACATCAGTTTCAAATATTCCCTGTCAGTGTTTTATATATGATGTTATGATTAACGTTACAGCTTCATTGATGTGTTTTGCAATTTGCTCGCGTTAAAGTTTATTTTAACTATATACTATTGGATAGAGATACTATAAGCGCATCGTTTTCACTGGATAAGCAATGCAACGTTTTAAAATTAATTAAAGCTCTCTGACAAAAGTAATGGAGCAAAATTACGTTATAATGTTTATCTCTGAGATGTAGTCTAGTCTAGACTATAACTATAAACCTGCACAAAATGGAATTACTCAAATACAAGCACCTTGAATTCATACAGTACTGTACTTTGTTATATTGCACCAAGTACATTGACATGTCAGTGACATGCCTATGGTGGGTGCATAAGCACATACATGTGCATATTACATAAAGGTACAGTACACTAAAAGATGTGACTTTGGGGTTTTGAAAATATGAGGCCCTTTCGCACCGCAGGAACCTTTTCATAGTACCCGAACTAATTGTGGAACTACCCACTTTTTGGCATGTTCGCACCGCGGGAACTAGGAACTGTTTTAGTTCCCAGAACTCCGTTTGGAGGAACTAAATTAGCTCCTACTTCAGAGCAGGGTCTAAAACAGTTCCATAGGAACTATCGTGACGTAAGTGTACACTGATTGGCTAAACGTGTACGAAAACGCCCTCACCCGCCATGATTTAAAATGCTGTGTAAACACATACTGTGTGAACATTGCATCGACTTATATTTTGCAAGAATGGAGAACAGCGATAGATGGACGGACGCTGAAGTGCAGGTACTTTTGAACAATTTTTGCAACGGAGAAAATCCAGTTGGAATTCGAAGGAACAAAACGCAACATTACGGTGTTTGCATCTATTGCTTCTCAGCTAGCGGCGCTGGGTATCCAGCACACAGCTAAGGAGTGCCATGACAAAATTAAGAAGTTAAAACAAGACTACAAATGAATTAAAGACCACAACAATCAGAGTGGCGCCGACAGAAAATCGAGCAAGTGGTACCAGCTACTGGACAGCATGGTTAGCCTATGGTAGTCAATTTTGTTCATATCTTTGCTGATAATTGTGCTTTTCCTGTTTGTGTCCCTTGAAAAGGTAATGAAAATAGAAATGGAGGCTGAACCTGCAGATTGTGGATGGCACACTCTTAAAACAGATGTGTTAAAAACAACACAACCTGTGTTATATTTTAACACACCTGTGTGTCAAGTTAAGGACAACACATTTTGTGTTAATTTTAACTCAAACAGTGTTATTCTTCTTAACACAGGTTGATATTCTTCAAATATTTAAATAGTGCACCTTTAAGAATAGCACATCTATGACACAAATTGTGTTATTTATGACACATTAATGTGTTAAAAAAAGGGATGTGTTAAAAACAACACATCCTGTGTTAAGTTTTAACACACCTGTGTGTCTAGTTAAGGACAACACATTTTGTGTTAATTCAATTTTAACAACCAGTGTGTTATTTTTCTTAACACAGGCAGTGTGTTAAAATTTAACACACTAATGTGTCATAAATCACACGATTTGTGTCATAGATGTGCTGTTCTTAACCAGTTAAAATGAATGCAATACAAAAAATCTATTTTTAAAATATATATATTTATTAAAACTTGACTGCTACATTTACACCAAGTCAATTTTCACATGTGATTTGAATACTGAACATTAATAATACAAAAAGCACTGAGGACGTTATTTGGAGGACCTTCAGGGATTAACACTGCTCAGAGATAAAAGTGCTTAATGAGAATTAACAGAGGTTTAGATGTTAATTTTATTTCACAAAACATCACCATCACCATCACTGCGGTCAGTGTTTGCTTTAGTTGGGCTCTTGACTCTTGACTTTATAACATTAGTTTTTCTCTGGCTTTTGTAAATCTTTGTTTGCAAAACACTTTTATTACGCCAAAACAGCCAGAAAAAGCCCATGATCAGTTGGTTTTAGCTGATCAGTGAACTAGTTTAAAAAAAAAAAGTCTAAATCTGTGGTTATATTTGATGTTAAATTAATTTAGTGTTGTTTTAATCACATAATTTGTTAGATTTAATAATAAAAAAAAAAAACATTTTGCACAAGGCATTTTGAACATCTGTGCTGCTCAGATACAAACTTTCATCAAGAATCAGCATATGAATCTCAATGATGGTGACAATAAACAAAAAGCTTCATGCTGCAGTGCATTCTGGGAGCCATGAATGAGTTTTGATTGGTGCACCCATTGCAACACGAATAAATTATACACCTGGATTGTCTTAGTATTTTCTTTTATTCTTATTATTTGCTTTAATTGTTGCTATTTTTGATGTGACTTTATAGTAGCTTGCTTTGTGATTTTCAAAGATGTTTATCTCAATGTTTTGTTGATTGTCACCATTGTTGAGATTCATATGCAGATTCTTCATGTCAATGTGTGCCATAAACAGAAGACTTTTGTCCACAATTGTTTTAATTGTACAAACACTATTAAAATTCAATCTGCAAAAACAAATTTCTAAAACAAGCTTCTTTTTTCAATACTGTGAAATGCAACAGTCAGTGAACCAAGCCGCTACATAATGATTGCTTCCAGCATATTTCCTCCAAATTTTCTTTGCTACAGTAATGTGCTTCGCAAACACAAAACTACAGCAATAATAATAAAAAAAAAAAAAATCATAATTTTGTAAAGTTAAGGATCAAGAGCCCAATTAAAGCAAACACTGACCACAGTGATGGTGATGGTGACGTTTTGTGAAATGAAACACATCTAAACCTCTGTTAATTCTCATTAAGCACTTTTGTTTGACATAAATAAAGCCAAACTGGTTAGTAATAAGTGAAGCTGGCGATGCTGTTTGTGGAGTGGTTTAATCCTTGTGATATTTAATGTTTTATTTCAGTTGATTTCCTCTAAGTCTGTGACTAAGTCAGTTGTAGTTGTGTTTCTGTTTGTCTCGCTCTGTTTTTCTGTTTCTCTTTCCTTCAGTAATTCTGCTTGTTAACATTCTCATTAAGTTCAACTCTGCTTCAGTGTTACTTTAACACTCTGTATTGTGGGATCAAATACACTCTGAGCAGTGTTAATCCCTGAAGGTCCTCCAAATAACGTCCCCCAACAGTTAAAGAGCTCCACATCATGAGCATCTCGGGAAACATTCTGGGAACATCATTGACACCGGCGGGACACTCAGAGAATGCTCTGGGAACATTATATTTCTGGTGGCGAAATCCATTTACCTGACCTGAGTGCGTCCACGTCATCCACCAATGAAAAAGAGGCATGAATTTGGTTAACAGCTTGTGGAGTGATGTAGGCAGCAATGTGATTGGATGATAGTTAACACATATTGTGTTGGACACACTGTGTTGTTTCTCTCTCTCTCTCTTTCTTTTTACACATGATCAACTTAAAATTACACAAAATGTGTTAAGTGAAAGTCGTGACGTATTGTCAAGTATGGTGACCCATACTCGAAATTGGTGCTCTGCATTTAACCCATCCAAGTGCACACACACACAGCAGTGAATAGTGAACAAACACGCACACACACACACCGTGAACACACACCCGGAGCAGTGGGCAGCCATTGCTCCAGCGCCCAGGGAGCAATTGGGGGTTCGGTGCCTTGCTCAAGGGCACCTCAGTCATGGTATCGAAGGCAGAGCGAGTGCTGTTCATTCACAATCCCCACCTTCAATTCCTGATGGTGCGAGAATCGAACCGGCAACCTTTAGGTTACAAGCCCGACTCCCTAACCATCAGGCCAAAATGGCCATAACACAAAAAATGTGTTATTATTTAACACATCCTTTTTGAGAGTGCAGTGATGTGAATGATGGAGCATCTACCCAGAAAAGGTTACATATTTTATTGAAACAAAAACTAACATCTGCAATATACATGTAAACAAATCAACTACCCTTTTTAATTTATTTTATCCAGGCCAAAACAATGCCCTCATTAGTTATTATGAATGTCTACTATTTATTTCACTGATGCTAAATAGCAAATGAAATTGTAACCTTAGTTGTGAGCTCTGTCTTTGAACACTTGGGTTACTGTAGTATAATTATTCATGTCTGTACAGGCATATTATTTGCATGGGCATGTAGGCTGTGCTTTGTTGTTGTTCTGCCTTGTCCTTAAGAAGGTGGAGCTCAGATCAAGTGGTATCTGGGAATATTTTACAACTACAACTTATGATTATTACTTAATTAGTATTCTATAGTCTTTTAAATAATCTTTACCAACTATGTTTTAATACTCAATATACACTACTCACAAAAAGTTATGGAAAATGTAAAAAGTTCATGCTACAGTGAAATTATATCATGAAAGTAGGGCATTTAAGTAGAAGCATGCAGTGGTAATTTCTTCATCTCAAACAAACGGTGGTGGCTATACCACAACAAAAATGTCAATGTCTCAATAACTTGTCATGTGTCCTTGAGCATCAATTACAGCTCGACAACGATGTCTCATGCTGTTCACAAGTCGACTTATTGTCTGGTGAGGCATGGCATCCCACTCTTCTTGAAGAGCTGCCCTCAGGTCACTGAGGTTCTGGGGTGAAGGGTTACGACCCTCTGCACGACGACTCAGCTGATCCCATAGGTTTTCTATGGGATTCAGATCTGGAGAAAGTGCAGTCCACAACATTTGAGGTACCCCAGCCTCCAGCAGCCGTT
Organism: Spinibarbus caldwelli; assembly: GCA_039654775.1. Lineage (NCBI taxonomy): Eukaryota > Metazoa > Chordata > Actinopteri > Cypriniformes > Cyprinidae > Spinibarbus > Spinibarbus caldwelli. The sequence continues at coordinate 23,122,759 of CM077264.1, forward strand.
CCCTGATGAAGCGACCTCGATGAGCTGGGGCTTGTCGTCCATGAAGATGAAATCAGGCCTGTGTTGCTCATGCAGAGGCACAATGACTGGATTAATGATGTTATTCAGGTAGTATTGTCTTGTCACAGTACCATTCACAAGGTGTAGGCCAGTTCTGTATTGACTAAACACACCTGCCCAGACTGTAACGGCACCACCTCCAAAGGCTCATCTGGTGACAACAGTGGCTGATGCATAGCTTTCTCCTTGATGTCTGATTTCACAGGCCTGATTTCATCTTCCTGGACGACAATGCCCCAGCTCATCGAGGTCGCTTCATCAGGGAACGGCTGCTGGAGGCTGCCGTACCTCAAATGGAGTGGCCTGCACATTCTCCACACCTGAATCCTATAGAAAACCTATGGGATCAGCTGAGTCGTTGTGCAGAGGGTCGTAACCCTGAACCCCAGAACCTCAGTGACCTGAGGGCAACCCTTCAAGAAGAGTGGGATGCCATGCCTCATGCCACATTATTTGTTGTGGTATACCCACCACTGTTGTTAGCTTTTGTTTCAATAAATTGTTTTAGATGAAGAAATTACCACTGCATGCTTCTTCTTAAATGCCCTACTTTTATATAATATCACTGTAGCATGAACTTTTTACTATTTTCATAAATTTCAGCTGAAAGTCAAATATCCCTAACTTTTTGTTAGTAGTGTATTTGTTATCTTATATGTAGTTAAACACTTTTAAGACATTGCACAGTTCTAACTTAAAAGCAAAATTAAACTGGTACAGTGTTGGATTGCAAGACTTAAGCAGATTAAATGTATATATTTTAACACCATATTGATTAATATCAAGTTTAGTTTACTGTACCACCCAACACTACCAAAGTTAAAAATTGCTTTTAAATGTTGAGCACTTCCTGAAATATATATAGGGTTCAGACAATTTAATTTTTAATATGATACATTTAAGTGTAAACGTAATTCTGGGCCTAGTAAATCAATTTATTTTAATTATATTCTAAAAACCTAACTTTTACTAATTTCTTACAGATGCAGTGATCCAGAAATTTCTTCACCGGGGTCCTCTTGGGGATGGCAATAATCCAAAAACTACCCAAGCTGTGGGAACACAAAACTGTACACCTTTAGCTGAACCACTACAATTGGTTGATGTTCTGTTTCTTATGCCTGTTCAGTGTTTTGATCAGTTATATATGTAATTGTTTCTTATTTTTTTCTTTTTGATTGTGCAGCTCAATAAGATTGTTTTTTTTTTTTTCTATTTAAATAAAGACTGTTTAAATAGATGTTACTTTTTGTAGCTTATTGCACCATTTAACATTTTAGGCTTAAGGCATGAAATGTGCAATGCACTGCAACTTTGTAGATACATACAACCTGCATTAAAAGATAATTTTAAAGATCAAAGGTCACATATTAAAAGATCAAATATATGAAACCATATATTTCATAATTAAAAGACTGCCATATATAAGTGACACGTCACATATATGTAAATAATTTGCAATGCATATGTCTAATTTGTATATAACACATAATTAAAAAAGACATATCTCACATATATTAATTATATACATTACATATATGGCAATAAATGTATTATACATATATAAACATATATTTTTGTATGGGGTAGACTTATATGTCAATATATGAAATTGTTCCATTTTCTAATAGGATTCATATATGAATAGGGCATATATAAAACATGTATTGCATTTATGGGTATTTCGTATATGCACATATATTACACTTCTGTATGGGATAAAACAAAACTCAAATCACAACATCAGATTCTCATTTTGCGATGATTTTACCAACATCAACAAGGAGCTAACAACACCTGATCTCACTTTATTTTGGCATTTTCTGCCACAACAAAAACACAGCTACAACAGCCAAAGAAAAGCTAACACAAGAAATGTGAGGACCAAGATCCACTGCCCAAGAACACTGCCCACCACAATGGTGACTTCAAATGAAAAATATCAACATCTAAACCTCTGTTAATTCTCAATAAGAGCTTCTCTAGATGTCTGACTGAAATAAAGTCAGTCTGGTTAGTAATGAGTGAAGCTGGTGACGCTGTTTGTGGAGATGTTTGATCATCCTCTGCTGAGATCTTCAGAGATTGAATGTCTTTGATTTGCAGTTGATTTTACCAAATGCTCAATCATCAGTAATTTGATAATTTCATTGTCTCATAAACTTCAACAATGCTTCAGTGAAGATTCTTTTATTTTCATGATTTTTGGACAAACAGTGTCTGTGGATTGCTTTGCAATTACAAATGGAAATTACATTAAAATAACATGAGTTTAAATCTAATGCACTAGTTTTTAAACTTGTACTGAAGTTCTATGAACGTCTATATCTGACGCACAGAATGTCAAAAAAAGACGTCATAAAAACTTTCATTCTGCCTCCTCAGTGGACGTCTTTTCAACGTGTGCGAAGACTTCAAAAAGATGTCCTTTGGACGTAACGTTGCCCAGTGGGTAGGTTTAACATCAGAAAAACATCAATTTTGAGCCCAGCCCTCCTGGTGTTCTTGGGTCTTCGGGAGGTGAATCTCTTAGTGAATGGCCAGCACCTCATCAGCAACTCGAAGGACAATGCAGTGGACAGTGGAACGAGGCATGTCAAACACTCTGAAGACCACTCTGTATGATGCACCACTGGCCAGACAGAAGAGAAACACCAGAGTCTGGATTGTGGCACTTCTCAGAAGATCCAGTAGCACTGTCAGGGCCTCCATTCTCAGCCCAAAACCATTAAAAACCTGTCCAGTGCTGGCACATTCAGCATTATCCTGCAGTACAGGGGTCTCGTCTGATTTAGGGAAAGAAGGAAAAGAGAAATTGTTTAGAGCTATGACCAGAGGTGGGTAGTCCAGGGGCCAAAGAGTAAAAATCCTGCCATATTTTTGTTCCACCCATGAACTCAGCAGCTCATTTCACCAGAGGAGGAACCAAGACATTCCTTTCAAGTCTCAAGTCAAATCCCAAGTCCTCAAAGAGTTAAAGTTAATGAGATAATTAAGTGATTAATTAAAGGATGACTGTGCATTCGTGATGAACACCTGCTGTTATTTACAATTACAGAGGATCAGATGTTGATGTTTTATTGTTTGAAATCATGCCACTGTCATGGAGATCAGTGTTTGCTTTAGTTGGGCTCTTGACCATTGACTCTTGTGTTAGATCTCTTTCAGTAGTAATCCATGTGGTGTTGTAAAGCAGAGAGAACAGTGCTCTACAGTGATCAGATAGTCACCATGAGCTGGTTTGATTGTATCAAAAGTAGGTTTTGTTTCATTTATAGGTTTAGGATTTGCATAATCAATCCTATTAAACTACAGCATGCAAGCAAACTGTTCCTCTAAGAATTACAGTGAAAGAATTGTAAATGTAACACATACAAAAATTTGAACTCCAGTAATATTTAGACACACACAGACATCAAGAACCAGCATATGAATCTCAACAATGGTGACAATCAACAAAATGCTTCATGCTGCAATGCATGAAAAACTCCCATCATGCAATGCAGTATGAATAATTATTGTCACCTCTGTTGAAGATCATATGATTAATGTTCATGTCAAAAAGCCTGATCCTATACAGGATTTTTTTCTTCTTAATATCAAAGCATTATGGTGGAACTTGCTTAATAGGATTTTTTTATTTTATTTTAGTTTTTTAATAGTCAAATGTAGTTAATAAACCAAATAGAGAAACACTACGATCAGAGAGTTTTAAACCAATAACATTCATTCATCATAAGTCACAAGCAAAAACAAATTTACTGCTTCAAGTTTCAATTAAGCGTTACACAAAAGTTTGCTATAAAACAATATTGCAATTGCTTAGAAACAAATTTCATTGAATGATTAAAAGGCTCAAGAACCCAACTAAAGCAAACACTGACCACAATTATGGTGGCAAGGGGTTTTATTTATTTATTTATTTATTTTTCCAGTTAATTTCATCCAATGCTGTGGCTGAAGTCAGTTGTAGTTCTTGTGTTTCTCTTTTCTTCAGTGATGTTGATTGTTAACATCAGGTGTTCATTACTAATGCTCAATCATCATTTAATTAGTCACTTAATTATCTCATTAACTTTAACTCTTTGAGGACTTGGTATTTGACTCGAGACTTGCTTGTGACTTGAAAGGAATGTCTTGGTTCCTCCTCTGGTGAAATCAGCTGCTGAGTTCATGGGTGGAACAAAAATATGGCAGGATTTTTACTCTTTGGCCCCTGGACTACCCACCTCTGGCTATGACAAAGTAATTGGTAGAAGAAATATTGAGATACTTTAGTAAACTACTTGTAGTAACTACTAATACCACACTGGGGAAAAACTACTAGTCATATTTAAAAGAAAACCTTAGTTAAAGGGATAGTTCAACCAAAAATTCCAAACCTGGAACAACTTGAGGGTGAGTAAATGATTGCAGAATTTTAATTTTTGGGTGAACTATCCTCTCATTAAAAGTATTATCTTGCATACTCTAATATACTTAAGGTATTGGGAGTAAAAGTAAAGGCATAGGCCTACAGTATTGTTCTGAAAAATAATTTGTCAGGATGATTTTGCATTAATATTACTGCTACACTAATGTGTATGTTGCATTTTACCAGTGCTGTATCCGAGTCCAGTGTCGAGTCCGAGTAATTAATAAATTGAGCAGAGGTGGGACTTTCAAAGAGTTAAAGTTAATGAGATAATTAAGTGACTAATTAAATGATGACTGTGCATTAGTGATGAGCACCTGTTGTTATTGAGAATTACAGAGGATCAGATGTTGATGTTTTATTGGTTAAAATGATGCCACCATCATGGAGATCAGTGTTTCCTTTAGGGACTGAAAACGTTTTCTGATGCTGAAGAAGAAAACACTATGCATTAAGAGCTGTAAGCATTTGTAAAAGAAAATAATGATTTGTTGTTTTGTTTAAAGATCACGTTTTTCATTTAGTTTTGGCTTTATAAGAAAATGCTTCCATATTTCCCAAACAACAAAATAAATACTGTTTAACCTGATTGTCCAATTCAATAAGTTTACGTCCCGTAAGTAATTCACTAATGAACTTTGTTTGTTCACTGATCAGTGTTGTGTGTGATTGTGTTGTAGAGCAGCTGCAGTATCTCTCAGCTGTATCAGTGCAGTCACTGTGACTCTGACTGACGGAGGTTTTTGTATGAGACATTATCACTGTGTGAACACCCAGTTATTATTTATGTAGTTTATTGCATAACAGTAATAATCTCCTGTATCTTCAGGCTGGACTCCACTGATGGTCAGAGTGAAATCAGTTCCGTGATCGGCTCCATTTCCACTGAATCTAGATGGAGTTCCAGTATGAAGGGTTTTGATGCTGTGAACTAAAAGTTTAGGAGCTTCTCCAGGTTTCTGTAGGTACCAGGAGAAACAGTTCTTACAGTGACCATCTGACTGGCGTCCAATGGCGCTGCTGGTTTTACAGGTCAGAGTGACTGTTTGTCCGTTCTGAACATGTTTCTCTGTTGGAGTCTGAATTACAGTCACCTGTCCTGCAGAGTCTGAAGAACAATTAAAGACTTTAACTTTTCTCAAAAAAAAAACAAAAAAAACAAAAAAACGAATTGAATTAAAAAAAAATATATATATATATATATTTGAACTTCAATTAATCTATACATTAATGCACATGGTCTTACCTTCAAAACATATTCCTAAGATCAAAATCAAGATGATGAATGTCATTTTAGTTGTTGTGTCTGTTATGACGATAAATAGTGTCAGTCATGAAGTGTTAAACTCACAGCACTATAAACACTCTCAGAGCACTGAAGCATGTGCTGACGATGCAAAGAAGTGGGCAGGATTTACTACAGCTTTAAGCCACAGCCTTAGATGAAATCAACTGAAGATAAAGAAAACATTAAATATCTGAAGATATCAGGAAAGGGATGATCAAACAACTCCACAAACAGCATCACCAGCTTCACTTATTAATAACCAGACTGACTTTCTGTCAGACATCTACAAAAGATCTTATTGAGAATTAACAGGGGTGTAGATGTTGATATTTGTTTCATTTGAAGTCACCATTGTGGTGGACAGTGTTTGCTTTAGTTAGGATCTTGGTCCTTATACTTCCTGTGTTAGCTTTTCTTTGGTTGCTCTAACTCTGTGTTTGAGAAACACTTTTATTGCTGTAAAGGAGCTCACAATTAAGCGAGATCAGGTATTGTTAGCTTCTTGTTGATGAAAAAACATCACCAAAGTAGCAGCTGATGTAGTGATTTTAGTTTTGTTTATTACTTGGCATTTTTAGCCAATCTTTTGAAGCTGTACAGGCACGAAAAGCATTGAAATGATCATTAATCTAAAAGGAAGACAAAACGCATGAGATATTTTGATTAACGCATTATGTAGTCACACACAGACATCAAGATTTTGCATATGAATCACAACAACGGTGACAATCAAAACAAACAAACAAAAAAGCTTCATGCTGCAATGCATGATGGGTGGCTTCATAGTACAAACTCATCCTTAATTCCCAAGCTTTTTTGTTTTTATTGTCACCGTTGTTGTGATTCATGTGAAAAATCTTGATGTCTGTGTGTGACTACAAAATGCGCTAGCTTTAAATATTTTGTGTACATGCTTTTAATACATAAACACTAAGTTAAACCACAACATTAGATGTGATTTTGTCATCACACACAGACATCAAGAACCAGCATATGAATCTGACCAATGGTGACAACAAAATGCTTCATGCTGCAATGCATGAAAAACTCCCGTCATGCAATGCAGTATGAATAATTATTGTCACCACTGTTGAGGATCATATGATTGTTTATGTCAAAAAGCCTGATCCTATACAGGATTTTTTTTTTCCTTCTCAATATTGAAGCATTATGGCAACATTTACTTTACCCTACTTTACTTTTAGTCATTTAGTAGATGCTTTTATCCAAAGCGACTTACAAATAAGGACAACAGAAACAATAAATTGTAGTATTAAAACAACTAAAACTGATCCAAAACTAAAAGCTAAAACTTTATAAATAGTATATACACACACATTAAAAAAAAAAATAATAATTAAATGAAAAATGCATATGACAAAATTTCTAAACTTAACATTTAAATGAAAACAAAATAAAGCTACAAACAATTCAAAATATTAAGAGAACAAAAGGTATAAGAGTGTAATAATGATTCTAACATAAAACTAAGTCAAACACCAAAAACATCTACATGTATGTACACATACACAGACATATATGCACGCACGCACGCACGCACGCACATCCATAGGTTCAATATTATTTCATTTCCATGTAGTTTGTTGAAGTAATAAAATAACTCAAATTAAATAAAACTAAAACTTAATAACTTATACAGACATAATAGAATAAAAACTAATCAAATGACAAACATTACTACAACTGTAACTAAAATTAAAATAGATAACATATACAAATCAAACTACATTAGTTTAACAGTAATCCTTAAAAAATAACTGTGCCAAACATACAAGTAAGAAATGGTTATAAAAACTGAAAGAAAAGTGAAACAAGTAATAGGAAAGAGAATAAATGAAAAGCGATACTTATCCCTTGCCGGTGTCCCTGTCCGGTGGAGTCGCTCGGTAGAGTTGATGGTCTTCACACAACGAGAGCTTTTTGTGACAGAGCATTTGCTTAATACGATATTTTTTTAGTTCTGTTGTAGTCAATAAACCAAAAAGAATAATGCTAAAACCAGAAAATTTAAACCAGGAACAACCAGCCATTATAACTTAAAAGCATAAGGTAAACTACAGCTTCAAAGTTTGATTCAGTATTGCACAAATGCTTGCTGTGAAACAATATTGCAATTGCTTAGAAGTAAATCTCCTTGAATTGTTAAAAGGCTCAAAAACCCAACTAAAGCAAAGACTGACCACAATTATGGTGGCAATGTTTTTTTTTTTTTTTTTTTTTAATGTATTTATTTATTTATTTTTCTTCCAGTTGATTTCATCCAAGGCTGTGGCTGAAGTCAGTTGTAGTTATTGTGTTTCTCTTTTCTTCAGTGATGTTGATTGTTAACAGCAGCTGTTCATTACTAATGCACAGTCATCATTTAATTAGTCACTTAATTATCTTATTAACTTTAACTCTTTGAGGACTTGGGATTTGACTTGAGACTTGCTTGTGACTTGAAAGGAATGTCTTGGTTCCTCCTCTGGTGAAATCAGCTGCTGAGTTCATGAGTGAAACAAAAATATGGCAGGACTTTTACTCTTTGGCCCCTGGACTACCCACCTCTGAACACATCCTTTTTGAGAGTGTAGCGAAGTAGATGTTGTTCATTCTAACAGTGCTTGTGAACTACTTTTTGTATTATTTATGTTCAATATTCAAATCACAAGTGAATATTGACTTGGTGTAAACATAGCAGTCAAGTTGTATATACACTATATATAAATTTTAAAAATAGCTTTTTTTGTATTGCATTCGTTTTATCTGGTTAAGAATAGCACATCTATGACACAAATTGTGTGATTTATGACACATTAGTGTGTGAAATATTTTAACACACTGCCTGTGTTAAGGAGAATAACACACTGGTTGTGTTAAAATTTAATTAACACAAAATGTGTTATCCTTAACTAGATAAAGATAAAGCACAGGTGGTGTTATTTTTAACACATACACTTTTTTTAAACACACTAATGTGTCATAAATAACACAAGTTGTGTCATGGATGTGCTATTCTTAAAGCTACACTATTTAAATATTTGAAGAATACCAGCCTGTGTTAAGAAGAATAACACACTGATTGAGATAAAATTAAAGCAAGATGTGTTGTCCTTAACTAGACACACAGGTGTGTTAAGATATAACACAGTTTGTGTTGTTTTTAACACATCTGTTTTATATGATTTAAGGGTGGGTTAAGGTGTAAGGGATGGGTCCACAGTGTAAACTATAAATGTAATTACAGAAATTAATTACATTTGTAACTACATGCAGATATTTTTTTTTTAATATAAATGCAATGTAAAAACGTGTGTACACAATAAGTGCATTGTATCAAATTATTAATTTTGAATGTAAGTACATAATAGTTAAAGCCACCTAATATAAAGTGGGACCAAATATTTTTAAATGAATTGTAAAGAAATACAGTTTAACACAATTTAATATATTAAAATATATTGTAAATAGCTTAAACTTGATCTTATACATATCTTGAAATATGCACATATTTATTGTTTCAAAATAGTACATTTAATATGCATTTAGCATAGCATAATTTAAATATACTAAGTATGTCCAAAAAAGCACAATTTAAATACATTTCCTTTTCACCCTGGCTGCTTAGCTGCAGCAGAAGTGAAACTGGTGTGTTTCAGTCCAGATCATGTAACCAATCAAACAGTGACTCTGGGAGTGTGGACTGAAAATCTCATTTGCATTGTCAGGGTGAGTGATTGTGATCCTCTCAGAATAGAGCAGCTCTGTCTCCAGAGACCATGTTCAAACCCCAAGAGCTTTATTTGACTAGATTTACTGCTACTGATCAAGCTTCTGAAAAGCACCTGAACAAACACTACATGCATCTTCATCTGTTAGTTGAATGATGTTGTCAGCAGAGGTGGGTAGAGTACCCAAAAACTGTACTCAAGTAAAAGTAAAAGTACTTGAAGAAATATTTACTCAAGTAAAAGTAATAGTCTGAATAATTACTTGAGTAAGAGTAAAAAAGTATAGGATAAAAAAACTACTCAAGCAGTTAGTTACTAGTTACTTTGGATCATATACTGAAAATAGTCTATTTTTATTTAGATATATAAATTTCTCTCTCTCTCTCTCTCTCTCTCTCTCTCTCTATATATATATATATACACACACACACACACACAGCCATTCAAAATACTTTTAATATTTTTATTTATTTTTTTTTTTTTTATGTAATTTATTTCAGTGATGCAAATCAGAATTTTTATCAGCCTGATTTATTATCAATGCTGTTCTTTTATAGCTTTCTATTCATAAAAGAATCCTGAACAAAATGTCACAGCTTCAAAAAAATATTAAGCAGCAAAACTGTTCCCTGTTGAAAAAAAAAACAGCTTTTGCTGGTAAGGTATGTTTTGAAGCATGGGAGGCTGGTTTGAGCTGATTTAAGCTGATCATTAGCTGGTTTAAGATGGACATGTGCATGACCAGCACATGACCAGCTTAAACCAGCTAAGGACCAGCATAAACCATCATCCCAGCTTCAAAACATACCTAACCAGCAGATGCTGTTTTTTTTTTCAACAACACTGATAATAAATCAATATATCTGAATGATTTCTGAGGGATCATATGACTCTGAAAACTGGAGTAACAGCTGTTCAAAATTCTGATTTGCATCACTGAATTGAATTAAATTATATTTTAAAGTATATTAATTATGTATTATAAATGTATATGTTTATAACCTCTGACACGGAGAAGAGTGAAAACTCCTCACATGACCGCTACTGAACATCTGAACATAACGAAACAAATACACATTGGCGGATCTTCTTCCGTCTGTTCTGCTAAATGTAAACAAATGTAGCCTTTATTTCTGCAAGCGTAAATATTGTGAAAATATCAATATTAATTGTGTCTAGGCAAAGGCATTCCTCCTGGAACTAACGCGGGTTTGGCGGGTGTTCATTTCATACTCTGTGACGGCTTATTTAATGAATAAATTATACATTGTATTTAATGTGTAAGGTACATGTACAACAAACTGGTAATGTCATAACAGTATCGTGTACTGTAATCGAATCTCTACCTGTGGAACCGACAGCACACGCGGTGTTCATCTAATAAAGATCTTCATAGCTAGCAAACCATAGCCTTTGCAGATTTGCTTTCAATTGACTGTAGATCCAAAGCCACGTCTTCAACGCTCTTGATGTTACAGCTCTTCAGTGAGAACCGCTTCAGACGATCAGCGCGTGCGGCAGAACTGAACGAATCATTCAAACTGATTCGCGAACCGATTCACTGGTTTGCCAATTGGTTTGATCAAGCCTTCGACCAGAATTGACTCAAAAGAATGAATCATTTGCAAACGGGCATCGCTCAGTGCCCAGAAAAAAGTATACAGCGCGTTTGGAATAAATTGAAGGATTTTTAACTTGTATTACATTAAGGTAACGAGAGGAGCGTCGCCCACAGTAACGAAGTAAAAGTACCGTTTTTTCACTAAAAATGTACTTGAGTAAGAGTAAAAGTACCAATTTTTAAATATACTCTAAAAGTATTAGTTACCCAAAAAATTCACTCAAGTAAATGTAACGAAGTAAATGTAACTCGTTACTACCCACCTCTGGTTGTCAGACACAAATGGAGCTTGTTGAGAAGCTTTATTGAATGTTGCAGCAAACACAGCAGATTGAAAGATCAGCCAGTGCTTTGACACTAGAGCTCTCTTTCAGTATTGAGTTGTAAATGACTACAGCTGCAGCACTAGACTCATGTGAATCCTGCCTGACACAGGACACTCAGATACGGCTCATCTTCAGGAGAGAGCAGCGCTCACTGGAGAAACATCAGCACTGCGAGCGACTAACAGCGACTCTTGTGGAACGAGACCTCATGAGGAGCTCCAGCATGTGTTACTCTGCAGACGTACAGCTCTCCCTCTTCCCAGCGTGCTTTGCTGAGGGTCAGGACGCTACTGCGGCTGTAGCGGCCGTCCTGCTCGCTCTCTGCGCTGGTCACAACCCCCTCGGTGACCTCTGAGCCGTCCAGTGTCCAGCTCACCAGCGCCCCCTGTGGAGAGTAAGAGCTGAGCAGGCAGAGCAGTGCGGCTGAGTCTCCAGAGATCTGCAGAGAAGAGGGCGGCAGCAGAGACACTGAGGGCTTCACTGTGGGACCAGCTGCAGGAGACAAACACAACACATTAGAATTAGAAATTAATCAACTGAGTTATATTTTTTTTATAAGCTGTGCTTGTATTAAAATGCACTGAATTATAAGCACAACATGTTCAAAATCACTGATTGATCTATAGAAAGTAGCTCCATTTATATTTTAAAGTATATATTTTTCATTTATTCTCTTTTTTCTATGTATAATATACATGTGATAAACTAATAAAATCAAGAGTGAGCCACATTATGAAAAAGTGAATAATTCAGTTCTTCTGAATATCTAAACGTCACAATATTTTAGATTAAATATTTACTGTAAAATTATATTTATAAAATGTGTAACACTAGAACAGAACAGAATCAGAAGAATGAATGAGCTTTTTCACACAAAATCATTACTATTAATAGAAATAATTCTGTAGAGAATTAGTCAGTATTTTTAATATGATCATCATGTTTTAGGTGTAATATATGACCGCTGTCAATCAAACTGAACAGACTGAATTCAGTCACTTCTGCTGTCTGGACGTGATGCTTTACATTTGACCCACAGAAAGATTTACATTCTTACACAATTAGTGTCGGAACAAATGATTGTTGGTTTGTGATTATGGATTTTTATGACATTTCATATATATTTCATATATATTTTCTAAAGAAACCAGTGCCAGCCCGTAGGGTTGTGGGGCCCTAGGCAGGATAATGAAAATGGGCCTCACTAGTGTAAAAACTGTCATAGCAATTTGAGGAGTTAAGAGACAGCACATTAATGACAATTTAAATATTTAACCATAAATGTGCATTAAGTGTAAAACATTCAACATACACATGTAAAAAAAAAAAAATAAATAAATAAATAAATAAATATATATATATATATATATATATATATATATATAGGAGTTCAAGTGAGCTATTCTGAGAGGCAATATCTGGTGAATTCCAAAATCTGGACACAAAAAATGTTTTCAGACAAACCTTTTCTTTACGAAAGATGATAAAGAACACAGAGTTTGTTGTGCATGATTGTAGGGCTGCACAATTTGGCCGATTTTTTTTTTTTTTTTATATGACTACAAAAAAAAAATGGTTATTGTTATTACTAAATAAACCCATTAAACTAAATAATACGTATTAATAATGATTATTATCAGTATATTTCACAGAAAACTGCAGCATTAGGCTTCCTGTTAAAATGCAGGAGGCCTATAGATATAAATGTCTAAGGATTTATTATAAAATAAATTGTGAATAAAAAATCTTTGACAGTAATTTCTTAATTTTTGTCAGGAAATTTTATGCATCCACTGAAAGAGAGAAAAAAAAAACTCCTCTACACTGAAGAAAAACTTAGAAGATTTTTCCTATTTTTACCCCAAATCAGGTGTTGTGAGCATTAGTGAGTGCACACATATAATGCAATGTCAGTTTCATTCTGGTAGTTGGAAGTGAAAAACTTATTGAAGTCGTAAATCATAGGACATTCCAGGAAATCCCTAATATGGACAAAGGCATACTATGGCATAGCTGAATTAAAAGCAAGTAGGCACGTTTTAACGGATGAGATATGTAGACAATAAATATACGATTGCGACTAAATGGTTTATCCGTGTTCTTCAAGCCATCTCGGGTATTTTTTATATGAATTAAGTAATGCAATGCTAATCAACATAGAATTTATCACTGTATAGAATACTCAAAAAAAATAAAGATTTTGCTCCGTTCTGTGAAACCACGTCAGCTCACAAAAGGAATTTATTTCAAACAGTCGACTGATGTTATGAAATGAATTTGGAGCAAAAACATGTCATTAAATGTTCTCTTTGTCGGACAACAAGTTTGAAAATAGGCTCAAACCCATGCACGAGTGCTACTGTGGTAAATTTATTGATCACACAGACCGATTTTTTTGTGCGTTTGATGTCGCAGTAGAACAGGTGAGTCATCCGTAAATATGGCGTGTTCTGCTCAAAGCAGCGCTGTGCAGACCGATCTCTGTTTTGACAAGTACCACGAGAGCGATTCAAAAGCTTAAGAGTCGTCTGCTCTCCAATCTGATGTCTTTGATTTCATACGCTGATCGGTCTGCGCAGCGCAGATGCATCTCGAACAAGCCTAATTAGAAACTTAATTGACAACCTCGCGGCCGTGGGGCCCTCCCCTTAAGGCGGGGCCCCAGGCGACCGCCTGTACCGCCTATTGGACGGGCCGCGGCACTGAATGAAACGGTCGTACAAAAACCTCTATTCCACTCGAGTGAACACAAACTCCAGCAGAGAGAGAAACAACACTTCAACACACTGATAGTAGAAACACCTCAGCTGTTAATGACACTCAGTCATTTAGTTTTAGTTAATAGATTTTTTTAAAAAGGAATAACAAAACACTTTTGCACAAAATACTTTTGAAATGTATGTCATTGCTTGAAGAACAATGTACTTTTCATAACCAGATGAAGTTTTGTTCTCTCATTTTCAATAGACATAATTCAGTTTGACTTTATATCCTATAGTTCTCATTTATTCTGTTGTCATGTGCTGATATAACACTTTTTAAAGAAATATATTTGATGATCTGTGACCTCTGAGGTGACCTTTGACCTCTTTTGTTCTTCATTTGCAGCTCAATCCTCTTGGATCACAAAAAAAATACAGATGAATCAAACATTTCTCGTGCACACTAATCAATCTTTAGTAAAATTGTCTTTCATTAAATTCTTTAGGAGGTTTCTCGCATGCTCATCACACGGTTATAAAATCTGCCATTCTGTGCCGGAGCAAGAGCACCGATCAACAGCAACAACAACATACAAACAGAGGTGGGTAGTAACGAGTTACATTTACTTCGTTACATTTACTTGAGTAAATTTTTTGGGTAACTAATACTTTTAGAGTATATTTAAAAATGAGTACTTTTACTCTTAATCAAGTACATTTTTAGTGAAAAAACGGTACTTTTACTTCGTTACTGTGGGCGACGCTCCTCTCGTTACCTTAATGTAATACAAGTTAAAAATCCTTCAATTTATTCCAAACGCGCCGTCTACTTTTTTCTGGGAAATTAGCGATGCCCGTTCGCAAATGATTCATTCTTTTGAGTCAATTCTGTTCGAAGGCTTGATCAAACCAGTTGGCAAACCAGTGAATTGATTCGCGAATCAGTTTGAATGATTCGTTCAGTTCTGCCGCACAAGCTGAGTCTGAAGCGGTTCTCACTCAGAGTTGTAACAGAAAGTTTAAGAACATCAAGAGCGTTGAAGACGTGGATTTGGATCTACAGTCAATTGAAAGCAAGTCTGCAAAGGCTATGGTTTGCTAGCTAAGAAGATCTTTATTAGATGAACACCGCTTGTGCTGTCGGTTCCACAGGTAGAGATTCGATTACAGTACACGATACTATTATGACATTACCAGTTTGTTGTACATGTACCTTACACATTAAATACAATGTATAATTTATTCATTAAATAAGCCGTCACAGAGTATGAAATGAACACCCGCCAAACCCGCGTTAGTTCCAGGAGGAATGCCTTTGCCTAGACACAATTAATATTGATATTTTCACAATATTTACGCTTGCAGAAATAAAGGCTACATTTGTTTACATTTAGCAGAACAGACGGAAGAAGATCCGTCAATGTGTATTTGTTTCGTTATGTTCAGATGTTCAGTAGCGGTCATGTGAGGAGTTTTCACTCTTCTCCGTGTCAGAGGTTATAAACATATACATTTATAATACATAATTAATATACTTTAAAATATAATTTAATTCAATTCAGTGATGCAAATCAGAATTTTTAACAGCTGTTACTCCAGTTTTCAGAGTCATATGATCCCTCAGAAATCATTCAGATATATTGATTTATTATCAGTGTTGTTGAAAAAAAAAAACAGCATCTGCTGGTTAGGTATGTTTTGAAGCTGGGATGATGGTTTATGCTGGTCCTTAGCTGGTTTAAGCTGGTCATGTGCTGGTCATGCACATGTCCAGCTTAAACCAGTTAAGGATCAGCATAAACCAGCAAAAGACCAGCTTAAATCAGCTCAAACCAGCATCCCATGCTTCAAAACATACCTTACCAGCAAAAGCTGTTTTTTTTTCAACAGGGAACAGTTTTGCTGCTTAATATTTTTTGGAAGCTGTGACATTTTGTTCAGGATTCTTTTATGAATAGAGAGCTATAAAAGAACAGCATTGATAATAAATCAGGCTGATAAAAATTCTGATTTGCATCACTGAAATAAATTACATAAAAAAAAAAAAAAAGTATTTTGAATGGCAGTGTGTGTGTGTGTGTATATATATATATAGAGAGAGAGAGAGAGAGAGAGAGAGATAGAGAGATATAGATATTTAGATAAAATTTATATATCTAAATAAAAATAGACTATTTTCAGTATATGATCCAAAGTAACTAGTAACTAACTACTTGAGTAGTTTTTTTATCCGATACTTTTTTACTCTTACTCAAGTAATTATTCAGACTATTACTTTTACTTTTACTTGAGTAAATATTTCTTCAAGTACTTTTACTTGAGTACAGTTTTTGGGTACTCTACCCACCTCTGCATACAAACTGTGTGTATATGCAACTTGTACTGTTGGTGAGTGCACTGTGTGACTACATTGTTCAAGAAGTTCAGTAAACTCATGGAAAAGATCCTCTTGTAGTGACTCATTTACACATCGGCCAGCACATTAAAACAAAACCAATTGCATGGATGACATAACATTAGTTAATATGTAAAATCAAAATACTACAATATGGGTTTGTTAGCAGGGTCATTCCTGGGATTCGGTAATATTTCTGTCCCCACAGTTTCTAAACAAACGCTATTCTCCATAATGGTGACAAATATACTTTTCAATAAAACCAGCATCTGAACCTCTGTATTTCTCAGTGAGAGCTTCTCTAGTAATAAGTGATGCTGTTTGTGGAGTTGTTTAATCCTCCTCTGCTGAGATCTTCAGAGATTTAATTTCTTTTATTTGCAGTTGTTTTGCAGTCTGCACTGAAAAAAATGACTCATTGGATTTACTCAATTTTTTTAAGGTAAGTGGTTGCAATCAATTTATTTTAGCTAAAATCAACTAAATTTGTTTATTTAAATGTAGCTAAAATAAATTGATTGCAACCACTTACCTTAAAAAAAAAGAGTAAATCCAATGAGTCATTTTTTTCAGTGTGTGGCTGGAAGTCAATAGTAGCTGTTGTGTTTCTGCTCGTCTCTTTTTTTCTTAAGCAGGTGTTCGTCACTAATGCTCAATCAGTACTAGATTAATCACTTAATTATCTAATGAACTGCAGTGCTGCTTCAGTCTTATTTTAACACTCTGTAGTATGCATACTGAGCAGTGTTCATTTCATTGTTTCATCTGGGCTGACCCATGTGGGGCCCTCATGGAAACTGAGGACAAAACTGGCTGGACCCCAGTTAGATACCCCAGGTGCCACCCATCTGGGCCCCACATAAGTCTGCTGGCTCGGCAGTTTGGTTCCTCCACCGAAAGTCCTCCACAGTGATACAATCTAATGAAACACTCGTACAAAAACCTCTATTTCACTCGAGTGAACACAAACTCCAGCAGAGAGAGAAACAACACTTCAATACACTGATAGTAGAAACACCTCGGCTGTGACAACATTTTTGTTTTGGAAAAATGCTTTTAAAAAAATAAAAATGAAACTTTCAAATAAAATACCTTTAAAATGTGCTGATATAACAATTTTAAAGATATATATTTAATGACCTTTGACCTCTTTTATCATGGATGATGTAGTATTTCTCATAATAATGCTTCTGTTTTTCATATGCAGCTCAATCATCATGAATCCAAAAAAAAAAAGAAGAAAAAAAAACCTACAGATGAATTAAAAATATCTTATGCACACTAATTGATCTTCAGTAAAACTGACTTTCATTAATTTGCTGAACAGTTACCAACAAAAATACAATGCAGCTCCAGGAGTACCACTGTTTCCTTACAGCATGAAGGTCACGGACCAGTAAATTAGATATTTCAAAAAGCTTTTTTTTTTTTTTTTTTTTTTTTGGTGAAAACTTTACTTTTGAAACCTCTGGCCCTGGATTCAACAATAGTTACACAATAATAATAATCACACTTTATTTTAAGGTCCAGTTCTCGCTATTAACAAACCATGCGACTTTTGCCTAAACAAACTTCCTAATTTCCTGCTTATTAATTGTTAGTAAGGTAGATGTTAAAAACAGGCATGCTAATAAGCAACTATTTAATAGTGAGAATTGGTCCCTATACTAAAGTGTTACAAAATAACATTAGTGAAAATTTTAAATCAAATATACTATAATATGGTTTTGTTGGCAGCACAAGTTGTTGTAAATCCTGCCCACTTCTTTGCATCGTCAGCACATGCTTCAGTGCTCTGAGAGTGTTTATAGTGCTGTGAGTTTAACACTTCATGACTGAGAGCAGAACACAACACAATCTTCATCATCACACAAGACAAAACAACTACAATGACCAACATCATCATCCTCATCTGGACTCTCACACTGTTTGCACAAGGTTTGTAGCAAAACGTTCATAAAGACAATTCTTTTAAAATGTGAAATATACATCATTTTTAATTCTTATCCTTTGTTCCTTTCTTTCAGAGTGTAGAGGACAGATCACTGTAACTCAGAGTCCATCATTAATAACAGCAGCTCAAGGACAAGAAGTCAGAATAAACTGTAAAACCAGCAGTAGAGTGAGGGGTGGTGATGAGTTACACTGGTACTTACAGAAACCTGGAGAAGCTCCTAAACTCCTCATATATACTGCATCAAACCTTTACACTGGAACTCCATCTAGATTCAGTGGCAGTGGATCTGACAGTGATTTCACTCTGACCATCAGTGGAGTCCAGACTGAAGATACAGGAGATTATTACTGTCAGAGTGAACACTACATCAACAGTAAATATGTGTACACACAGTGATAAAGAGTCGTACAAAAACCTCCGTCAGTCAGAGTCACAGTGACTGCACTGATACAGCTGAGAGATACTGCAGCTGCTGATGGATGTGAATCATCTCAATCACTCTTAGATCATTATATTACAATGCAGTACAATACAATATATCACAATATATTACACTTTGATCTGATAATGAAATTAATCTGTACTGATTAGGTTAATCGCTATAATGGCTGAACAAAAAAGCCTTAACTCTCAACATCTCAAAAAATCATTCACTGTCCACAGCATTGCAGTCAAAAACTGAATTAACCTTTATTACATTTTAAAATAAAACCAATTCTCACTATTAATTAGCATGGATGTTACTATTGGCTCTTCGTTGGTACTTATAAAGCACATTTTAATGCCTTATTCTGCATGACCATATATTACATCCCTTTATCCTACCCCAGAACTATTAATAAGCAGCAAATTAAGAGTTTAATCAGGCAAATGTCATATTTAATAGTTAGTTAATTGTGAGAATTGGACCTTCAAATAAAGTTTTCTCTGACTTGTACAAAGTTAATTTTGACCTGTGTTGTGGTTAGTTTAACCTCTATAGAGGATGAACAAAATAAAGTCTTCATGCTGAACATCCCAAAATATCATCCATTGTCAACAGAGTTGCAGTCAAAAACTGAATTAACTGAATTATTATATTTAAAAATTAAAATACAAATAATCAAAACACGTATATGGTGCCTGTGCAGCAGCACGTCAAGCTGTGAGGTCAAAAACACATTTTGTTAAATAAATAAAAACTCTACATTTCAAAATGCTGAATACCTTTTTTCTACATATACTAACTCTATTAAAACACAGCAAACATGATTCAAAATCAAGTCATTCGGTCAAAACATTGGCACTGGTTTTCTGTCCAATACGAACATAGAGTCAATCATAGTGCATAGACTGTCAAAATGATAACAATTAATGGCATTACAAAAACTGCATTACTTGTCATGTCTCTGTTCTACCTGCATATAATAGACAATATAAAAATCCATAATTTTTTTTTTTTTTTCATTTTTACATTGTGTTCATTCTTGGCAACATACTATCTAAAACTGAATGAGTCATTACTTTATAGAATGTACAATAGAACAAATAGGGTCCCCTATGTAGAAATTCAACTGGAACCTTGAACCTTCCCGTGGGTGAGTGTTGGATGTGGATGGTGTCCTCATGGTAGCTGATGTCAGGGATCAACAAAAATTCCAACATACATGACCTTTGGTTACTATGCAAGCTTGTTTCTGTCACAGAATAAAAAACATAAAAACAGTAATTGTGACCTTTTTATCTCACAATTCAGACCTATATTGTAATTGTGAGTTTACATCTTACAATCCAGACTTCATCAAAATACTGTAAATTCACAATTGGAAGAAAAAAGTCAGAATTCTGAGATAAAGTCACAATTACCCTTTACCCTTTATATTCTATGACAGAAATAAGCCTTCATAGGTTCCACATGTGTAATGAGAAAAAACAAACAAACAAACAAACAAACATAAAGACTGCACAGTCTAACACACATTCTCACTCCTTTCTCTTACCTCTTCTCCCTTTTTCTGATCCAACTATTCCTCTCCCTCTCCCAGGCATTATTTTCTCTCTCTCTCTGATTCTTTGTGTTGTTCTGCATCCACAAAACCAGTTCAAAGAGGTCTTTTTTACTCTGTGTTGTTGATTTAATGGAAAGAGCTTCAACACCTGACTATTCCTCCAGCTGAGACTGGAATCAGCTATTTCTAAATATTTCAGTGATCTGTTACTTACAGTAAAAGTGCTTATCAGTTGTTACAATATTTTATATACAGATATTCTTTCAATACTTTTGAGCTGCTGTTGTAGCAGAAGCTTTATAATATATTTAAGGTTTGGAACATTAGGTCTTCAATTCTGACATGCTGTGTTTAAGCATCTGTAAATGAGACTAAAAAGATCCATGATTTTGGTTTTGGGTAAGCTTGTATGAAAAGAAAATGTAAGCAGTTTAGAAACATGGTAATTGACTGCATATTTTGTGAAAAGAACATGAATTGTGTTAATGGTATGGTCACAACAGACGAATGTTGTGCTAATTGTGTTTAGAGTTTTGAAAATATGACAACAGATTGGACAAAAGAATGTTAGCAATTGAAAAAAAAAAACTGTAGTATTCAACTATTTTGTTTCCTCTAATGATAGATTGGATGATAAAACATTATTTTGCACATACATCTTCCCTTATATGTAGTGTATATGAGATATGATAGAGATATTAACACAAGTTGTTGTAAATCCTGCCCACTTCTTTGCATCGTCAGCACATGCTTCAGTGCTCTGAGAGTGTTTATAGTGCTGTGAGTTTAACACTTCATGACTGAGAGCAGAACAGAACACAATCTTCATCATCACACAAGACAAAACAACAACAATGAACAACATCATCATCCTCATCTGGACCATTGCAGCTTTTATTTATGGTAGAATGATCATTTTTGACAGTAATATTATGCTGTTGTTGTTTTATAGCATTTTAATATGCCAATATTGTACTATAAGTGAGATTTACATATGTATTGCTTTTCTTTAGAATCCAGAGGAATCACTGTGACTCAGCCTAAAGTTAAAACTGTCCAGCTCGGTGAAAGAGCTACAATAGAGTGTAGTCTGGATGTAGGACTAACCTCTAATGATTTGGCCTGGTATTAACAGAAACCTGGAGAAGCTCCTAAACTCCTCATTTATTATATAAACAGCCTCCAGTCAGGAACTCCATCTAGATTCAGTGGCAGTGGATCAAACTATGGAAGTGATTTCACTCTGACCATCAGTGGAGTCCAGACTGAAGATACAGGAGATTATTACTGTCTGAGTGCACACTATATCAGTGGTAGCTGGGTGTTCACACAGTGATAAAGAGTCGTACAAAAACCTCCGTCAGTCAGAGTCACAGTGACTGCACTGATACAGCTGAGAGATACTGCAGCTGCTGATGCTCATCTCAATCACTCTCGTCTGTAAATCTCTATTGCAATGCAGAACACTATCTATCTATTTGCCCAACATTACAAGTAAATATTAAAATATGTAGGGTGAGCAAAATAATCCAATGTAGTATAAATCACACAAATCTAGATTACTTAAAAGACTTTTACTCAAACAGTGTGCAAAAGTCTTATTTAGTGCTGCTGCACTAATTGGCATTACTAGTTCCTGAAGGGATTAATTAACGATCCTATTTTAACAGAGGTTTAGATGTTGATATTTCATTTGATGTCACCATTGTGGTGGGCAGTGTTTGCTTTAGTTGGGATCTTGATCCTCATGCTTGTGTTAGTTTTTCTTTGACTGCAGTAGCTGTGTTTGTGAAATACTATTGTTGTACCAGAGAGAGCTGAAATCAAGTGTTAACATCTTTCTGTTAATGATGACAAAATCATAACAAAATGAACATCTGATGTTTTGTTTTTAACTGTGTTCATTTATGGGTATAAAAGCGTGTACACAAAATATTTTGAGAAAATGCATAATTTAGTCACTCACAGACATCAAGATTTTGCACATGAATCACAACAATCAAAACAAAAAACCTTGGGAATTAAGGATGAGTCTGTACTATGAAGCCACCCATCATGTATTGCAGAATGAAGGTTTTTTTTTTTTTTTTTTTTTTTTGGTCGTCACCGTTGTTGTGATTCATGTGCAAAATCTTGATGTCTGTGTGTGACTACGTAAAGACTTTATTCAAAATGTCTCAAGCACATGCGTTTTGTCCATCTTCAGAATAAGTAGCATTTCAGTTGCCTATGAAAGCTAAATACAAAACCACAACATCAGATGCTCATTTTGTGAAGACTTTATCATCATCAAAAAGTAGCTGATAACACCTGATCTCACTGCAAGACACAATAACAGCAGCTAAAAAAACTAACACAAGAAGCATGAGGACCAAGATCCCAGCTAAAGCAAACACTGTCCATCACAATGGTGACCTCAAATGAAACAAATATCAACATCTAAACCTCTGTTAATTCTCAATAAGAGCTTCTCTAGACGTCTGACAGATATAACGTCAGTCTGGTTAGTAATGAGTGAAGCTGGTGATGCTGTTTATGGAGATGTTTGATCCTCCTCTGCTGAGATCTTCAGAGATTATATGTCTTTGATTTGCTGTTGATTTTACCAAATGCTCAATCATTAGTTATTTGATCATTTAATTATCTCATAAACTCCAACACTGTTTCTTTTATTTTCATGATTTTTGGATGAACACAGTGTCTGTGAGTTGCTTTGCAATTACAAATGGACATTACATTGAAATAACATGAGTTTAAATCTAATTCATCCTGAGAGTGTTTATTTGGTACAGAAACAGGACAAATGAAGTCTAAATGAACCTTAAATGATGTTAAAAATAGGTTTACTGACCACATTTGAACTAGTTTTTAACCTTGTATGGAGGTTTACTGAACGTCTATATCAGACGTGCAGAACACATAAAAAAAAAAAAAAAAAACGTCATAAAAACTTTCATTCTGGCTCCTCAGTGGACATCTTTTCAACGTGTGCAAAGACTTCAAAAAGACGTCCTTTGGATCTAACTTTGCCCAGTGGGTAGCTGATGTCTCTTAACTCTTCTTCACTTTTCATCTGGGAAGAAACTCCCGATCACCACTGAGTCAGAACATCTTTGGAATTCATCACTCTTCAACCCGGAAGAACGTGATCGCAAGTCCAAAAACCTTGAAACCATCAAGACTTTTCATCCGAGACCGTCACGACAAAGGAAGTGCAAGTATAGTACATTTAAATAAACGAAACAGAGGTTTAGTATAAGTTATAGACCCCGTTATAAACGGCGCTGATGGTTTTACTCAGGTGGTTAAATGACTTTTTCCATAACTGCATTAATCACTTAATTATCTAATGAACTGCAGTGCTGCTTCAGTCTTATTTTTAACACTCTGTAGTATGCATACTGAGCAGTGTTCATTTCATTGTTTCATCTGGGCTGACCCATGTGGGGCCCGCATGGAAACTGAGGACAAAACTGGCTGGGCCCCAGTTAGATAGCCCAGGTGCCACCCATCTGGGGCCCACATAAGTCTGCTGGCTGGGCAGTTTAGTTCCTCCACCGAAAGTCCACCACAGTGATACAATCTAATGAAACGCTCGTACAAAAACCTCTATTTCACTCGAGTGAACACAAACTCCAGCAGAGAGAGAAAACACACTGATAGTAGAAACACCTCTGCTGTGACCACTTTAGTATTGGAAAAATGCTTTTAAAACAATAAAAATGAAACTTTCACATAAAATACCTTCAAAATGTGCTGATAAAACAATTTTTAAAGATATATATTTAATGACCTTTGACCTCTTTTTTCATGGATGATGTAGTGTTTCTCATAATAATGCTTCTGTTCTTCATATGGAGCTCAATCATCATGAATCCAAAAAAAGAAGAAAAAAATATATATAAAACCTACAGATGAATTAAAAATATCTCATGCACACTAATTGATCTTCAGTAAGACTGACTTTCATTAATTTGCTGAACATTTACCAACAAAAATACAATGCAGCTCCAGGAGTACCACTGTTTCCTTACAGCATGAAGGTCACTGGTTTGAGTCACTGTCCAGTAAATTAGATATTTCAAAAATATATATATATATATATTTTTTAAACTTTACTTTTGAAACCTCTGGCCCTGGATTCAACAATAGTTACTGAAAAATAATGATCACACTTTATTTTAAGGTCCAGTTCTAACTATTAACAAACCAATATGTTAAAAATAGGCATGCTAATAAGCAACTATTTAATATTGAGAATTGGTACCTATACTAAAGTGTTACAAAATAATATTAGTGAAAATTTTAAATCAAATATACTATGGTCAGTCAGAGTCACAGTGACGGCACTGATACAGCTGAGAGATACTGCAGCTGCTGATAAGAGGCAGATGACACAAACAATGCAATGCCAATAATGTTAAATTACAAATCTTCTAATAACATTAAATATTAATTTATTTACTAAATATAGCAAACATATTTGTTGTATGTTCTGTAGCTTATTTTATTTTAAATAACAGTTAGTGCTCAGCCAATTCAGTCTTTGTGTCACTCAGAGTATGAGAACGGAGTGGAAACCGAGGCAGAGATTTATAATTTTGATTTTTGATTGCAGACCAATTGTGTTTTCTGTCTCATAATTGTTCACTGATTGATCAGAGTGGTTTCTTTCACCAGTGAAAAGAAATGCAAATTTAACTAGATTTTGTCTGCAAGGTTAGTCTGTAGACATTTTTGGCTTATAGAAATGTTATATTTTGCAATATCACACTCACAGCCCAATCTCATGACAATTTGTACATATTTTATGAGGTGGCTAATTGTACGATCTCACTCGTACAGTTTCACACGATTTTTGCCAAATCATACTCATTTTACGAGTTTCACAATTCGTATGACTTTGTACGAATGACCTACACCTAACCCTGCCCCTAAACCTACCCGTCACTGGGGTTTAGACAAATCATACAAAATCGTACAAGTGAGGTCATACAAATTCGTACAAATTAGCCACCTCGTAAAATACGTACGAATTGGTCATGAGATAGTGTTGGTTATGCTGTGGCTTCATGTCTATGGTACAGTCTGTGCTGATATTCAGTACAACTCCACTTTTTGTCATGCACAGCAAAATCCCCGGTGTCAAATTAACACTACTGGGTGTATATACACTCTCAAAAAGGATGTGTTAAATAATAACACATTTTTTGTGTTATGGCCATTTTAACACATTTTGTGTAATTTTAAGTTGATCATGTGTAAAAAGAAAGAGAGAGAGAGAGAAACAACACAATGTGTCCAACACAATATGTGTTAACTATCATCCAATCACATTGCTGCCTGCATCACTCCACAAGCTGTTAACCAAATTCATGCCTCTTTTTCATTGGTGGATGATGTGGATGCACTCATGTCAGGTAAATGGATTTCGCCGCTAGAAATATAATGTTCCCAGAGCATTCTCAGAGCGTCCCGCTATGGCAAGCCGCTTTAGCATTTAAAACTGTGTTTTGACTATCCATAAATATAATTCAGATAGTCACAATTGTAATTCGGTTAGTCATAATTATAATTCGACTAGTCACAATGACAATTAGAGATATCTGCAATTGTAATTGCACTAGTAAGAAATCGAATTAGAGATATCTCTAAATACTTTATGACTAGTCAAAACTCAATTTAAGATATCTGTAATGACTTTAGAGATATCTTCAATAGCGCGTCATACATCCGCAAATGTAATTAGAGATATCTCTAATTCAATTTCGACTAGTCACAATTGTAGTTTAAGATATCTGAATTACAATTGCTCCTAGTCGAATTGTCATTGTGTGACGTCAGAATAAATTTACTCAGCTCCTCCCCGCCTACTCTGCTGACTGCTAACAACATAATAAAATTCTGCTTTTGTTGTCACGGAGAGATAAGATACTGGATGAAGTGCTTCATGGATTATTAAATAAATCTGGATGCAGCCTTATGTGGTAAAAGGTCTCCAGTGTGCATGTATGTATAGCGCTGTGATTTTAAATGTTGCAAAACGGACCAAATGCAGTGTAATGTTCAATAAAGTCAGAAAACTGCAAACTGCTCCTCTGAATTCGTTTACGGAGTGTCTATTTACACTAAGTGCAAATAGGCGACCTTGTTACAGTATCCAGCTACCAACATGTGATTAGTGGAGTAGTGGTTACGGTGTCTGCTTTTTGACGCGATCGACCCGAGTTCGTGTCCGCCTTTTGCCGAACATTTTCTCTACCTTTTCAAATCTCATATCGTATCGGAAAGATAAAAATTAAGGATATAATTCAAAAGTTGAAAAGAAATATTGGGTAGGGTTATAGGTGTAAGGAGGGCTTTGTTGTCCCAAGGTGGCATCCATTTAAAAATTTGAATTCTAATTCTAATTTACATTCAATACGTTATTATTGCCTACTGTTTTATAATGTACTACAATACTGAGGTGCAGATAATTGCCACTATTTGAAATAAGTAGTAGAAATAGCAGAAAATCTTGCTATTTTAACATAGTGTACATATAATCTATAGCTATTTGCACTTAGTGTAAATAGAATCTAATTACTATTTACACTTAGTGTAAATAGCATCTATTGCTATTTGCACTTAGTGTAAATATAATTTAATTGCTATTTACACTTAGTGCAAATAGCCGCTGCCTAAAAGAATACATTGGCGCTGATCACTGAACACAGCAGAATATCATCATCATGGATCTCTTGTTATAATACAATACAATACTCCCACCTTGTGGGCTATTTCATATGGAAGCTTGTTTCCGCCACTAACTAACTAACTAACTAAATAAATAAATAAATAAATGAATAAATAGCAACTTTTTATCTCACAATTATAAAATTTATAACTCGCATTGTTTATATCTCGAAATTCTGAGAAAAAAAGTCAGAATGAATGGTAAGATAAAAATCTGCAAATTACCTTTAGTTTTCATTCCATGGTGGAAACAAGCTGCCATATGACACAAGGGAACCTGAATTCATACACAACGTAATGTAACATACTAATAAATGTCATCAATGCCATATAAACTTTTATTAAATTGTAATCTTTTTTAAAATCAGCCTTCACCTTTCTTGACTGCATCTGATTTACTACTACTATTTTTTTTTTTTTTGTATAATTCCATTGTTTTTCATTATGTCTAAATATATAATAAATAAATGGCAGTGGCTATTTGCACTGTGTAAATAGCTATAGATTCTATATACACTATGTTAAAATAGCAAGATTTTCTGCTATTTCTACTACTTATTTCAAATAGTGGCAATTATCTGCACCTCAGTATTGTAGTACATTATAAAACAGTAGGCAATAATAACGTATTGAGTGTGATTTATAATTTGAATTCAAATTTTTAAATGGATGCCACCTTATTAGGACAATAAAGCCCTCCCTACACCTACCCTAACCCTACCCAATATTTCTTTTAAACTTTTGTATTATTTCCTTAATTTTTATTGAAAAGAAATGCCTTTCCGAAATGATATGAGATTTGAAAAGGGAGAAAAAATGTTCGGCAAAAGGTGGTCGCGAACTCGATCGCGTCAAAATGCACGTGCTGTAACCGCTACTCTACTAACAACCATATGCTGGTTTGGCGTCGTTTTGTAGTGTTGACAATCCCAAACACACGTTGGTTGGCGGATAGTGTAAATAGTCTCTGCCAACAAGGCGAACTATTTGCACTTAGTGTACATAGACACTCCGATTCTTTTAACTTTATATCAAATGTTGCGGCGGCTGACACGAGGCTTATACATGTGTTCATTTGGAAAGGCTAACAAAATTTAATCCACAGCACACACGTCTCAACATTACCATATAAAACAGGACAAAAGCCTATTTAAGTCCTCTCTGTATAGCCTACCACTTTTACACATGCTCTAGCCACATTTTTATTTCCATACTTTTCAATTACTTCGGTATAAAACACTTTAAAATCACCCAGAGACACAGGACCTTTATTATACAACTCTTAGACAAAACAGCAGATGACAACAGTTTCCAAGCTACGATTGGTTAAATAAAATGTTTAAGGTGGGGCTCAACAAAGGTGTATTTGCACGCACATTGTAGATATCTCTAAAGGAATTTTGACTAGTCAGATTGTTAATTGGAGATATCTGCATTGCAATTTCGCCTAGTCACAAAGCTTAATGCAGATATCTCCAAATAAGTTCTTCCTAGTCACAAATCAGATTGAGATATCCGTAATTGAATTGCAGATATCTTTAAATGGGTTTCGACTAGTCGTAATTCCAATTGAAGATATCTTTAAATATGATTTGTCTAGTCAAAATTCCAATTCAAGATATCTACAATTGTAATTTGACTAGTCATAAATGAATTGCAGATATCTTCAAATGTATTTCGGATATCTTTAAAAATTTTGAATTAGAGATATCTCTAATTATATTTTGACTAGTCGAATCATATTTAAAGATATCTCGAATTGGGATTAAGACTAGTCAAAACTCATTTGAAGATATCTTGAATTGGAATTACGACTAGTCAAAACTCATTTGAAGATATCTGGAAATATTTTTCAATGGAAGTCAATGGAAGATTATGACTAGTCGTAATTGCATTGTAGATATCTGGAATGTGTATTATGACTAGTCATAATTGCAATATAGATATCTGGAATTACAATTGTGACTATCCAAAATTATATTTATGGATAGTCAAAAAAATGTTTTAAATGCTAAAACGGCTTGCCATATTATGGCCATATCCCGCCGGTGTCAATGATGTTCCCAGAATGTTTCCCGAGATGCTCATGATGTGGAGCTCTTTAACTGTTGGGGGATGTTATCTGGAGGACCTTCAGGGATTAACACTGCTCAGAGTGTATTTGGTCCCACAATACAGTGTTAAAGTAACACTGAAGCAGAGTTGAACTTAATGAGAATGTTAATAAGCAGAATTACTGAAGGAAAGAGAAACAGAAAAACAGAGCGAGACAAACAGAAACACAACTACAACTGACTTAGTCACAGACTTAGAGGAAATCAACTGAAATAAAACATTAAATATCACAAGGATTAAACCACTCCACAAACAGCACCACCAGTTTGACTTTATTTATGTCATACAAAAGTGCTTAATGAGAATTAACAGAGATTTAGATGTTTCATTTCACAAAACGTGACCATCACTGTGGTCAGTGATTGTTTTAGTTGGGCTCTTCACCCTTAAATTTATAAAATTATGATTTCCTTTTGTTTTACAGCTATAGTTTTGTTTCACATTACTGTAGCAAAGAAAACTTGAATTTTAACAGCGTTTGTACAACTAAAACAATTGTGCACAAGCAACTTTTGTTTATGGCACACATTGGGATGAAGAATCTGCATATGAATCTCAACAATGGTGACAATCAACAAAATATTCAGATAAACATCTTTGAGCATCACAAAGCAAGCTACTATAAAGTCACATCATAATAGCAACAATTAAAGCAAATAAGAATAAAAGAAAATACTAGGACAATCCAGTTGCATAATTTATTCATGTTGCAATGCATGCTGGGAGCCATGAATGAGTTTTGATTGGTGCACCCAGAATGCACTGCAGCATGAAGCTTTTGGTTTTATGTCACCATCACTGAGATTCAAGTCAAGTCAAGTCAAGTCAAGTCGAGCTTTATTGTCATTCTGCTACATGTGTGGATATATAGTGATATGAAATGTTGTGTCTTGCAAGACCACAGTGCTACATACCAGTTAAACATACAACATTGCAAATATAGGAAAAGCAATAGAGCTATATGTTACACACATTAAGTCCACACGTGTGTTTTTGAAGATATAAGGTCTGTTTATTTCAAGAACACTTCTAACACAGAGTTACACTCTGGGGAACATCAACAACACAACCTTATCCACCCGTCTCACGATTACTCTCCTTGGTTTTTTCTTAATCTCGCGATTCTACACATCTGTCTTCTACAGATCTCGTCTGCCAAGTTTCAGCTTAAAAGTCACAGACAGACTTTATACATACATACTATTGTGCAGATAGAGCATGAAGAGAACTGAAATATTAAATATAAATCACAAGACCTAAAAGAATGCAGAAAAATTTAATAACTGTGTAATTGTTTCAACACACTGACTTTGAATCCAATAATAAACTTGTGGGGGGTGGGACTTGTCCCTTACACTCTCCCCTCCAAAATTGATGTCGTCTCGACATCCCCTGTCTCATCATCATGTCCCAGACATCTCTAAGTCGTTGAGCTACAGGAGTCAGCTATAGTAAATACTACTTAAGGATACAATGATGGCTTATGCCAAAAATCACATTAACAAATACCTCCCATGTTATTGCTATGTTTCTGTAGCTGGCATCATTGTGCACCATGAAAGCAGCTACATTCGCCATTATCAATACGGACGCTGTATCCTTCTGCAGGTCTCTTGTACCATTCGCTCAAACAAAACCTATTAGACACATCACCGGCTTCGGATTCTTGTCATCACACTTCACAGTTCCCCATTGCCTTTTTTTCGTCTATCATTATCATATCTGATTGAACAGGGTCAATGGAAAATACAACTTATCCATAACAACGTTAACAAATCTGTAACTGAAAGTGTGCTATCCACTAAATAAAGGTCAACATTTTAAACTAATCGGAGTCTGTGCAATTTTTTTTTTTTTTTTTTTTTTTTTTTTTTTTTTTTTTTAAATATATGTATACCTATGTGTGTATATGAGTCTATGTACTACTCTAACGTGGGTTCTCCTAGGGTATGGTACGTAAATGTCTGTTTGTGTTTTCGTTTTCTTAAAGGATATAATCTCTGTGGTAGTACAGGTTCTGGCCTTTGGATTCCACTTCCCTCCCGCTCAGGGGCGGCTCCATCATCGGATTCAGTACTCAACTCTACTGGTCCTTCATCAGGTGTCGCTAGTCCCTCCGCCTCTGAAGACTCTACTTCCCCATTGCCACACCTTGTGTTCACTTCCTTCACATGCTGAGGAACGACCTCTTCCCTGTCCCCTTCCACCATCGCCGTGGATCGGCCATCCTCTTTTACTGACTCCTGTGTCACTTGTGGATAGCATTCTTCAGCCTCCAGCTGCAGCTGTTCTTTCCGCTGGGCTGGTTTGAATGGTCTGCAGAATCCTGTCCATTCGCTCTCATCCTCAGAGCTACTTTCCCTTGCTTGCTGCTCAGAATTTGATTTGCTTTGTTTTCCTTTGACCTTCTTTCTCAGAGTTGTTGTGGTTTGTTCAACCGGCAGGAATTCACAAGGCAGGAGCATGTTACGATGAAGGACTCTGATTCGCCCTTGTCCAGTTTCAGGCTGCACCTCATAGACTGGACATTCTGTTCTTTTTTTATGGACCACATAGACCTGTTCCTCCCAATAGGATCTAATTTTTCCTGGGCCCCCTCTTTCGCTCATGTTCCTGACCAGAACTCTACAGCCAGGCTGTAACTCCGCTCCATGGGTCTTTCTGTCGTACCTGTCCTTGGCTCTCCCGCTGGCCATGCTCGCCGATTCCGAAGCCAGCTTATATGCCTGATCCATTCGTTTTCTCCAGCTTTCTGCATACTCCTGATGAGATGAGGACTGGTCTCTGGGGCTGAGGTTGAACATGATATCAATAGGGAGCCTAGGATGACGTCCAAACAGCAGGAAGTAAGGAGCAAATCCTGTTGCCTCATTACGTGTGCAATTATATGCATGCACTACTTGTGCCAGGGAGTTCTTCCAATCCATCTTTTCCCTGTCAGTCAGATTCCGCAACATGGACAAGAGCGTTCTATTAAATCGCTCCACCTGACCATTCCCCTGCGGGTGGTAAGGTGTTGTTCTGGAGCCTTTAATACCACTATACTGTTGAAGTTGTGCGAACAACTGGTTGTCAAACTCCTTCCCCTGGTCATGGTGCAATCTTATGGGGAAACCAAATTTCAACACAAAATCCCCGAAGATCTTTTGAGCTGCTGTCTTAGCTGACTTGTTGAGGCATGCATAGGCTTGAGCAAAGCGAGTAAAATGGTCCATAATGACCAAAATATATTCATACCCGCCTCTGCATCTCTCCAGATGAAGAAAGTCAACTGAAACCAGTTCAAAGGGGTGAGTTGTTTCAATATTGGTGAGTGGTGCTCGGTTTGGCTTGTTGGGGCGTTTTGTCTTGAGACAGCGACATACTCGTAAGACATGATGTTCTACGTCCCTCTGCATATGTGGCCAGTAAAATCTGTCTCGCATAAGGTGGAGTGTCCGCTCTACACCGAGGTGACCCATATTTTCGTGCAACTCTTTGAAGGCCAGCCCATGGAATTTCTTGGGCAGCACCAGCTGTAATAAGGTTGCGGTTTTCCTGTAGAGTACCCCATGCTCATCCAGTATCAACCTTTTTCTCTCCCGCATCAGTACTGCCCGGCCGTCATGACCACTCCAATCCCTGTCTCTATGCCATCTGTTTGTTCTTATGCAGTTCAACACAGGGCTGATCACTGGATCCTGTTCCTGGACATCCCTCAACACTCCTCTGTCGAAGTTCAACCGGTTATCCTCTTCTTCACCTAGTGCTGTCTCGATGGTCACCGGACACATCCACGGAGTATGTTCCTTTGACTGAACACTGAGAGCTTTGGTCACACAGCTGATAACATCTGGACTCACTTCCACCAAACACTTCTGCATATATTCCTCCATCCCCAGTGGCATGCGTGACAAACCATCCGCATCAGTGTTGGTCTTCCCTGGACGATACTTAATTGTGAAATTAAAATCCGCCAGCTCTGCAACCCAGCGATGTGTAGTGGCATTTAGTTTAGCTGTTGTGAGCACATATGTTAAAGGGTTGTTGTCGGTGTAGACGACAAAAGAAGGAGTATAGTAGAGGTAATCTCTGAAGCGTTCACATATTGCCCACTTCATGGCCAAGAACTCAAGCTTTCCTGAATGTAGATGATAGTTCCTTTCTGCAGCAGTTAAAGTTCTGGATCCGTAAGCAACTACCCGGAGCTTGCCTTCTTGTCTTTGATATAACACTGATCCCAGCCCTTCTTGGGATGCATCGCAGTGGAGGATGAATGGCTCTTCAAACCTTGGGTAACCCAAAACAGGAGGTAGTGTAAGAAGATCGATCAACTGGCAGAGCACCTCCTGGTGCTTTGGCATCCAGACAATGGGATGTGTTGAGGGGAGCTGTCCCTGCCTATTTCCTTTCTTAGCAGTTTTCTTTCCTCTTTTAGGAGCTATCTGACATGCACCCTTTTCCAGGCTCAGAAGGTGATAGAGCGGGGTAGCTATTCTGGAGAAATTTGGTATGTATGAGCGGTAGTATGATATAAATCCCAACAACTTCCGAAGGTCCCCTACTGTTGCTGGTTTCCGCTCTCGCAAGGCCTGAACAGGTGCGAGGTCTGCAGGGTCCATGGTATGACCATCTTTGGACACCAGCTTTCCCAGGTACCTTACACGATTCTTAAAGACCTCACATTTTCTTGCTGTCAGCTTAATCCCATGTTGTTGATAACGCTGCAAGATTTTCCGTAAGTCTCTAATGTGGTCTTCGAAGGTTTTGCTGTGAACTAGATTGTCATCCAAATATGGCTGACATATTTCATCTCTCAGCCCTATTAGACATTCCTCCATGCAGCGTTGGAACTCTGCTGGTGCCGACGACAGGCCAAATGGAATGCGGACCCATTCATAGAGCCCCCAAGGTGTAATAAAAGCTGTCAGTGGTCGGCTATTTTCCTCCAAAAATCCTTGGTGGTAAGCTTTTCCTTGGTCTAAGATGGAAAACCAAGCACTTCCACTGAGACTGTCCAGCATGTCTTGAATGCGGGGAATTGGATGGCGGTCTGGGATAGATTTCTGGTTCAGTTCGCGATAGTCACAGCACAATCGCAGACTCCCATCTTTCTTCCGCACACATACCATGGGCGATGAATATGCAGACCTTGATTTTGTAATCCAGCCACGGTTCAATAGATCTTCTAGGTATTCTTTGACTTCCTTATGAAGTGGTTTTGGTACCGACATGTATGTTCGCCTCACTGGTGTTGTGTCTTTCAGTCTGATTTTCAACTCCAGCGATGGGATACACCCAACGTCTCCATCATTTCTGGAGAAAGCCGCACATTCCTCCCTCAGCAACTTCCTTACCTCCTCCTGCTGTTGAGGCAACAAATGACTCACAGGAACAGGTGGGTCCCATCGGTCTGCATCGGGCTGCACCATGTACCCTGAAACCACTTCTTTTGCCGTTTCAGCTTTCTCAACTCCCAGCATCTCCTCCCTGTGACTCATTACATCTTCAAAATCCACAGGTCTTGCAGCAGCAGGGTAGACAGCTTTTACACTCTGCACATGGCCTAACACTGTGCGTGGTCGAAGTGTAATATCATGACATGTGTCATTACTTACTGGGATGAATATTTTTGATCGGCTACCCCTCTGGAGCTTGACCACGTTCTCAGTGACTGTCAGTCCCTCAGGCCAGTCAGTACTCTGGACTGGAACAAACAGCATCTCCTGGTTACATGTCAGAGGAATGGTACGCACTGAACACTTAACTACTTTTATCTCACCAGGTAGAATTTTTGTTCTTTGTCTGCTCCCTTTCACGGTTCCCTCGCTAAAGTCTGAGTCACCCTGTTGGACCAATCGCATTAGCCCCTCTGCCCTCTTGCAATCTACTGAGAAGGCTGCAGTCAATGTTTTTACAATAGCTTGAGTTGGTTGTTCTTTCTCCTGGTGTAGAAGATGTTCAATAACGTTATATCCAATGATTGGATCTTCTGCCACACCAGATGATTTTGCTACCAGCAATGGCACAAGAAACTCTGTGCTGGATACGCCAGAGGGCTCAAGCTGAAACTTTACTTCAATCCATCCGCTGAACGGGATGTCTGTCTGATTTACAGCCTTTCCGGTCAATGTGCCTGGTCCCAGAATCTCCTCTGTGTCCCTTACTTTTGTATGAGGTAGATATTCTTTGCGCCACTTTTCATTGATCAGGCAGACCTGTGAGCCCGTATCCCATAATACTTGTGTTGGGACGCCATCCAGGAAGCAATTGACAGTACATTTCTTTCCTATCAGGTTCAGCAGTTGAGCTTTACGCTTAGGGGACAGGTGAGCTGCATAGATGGACCCCTCCAGCCTGTCTGCACTTGCAGAGTGCTGCTGTACATTTTCTGGCCGTGCAAGGTGACTTGTGTTTTTGCAGAGCACCTCACTGGTGTTACCATCCAATCCACATTGTCTCTGGCTCTGGGTGTGAAGTGAGGTTGAAGCCGCCGCTATCACTTGATCCACATTCACTGTATGCCGTTGTGCCCTACAGCCTTTAGAAAAGTGTCCCGGCTGACCACATTTAAAACAGTGATTACATTGCTCACTGTTGCCATTGTCTTGACAGGACTTACAAATTTTTTTGGAAGGTGGCCGGCCATGACGGAAGGATGGTTGTGATTCACGGATGCTATTTTTGATTTCTGTTATCTCATCTTTCAACTCTTTGACAAGTTCGAACAATTCTGCCTCACGTTTGGATGTGTAGCTCTGGACCCTCTGTTCTTTCCCTCTAGCTGTTGCACCCTCTGTGAGTTTTTGTCCATCTGCTGCTTCTCCAAGTCTTTGTAATACCTGTACATCGGCCTGGAGCTCGTTTACTTTAGTCACTTTTGCATAGGTATTTTTCTTTTGTTTCTGTATTCTCTCATTTTCAATACCTGCAGCCTCATTCAATTTCTCAATGAGCTCTTCATCTGTAATAGACTGATTCTCCAGATCACCTTTCAACTGGAATTTTATGTGATCGCTTGTGAGTCCAGTACTGACAGATCGCAAGAACTTCCTTTGGATGAGCTCAGCACTGTACTGTTCTTCAGCCCCCCCATCTCTGGAAGCGATTAGTAACCTCTCTTTCAGTTCTATAGCTCTGAACAAGAAGTTTTGGGGTGATTCACGGCTGTCTTGTGTGATGTTCACCAGCTTGTGATACAAATCTGTGGGGCTATCCTCTTTAAAATGGCCCTTAAGGATGGTTTTTAACTGGAGAAGGGTCAGATGACTTTTGATTTCCAGCATATCCCGAAGGCTAAGACCTGGACTGATGGCCCTCACAACCGCATCCACAATTTCTGTCTCTGTATGGCCTTTCTGCACTCCACTTTCAATCTGATGCATTAAATTTGTGTAAGACAGCCGATCTTTCTGGCCTCGCTCTCCTATCTGTCCCCAAATTTTGAAATCACACCTGATGGTCACCTCTGGCACTCGTGATGGCTGTGGCTGAGCCTCCCCGGATATAGCTGGAATTGCTCTGCTCTCTTTGATCCGTACTTGATCACTCAGCCTCATAATTTCGCTCTCTAACACTTTTGTAGAGTTCTGGAAACTAAGCTGGAGATCTGCATATTGTTTTTTCAACTTTTCCAGCTCATCTTCATCCCCCCTTACACTCCTCACTGCCTCACGAGCACCCTGGCCTTTCATTTCTTTAATCCATTCCACCACACTGACAATGACATGACGTGCTGCTTCCTCCTCCTTTTTTTCAACTACATCGTCAATCTCTTCATTAATTCGATGAATCAACACATGCTTTTTTGTAACCTCATACAGTGTTTGTACAACTAAAACAATTGTGCACAAGCAACTTTTGTTTATGGCACACATTGGGATGAAGAATCTGCATATGAATCTCAACAATGGTGACAATCAACAAAATATTCAGATAAACATCTTTGAGCATCACAAAGCAAGCTACTATAAAGTCACATCATAATAGCAACAATTAAAGCAAATAAGAATAAAAGAAAATACTAGGACAATCCAGTTGCATAATTTATTCATGTTGCAATGCATGCTGGGAGCCATGAATGAGTTTTGATTGGTGCACCCAGAATGCACTGCAGCATGAAGCTTTTTGTTTTATGTCACCATCACTGAGATTCAAGTCAAGTCAAGTCGAGCTTTATTGTCATTCTGCTACATGTGTGGATATATAGTGATGTGAAATGTTGTGTCTTGCAAGACCTCAGTGCTACATACCAGTTAAACATACAACATTGCAAATATAGGAAAAGCAATAGAGCTATATGTTACACACACTAAGTCCACACGTGTGTTTTTGAAGATATAAGGTCCGTTTATTTCAAGAACACTTCTAACACAGAGTTACACTCCGGGGAACATCAACAACACAACCTTATCCACCCGTCTCACGATTACTCTCCTTGGTTTTTTCTTAATCTCGCGATTCTACACATCTGTCTTCTACAGATCTCGTCTGCCAAGTTTCAGCTTAAAAGTCACAGACAGACTTTATACATACATACTGTTGTGCAGATAGAGCATGAAGAGAACTGAAATATTAAATATAAATCACAAGACCTAAAAGAATGCAGAAAAATGTAATAACTGTGTAATTGTTTCAACACACTGACTTTGAATCCAATAATAAACTTGTGGGGGGTGGGACTTGTCCCTTACATATACAACAGTTAACTATCTGACTGTACATATACTAAAAATACTATAACTAGCTTACCACACATACACAAACTAAAATTGTACAAAAACTTTACATAAATACTGTACATGAAATTGTGCGAAAGAGATATATGTACACGAAATTGTGCAGAAAAATATATATTTTGTACATTAAATTACTGTGCAGAAGAGAGATTTTGTGGGAGACAGTGCATAGTGCAAAAAGATTTTGTAGTGCAATGCTGAAGTAAACATATTATCTTATTGAGACTTTGTAGCAGGGAGTTTTTGTAGAAAGTGTCTAGTGTGCATATAGTGGGATGAGTGCGTTACTACAGGTGGTTTGTATAGCCCACTCACCTGTGTGTAGCACATTCAGAATTGCACTTAGTAAAATTGTCAACAGTTTTTAATGAGTTGGGGGGGGTGGGAGGGATGAGGTGTTCATGGTTTCAGAGGGGGACAGGGGGATTGGAGTTAAGAGCTCTCACAGCCTGGGGAAAAAAACTGTTGAGCAATCTGACAGAGCGAGCTCTGATGCTCCGGTACCTTCTACCTGATGGCAGGAGCTGGAAGAGGTTGTGAGAGGGGTGGGTGGGGTCCTTCACGATGCTGGTGGCCTTGTTGGAGCATCGTGAAAGGAAAATGTCCAGGATGGAGGGGAGAGGGGCACCGATGATCATTGCGGCAGTGTTCACTTTCCGTTGTAGGGTCTTGCGGTCAGCAGCACTGCAGTTTCCATACCAGACAGTGATGCAGGTGGTCAGCACACTCTCAATGGTGCCCCTGTAAAAAGTGGTGAGGATGGGTGGAGGGAGACTTGCCCTTTTCAGCCGGCGGAGAAAGTGGAGGCGCTGTTGTCCCTTCTTGTTGAGTGACGTGACGTTGGTGGTCCAGGTGAGATCCTCTGTGATGTGCACTCCCAGGAATTTAGTGCTGCCGACTCTCTCCACGGTTGAGCCGTCGATGGTCAGCGGGGGGTGGTCAACAGAGTTTCTCCTGAAGTCCATCACAACCTCTTTCGTCTTACCTACATTGAGGGACAGGTTATTAACACCACACCATTCA
The DNA here is from genome assembly GCA_039654775.1 of Spinibarbus caldwelli. Classification (NCBI taxonomy): domain Eukaryota; kingdom Metazoa; phylum Chordata; class Actinopteri; order Cypriniformes; family Cyprinidae; genus Spinibarbus; species Spinibarbus caldwelli. Next base: position 23,161,831 of record CM077264.1, read on the forward strand.
GCCAGTTGTGCCACTTCCTCTCTGTAGTGCGTTTCATCGTTGTTGCTGATGAGGCCTACCACAGTTGTGTCATCAGCAAACTTGATGATGTGGTTGGAGCTGAACTTGGCAGTGCAGTCGTGGGTCAGCAGCGTGAAGAGCAGCGGGCTGAGCACACAGCCTTGTGGGGCACCTGTGCTCAGTGTGGTAGTGCTGGAGGTGTTGCGGCCGACACGGACTGATTGAGGTCTTGCAGTTAAAAAGTCCAGGATCCAATTACAGAGGGAGGTGTTAAGACCCTGCAGGTTTAGTTTGTGGATGAGCTGTTGTGGGATTATTGTGTTGAATGCTGAGCTGAAGTCAATGAACAGCATTCTTACATAGGAGTCTTTCTGTTCCAGGTGGGTAAGAGCTAGGTGGAGAGTGGTGGATATTGCATCGTCCGTGGAACGGTTTGGACGGTATGCAAACTGGAGTGGGTCCAGCGTGTTTGGGAGACTGGACTTGATGTGCTGCATGACTAACCTCTCAAAGCACTTCATCATGATTGGGGTCAGTGCTATGGGACGGTAGTCATTCAGACAGGACACAGGTGACTTCTTTGGTACTGGAATTATGGAGGTGGATTTGAGACACGTGGGGACGACTGCCTGGCTCAGCGAGGTGTTGAAGATGTCTGCTAGGACATCAGTCACCTGTGCAGCACAGTCTTTCAGTACACGTCCAGGTATGTTGTCAGGGCCCGCAGCCTTTCGTGGGTTAATCCTGGATAGGGTCTTCCTTACGTCAACTGGAGAGAGACAGAGTACCTGGTCATTTAGAGATGTGAGTAGTTTCTGTGCAGGTGTGTCGTTCTGTATCTCAAATCGTGAGTAGAAGTGGTTGAGTGCCTCTGGAAGGGATGTGTCATGGTCACTGGCCATGACACTGGCCATATTTGAAGAATATCAACCTGTGTTAAGAAGAATAACACTGTTTGAGTTAAAATTAGCACAAAATGTGTTGTCCTTAACTTGACACACAGGTGTGTTAAAATATAACACAGGTTGTGTTGTTTTTAACACATCTGTTTTAAGAGTGTACAGTATATGGTGCCTGTGCAGCAGCATGTCAGGCTGTGAGATCAAAAACACATTTGAAGCGTCACATTTTATAAGAAGAACCTGGATGATCTTCAAGACTTCCTTTTATGTTTAGCAGAAAGCAAACACTTCCATTTATAAGAAGAACCTCGTACCAGCAGTCAAGCACAGTTGATGGTTTGAGGATGTTTTTTTGTTGTTGCATCAGGGACTGAACGCTTTGCCATCATTCAAGTTTTGGAAATGGCCTTGTTAAAGTCCAGATTGAGCCTTGCCTTCACAACACAACTCTCTGACTTCATGAATCTCTACTGCTCACATTACACAAGACTCCTTGTCATCTGTCATCTGTGTTTATAGCAGTGCAGTAGCAGAATTGACCTGGAAGCACTACTGTATCTAACATTGTAAAGGAGACCTGCATGAAATCATGAAAGAAAAGGTTAGTCTAGTCCCTAATACTGCGATTTCATTGGGCTGAGGTGAAGAAAGAGGAGCAGGAGCTCAGGAAGAGCACTGCACACAGATAACAACAGCACGGTATTTTTGTTATACACTTTGTGTTCCAAATAATAACTGACTTATCAATTACAAAAGCAGACTTTTTGTAACATTTAATTCAAACTGTATTTCTGAACATTGTACAGTTCTGCAAAACACTGATAGCACGTGACCGGTATTTTTAACAAGTGTTAGCGCACGCCTATATTTTCTAGTTTCATCATAAACTATGTAAGCAGGGCCTTGTAATAATATGTTGAACATCTGATAAGTTGGTCAATCACACATCCAGAGTTTTATCTTACTGCGGTGCTATAATATAAATTTTCCAGTTTTTAAGTTGTCTAACAAGAGTCTCACTATGTATGCGAAAGTAAAATACCTTGGACATTTTATCACTGAACGCATAACAGATGATGAGGATATTGAAAGGCAACGCCGTATGATGTATGCAGGCGAATATACTTTTACGTAAGTTTAGTTAAGGTTCAGATGAGGTAAAGGTGTCACTTTTCAAAGCATACTGTACAACACTTTATACACTCTTAAAACAGATGTGTTAAAAACAACACAACCTGTGTTATATTTTAACACACCTGTGTGTCAAGTTAAGGACAACACATTTTATGTTAATTCAATTTTAACACAACCAGTGTGTTATTTTTCTTAACACAGGCAGTGTGTTAAAATTTAACACACTAATGTGTCATAAATCACACGATTTGTGTCATAGATGTGCTGTTCTTAACCAGTTAAAATGAATGCAATACAAAAAAGCTATTTTTAAAATATATATATATTTATTAAAACTTGACTGCTACATTTACACCAAGTCAATTTTCACATGTGATTTGAATGCTGAACATTAATAATACTAAAAGTAGTTCACAAGCACTGTTAGAATGAACAACATCTATCCCGCTAGAAATGTAAAGTTCTCAGGATGTCCCGCCGGTGTCAATGACGTTCCCAGAATGTTTCCCGAGATGCTCATGATGTGGAGTTCTTTAAAGGGTTGGGGGACGTTATTTGGAGGACCTTCAGGGATTAACACTGCTCAGAGACAAAAGTGCTTAATGAGAATTAACAGAGGTTTAGATGTTAGTTTCATTTCACAAAACATCACCATCACTGTGGTCAGTGTTTGCTTTAGTTGGGCTCTTGACCTTTGACTTTATAACATTAGTTTTTCTCTGGCTTTTGTAAATGCACTGCACAAGACATTTTGAACATCTATGCAACTCAGATACAAACTTTCATCAAGAATCAGCATATGAATCTCGATGGTGACAATAAACAAAAAACTTCATTCTGGGTGCACCAATCAAAACTCAATTCATGGCTCCCAGAATGAAATGCACCACAAATAAATTATGCACCTGGATTGTCTTAGTATTTTCTTTTATTCTTATTATTTGCTTTAATTGTTGCTATTTTTTATGTGACTTTATAGTAACTTGCTTTGTGATGTTCAAAGATGTTTATCTGAATAGTTTGTTGATTGTCACCATTGTTGAGATTCATATGCAGATTCTTCATGTCAATGTGTGCCATAAACTTTTTTTTTTTTTTGTCCAAAATGGTTTTAATTTTCCAAACACTGTTAAAATTCAATTTGCAAAAACAAATTTCTAAAGAAAAAAAAAAAAAAAAAACTTCTTTTTCCGATACTGTGAAATACAACAGTCAGTAAACCAAGCCGCTACATGATGACTACTTCCAGCATCAGATTTTCTCCAAGCTTTCTTTGCTACAGTAATGTGCTTCATAAAACAAAACTACAACAATAAAATGAAGGAAAAAAAAAAAAACAATTTTAGAAATTTAAGGGTCAAGAGCCCAACTAAAGCAAACACTGACCACAGTGATGGTGATGGTGACGTTTTGTGAAATGAAACGCATCTAAACCTCTGTTAATTCTCATTAAGCACTTTTGTATGACATAAAGTCAAACTGGTGGTGCTGTTTATGGAGTGGTTTAATCCTTGAGATATTTAATGTCTGTGGCTAAGCACAGTATGAGTGGCTCAGTGGGAAGTGCTGTCTCCTCACAGCAAGAAGATCTCTGGTTTGAGTCTCAGCTGAGCCAGAAAGTCTTTCTCTCACAATCTAAAGATGTGTGAATTACAGATGCTTAGTTGTCTAAAGTTGTGGCTGACTTGTTTTTTTTTTGGCTTTTTATGGCTCAGTTTTGTTAACAAAAATGAGTTGGCTGAACAAAAAAGAGACACGTGACTTTACTCAGTGACTTGAATTGAGTGAACAACTTGGTCCAAAGTTGAGTAAACTCAAAAAATCTGTGCAGGAAGTTGCCTTGAAATTTTAAGTTGAGTCAACTTTTCATTTTTTAGCGTGTATACTGACTTTTATTCATTAGATGAAATAAAGTTTTTAAGTTGTCGGTTGCTAGTTGAGTTAACTTAAAAAGTTCATTGTGATAGGTTGCCTTATTTTTTGAGTTAGGTCAACTTTTTTTTTTTTTTTTTTTTTTTTTTTTTTTTTACAGTGCACTTTTAAAGCACTGTTACAAAATCTTATGTATAGATTTATCTGCTGGCTTAATGCTTCTAAAAATGAGATTATTGTGGGTTTATCAAATACAGGGGTTAGTACTACACTGTATCAGTCAAAGTTGTGGAGACACTGGTATTGCTGTATTTTGTAACTCTTTATGTCTGTGATAGATGCTATGGGTTGTATATGTTGTCTATTGTCTTATTTAAATCTGGACCTTGAGCCTGTAATAAAGTTTGATTGATTGATTGATTGAATACATTTTCTGCAATGGTTGTACTTGTTGTTAGAATGCTTCAAATTGGGTCCAGGCTTGTTTTATGAGCGCACCCTTGTTTGTCAAACTAGTCTTAAGTGATATTGTTCACATTTTTAGAGTTAAACAGGTTAATGACCTCTTTCAGCATCTATAGTTGTAATAATGCATAAAATAACTCCATTATAGGGTTTCAGCTACCGCTGAATGATAAAACAAACATAAGAATGTTGTTGGCAATTTGTGGGTTGTCTGAGAAAGCTGAATGCGTGCGTGAGAGTTTGAATGAAAAAAATGTTTTAGGTTAAAGATGTGATTAACTACAAACTACAAGCATCCTAACTTTCAAACACAACACTATATGGTTTTCTCCCCAAAAACCAGTTGTTCAACACATTTAAAAAGTCGTAAGAAAGTTTATTTTGTTTTGAAGAGAAAGTCAGATATGGTATATAAATTATTATTATTTTTTTTTTTTTTTTAATTATTGATTAATATGTGTAGCATTTGGACCAATCACATGCATATTTGATGATGGCAGGGGTGCAGAATTCGGCACAACACCGGACGTACACTGTGAAAAATTATTCACTATATTTACTCGATAAAATTGTTTCAAAATATTACAAGCAATATTACTAATTAATTCAACACATTAGATTTAATTAGAATTAATCAAATGAAATGCTTACAATTAACCATTCAAAGTGAGTAAAATAGCATGAAAAAATTAAGTAAACTTTAAACAAAATTATTGGTTTCACTGGACAAAAAAAAAAAAAAAAAAACAACAACACTATGCTAAAGAATACTATATGCATGCCAGGCCAGTAGTTGGCAATCAAGAAACAACCCGCAAAAATGTAATATGCATGCACATGACGTCAACTTTTTCACAAATTAACATTTTAGTTGTTTACATGGAGAAGATACAGGCATCGTGTTCAAAAGCTTGTATTTTCAGGCCTCCAAAACAGAGTTCTTGAAGACACCTGTATGGAGGACCAAACCTGCAAAAACAATAAATAAATAAATATGCAAATAAATAAATAAATCCATAAATAAATCCACAAAATAATACATACATAAATATATAAATAAATAAATGTGCAAATAAATACATAAATAAATATATAAATACACATATTTTTTGCTTCTAAGCAATTTTTTTTATAAATACACATATTTTTGCTTCTAAGCAATTGCAATATTGTTTCACAGCAAACATTTGTGCATTGCTGAATCAAACCTAGAAGTAGCAAATTAACTTATGATTTCTGCTTATAACTCATGGTGAATGAACATCACGACAGGATCTCTCTTTGGTTTATTGACTGACATTTAGCTGTTACAGAGCTGCAAAAAAAAAAAAAGGACCCTATTAAAAAGATACCACTGTAATGCTTCAATATAGAAGAGAAAAAAGAAGAAAGAAAAAAAAGAATGGCTTCTGCTCAGGATTTTAGACATAAACACTTATCATATGATCCTCAACAGTGGCGACAATAATTTTTCATACTGCAGTGCATAATGGGAGTTTTTACTATGGTGTTACCCAGCATGCATTGCAGCATAAAGCATTTTATTGATTGTCACCATTGTTGAGATTCATATGCTGGTTCTTGATGTCTGCATGTGTCTAAATAATACTGGAGTTCAAATTTTTATATTTATTACATATATTTAAAATTCATTCACTATAATTATTGGAACAACACTTTTGTTTGCATGCTGTAGTTTCACAGGTTTAACTATGCAAAACTTAAAAAATAATTATAAAAAACCTACAAATAATAATAAAAAAAAATATTTTTTGATTGTAATCAAGCCACCTCATGGTGACTATCTCATCACATAAAAACAGCTAACATCTCTGCTCTGCTTTACAACACCACATGCATTGCTACAGAAAGAAATCTAACACAGGAGTTAAGGGTCAAGAGCCCAACTAAAGCAAACACTGATCTCCATGATGGGGGCATCATTTTAACCAATAAAACATCAACATCTGATCCTCTGTAATGCTCAAAAACAGCAGGTGCTCATCACTAATGCACAATCATCATTTAATTAGTCACTTAATTATCTCATCAACTTTAATTCTTTGAGAACTTGGGATTTGACTTGAGACTTGACTCGGTCCCACCTCTGCCCAATCCTTTAAAGAACTCCACATCATCTCAGGAAATGTTCTGGGAACGTCATTGACACTGGTGGGACCTTCTGAGAACGCTCTGGGAACTTTACTTTTCTAGTGAGGAAATCCATATACCTGACCATATACCTGAGTGCATCCACGTCATCCACCAATGAAAAAAAGAGGCATGAATTTGGTTAACAGCTTGTGGAGTGATATAGGCAGCAATGTGATTGGATGATAGTTAACACATATCGTGTTGGACACATTGTGTTGTTTCTCTCTCTCTCTCTCTCTCTTTCTTTTTACACATGGTCAACTTCAAATTACACACAATGTGTTAAAATGGCCATAACACAAAAAATGTGTTATTAATTAACACATCCTTTTTGAGAGTGTAGGTCAGACCAAAATTGCTTAGATATAGGGCATTCAAAAAACAGATGTACTAATGTCTCCTCTGCTTGTTTGCAAAAAGAACATGAGCTGTCAATGTCCAAATATTTAGAAATATTACAATTAACAGGATATATTTTATGTAAAATTTTAAAATGTGTTTCCTTTGCCTTATTAGAAATACAATATTTCCCAGGTAAAAGCCAGGATCTTTTCCAGTCTATATCATCAACCAAGGACCTCCAGTAGAACTTTCCTCTTGAAGAAATTTTCCTTTTAAACTGAAAAATTTGGCACATATGCCTATTATTACATTTCTTATCTAACAGATCAACACCTTCCAACAGCAAAGCAGAGTGAGTAACAACTGAACTCCTTGGATTAAATAAAGAGTGACTTTTAACAAGATGAATTAAACCAGGTGAAATTGCTTTAACCACTTTATTAAATTCTTTTGAAGGAGTCGGGAAACTATGGTATCTCATAAATTGCTCATAAGAGAGAATATTTCCTGAGTCATCAAATAAGCAAAGGATACAATTAATATTATTTTGAAACCACCTGGGGAAAAATAATGATTTATTTCTGATGGTAATATCCCTGTTATTCCATAAACATGTTCTATGGGGTGAAAAACTGTGAACATAGCAAAGCTTCCAAGCAAGGAGACACTGCTGATGAAATTTGGACAAAGCTATAGGTAGCTTAGAAGGTAGATAGTTACATTTCAAAATGAAGGAAAGGCTACCAATTTTATCAAAAACATGGTTGGGGATAAAATACCAAATGGACTTAGAATTAGCTAGACATCTTTTAAGCCAATTAATTTTAAAAATATTTATTGTGTCAGAAAAATCTAAAAAATCAATACCCCCATCTGCTCTACTATTGGAAAGCACTTCCTTTTTTAATTTATGAGGTTTATTTCTCCAAACAAATTTTAAGAAAATATTGTTAATTTCTTTGGCCACTTTATTCTCAACAAATAAAGATAGAGATTGATATACAAAATGAGAAAGACCCTCAGCCTTGGACAATAGCACTCTTCCAAATAAAGATAGGTCCCGTTGTAGCCAGGAATTAAGAATGTTTTTAGACTTGACGATCCTGGATGAAAAATTCAAGTGCTGTCTTGCTAGAAGATTTTTGATTATATAAATGCCTAAATATTTAACTGTGGATTTAATAGAAATATTTTCTATGGAGTTATTATTCAAATCATGAACAGGCAGTATCTCACATTTTGAGATATTCAATTTTAGACCAGAAGCACAAGAAAAATTGTATATTAAATCTAGAGGTATTAAAATTTATGACGACAGAACTATTGATTCCATTATAAAACATAGCAATAGTGTCAACAAAGGCATCCCCAAATCCGAATAACTTTAGAGATTTTAAAAGAAACTGGTGCTCAATCGTATCAAAGGCTTTGTAAAAATCGAGAAAAAGAATAAGACTATTTGAGTGCACAGAATCAGCATAATCAAGCAAATCCAAAACTAATCTAATATTATTGGATATATGAAGGCCCTTTAAAAAACCAGACTGAGTTTCAGAAATAATAGAATCAAGATTCGTTTTTAATCTGTTGGCATACACCAAAGCCAGGACTTTATAATCTACAGTTAAGAGAGTAATGGGGCACCAATTATCAATTGAAAGAATATCTTTGTTAGCTTTAGGGATAAGAGAAATTATCCCTTGTTTCATGGTCACGGTCATCTCTCTTTGAATGATGCATTCTTTATACATTTTTACTAAAGGGATTTTTATAGTATCCCAAAAGTGAGTGTAAAATTCAACAGAAAGGCCGTCGATGCCCGGAGATTTTCCTTTTTTCATCAACTGAAGTGCCTTCCATACTTCTTCACACTTTAACTCAGACTCACAATATGATTTATAATCCTCATCAATAGCAGGGATACAACACTGTATTTTACCAAGAAAGCTATCACAACTATTAATATCAAATTTAGAAGAGTAAAGGTTACTATAAAAATTTTTAACGAAATTAGAAATCTGAACTAGATCTTTACAAACTGTTCCATCAATATTAAGAGCTGAGAGAGATGTTCTCTTTCCATTTCTCTTTTCAAGTGCAAAGAAATAGCTAGAGTTCCTTTCACCTTCTTCTAGCCATTTGGCTCTGGATCTAATGAATGCCCCTTTGGCTAACTCTAAATAAAGTTCATTAATTTGAAAATTGATCTTATCCAACTCTAATTTTTCTTCTTCTGAAACATTCTCTTTTGATGATAATTCATTTAACCGACAAAGCAAATTAGATTCAGCTTGAAGTCTAGAGGCTTTCAGTTCTTTACATCTTTTAATAGCAATAAATCTGGATTTATATTTGAAGTATTCCGATTTTACTTTATAGCCATTATGCACATTAGTAAATAATTCCTTTGCAAGATTAATTATGCTATCATTAAATTTAGTATCCTTCAATAGAGCATTATTAAATTTCCAGTAACCCCGCATTTTGGAAAAAGGTTGCAAACCACCAAGATTTATTAAAATTTGCTTATGGTCTGACAAAGGAGCAAAAGAGTGTGAAATGTCCTTAACCAGGTGAAGAATTGAAGAGGATATAAGGAAAAAATCTATTCTAGATCTAAAGGATACATTTTTATTAGACCAAGTATATTCCTGTGAATCTTGGTTGTAAAACCGCCAGGCATCAACCAAAGAGAGATCAGAGCACAAAGATAAAATTACGTCATTTCTTAAAGCAACATTGCAGGGTCTAGGGGGGAATCGATCTAAAGCATCATCTATGCACTCATTGAAGTCACCACCTAAAATTATATGAGAATCTCTATAGTCCAAAAGCAGTTCTTTAATTTTAACAGTGATATGAGAGAAAAGCACTTTATTAAAGTGGTGAGAATTATACCCATAAAAGTTGCATAAAATGAAAAAAAGAATTGTCTAACTTAATAACAGTCAATATCCACCTGCCGTCATCTGATCCCACCACTTTTAGTATATCCCCTTTAAATTTGTAAATAAGGGTCGCGACCCCAGCAGAATGGTTACTGCAATGACTGTAGAAAACTGTATTTCCCCATTGTGTCTTCCAAAATTTTTCATCCACATCTCCAGAATGTGTTTCTTGTAAAAAAATAAAATCAACATCACTTCTCTTACAAAATAAAAAAAATGCTTTCCTTTTGACCACATCGCGCAATCCCCTGACATTCAAAGACAGAACAGACAAAGATCTAAACGTATGATCCATTAAAACAAATTAACATGAACGAAATGAATATTAAAAAAGAAAAAAAATATATAGTTTGAAAATTAAACAATAAGAAAAAAGTGAAAAATGCAAAAACACTTAACTTAAACCATCAAGGGAGAGGTGGCAACAACCTATAGAACATATTGAACTAACAAAAATAAATACAGCACTATGTATATTGCGGTCGAGCTATCCAGTAGGCCTATTCCACAACGTGACGTATGCATACCGGAAGTAGAGAAAACCCTTTTCCGGTCCGGTGTATGCGCTAAACAGAACAGTGGACAAGACTGAAAGTAATCAGTCCTGTATTGCACCTTTGTGTTCAAACATGAATAAGAATCAACTGTTTATCGTTTTACAACTTTCCCAACGACGAAATTTACTCCAGACACTGACGGCAGCTGATGATGGAATGGAGAGTGCTGGTGAGGAGAAGCACGATTACGAGCCACCTTTCCCAGTTAGTATAACGTCCTTAATGGACTGGAAACCAGTAGATGACTGAAACTAAACAGTGACTATAACATTTCACAATATATTTAAAATAGATTATGCTTATATATTGTTTTATAAACATAAGGTAGGCTATCGTATGGAAGCAGTTACGCTAACAGTGGAACATTTTAGTAAGAGGAATGTGTTTTCATTATTTGCGTGGTCTTCTGCGGGGGTTCTGACCAGTGCAATTTAAAACCCATCTCTGACTGGTATATTTATACTCTTTATACTGCTCTCTGTGGCTAAGCTCAGTGGTTCACCACAGTTAGAACTGTGATGTTCTAACTGTTCTATATCTGCATTAAACCTGTAATACTGATTCACCAAGTTAAATTTAGTCTTATGATTACTTCAATCATGAGATTATTATTTTTAGACTGACTGTCTAGACTTGTCATATGCTTTTGACACATTCCAACGTTAACTCAGAACACAATAATTAATGTTAAACCTGGAAAGGAAGAAATGTTAGTCGTGATTAAGTATGCATAAGTTATATAAAAATAATTAATATTAAAATTCCTTCACAATATGTTTAGCACAAACTATTAAAATGTTTTATTACTTTGTTCTCTTTAATTAGGTGCTCTTCATGAGGCTTTGGAAACTGGTGTGAAGCCTCAACATCTCTCAAGCTTTGCTGGAAAGCCAGTTAGTAACATCATCCTCATCTACATACCTGCTGTAACATCCTTCTCCTCATCCAGATACATCATCTTCCTCCTCTTTATTACCCAGCAACTTCAACCACATTTTCTTAACACTCAGTGACATCTGACAACTCCTAAACTTGCTACGCAAACAAGAGCTGGTAGTGCCTTTTAAAGAAGTTGCATAGTCACCCTTAGCCTATTTCATAAGAGAATCCCCATGCTATATATCAGTGACCATCAGCAGAGCCTGGACATGCCAGTGGTAGGTGTGTATTATTATTATTATTTATTTAATTTTATTTATTTTTTCGCTTGGCTCCTAAACAAACACAATTTGTGATGCCTATGCCTATCCAATGGCTTTCACATTAGGGCACTTCTACCAGGCCATAGGGAGGCTTTTCATTTGGGTCCACTTTTCCATCTGGACTGGCACCAAGGTGTGAAGCATCGAGGTGAATGAAGATACCACAAGGACATTAACATCAAAGTTCTCAGCATTGCTGAGCTGCTTTTTCGAACTTGCTTGCAGATGTCATGACAAAACATGTATATCTCTTGCACTACATTGTAATCTGATTTGCACATCCTGCACTTTACATTGATTTTTTTTTTTATTATTATTATTAACTGTTGTCAAAATAAAACTGTTTTGAAGAATACGTTTTTCTTTTCTTTTTTTTTAACTGGGTGCAGAGCCTATACCAGGCCTGCTGTTTGCTTGTGCATTTTTGATTCTTAGTGTTATTTTGTAACCAAATTATAAACATTTAATAATATTACCCACTTAATTGATGTTTTAAGTCTACAGGTGGTATGGTATTGTGTTTATTTATTTGCCTTTTGTATATGTGCTTATAGAATAGCAAAGTTTTAAGTCAAATTCATTGTAAAGATTTACATTTCTCAATTTCATTCATGTGATCAAATGAAAACTGCTGTTTATTGGAAAAAAAAAAAAACTGTTAAAATTATAGCCTATTACTATAGCTATACTAAAACTACAGCCATTTACTATCGGACATCATTCCAATATATTAAGTGTGTGTATATAGTGAGAGCTGAATCTTAAAATGTTATGTCATTTAAATGAAGGTAACTTTTTTTTTTTTTTTTTTTTTTTTTTTTTAAAGCAAACGTAATTTGGTGCCCTGAAATCCCCCAAACACTGAATAAGGGTTAAAATGACCATTACTATATAACATAAAAGATAGGTCAGTAGGCACAGAAAACATGCATTTTTAATCACATACCATGATATATTAATCCTATATATAGAGGGTGCTGTTAATAATAAGTTGTTATAGACACTGAGACAACCAATATATTTGAAACCATCTTATCAGAAAATATACCATCATCATTAGCTAAATCCAGTTTGTATTTACTTCAAGCTGATGTGGCTCCTCATGCTTTCTTATTGACTACACTTGGACCTAATTACCACTTTTACCTGCAATACTATTTCAGACTGTAGTGTCCACAAACACATATACGTTTGTTTGAGTATTAATGAGGACATTGCTTAGACTTGCATCTGTTTTCTATCAGGTAAGTTATATATTTTATAACCCAACCATTACCACTAATCATACTTATTATAGAAACGGGCGAAATGCTAGATTTGAATAAAAACCTGTTCCAGCTTTTCGAAGACAAAAGGATCTACAGCCACATCAAATGTAGCTGCTAACTGACCTAAAGAGTGTATAGATGAATCTACTCTGAAGAGAATATAATCAGCAGACGGTGTACTTCTAATTTCAACAGTGTCAGCTAGCCTTCTCAAGTCTCTGGCAACTGTTAGCATGATGACTTCAAGCATCTCTCTAAAACACAATGCTGAATCGATGCTTGTCAGTTGCCTTTACATTAACGGGCATTGCGCAGGCAAACAATCTAACGCAGAACTTTTATAATGATCAACCAATGGTGCCATAAAGACCGCCTTCTCTGATGCTTGATAGACACCCTCTCATTAGCATGTTGAGCTGAGGAAAAATAAATACTGAACTACATTCAAAAATGAATAAACGTTTGAAAGGGGAAAAAAAATCAACTTTCAGTTTAGCATTTCCTTTAGCATTTTTTTTTATTTCCCCCAACATTCGTTTAATTGATTTAATTATTTATTTTCTCGCACATTTAATTATTTATATATTTATTTATACAGAAATATGTGTATTTATATATTTATTTATGTATTTATTTGCACATTTATTTATTTATATATTTATGTATGTATTATTTTGTGAATTTATTCATGTATTTATTTATTTAGTTGCGTATTTATTTATTTATTGTTTTTGCAGGTTTGGTCCTCCATACACCTGATGTTAACAAACAGAATCACTGAAGGAGAAAATCTTAATTTTTAGATTACCATTACGGTGGTCAGTGTTTGCTTTAGTTGCGCTCTTGACCCGTGACTTTTTAATAGTAAATGTTTATTTGATCTTTTTTTTTGTTTAATCACAAAATTTAAATTTTCTTCTTCAGCAATTCTGTTTGATGACGTCAGGTGTTTTCAATAACTCTGTTTTGGTGGTCTGAAAACACAAGCTTTTGAACACGATACCTGTATCATCTCCATGTAAACAACAAAAATGTTAATTTGTGAAAAAGTTGAAATCGTGCATGCGTATGATGTTTTTGCAAGGTGTTTCTTGATCGCCAACTACTGGCCTTGGCATGCATAACATAGTATTCATTCACATAGGATTTTTTTTTTTTTTTTCCCAATGAAACCAAAAAAAAAAAAAAAACTGGCCATAGATCATTTGGTACAGAATGAGTCTATAATTATAAAACCCGCAGACAAAGGGGGAGCCATTGTGATAATGGACAAAAATAAATATGTTTGTCTTTATCTTTATTTATTCTTTCCCTTTCTAGCTTGTACTTATTTGAACAATGACTAAGACTTGGCATTGCGAGTTCTTCCTCTGTCTGTTTGCATCTTTAAGATGAATCGCTTTATGCATTCTCTAATTGTAAATCACTTTGGATAAAAGCATCTGCAAAATGACTAAACATAAATGTTTTAGCGAGACTGACACAGACATCAAGAATCAGCATATGAACCTCAACAATGGTGAAAATTAACAAAATATTCAGATAAACCTCGGAACATCAGAAAACAAGCAACTAAAGTCATAACAAAAACAGCAAACATAAAAGCAAATATAAGAATAAAAGAAAATATACAATTCACCTGTATTATTTATTCATGCAGCAATACATGCTGGGAGCCATGGATGAGTTTTGTACTATGCTAGTACCCACCATGCATTGCAGCATGACTTTTTTATTTTTATTAAATGGTCACCATTGTTGAGGTCCATAAGCTGATTCTTGATGTCTGTGTGAGTCTGACTCACTCTATAGATGAAAATGTTATGTGCACAAGCTATTTGGAAGGTCCTTTATATTAATGTTGTCACACAGGCTCTTAAAACCATTTTTACTATAATCAATCCGACTAATAATACAACATCCTTTTAATCGGAGATTAGACATACAATGAGCTGACGTTCACTATCAATGAAATCAGTTCACCAACTGATGATTGTCATTGTAAATATGATAACCAACTACTGGTCATTTTGTCTGGGCTTTTGAGTTGTAACAAAAAAGTTTCAGGAACACATGACTACAACATCCAAAGGAAAAAAAGAAACTAACAGAAGTCAAGACTCAAGAGCCCAACTAAAGCAGACACTGATCTCTAACATGGTTAATTCAAATGAAAATAAATCAACATCTAAACCTTAGTTAATTCTCAATAAGATCTTCTGTAGATGTCTGACAGAAATAAAGTCATTCTGGTTATTAATAAGTGGAGCTGGTGATGCTGTTTGTGGGGTTGTTTAATCAGATTTTGAGAGATTTAATGTATTTTATTTCAGTTGATTTCATCTAAGGCTGTGGCTGAAGTCAGTTGTAGTAGTTCTTGTGCTTTCTGTTTGTTAACAGCAGGTGTTCATCACTAATGCGCAATCAGCACTTAATTAATCACTTAATTACTTAACTGCAAAGTTTTAAAACTTAGCTAAAATATCGGTACAAGGACAACGACGGAATGCTGCAAGATTCGTATTATTGGAGGACCTGGAAATGGACCGTTTGACTTTTAGCAGAAGAATACTGCAAAGTGAATTGGGATTTAATCCTTCCCAGCTGGATTTCGTCTTCGCCTTACCAGGTAGGATAACTTTTGAAGTGGTATTTACTACCCTTGTGTTATATTAACAATTTCTGGAAAGATTTCAAAGAAAGAAGAAAGCATCTGCTTGTTTTCAAAAGATTAATATGATTCCTTTGGCTGAGAGAGAGCTCAGAATTGTGACTGTGGTGATGTTTTCAGAGAGGATTAAGCTTGAGGATATTTCTACATGGCTTTCATTGCATTGCTCAGTTACAAAAGCCTTTCAAATTAAAGATGAAGATGGAGTCTAGACAGGAGCCTCAAGATTCCACGTTCGTTTGAGAACTAACGAGAAAGGTGAGCTCTCCCACCTGCCGTCTATGATCCAATTAGGCTCGATTAGAGGCTTTGTGTTCTATAATGGCCAACCCAAGGAGTGTAGGAAATGTGGATCCTTGTACCATCTAGCAGCCCAATGTGAATCTGTCTTTTGTAGAAACTGCAAAAACCATGGTCATGTCTCAAATAATTGCACTGTACCTACGAAGTGTAATTTGTGTGGGGCAACTAATCACAGATTTCAGGACTGTCCATCTGCATATGCAAATAAAACTCGTCAGCAACCTGGGGAGACCCAGGAAGGGGACATACACCTCCCTGAAGTACCTGAGATGGAGGAGGACATTTTCAGAGACTGTCAGTCTTTAGTACCAGACACTTTGGAGGAGCAGGGTGCTGGGGTAACTTTGAGACAACCCTCACCCTCAAATCCAGGTGAAGAGGACTTAGGAGGATTGGGAGGGAAAAGTGATGTAGAACTTGAAAAAATTGTTCCACGGGAGCACAATTCACATCAAGAGTTGAACGAGCTGGACTCTCTCATAGATTTCCCTCTCTTGGGTCAGTCTTCCCCAGAACAGAACCCTCAGTCCTTAAATCGGAACATTTTGCTCGATGACTTAACGTCACTTCCAACATCACTTCCTTTACTGTCGGACTCCTCTTCACCAGGAGATACATTAGTGGAAGTAAGAAGTCCTTCACCAATCATCAATGTTCCACGAGGAATACAGGATCAGGAGGATCCACCGAATTGGTCATCCTTATCTTCTACTTCAACTCCCTTTCTTGATTCTAGTGAAATGTCTGCCTTTTCTTCCACGACGCAAATGAACAAAGAATTAATTCCGAAGGGAATGGAAATGCAGAGTAAAAAGAAAAAGAGGAAAAGACTGAAGAGTAAAACAGAATCCCCCTAAGGACGGTTCCCCTCCTTTTCTTTCTCTCCCTTGGCACTGAATGACCTCTCTATCTGTAGCCTCAATCAATACAAGAGGTATCATGGACCTGGTAAAATGTACTTCTGTTTTTTCGTATTTGTATAATGCAGGTCATGATATTTGTCTACTTCAGGAATGTAATATTCCTTTTAAACAGGATTATAAAAATGAAGAGAATAGGTGATATATGGTCAATCAGTGTGGTCTGGGGATAATAGTAATAGATCTTCTGGTGTGGGTATTCTTTTGAAGGGTAATTCCCTAAAAGTTTTTAAAACACAAGAGGTTAAAAATGGGAGATTAATATATGTGGATTTAAAATTCAATAACTATTGTTTTCGTGTGATTAATGTATATTGCCCAGTGGATCTACAAGGTAGAAAGGAAGTTTTGAAAGCACTGCCACCTTTATTGATTTGTGTGAAAGAGACAATATTAGGAGGGGATTTTAATTGTCCTTTAAACCAGAGTGATCTAAAATCTAGCTCAAACGTTTCACTGGATTCAAGTTCTCAAGATCTAATCAACTTAGTAAAATATTTTGGTTTAGTAGATACTTTTAGAATTAAACATCCAGATAGTCCCGGGTACAGTTGGTCTAATGGTCGTAGCTTTTCCAGAATCGATTTTTTGTTTACTTCACCGCAATTAACAGTACTGAATTTGGGGAAAAACGCAACTTTTTTCTCTGACCACGCTAAGGTGGATGCTGAGTTGGTTTTTGGAGGGATAAGAGTGAAAGGTACTAGGTTATGGAAATTAAATACTAGTTCATTAGACTACCAGGAAGTTGTAACCCTATATAAAGAAAAATTGATTCAATGGAAAAGTTTACAGCCATTATATGAGTCGGTTGGTGAATGGTGGGAATACTTTAAAATCAGAACAAAAAAAATCTTTATAAGAGAGGGTAGAAAAATTAAAAGGAAAGAAGGTTTTGTATATAAATTATATCAGAAGAAATTACAACAATTTTATACTATGTCCCGCTCAGGTTTTAACATGGTAGACGATATTATGAGACTTAAAAAAATAATTTTGGACATTTACGCAGACCAAAGTAGGAGTTTTAATATAAGAAGTAAAATACAACATATTGAATCAAATGAAAAGTGTACCCGATACTTTTTTAGGAAAGTTTTTCGGTCCAAGACTGTTATAGATTAATTAAAAAACCAAGATAACGAAGTCATAACTGAAACAGAGGATCTAATATCATATATCCACTCCTTTTATCAAAACCTTTACTCTGAAAAGAAAATAGATGAGAGGGTTATGGGTGATTTTCTTTTTAAAAGTGTTGTTGAACAAAAGGTTTTAACTGATCGTGAACTCTTTATCCATCTCAATGATCTTACAAAAGCATTAAATAGTATGAAAAGTAATAAAAGCCCTGGCAGATAAATCTGATTTAAAGAATTGGTGCCCTTTGTCCTTGCTGGGCACTGATGTGAATATATTGCAAAAACAATTTTTTTTTAGACTCCAACCCAGTATGGGAAGCCTAATCGGGAATGAACAAACGTGGGGTAAAAGGTAGATCTTTACATCAGAATTTATCACTAGTAAGAGATACCTTCCTTTACTCACAGGATCGTAAATTACCTTTATGTGTGGTGGGATTGGACCTAGAAAAGACTTTCGATAGCATAGACCACCTTTTCTTACGGAAAATGTTACAGAGTTATGGTTTGGGGATTTAATTCTTAGATGGATCAATTTATTATATACTGGATGTCAGAGTCATATATTGGTGAACGGCCATCTATCACCACCTGTGAGTGTTCATTCAGGAGTGAGACAGGGATGTTATTTATCTCCCTTACTCTTTCTATTAGCCATAGAACCATTAGCTCATGCTATAAGGCAGAGTTCAGAATTGAAGGGATTATTAATACTAGTGAGCTTAGGCAAGGAAGCAATGTTATCACTTTATATGGACGATATTACCCTGTTACTTTCGAATAAACATTCAGTAGAAAGAGCACTACAGTTATGTGAGCTTTTTACATTGGCGACTGGTATGAAAATTAATAAAAGTAAAAGTGAGATTCTATACTTAAATTGGATAGAACCTAAATTAAATTTTGGTTTGAAAATCCAAGATAAAACCATTAAAATACTAGGGATGGTGTGGAGTAGAGATATAGAAGAAAGGAATTGGAATCCCAGGATACAACAAATAGAGTGGAAAATAAAACAGTGGGAGGAAAGGAATCTTAGTTTTAGAGGTAAAGTGTTAATAATTAATGCAGAGATTATAGCATCTCTTACATTTGTCGTGGAAACCTTGCCAGCCCCAAGATGGTTTTTAAATTCAGTAAAGAAAAAGATTTTTCGGTTTTTATGGAATTCTAACCAGGAGAGGTTGAAACGAGAAATTGTATGTAGAAAAATCGAGAAAGGAGGATTAGCGGTCCCCGACATACAAGCTAAACTGGATGCTATGGTTCTCTTTCCTGTATTGAAATCTTGCCTAGATGATGAAGTGGTTAATTATAGTAGTTTCTTCGTGAAGTTTTGGGTAGGCCGACAAGTGGGGAGACTTTGGAATAAGAGAATGCCTCAAAATACTCCCTATGCAGAAACTAGACCAGTTATGTATAATAGAATAATGCAGATATTAAAGAGAACATCTTGGTCCAATATTCAGATAGGGAGTTTAAATAGACAGCTGGTGAAGGAGAGGCTATCCTCGTCCGTATTTAAAATGACTCCCGTAGGTCGTCACATTGAATCAGAATGTATTAAGGTTTGGAGGAATGTGAATGATGATTTTTTGTTTGATTACCATAAGGATATCGCTTGGCAAGCTGTACAAAACTGTTTACCCACCCGGGCCTTTTTGAAGAGGAGAGGGTGTTCTCGTCTTTCTCTGTGTCCTAGAGTAAACTGTGGTGAAGAAGAGACAATAAGTCATTGTTTGTGGGAATGTGCTTATGCCCAGAAGGTTTGGGTTTCTATTCGATTATGGTTACATAATTTGTACAGAGTGCCAAGTGAAGGTGATATTTGGTATGGAGAATTAGAAAAGGTTCATTGTGAAAAATGGATACGGTGGTGGGCAATTATAAATGTTTTTAAAGAAGCACTATGGAAATCTAGAAATATTTGTGTTTTTCAGAAATATGAGATCCCAGTTAAATCAGTAGTTACATCAAGTTTAAAATGTATAGGGGATTATATTTTAAGAGACAGGCAGAAATTGTCAGTCAATGTAACCGATAAGTTATGGAACATACCAAATGTTCCTCCTTTCAATATGGTTTTAAAAATTGGTTAATTCTTGGAAACGTGTCAAGAACAAAGGGTAACAGATTGATTCAATTATATGATTGTATGATATGTATCTATGAAAGATTGTTTTTGTCTTTGTGATGTGATATAAAAAAAATAATAAAATAATAATAAAAATAAATAAAATCTGGTTGTCACAACACTGATCAATCTCATGCTGTAAATCACTGGGAAAATCAAAAAAACATAAACTACTCGTATAAGTAGACTCTGAATGAGTCCAGCGATACTCTAAGTCAGTCTAGTAGATTATGTTGATAGCGGCTGGTTCTGAAAAAGATCTGTCATGACAGCAACAGTTACTCACAATCAGAGTATGTGAGCGGAGCGGTGTGATTTTGAATGGAGCAAGGAGCGGATTTTTTAAAAGTCTGAG
This sequence comes from Spinibarbus caldwelli, assembly GCA_039654775.1. Lineage (NCBI taxonomy): Eukaryota > Metazoa > Chordata > Actinopteri > Cypriniformes > Cyprinidae > Spinibarbus > Spinibarbus caldwelli. Next base: position 23,182,200 of record CM077264.1, read on the forward strand.
CTTCGTGGTTTTCACTCGCTCCAAGAGCGCTCCACCACCGCTCTATCACGAGTACAATTCATCCCAACGACCCGTAATATAACTGCATACTTAGCAAGAATTCACATTAAACTCAGCTAGCTTGATAGAGGAGGATCACTCAAATCAGAAAGAATGTGAAGGCTATTGTGACGGCCATGTACATGGAATATATCTCAAGGAATTTGTTTGTTCCTTCTAGATACTGAATATTTTCAGCTGAAAGCATGATTTAAACAAGTAGCCTACTACAACACTTATTCACACGCAATCACTCTTTCAATAATGCATTCAAACAAATGTTATCTTACAGTGCTACTTCATCTGTACCCGATTTCGAATGAGCACAAATTTGTAAGAAATGCATCGATCCGTAAAATAACTGACGAAAACGTACTGTTATTTTCATCACAAACAAAATTTGCACTGCAAAAAGCAGCAATTATGCCTTTTAATGCTGATAACCATGTTATTAGCTTGTCATGTGGTGGGAAAAATGTCTGCATGCTAGTGTTCCAATAAGCCACTTTGAAACTCTCCTGTTATTTTATTTCTTTTATTTTTTAATATACGTTATGAACAGAACTGTGATATTTCAAACCTACTGAAACACTTTAGCCGCGGAACAGTGTTTCTGATATCAGTGAGCGCGGAGTGATTATTAAATGCTCGGAGTGCAGAGGGGAAATTGTTGCCACTCCACTCCGCTCACATATTCTGCCGGACACCGCCACACAAATGTGGCTTTTTTTAATGACTGTCCTACTAACTACAGGATTTAACACAGAGTAATGATAGATTGGAAGATGCATCATTTTGGACATACTGAACTCATCTTTATATATGCTACAATTTAGCATTAAATGCACGCTGACTGTTCATACAGGGTGTCTTCCCTTATGTAGTGCACATGAGATATGATAGCAGCTCAAGCTGTTGTAAATCCTGCCCACTTCTTTGCATCGTCAGCACATGCTTCAGTGCTCTGAGAGTGTTTATAGTGCTGTGAGTTTAACACTTCATGACTGAGAGCAGAACACAACACAATCTTCATCATCACACAAGACAAAACAACAACAATGAACAACATCATCATCCTCATCTGGACACTCACACTGTTTGCTCAAGGTTTGTGTGATAAAATTTGATAAATATTATTCCTTCTTTGAAATGTGAAATGTACATCAATGTACATCATGTGTCTAAATTTTATTCTTGTTCTTTCTTTCAGAGTGTAGAGGACAGATCACTGTAACTCAGAGTCCATTAATAACAGCAGCTCAAGGACAAGAAGTCAGAATAAACTGTAAAACCAGTAGTAATGTCTACAGTGATAGTCATGGGCCACGGTTGAACTGGTACTTACAGAAACCTGGAGCAGCTCCTAAACTCCTCATATATCTTGCATCTAGCCGTTACACTGGAACTCCATCTAGATTCAGTGGCAGTGGATCTAACAGTGATTTCACTCTGACCATCAGTGGAGTCCAGACTGAAGATACAGGAGATTATTACTGTCAGAGTGCACACCAGATCAGTGGTAGCTGGGTGTTCACACAGTGATAAAGAGTCGTACAAAAACCTCCGTCAGTCAGAGTCACAGTGACTGCACTGATACAGCTGAGAGATACTGCAGCTGCTGATGGGAGGATAACATTTCAGGGACTATTTATTATATGATATAGTTGTGAAGCATCAGGCAGCGAGTGATGGCCTAAATCCATGTGCAGAGATTTATTAGGAGAAACAACAAGGACAATCCAGAGAGTGGTCATACACAAGGCATACAGGTACAGAGGCAAACAACATGCAAGGGCTAAGCAAGATCAGAATGCAAAGGTTATAATGGCCAGAGTCCAAAAACCAAGAGAGTAATCCAAAATCTACGGCTCAGAGTAGCAATGTAAAACAAACAGTATTTCACACTGAGTGAACAAGCAGTCATCTGCCTAATTAGACATGGCCTATTTAATAGATGAAAAACACCTGAGAACAAACAGAGTTAAGGTGATTGTGACGTCTGATGGAAGAGTTGAGAAGACACAGAGGGTGTGATATCACTGTATATCACTTGCTAGATTTCACATTTTCTAGAAGAAAAAAAAAATCAGCGTCAACAGTTGATTCAATCATTCAGAAGGTAAGTATGACTGCTGAGAGTCTCAGTGTGAACAAACCTCATCTCTCCATTAGTCCAACTCAACTGACTCATTTCAGAGAATAAAGAGTCAAACAGTCAAACTCATATTTGAGTGATTCTGTTCCTCTCAGAATCTGAAAACACAGAAGAACAAACAAGACAGACTAGATATCAAAGACATGAAGTCACAAAATATTTCTGAATACTTATTTTAAAGCATATTATTGCTGAATAAAAGCACACATGCAGTCATGTCTGATGTTGTTGTGAAAAGCAGAGCAGATGTCAGATGAGAGAGTAAAGTTCAGTGTGGAGAATGAATGGAGTCTCATGTGTAGTTGGTCTCCATGTGAGACATCAGAGAGAATCCAGAGGAGAGAGTGAGTGGATCTGCTCTGAACACTGATCTCTCCTCACTTCTCCTCATGAGAGAGTCAGGCTGCTCCAGCTGTTCAGACCGTCCTCCTGCAGGACTCCAGCACTGCTGTCCTGAACACCTTCAGCTCCGGCTCCAGTCTGAAGAGAAACACGTTTTCGTCTCTCACATCAGTGCTGCTGATCTTTGTGGAAATCTCTTCACACTCACTGTAGGAGAGATGAAGCCTGACAATCAGAGATCAAATGTTAACTCAAAAGATCAACTATGTTTGGCCTTTGTTTCTCTGATCACAAGCAGTTTCAGAATTAGCTGAGTAAGAATTAAGTAAGAGTTAGCTACAATATTTGTTAATAAAAGAGTTTTTATTTTCAAATCACTTTTCATGAATTTTATTAAATGTAATTTTCCATTATTTTAAATAAAAAAATTTCCATGTTTAATTGAATTTTTTTTTTCTCTCATAGCTTATATATCATAGAAATATTTCCAGAAAAAAAAATTGAAACTGTAACATTAAGTATCCAACCAAGCTATTCTTTAACACACATAAAAAAAAAATATATATATATATATATATAATAAAAACAAATATAATGTGTGAAAAAAAAAATGAATAAACACTCTGTCTGTAGTTCAGTGTCTCTAGTTCATATTCATGACAAATTATTAAAAGCTTCGAATGTTTTGTAGAACATGAACATGCATGAAGAAATTGATCTGTGATCTGAGACTGACAGCTGCCTGTTCTGTGTATGATGAGCATTTACATAGAGACACTTTGCATGAGAGTGTTTATAGTGCTGTGAGTTTAACACTTCATGACTGAGAGCAGAACACAACACAATCTTCATCATCATACAAGACAAAACAACAACAATGAACAACATCATCATCCTCATCTGGACATTGCTGTGCTGTATACAAGGTACATGAGACTTTGGATAAAGCGGTATAATTGATGAAGTCGGCCAACATATCCTGTATATTATAATATGGAACAAAATGTTTGTATTTGCTTTGATGTACATGCATGCATCCAATAAATTTCTCTCTCAGGCTCCAGTGGACCTGTTTGTTTTGCCATTCTGAGCCGTAACAGTTGTGGAATTTATGCTGGTCAGACAAAGACAGACTGATCATAAAAAGGAATGCAACAAAGATTATTCAATAAACTTTATTCAGTTATTTTATCACTTTATCTCATGCTTCCTGCTCTTTCTGTATCTGCATCTCTTCTAAAAGTATAAGGCCTGGTTTCACAAACGGGACTTAGTTTAAGCCAGGACTAGGCCTTAGCTAAATTAAGATATTTAAGCAACTTTTACAAAAATATCTTAGAAGAAAACATTACAGGTGTGCATCTTGACACAGAACAATGACAGTGACATATTTGAAGAAATGTCAGAGCAAGATATTTTCAGTTGACACAGCTCCAACATGCATTTTAGTCTGGGACTAGCTTAAGCCTTGTCTGTGAAACCGGGGGTATGAGTTAAACATGCCAAGGTGTTATCTTTGAATATCAGACCAAAATCTGGCACGTCCTGACAGAGAGAGATAGTGAAGACTGGATCTAAAATGTTTGATTCATTAACTTTTCACATAATGTATTACACTGATACACGTATTTATCATTTGGCCATGAAATTTACTTTAAAAGAATACTAAAGACTTTAAACGGGACACTATACCAGCCATTCAGTGTAATTGAGGTTTGAATACCCTTTGACTGAAGAACTTCTAGCACAGCGTTAAACTGGTATCGAGCCAATCTTAGCTGTTTGTACTCCCTCATAATTGTCAATTCATATTTCATGTTACAGGCACATTGCAATTAACCATGGTCAGGTCATTTCATGGGCAGTTTATTCAGAAAACTTTAATAAATTAATAAATCTTATAAAGCAACTGTAACAACTGGCTTGTTTTGAATGTTTTAATTCTGACATAAAATCAGAACAATAACAAGAACATTTAACAATGCATAACAAAGCTTTTAGCCTTAACAAATACACTCTCAAAAAGGACGTGTTAATTAATAACACATTTTTTGTGTTATGGCCATTTTAACACATTTTGTGTCATTTTAAGTTGATCATGTGTAAAAAGAAAGAGAGAGAGAGAGAAACAACACAATGTATCCAACACGATATGTGTTAACTATCATCCAATCACATTGCTGCCTACATCGCTCCACAAGCTGTTAACCAAATTTGTGCCTCTTTTTTCATTAGTGGATGACGTGGATGCACTCAAGTATATGGATTTCCTCACTAGAAAAGTAAAGTTCCCAGAGCGTTCTCAGAAGGTCCCACCGGTGTCAATGACGTTCCCAGAACATTTCCTGAGATGATGTGGAGTTCTTTAAAGGATTGGGCAGAGGTGGGACCAAGTCAAGTCTCAAGTCAAATCCCAAGTTCTCAAAGAGTTAAAGTTGATGAAATAATTAAGTGACTAATTAAATGATGATTGTGCATTAGTGATGAACACCTGCTGTTATTGAGAATTACAGAGGATCAGATGTTGATGCTTTAAATGTTAAAATGGTGCCACCATCATGGAGATCAGTGTTTGCTTTAGTTGGGCTCTTGACCTTTGATTTTTTGTGTCAGAGCTCTTTCTGTAGTAATGCATGTGGTGTTGTAAAGCAGAGTGGAGATATTAACTGCTTTTATGTGATGAGACAGTAACCATGAGGTTGCTTGATTACAATCAAAAAAGCTTCTTTTGTTTTTTTTTTTTATAAATATGTTTAGGTTTTGCATAATCAACCCTGTGAAACTACAGCATGCAAACGACTTGTTGGTCTAATAGTTATAATGAATGAATTTTAAATTATATAATAAATATAAAAATTTGAACTCTAGTATTAACTCGACACATACAGACATCATGAACCAGCATATGAATCTCAACAATGGTGACAATCAACAAAATGCTTCATGCTGCAATGCATGCTGGGTAACACCATAGTAAAAACTCCCATCATGAAGTGCAGTATGAAAAATTATTGTCGCCACTGTTGAGGATCATATGATAAGTGATTATGTCTAAAAGCCTGAGTGGAAACAGCTTTTTTTTTTTTTTCAATATTGAAGCATTGCAGTGGTATCTGTTTAATAGGGCACTTTTTTTTTGCAGCTCTGTAATAACTAAATGTTAGTCAACAAACCAAAGAGAGACCCCTTCATGATGTTCATTCACCATGAATTGTAAGCAGAAATCGTTAATATTGTGAAATATTATAGTAAATGTTTAGAAGCAAATTACTTCGAACTACTAAAAGGGTCAAGAGACCAACTAAAGCAAACCTGGACTACAATTATGGTGGCATCTTTTTTTTTTTTTTTTTTTTTTTTTTTTTTTTAGTTGATTCCATCCAAGGCTGTGGCTGAAGTCTGTAGTTCTTGTGTTTCTCTTTTCTTCAATGATGCCGCTTGTTAACAGCAGGTGTTCATCACTAATGCACAATCATCATTTAATTAGTCACTTAATTATCTCATTAACTTTAACTCTTTGAGGACTTGGGATTTGACTTGAGACTTGCTTGTGACTTGAAAGTCCCACTTCTGGATTTATGACACATTAGTGTGTTAAATATTTTAACACACTGCCTGTGTTAAGAAGAATAACACACTGGTTGTGTTAAAATTGAATTAACACAAAATGTGTTGTCCTTAACTAGACACACAGGTGTGTTAAAATATAACACAGGTTGAGTTGTTTTTAACACATCTGTTTTTTTAACACACTAATGTGTCATAAATAACACAATTTGTGTCATAGATGTGCTATTCTTAAAGGTGCACTATTTAAATATTTGAAGAATATCAACCTGTGTTAAGAAGAATAACACACTGGTTGAGTTGAAATTAACACAAATGTGTTGTCCTTAACTAGACACACAGGTGTGTTAAAATATAACACATGTTGTGTTGTTTTTAACACATCTGTTTTAAGAGTGTACAAAGTCAAAGGTACTACTCTACAATGAATGTAGTAATAATGCATGAAAAATCTGTTGAAACTCTCAAAATGGATGGGCAGCAACATGACTGTTTTGAAAGAGTTACAGTTCCAAATGAAACTTCTAGATTCTTCTAGATATCACCTCAAACTTCTAGATATCACCTCATAGCTTGTGGTAGGGGATGAAGTAGTAATAGCAGGGTCATGTATTGTCTCAACAGCTACTTGTACATCTTCAGCATCACAATTCTGAAATAAATAGTATCTGCAGCATAAACAAACTTAAATGAAATGTACATGGTCTCCAATGTGTGCATGATATTATATACTTACATCATCATCATCATCATCATCAGCTGAATGCGTGCCATCGCAGGACTTGAGACACAAGACAAGCTCTGCTGTGACAGCTCTTTCATGTCCTCAATAAACAAAAACACAAGAGACTGCTTGAAAAATATCCAAAAACTATTTTCATAATCATCTATTTATTTACAACATGTCCCATCAGTCAAAACCTTATTTTATGCTTTACACTGAGTTTATAAATCTAATATATTAATGTGGTAGCCTATGGTATCCAAGTGAATAATAATTATTTATTAAATAAACATAAGAATTGATCACTATTGCATCATAACACACTGTGGACTAAACAGCAGCCACTGGCTTACTTCAAGTTTTAAGTAAACATGCAAAAATAAAACAATACATCTCCTTCTTCTATTGAATTGTTTTATTTATTTATTTATTTTTTTTACATTTCTAGTTAACTGAAATCAAACAATCAACTGCACAAACCTCTGCTGAAGCGTGACTTGAACTATGGTCTCGCGCTGATGACGCAACATCCAGGTAGGCATGCCCAGGGCGGGTTATGATTGGTCGATCGACAGGCTCAAATCTGATTGGCTAAAGAGTACCAGTGACACACACAAATCCAAGACGATTCACACATTCACAGTCCATGATGAACTTGTGAATTTTAAACATTCAAAAATTTTTTACACAGTTGTACAGTAGGTGGCCAACCAAAATGCCTATCACCGCCGCCGCAGGGCCACGGCGTTAACTGCAAGTCAGTCAAGTCATTCATGAAACTACTGCCAGGTGGCACAAAGGGACAGATTGCAAACTGACTGGAGTTATATTTTTTGTTAACGGAAATTAAATAACGAAATAAAACAACAATAACATTATTATATAACATTATGACATCTTTAAAATGATTAGAAAGTTAATTAAAATTATTTTTAGAAAGTTAATTTCAAAACGTGAGATAGCTGTAGGCTGCAGCCTAACGCATCAAAAAAAAAAAAAAGATTTAAATTTACACAAAGGTCTTACTGCATGTTATGGTTATTAAACAGTCATCATGAAAACCATTAAAACTACACAATTTCCTTATGTTTTATTAAGGATTAAAAATCCTGACCTTGACCGTTGGTCCTCTTTACAAGGCTGCACGTTCATGAGACTCTATTCGCGTCCCAATTTACTGTGACTCACAGCATAAAAAAAAACAAAAAACAAATAAAATTAAATAAAATTTAAAAAAAAAAAACAAACAAATTTGTGAGAAATCAATAATAATAGGCTAAAACTGCGACATGGAAAACTAGAAATCGTACAAAAAGTAGGATATTAACTTGGAATGTATAGATTACATTTAAGGAGTTGTGCATTATGCCATAAAAAAATAAAACGATTGAAAAGGTGGCTTATTGTTGAGTGTTATAGGCTAGGCCTAGTTCTGACACATATTTTGGCACTATAGTCACATTAATCACAAATTATGAAAGGCTTGAAACTTACATTTAATAATTCGCTGATGTATTTCAGCAGGTCACATATACTTATTCGTTATCTGGCCTTTTTTTACACATTTTATTCCCGTATACAGAGCCCATGACATGCCGAAAATTATGTCCATGAATTAAGAAATTTATCACTGTTTATCGTTCTTTTGTATTAATTAAAACATGTTTAAATAATATATATTTTTTAAATAATAATAATAAATAATGATAATAATACGGTTTCATATACAGAGTTTGGGTGTGCGGGAGATTGGGGGAATCTGTAAAATGTAAAAAAAAATAAAAAAATAATAAAAAAAATGCATTAGAGTCGGTTTCCAAACCTGTCCTGGAGGCCCCCCTGCCCTGCACCTTTTGTATGTCTCCCTTATCTAACACACCTGATTCCACTCACCAGCTCGTTAGTAGAGACTGCAAGAACTAAATTGGGTGTGTCTGATTAGGGAGACATACAAAATGTGCAGGGTTGGGGTTCCTCCAGGACAGGTTAGGGAACCACTGAATTAGACAACACAAGACAACTTAAGAATTTTGACATTTAATTAGAAAACAACCCGATTCACAACATTCGTTTCCAAATGCAGAAATCGGGTAGAGCCCTGCATGGGCCTCAAACCTAGGCCCTAGTCGAGCCTTGGCCGACAGCTTACCAGTATTCTCGGCCCGAGACTGACTGGAGCCCGTGTCATTTCTCTCTCTCTCTCGCTTCCTAATTACACAGCTGCTGTTGCAGCCATTAAAATATTTCAGTTTTGTTTTTAATTGCAAAGTTATATTTCTTATTGTTTCATTATTAATTAATTAAGAAAAACGTTTGGAACATTTTTTGTTTGTTAAGAGAGATTACTGTACCAGTCAAATTTTTTTGAACGGTAACGTTAAGATTTTTAATGTTTTTTTTTTTTTTTTTTTTTTTTTTTTTAATTTAAAGAAGTCTCTTCTATTCACCAAGCCTGCATTTATTTGATCCAAAATACAGCAAAAGCAGTAATATTGTGAAATATTTTTACAAATTAAAATAACTGCTTTCTATTTGAATATATTTTAAAATGTAATTTATTCTTGTGATGCAGCGCTGAATTTTCAGCATCATTACTCCAGTCTTCAGTGTCACATCCTTCAGAAATCATTCTAATATGCTGATTTGCTGCTCAAGAAACATTTATTATTATTATTATTATTATTATTTAAAACAGCTGAGTAGTTTTTTTTTTTTTTTTTTTTTTTTTTTTTGCAGGATTATTTGATGAATAGAAAGATCCAGAGATCAGCATTTATCTGAAATAAAAAGCTTTTTTAACATTATACACTATACCATTCAAAAGCTTGGAGTCATAATTTTTATAATTTTTTTTTAATTAATTTTTTTTTTTTGGGGGGGGGGAGAGATTATAGAAATGAATACTTTTATTTAGCTAGGATGCTTTAAATTGACAAAGACATTTATAATGTTACAAAAGACTTCTATTTCAGATAAATGCTGTTCTTCTGAACTTTCTATTAATCAAAGAAACCTGAAAAAAATCTGTTCAGCTGTTTTTAACATGATAATAATAATAATAATAATAATAATAAATGTTTTTTTGAAAAGCAAATCAGAATATTAGAATGATTTCTGAAGGATCATGTGACTGGAGTAATGATGCTAAAAATTCAGCTTTGAAATCACAGGAATAAATGACATTTTAAAATATATTCAAATAAAAAACGGTTATTTGAAATAGTAAAAATCTTTCAAAATTTTACTGTTTTTGCTGTACTTTGGATCAAATACATGCAGGCTTGATGAGCAGAAGAGACTTATTTAAAAAAAAACAACAATAAAAATGTTACTGTTCAAAAATGTTTGACTGGTAGTGTATATTGTGAATAAAATTGTTTATCCAAAAATAACACACCTTATCACTTACCTTTATTTTGTTTCTTATCCATATTATATACTTACAAAAGGAGATGTTAGGCAGAATGATGTGTCATTCAGTTACTTTTTCATATAGTAATTAAATGGTAAATAAGAAGGTTTCTCTGTGTCATCTCATTTTGTGTGCCAAATATATTTATTTGTATAAATTAATTGTATAATAATTGTAATTATATAATATGATTTCCAAAAGCTGAAGTGATTAGTCTACCTTTTGTTTATTTGTTAGAATATATATATAACAGCATTTTAACTAATTGCAAGAGCTGAATAATCAATCAAATTCTATTGATTAATCAGTGAAATAATCGGTGATTAGTTGATTAATCATTCTAATAATCGTTAGATTAATCGATTATCAAAATAATCATTTGTTGCAGCCCTAGTGCCAAGTCTAGTTGTCTGGCCTGACAGGGAATCGTTAAGAAAATCTCTTCAATATGCATTTAGGAACAGTACTTTTGAAAAGAAAGTATGCATTATTGATTGTTTTGAAATATTTATAGAAAAACCTAGAAACTTATTAGTCAGTGCTCAGTGTTATTCAGCATACAAGTAAAAGAACAAACATAATGTCTGCACACTGAATTGACTGCTCCATAAAAATATATACTTTATTGCAATGTTTCGACCATCAGGTCTTCTTCAGGCACAGATAACAAACTGAGGTACAGCTCTTTTAACTCTTTATAAGTAACAGGGGATCATCCTAATTAAGCACGTTCAATTACTGTGTGGGTGTAAACCTACTCCCACAAGACAGAGAAGAGAGAGAGAAAGAGAAAGAGAGAAAGAAAAAAATAAAAATAAAATAATAATAAAATTAAAAATAAAAAACAAATCAGTAGTCACTCTTCAAACTATTCAAACAATACTGAAAAAATAAAGAAATGCACAAAATCCTATAAGAAAAGCTTAATACCAAATTCTTCATTCAACCCAAAAGGTGACAATGTATTCAAAGTATAAATCCAAAAACATTCCCGTTGTAAAAGCTTCCTCTCAAAATCTTCCCCTCTTGATGGTTTTTGCACTTTCGTTATGCCGATATATTGTAAGACACTAACATTATGTCCCACTTTGTTAAAATAAGACACTATAGGACCGCGTTCAACTCCCATTCTAATATTACTCTGATGTTCACTAAGGCGGGTACGTAATGCTCTCAAAGTTTTTCCAACATAAGCAAGACAACGAATAAGGTAGATCACGTGTAGACGAACAAGTAATTGTACCGCGAATCAATATTCTACAATCAGTGTGTGGGTGGCTGAAAGATCTACATGTATGTGTAAAAGTGCACTGGGCACAACTGTAATTACCAGGAGGAAGAGTAAAAGTAACAGGTTTCACTACACTAGAAGAGAACTCTGATCTTACAAGCGTCACGCAGGTTACTTTGACATTTAAAAACCAAACGAGGGCCATTTTTAAATATATGAGACGATTTGGAATCGTTAGAAATAATATGCCAATGCTTGTATAAAATCTTACGGAATTCTACACCCAATGCTGAATACTTAGCTGAACAAAAAGGGCCATTGCCTGATTGTGTTTCATTAGCCATAACACGTAGGCACTGTGTTTGAGATGTATTAACAACTTTCCTCTTAGCTTCTTCTATCCATTCCCTATGATAACCACGATGTAAAAATCTTGAAGTCAAGTCAGCGGACCATCGAGAGTAAGACTCTTCCGTGCTACACACTCTACGTACACACTTAAATTGACTAATAGGGAGGTTTTTAATAAGAGGTTTTGGATGAAAACTATCACTTCTTAAAATCGTATTACGATCTGTTGGTTCACGAAATAACTCAGTTTGAAGTTTACCCTCAGAAATGTGTACCTTTACGTCAAGAAAACTGACGCTCTCTGTTACACTCCACAGTGAACTTCAAATGCTCAGTTCTAGAATTGAGATAATCAACAAACAGCAACAATTCAGCGGATGTAGAGTTCATCATCATAAAGATATCATCAATATACCATTTGTAAAACATTATCTTAGGTAGAAAATAATTAAATTAATTTAAAATGAACGCATTTTCAAATACACCCATATACAAGCAGGCATAATTTGGTGCCATTTTACTGCCCATTGCTTGTACATAATACTCATTTTGAAAATGAAAGTAGTTATTAGTTAAAACAGTATTTATAAGATCCAGCAAACATGCTGTACTAGGTTTCTCTCCACTCAGTCTTTGTTTTAGAAACTGTTCCACCGCCCGTATGCCATCCTCATGAGGGACGTTAGTGTATAAACTCTGAACATCAAGTGTGACGACAACAACAGCATCGGCAGAAAAATCAACAGCATATGATTCAATAAAATCCATGGAATCTCCCAGACAGCTGACAGATGGGTGGCACCTGGGCTATCTAACTGGGGCCCAGCCAGTTTTGTCCTCAGTTTCCATGCGTGCCCCACATGGGTCAGCCAGATGAAACAATGAAATGAACACTGCTCAGTATGCATACTACAGAGTGCTAAAATAAGACTGAAGCAGCACTGCAGTTCATTAGATAATTAAGAGATTAATCTAGTACTGATTGAGCATTAGTGACGAACACCTGCTTAAGAAAAAAGAGACGAACAGAAACACAACAGCTACTATTGACTTCCAGCCACAGCCTGCAAAACAACTGCAAATAAAAGACATTAAATCTCTGAAGATCTCAGCAGAGACTCCACAACTCCACAAACAGCATCACCAGCTTCACTTATTACTAACCAGACTGACGTTAATTCTGTCAGACGTCTAGAGAAGCTCTTATTGAGAAATACAGAGGTTCAGATGTTGATGTTTTATTGAAAGTAAGTTTGGTTTGAAGTCACCATTATCGTGAATAACACTTGCTTTAATAGAGCTCTTGACTTTAATGCTATGCTTTATGTTTGCAGCAATGTATTTAGTAAGCATGTTGTTATTTACAAAGCCAGCTAGAATTGAAGGTGATCAGCTGATAATGGTTGTTTTTTTGATGGTTTTCCAGATTTTAATATTACAAGGTAGTTTCTCTCATAGAGCTCATTACTGTTTGGAAGTGGCTTATCAACAAGTTAAATTTTCACATTACTAACTGTGAGAAAAAACAGGTCAGATATTCTGATTTACTTTAACTGACAACTTTTTCAGACGCACAGACATCAAGAATCAGTGAATGAATCTCAACAACGGTGACGTAATGCATGCTGGGAGCCATGGATGACCTTTGTGTGCTGCTCCCAGAATGCATTGCAGCATGAATCATGTCACCGTCGTTGAGATTCATACACTGATTCTTGATGTCTGTTTGTGTTTATGGGATGTAGGAGTTCAAAACATTTTCTCAAAAATATTTTAAAATGCAGCTTCATTATCACAGGTTTTCTTGCTTGTCTTGCCATAACAAACACAAACGGCCAGAGAAAAACTTATATTAAATATAAAGGGCCAACCGCCCAACTAAAACAAACGCAATTCTCCATAATGGTGACAAATATACTTTTCAATAAAACCAACATCTGAACCTCTGTTATTCTCAAAAACTTTTGTAGAAGTCTGACAGAAATAACGTCAGTCTGGTTAGTAATAAGTGAAGCTGGTGATGCTGTTTGTGGAGTTGTTTAATCCTCCTCTGCTGAGATCTTCAGAGTAGTGATGGGCAGATGAAGCCTCATGAAGCTTTAAGCTTTTCAGCCAAGTGTTTCACAAAAGGGTTAATTTATGGAGGCTTCATTTGCTCACAATACCACCTGGTGGCCAAAGAGTATAAAACAAGCAGATATATTACAGACAGAGGTGTAAAGTCCAGGGGTCAGAAAGTAAAAGTCCTGCCATATGTTTATTCCACCCATGAAGTCAGCAGCTGATTTCACCAGAGGAGGAACCAAGACATTCCTTTCAAGTCACAAACGAGTCTCAAGTCAAATCCCAAGTCCTCAAAGAGTTAAAGTTAATGAGATAATTAAGTGACTAATTAAATGATGACTGTGCATTAGTGATGAACACCTGCTGTTATTGAGAATTACAGAGGATCAGATGTTGATGTTTTATTGGTTAAAATGATGCCACCATCATGGAGATCAGTGTTTGCTTTAGTTGGGCTCTTGGCCCTTGACATTCTGTGTTAGAGCTTTATCTGTAGTAATGAATGTGGTCTTGTAAAGCATAGAGGTCACCATGAGCTGGTTTATTTCATATAAATGTTTACATTTTGTATAATCAACCATGTAACATTACATCATGCAAGCAAAGTGTTTTTCAAACAATTACAATGAGTGAATTTTAAAACTGTGTAATGCTTATTACAGTTTGAACGCCAATACTTTTACAACACACAGACATCAAGAGCCAGCACATGAATCTCAACAATGGTGACAATCAACAAAATGCTTCATGCTGCAATGCATGAAAAACTCCCATCCTGCAATGCAGTATGAATAATTTTTGTCACCACTGTTGAGGACCATATGATAAATGTTCATGTCTAAAAGCCTAAGCCTAAAATGGATTTTTTTATTTTTTTTTACTTCCTCAATGTTAAAGCACTATGGTGGTTTATATATATATATATATAGTATTATAGATATGTAATAGAAGTTTTTTTTTTCTTTAATCAAGTGCAGTTAATAAACTAAACTGAGAAATACTAAAACCAGAGATTGAAAACAAACACATTCATTCTTCAAAAGCATAAGCTAATTTGCTACACTGCATAAATGTTTGCTGTGGAACAATATTGTAATTGTTTAGAAGCAAATTTCTTTGAATTGCTAAAAGGCTCAAGAGCCCAACTAAAGCAAACACTGACCACAATTATGGAGGTAATGTTTTTTATTTTTATTATTATTATTTTTTTCTTCCAGTTGATTCCATCCAAGGCTGTGGCTGAAGTCAGTTGTAGTTCTTGTGTTTCTCTTTTCTTCAGTGATGTTAATTAACATCAAGTGTTCATTACTAATTCTCAATCATCATTTAATTAGTCACTTAATTATATCATTAACTTTAACTCTTTGAGGACTTGGGATATGGTTTGAAGACTTGCTTGTGACTTGAAAGGAATGTCTTGGTTCCTCCTCCGATGAAATCAGCTGCTGAGTTCATGGGTGGAACAAAAATATGGCAAGACTTTTACTCTTTGGCCCTTGGACTTTCCACCTCTGCTAAGGGGTCAACTTTTTTGCCAATGAGCAAATTCTCAGGGGCCCTGCGCTGGCAGCCCTTAAAGGGCCAGTGCAGGCTTGTTTGCAGGGTATCCTCTAGTATTATCTTCTAAAGCCAAACGTGCTTTATTCAAGCCCTTTCAGCTCCGTGTGCTTTCTCTCTCTATCTTCGGGCGCGCGCCAGCATGGATGATACGGTTATTTTAACAACAACAGAAACACGGTGAGCAGCAAAATTATAGGTTACTTTCACTAAAACACAGCAGGAAAAAAAAAATGCTACAAATATAGTTATTTTTCTTACTATCTATCTATAACCTATGACTCTGACTGTTCAAACTAGATGTGACAAGACGCTTCTGATCTGCATTTAGCATTATTAATCTGTAGGCTAAAAGAACATTTCAAAAGAATCATGTTATTATAATTGGGAAAATTGTTGTTAGATGGCTAGGATAGAATTTAAACTTTGAAACCGCTAGTTATCATTCTTTTCTGGTCAAGATGAGAACGTTTTGATTATTGTAGCTACATGGTTTTTAGTAAATAATGCTTTTAAGTAAAATATTAAAATAGTATAGATTTCAGGAGGAAAACCCTGAACAGTATTTTTTTTTCTGTCACATGGCCTCGCATGTATTTAAATGTATAAATACGTAAAAAAAAAAAAAAAAAAAAAAAAAAATATATATATATATATATATATATATATATATATATATATATATATATATATATATATATATATATATATATATATATATATATATATTTATTTATTTATTTTTGTCCGGACCTCTGCTTGGAAGAAAATGTAGAGGCCGCACCTCTTGGAACTTTAATTGAATACCCCTGACTTCTATCATAAAGAAAAACTTTATTTGTATGGTTTAGTAATATCTGTGTCACAGGCTGGATGTATATTAACCTTACATCTTAACACCTCTTTTTTTTTTTTTACAAGCAGATCATAGATCATATATTTTGTCTATAGCCTATAAAACAGCTTCATAAATAGGAAGATTTCAATACATGAGGATTCTCAATGGGATTTTTTAGCAAGCCATTAAATGACTTGAGACTCGACTCTGACTCGTGACCAAAGACTCGAGACTTGACTCAGACTCCAAGTTAAAGACTTGTGAATATCTCTGTATAAATCTGAATATTATTTTATTGTCAAAACACTGCACATAAATACATATATTTTTTTGCAAACAAATGATCAATAAGAAGGCTAAATGATCACACGGGTCAAAATCTTTTACTTCACTTTTTTACAACTTTGGAATCTAAACTGGGAATCGATAAGAATTGAAATCAATAAGCAGAATCGGAATGGATAAAATTCAAACAATGCCCAACCCTAGGCACATGTTGTGAAGTTCACTGATTTCTGAGCATTTTATGAACATTGATCAGTTGATGGCAAAATTAAAAAAGACGGTTCTGTGGCGCAACGTGTACACCCATGGCCATACTGAGATGTTCCAGTTTTCTGAAAAGACTAAAGATTTGTTTTCTTTTCAGTGATTGCTTTGTTTGCCTAAAATGAACCATATCCAACCTGGTCTCATGGCATAAACGTACCTGGGTGCACTTTTTAGCGAGACTGTTTATACGTACCTTGCTGCACGTTTCGCCGCAGTTTCAAAGACAAATGTCCACTGAGTGGCACTAAAACACGGGTTCAATACGTAAACTCTGGCATGTTTTTATTACGTTGATATAGGTACATATTGCCGTGTTTTTATTACGTTGCTACAGCTGCGTTTTGCGGCGGTTCAGAATTCAAATATACGGGGACCGTCGCTAAAATTTAATGCTCTATAGTGTTGGAAATATGCCCTACACCAAACCCAGCCCTAAACCTACCCAATAGTGCTGACAAATGCAAAACTGATATAAAAACGCATTTGTTGATGCAACCATGTCATTTGAACTTCCTTATATGCAGATTTGAATTGTTTTGTCAAACTGTAGTAACACGGGATTCAAACCGGAGGTCCTCAGCTCTCAAGTACGTCTCCGTACTCCGTGAGCTACCAAATAAACCTGCGGTCTATGAAAACCCATATATATGTATGATGATAATGTTCAAAAGCATCAGTTTTCAAATTTCACAGCATATTAATATTGTTTTGAAGTCATAACATGATATTCGTCAAGTAATTGTGCGAAAATTGCGCTTTATTAAACGAAACTCTGTAAATTTGTGTGAAAAGGAATAAAAGGCGTCTGAGTTTTACTGCCTCTAGTGTTCATTTCTTTTGGAAACTGCAGTGATATCTACTTATTGGTACGTATTTCGTGTCTCGCTAAAAAAGTGTGCCCAGGTACGTTTTTGCCATGAGACCAGGTAGACCATATCATAGCCTTCAATATCTCTTTGAAAAAGAACTTTGTAACTTTTAAACAAGTATTAAAATGAGTTCAATGTAGCTGTAGTAGTGTTAAATAAAAAATAAATAAATAAAGATGATTATCTTCATTCAGTTGTTCCATTTCTCTAGGTTTGGTAACATAAAAGCTAATCAGTGTATTCAGTAGGCTGCATTAGTGGCATAAGGTATCGTAAGTATACAACAACGTGACAATAAAACAATGCATTTACTTTTTACTTTTGGTACTTAAGTACTTTTAAAAACATCTACTTCCGTACTTTTACTTAAGTAAAAACCTGTCTTTACAACTTTTACTTGTAGTGGAGTAGTATTTGACCAGTAGTATCTGTACTTTCACTCAAGTAATGAAGTTGTGTACTTAGTCCTGTATTTCACTAACACCAGCAGTGAGATTTTGTGGGGCTGAGCTTGAAAGAGAGGAAGGCTTTTCATCAGCGGGAGCTGGGGAAGATGGAGTTTGTAGAGCATGAACAGTGACTACATCACAGTCACTGCTAGAGACGCCACCGGGCTTCAATACAACCGTCAAAATCCTACACACTTCATGCAGATAACAACAGCACAGCACTTTTGTTATATTTTTGTGTGCCAAATGATAACTGGCTTATCAAATTGCTTATTTAATTCAAATTGTGTTTCTGCACAGTTCTGCAAAATAAAGGATAACAGAACAGATGAGAATCTGTTTGTCCTAAACAGTCTGAATAATTTTAATGAATCAGTTCATTCAGACAGTTTTTCGAAAGAGTTAAAATTTTTCTTTTTTTTTTAAAAGTTGGTTTAAAAGGAGACAGAGAAGAGAGGTCTACCCTGTTTTACCAACATTCGTCCACTTGGAGATGTCCTGCCTCACTGCTGATCTGAGGTGACCTTTGACCTCTTTTGTCATGGAGTTTCTTATAATGATATCATGATTCAGAGAAAGAAAAGAAAAAAAAAAAGAAAAAAATCTGCAGCTTTAATCTAAATTCAAATAAAAATGATTATGATAATTAGCTTTATCCGGTGATGTAAAAAAAAAAAAAAAATCAGTAAATAAAAAATAGGCCACATGAAAAGATTTCCCAGATAGCAACATGTCATTTTTTAAAGTAGAATCAACAGTGATGTCTAATGTTATTATTATTATTTTTTTTCCAATAAATTTGACATTTAACACCAAATTCAGTTCACCTTCCCTTAGTATATGTGAGTTTGTTAGTAGCACAAGCTGAATCCTGCCCACTTCTTTGCATCGTCAACACATGCTTCAGTGCTCTGAGAGTGTTTATAGTGCTGTGAGTTTAACACTTCATGACTGAGAGCAGAACACAACACAATCTTCATCATCACACAAGACAAAACAACAAGAATGAACAACATCATCATCCTCATCTGGACACTCACACTGTTTGCTCAAGGTTTGTGTAATACAATTTGATGATTATTATTAATTCTTTGAAATGTGGAATGCACATCAAATGTCTAAATGTTATTATTGTTCTTTCTTTCAGAGTGTAGAGGACAAATCAGTGTAACTCAAAGTCCATCAATAACAGCAGCTCAAGGACAAGAAGTCAGAATAAACTGTAAAACCAGCAGTGCAGTGTATAATGGTGATTTTTTAGCCTGGTACTTACAGAAACCTGGAGAAGCTCCTAAACTCCTCATATATCGTGCAACAAGCCGTAACACTGGAACTCCATCTAGATTCAGTGGCAGTGGATCTAACAGTGATTTCACTCTGACCATCAGTGGAGTCCAGACTGAAGATACAGGAGATTATTACTGTCAGAGTGCACACCAGATTAGTGGTAGCTGGGTGTTCACACAGTGATAAAGAGTCGTACAAAAACCTCCGTCAGTCAGAGTCACAGTGAGTGCACTGATACAGCTGAGAGATACTGCAGCTGCTGATGAGAGGATCACAAACAACACAGTGACACAGTGTATCAAGCATTTCACAGACTATTTATTTATATGTACTAAGGAAATATAGCCTACTCATAATGTAATATAATTATATAACACTCACTAGATTTGACTTTGTCTGGAAAAAAGTTGTGTGGTGCTTGTTCATGGAAAACTTGCACCATGTTAACTTAACAGTTTTCCAAGTTTTCGCTTCTCTTCTTAGCAACTTCCCTGCAAACAAGCCTGCACTGGCCCTTCATGGGCCCACTTAGGGCTGCCAGCGCAGGGCCCCTGAGAATTTGCTCATTGGCAAAACGTTGGCCCCTTAGCACTGGCCCTGCACGGGCAGCCCTCACTTAGCCTCCAGGAAGCCTAAGTGCTGTTTTATTGAAAATAATAAAGTTTGAAGTCACTGTTATGGAAGTAAGCGCTTGCTTTAGTTGGGCTCTTGACCCTTGACTTCTTAATTTTAATGTTTCTCTGGCTGTTATAAATGTGTTTTTGAAGCAAATTTGTTATAGCAAAAGTTGTGAGAAGACAAACTGATCAGATGGTGATGGTTAAATATTGATGATTCAGTCATCATGTAGTGTCCTGATTTGCTGATCTCTGAGAACATTATTTAGGTTTAATAATTTCACTTTATAGTAGCCCTAGAATACCACTGCATGAAATGTTGTGCTGCTTTAATATTTTGAATGTTTTTAAGTCATTATGCAGAAATTACTTGGACAGGATCATGTAGACTCACACAGATAGCTATAGTACCCAGAGAAACGTTAAAGTTAAAAAGTCAAGGGTCAGGAACCCAAATAAAGCAAGCGCTTACCTCCATAACAGTGACTTCAAACTTTATTATTTTCAATAAAACAGCACTTAGGCTTCCTGGAGACTAAGTGTGGGCTGCTCGTGCAGGGCCAGTGCTAAGGGGCCAACATTTTGCCAATGAGCAAATTCTCAGGGGCCCTGCGCTGGCAGCCCTAAGTGGGCCCGTAAAGGGCCAATGCAGGCTTGTTTACAGGGTTGTGTGTGTAGCTTTAAGAGAGTGACCATTTATACTGAGAAATTTATCAATTTATTTCAGTTTCTAGTATTCTAATATTCTCTTAATCTTCAGTTATTTGTTTATTAGGGGTTCAGTGTCACACAGAGTCTCACGGTGGCCGGTCAGGATCTCATGGTCACAAATTCACATTTCTGATCTCAGTCAGAGGATAAAGGGTTAACTAACACCTTATGTTCGTAAAGATTGTTCACATTCAGTGATAGACAAAATCATGAGATCTCAGAAGACGTGTCTTCTGCTCCATTTTTCATGGCCTTCAGTTTGATCTACTGTATCCTGGACACAGATTTGCAGTAACACCAGACTCCATTTTAATCTACTAGATATAACAATTCCAGAAGGATACAGAATAAATCAAACATAAAACATTTAATTTGTCAGGTAAGAATGTATCATGTTGTAATTGAACAATAAGAAGCCAATTCATAAATGATAAATACACAGCATCAGTTGCTCAAAGATGAATCTAAGAGTGAGAGATGCACACCTGACAGCAGAGAGACAAACAGCAGAAAGTGTTCAGGACTCAGGAGATTCACACAACAAGAATGTGTTAAATAATAACACATTTTTTGTGTTATGGCCATTTTAACACATTTTGTGTAATTTTAAGTTGATCATGTGTAAAAAGAAAGAGAGAGAGAGAGAGAGAAACAACACAGTGTGTCCAACACAATATGTATTAACTATCATCCAATCACATTGCTGCCTGCATCACTCCACAAGCTGTTAACCAAATTCATGCCTCTTTTTCATTGGTGGATGACGTGGACGCACTCATGTCAGGTAAATGGATTTCGCCGCCAGAAATATCATGTTCCCAGAGCATTCTCTGAGCGTCCCGCCGGTGTCAGTGATGTTCCCAGAATGTTTCCCGAGATGCTCATGATGTGGAGCTCTTTAACTGTTGGGGGACGTTATTTGGAGGACCTTCAGGGATTAACACTGCTCAGAGTGCATTTGATCCCACAATACAGAGTGTTAAAGTAACACTGAAGCAGAGTTGAACTTAATGAGAATGTTAACAAGCAGAATTACTGAAGGAAAGAGAAACAGAAAAACAGAACGAGACAAACAGAAACACAACTACAACTGACTTAGTCACAGACTTAGAGGAAATCAACTGAAATAAAACACATTAAATATCACAAGGATTAAACCACTCCACAAACAGCATCAGCAGTTTGACTTTATTTATGTCATACAAAAGTGCTTAATGAGAATTAACAGAGGTTTAGATGTGTTTCATTTCACAAAACATCACCATCACTGTGGTCAGTGTTTGCTTTAGTTGGGCTCTTGACCCTTAACTTTGCATAAATGTTTTTTTTTTTGCTGTAGTTTTGTGTTTATGAAGCTCATTACTGTAGCAAAGAAAATTTGGAGAAAATATGATGCTGGAAGCAAGCATCATGTAGCAGCTTGGTTCACTGAATGTTGTATTTCACAGTATTGAAAAAAGAAGCTTGTTTTAGAAATTTGTTTTTGCAGATTGAATTTTAACAGTGTTTGGACAATTAAAACAATTGTGGACAAAAAGCTTCTGTTTATGGCACACATTGACATGAAGAATCTGCATATGAATCTCAACAATGGTGACAATCAACAAAACATTCAGATAAACATCTTTGAACATCACAAAGCAAGCTACTATAAAGTCACATCAAAAATAGCAACAATTAAAGCAAATAATAAGAATAAAAGAAAATACTAAGACAATCCAGGTGCATAATTTCTTTGTGTTGCAATGCATTCTGGGAGCCATGAATGAGTTTTGATTGGTGCACCCAGAATGCACTGCAGCATGAAGCTTTTTGTTTATTGTCACCATCATTCAGATTCATATGCTGATTCTTGATGAAAGTTTGTATCTGAGCAGCACAGATGTTCAAAATGCCTTGTGCAAAGTGTTTTTTTATTGTTAAATACAACAAATTATGTGATTAAAACACTAAATTAATTTAACATCCAATATAACCACAGACTTAAACACCTTTTTTTTTTAAACTAGACCACTAATCATGTGTTTTTTCTGGCTGTTTTATCGTAATAAAAGTGTTTTGTAAACAAAGATTTACAACAGCCAGAGAAAAACTAATATTATAAAGTCAAGGGTCAAGAACCCAACTAAAGCAAACACTGACCGCAGTGATGGTCATGGTGATGGTGATGTTTTGTGAAATGAAACTAGCATCTAAACCTCTGTTAATTCTCATTAAGCACTTTTGTCTCTGAGCAGTGTTAATCCCTGAAGGTCCTCCAAATAATGTCCCCCAACCTTTTAAAGAACTCCACATCATGAGCATCTCGGGAAACGTTCTGGGAACGTCACTGACACCAGCGGGACGTCCTGAGAACTTTACATTTCTAGCGGGGTAGATGTTGTTCATTCTAACAGTGCTTGTGAACTACTTTTTGTATTATTAATTTTCAGTATTCAAATCACATGTGAAAATTGACGGTGTAAATATAGCAGTAAAGTTTTAATAAATATATATATTTTAAAAATAGCTTTTTTGTATTGCATTAATTTTAACTGGTTAAGAATAACACATCTATGACACAAATCGTGTGATTTATGACACATTAGGGTGTTAAATTTTAACACACTGCCTGTGTTAAGAAAAATAACACACTGGTTGTTAAAATTAAATTAACACAAAATGTGTTGTCCTTAACTAGACACACAGGTGTGTTAAAACTTAACACAGGATGTGTTGGTTTTAACACATCCCTTTTTTTAACACACTAATGTGTCATAAATAACACAATTTGTGTCATAGATGTGCTATTCTTAAAGGTGCACTATTTAAATATTTGAAGAATATCAATCTGTGTTAAGAAGAATAACACTGTTTGAGTTAAAATTAACACAAAATGTGTTGTCCTTAACTAGACACACAGGTGTGTTAAAATATAACACAGGTTGTGTTGTTTTTAACACATCTGTTTTAAGAGTGTGTGCAGGAGTTTCTGCTTAAAATTACATTGATACAGATTAATGGTTAATGTTTCACTGCTGTTTTTTCTTTCTCTCTTCTGTCATTCTACACTGAATTGAATTGGTCTTGTCATGTTAGCACATGCTTTCCATTCGACCCACAGAAAGTTTTACATTTGTACATAATTACTGTTAGAACAGATGATTCTTGATGAAGTTCTGCATCACTACAGCAGAAGTGAAACTGGTCTGTTTCAGTGCAGATCATGTAACCAATCAAACAGTGACACTGGGAGTGTGAGCTGAAAATCCCATTGGATTTGTGACAGGCCCGGTTCTTGACGGCTATAGAAGGGTGGGCTGGCAGATATCCTGGGTGGGCATTTTTTAGTCATCATATCATATAGAAGATATTTATACTGTAGATATTGCTATATTAACTATATTATATGTACACTGAAAAAAGCTTTCGTGGGCAGCCTAGAATATCATGCACTTTCACACCATAATAAACTTTTTTTTTTTCTTCATTGAATAAAAAAAGCCCTCTTTGTTCTCTTTCTCTGGATCATTGTTTCTACACTGGTGACTCTTCAACTAACTTTTTTATTTCTACCAAACAAGGCCGTAATCGTGTCTAGAACATTGGAGGGACCATTTTGTTTTGAGGAAAATATAAAGACCAGGGGGCGTATTACAGAAAGATCCTAACTTGACAAAAAATCATAAAAACTGTCTTCCACACAACCCCACAGCTGTCCTAACTTCAAAATTATTTGAAAGCTAACAGAAAAACCACTTACAGTTGCACTGTCCAACAATAGTACTACATTTATTAATAATTGACAATGAAGAACGGAGATGTTTAATGGTAGAAAGACTCATAGAGGACCCTGAAGAGGTGTTACATTTTGATGACAAAACACTATAATTACAGACTGACTATCTCATCACATTATAACAGCTAATATCTCTGCTCTGCTTTACAACACCACGTGCATTGTTTCAGAAAGAAATCTAACACAAAAAGTCAAAGGTCAAGAGCCCAACTAAAGCAAACACTGATCTCCATGATGGTGGCATCATTTTAACATTTAAAACATCAACATCTGATCCTCTGTAATTCTCAATAACAGCAGAAGTTCATCACTAATGCACAATCATCATTTAATTAGTCACTTAATTATTTCATCATCTTTAACTCTTTGAGAACTTGGGATTTGACTTGAGACTTGACTTGGTCCCACCTCTGCCCAATCCTTTAAAGAACTCCACATCACCTCAGGAAATGTTCTGGGAACGTCATTGACACCGGTGGGACCTTCTGAGAACGCTCTGGGAACATTACTTTTCTAGTGAGGAAATCCATATACTTGAGTGCATCCACGTCATCCACCAATGAAAAAAGAGGCGTGGATTTGAACAGCTTGTGGAGTGATGTAGGCAGCAATGTGATTGGATGATAGTTAATACATATCGTGTTGGACACATTGTGTTGTTTCTCTCTCTCTCTCTTTCTCTTTACACATGATCAACTTAAAATTACACATAATGTATTAAAATGGCCATAACACAAAAAATGTGTTATTAATTAACACATCCTTATTGAGAGTGTAATAAAAGAAAAATGCTGCAATTTTCTGGTGTTATTTTATTATTGCTGGGGCAGTCTAAGCTATATCTTAAACTTCTTAAAATACAGTCCGATTCAGATTGGTTTTAATCACTGCATAAAAAAAAAAAAAAAAACGTAATCCTTATCTAATTCTGATTAGGTGGGCAAGACTGTCATGGCCACCCCTGCCCATGCCTGGAGCCGGCCCCGATTTGTGATCAAATGGGAAGATCATCTCCTCTCCATATAAATGCAATATGATCTATGTAACTATTGCATTAGACCCAATATTCTTCCGCAAGACACATGCAAAATTTAAACCGCTACAGGGCCAAAAGTTACACAGTGTATCTTTAAATGATTAAATAATTACATTAAACCTTACATATACAATAATTGTACAAATAATGTAAAAACATCAAACCTGTCATGGATCCTGGTGTCAACTCAGCATCGGGCCTCACAGCACGTCCCACTCGTTCACAATCCTCAGAAAACTCATCACCTGCACCTGCTCACCGAAATCAGCATCACTACAAGAACCCTTTCCGCTCCTCACCCTGTGTCTAGACTCGTTGATCTCACCTCAGATCACTTACCTGGACTCATTGCTTGTCTCTGGACTCCTTGCAAGTTTGGTCTTCACAGCCATCTTCCAGTCTTCTCTGTGGGTCCATCCTATGAAGAAAAGGGACATTGTTTACACTCAGTCACTGGCTAAGTTGCCTGCTCTATTTTCAAGATACTTACCTCCCAGATAGCAACATATTGTCGGCCTGGATCCGGCCCACATCTGGCACATGTGGAATGATGATCTGGCCCACATGTAGCGTGGAATGATGGCACTTAGGTGGACCGCTCCTGTTTGCCAGATCTGGGCCACAAGCAGGCCATAGCAATGCCACATTGCAAAGAGCCAAGAGCAAAGAAATAAATCACACTGTACCTTATCTGAGCCACAAATCTTCATATATTATGTATATGTCCTCTCAGCTTGTCTAAGCTTGTTAACAAGCAAAATCACTGAAGGAAAGAAGAGAACAGAAAAAAGACAAATAGAAACTCAAGAACTACAACTGACTGCAGCCACAACCCTAGATGAATTCAACTGAAGATAAAAGACATTAAATCTCTGAAGATCTCAGCAGAGGAGGATTAAACAACTACACAAACAGCATCACCAGCTTCATTTATTACTAGTCAGTTTGCCTTTATTTGTGTTAGAGGTCTACAGAAGATCTTATTGAGAATTAACAGGGGTTCAAATCTAATGTTTCATTTGAAGTCACCATAATGGTGATTGGTGATTCCATTAATGGGCTCATAACTCTTATGATTAATCAGGTGTCTGTTTTGGCAGCTGTCACAGTATGTTTAACACATTTGTAGTATGGAATAGCTTGCTGTTGATGGTTTCACAGTTTTCATGTAATGGCCTGAACTGCTGAAGTTATTTAAATCTAGCAGTTGTGTAATTTAATGCTTTCACATTATAATCCCTATGTTACTTCAACATCATTTTGCAGATATGTATTTAAAAAAAAAAAAAAAAAAAAAATAGCACAAAAAGGGAAACAACACTGACACACACAGACATCAACAATCAGCATATGAATCTCAATAATCGTGACAAAATATTCAGCTAATCGGATCAATTCTGTACATCATATAAAGCTACTAAAAGACACAAAAAACAGCAAATAAAATAAAATAAAATATATACCTGAACCAAAGTTAGAATTAAAGAAAATAGGACAATTCAGCTGCATAATTTATTCATGCTGTGATGCATGCTGGGAGTTTTGTGCTATGGTACCCAGCATGCATTGCGACATTACACTTTTTATTTTCACCATTGTTGAGGTTCATGTGTTGATTTATGATGACTTTGTGTGTTATTAGAGCTTAACTTTTTGTGTGTTATCTTTTACCTGGTTCTGCTGATCTTACACTGCACTTTCACACAGCAAGTTTATTATTGATTAAATTAAAACGACAAGAGAATTAGTGATTGTAACACTATCAATTGCTTACTGTCATCAACTGATATCATTTTGTGTTTGTTTGCTATTGCAAATGTATTAGATAAATAAAGTAGTAGACAAGAGACAAGGCTTTAAGAGCTAAACAAAGCTAATGACTGTGGTTACATACTTCTTCCTAAACTCATTTACCTCAGAGGACGTGTTGCTCGACGAGGATTCGTTGCGACTTTCAATCTTGAGGAGCAGAGACGTGCAGAGAGTTCCTCAGGGGCAGGGGCTCAAATGTAAAATAGGAGCAATGTAAAAAAAATTAAAAATAAAAAAAAAACATTTATATATATATATATATATATATATATATATATATATATATATACATATATATATATATAGGTCAAAAGTTTGGATACATTACTATGTTATATTTTTGTAAGAAGTCATTTAAGGTTATCAAGCCTGCATTTATTTGATCAAATTTTTAATATACTTTAAAATACATTTTATGCAATTCTGATTTATTATCAATATTGGAAACCTGTGATACTTTTTTCAGGATTCTTTGATTAATAAAAAGTTTAAAAAGCACAGCATTTATTTAAAATATATATTTTGTTACAATATACATTGAAAAGCTTGAGGTTTTGAATAAATGCTGTTCTTTTTATTTTTTTATTTTTATTTATCAATGAACCCCAAAAAAGGTTCCAAAAATAAATAAATAAATAAATAAGCAGCACAACTGTTTCCAATATTGATAATAAATCAGCATATTATATCTGAAGGATCATGCACTGAAGACTGGAGTAATGATGCTGAAAATTCAGCTTTGATCACAGAAATAAATGATATTTTAAAGTATTTTAAAATAGATAAACATTCTTTTAAATTGTATTAATATTTCACAATATTACAGTTTTTCTGTATTTTTGATAAAATAAATGCAGGTTTGATGAGCATAAAACACTTTCATAATGCTGCATAATTATCAAAAATGGTAATATGATAAAATCCTTTCATGTCACCATTTCGCCAGCCTACACTTCACATAATAGGCCTGTAGGTGGCACTTGGGCTTCATTAATTATGATAGTTTCATGAAATAGTAAACGGTGCTTCATACACAAGCATCCATTTTCTCAGCGATGCAGTTTGATTTATAAAATGAGACAAACCGCAGATCCAGATCGCTCCACAAATAATCTTGTCTGCCCCATGTCATTTTCAACCGATTTATGAATAAGAACGGAAAATATCTGCTCCAATTCACATTATTGTCCAATGAAATGTGTCAGATCATGATTGGTTGGTGTATTATACATGACAAACGGGCATTGATGAATTATGTAATATTCTCTAAACTATATAATATATGGATTTTTTTAATTAAATCGACACACTAACTTTGATTACTGATGGGAAAAAAAGTTTAAAATATTGTTTGGTTTATTTTCTTTCCTTCCCATCGATCTATTCACTGAAAGAACCATATATGACTCCAGAG
The DNA here is from genome assembly GCA_039654775.1 of Spinibarbus caldwelli. NCBI lineage: Eukaryota > Metazoa > Chordata > Actinopteri > Cypriniformes > Cyprinidae > Spinibarbus > Spinibarbus caldwelli. Next base: position 23,211,005 of record CM077264.1, read on the forward strand.
CCTGGTTTCTGAACAGACTGGAATATCAGTCAGTCGAGCAAAACACACTCAACCCATAACAGCCTCAGATTGACAGATATATAAAAATAAACAGGAATTTTCAGACTTTTGAGCGATTAGTTACCGTTTTGTGCACATTGTCATGTTAATTATAATTCAAATTCATTTTGTTTTATTGACTACAATATCATTGCTATTTGTCTGAGAGGTTCACTTTTGAATAATTTTGATAAAGGGGAGGGGCTTGAGGCACGTGTCTGTTGAGGAGACATAAAGCCGCGAGACTCCCGCGGAGTGAAGAAGAGGCGGAGTTACGAGGATTCTCAGACAGTTGAAGTGTCCAATGGAGTTAAGAGATTTGCGCTCAAGCTATTTTCAACACTTTAGATTGGTTAATAATTTGTAAAAATAACAGACCCACGTGGGGACTGACCAATAGCATCGATTTGTGAAAAAATATGAAATTGACAAAATTTGGACATAGGAGGTTTCCGCCCGACAGCGACGATATAATGTATGATTTAATTTATCTTCAGTTGATTTCATCTAAGGCTGTGGCTTTTTTTTCTGTTATCTTCTTTTCTTCAGTTATTCTGCTTGTTAAAGGGCTTATTAAGGCTGAGATGACCACATTTAATATACACAGATTTTGTGACTCAGATAAGGTCCAGTTTTAATTTATTTCTTTGCTCTTGGCTGATATGTGGCATTGCTATGTCCTGCTTGTGGCCCAGATCTGGCAAACAGAAGCGGTCCACCCAAGTGCCATCATTCCACGCTACATGTGGACCAGATCATCATTCCACATGTGCCAGATATGGGCCGGATCTGGGCCGACAATATGTTGGTATCTGGGCTGATGCCTTGCATCACTAGTGTCCTGCTTCCAACCTGTTTAATAAAGAACACTGTTGCACTTACCTGAGTCTCTCCTCTTCTGTCTGTGACACAACCCTATTACACCAGTTTATTAAACAGTTTGTTTATACTGAACTCTGCAAAACACAAACCATTTTGAACAAAATACACTAAAATATAACCAGGGCCACTGCGTGCTTACAGGTGAACTAGACAGCTGTCTACTGCGACAGCTCAGTGAGGACAGCAAGAAGGAGAGAGATTTCATTTGTAATGCATTTTTGTATTTTTTATTTATTTATTTGACATTCGTTTGGAATTATTGCACTCTCATCAACAAGTTATCACCCCATTATTATTGTAAATCTAAATTAACTTACACCACACTCTTAGACTGGCATCAATAGTCAACATGAAAAACACACCTTGATGTACATCAAAAATGTCTTCAAACTGAATAAAACTATCCAGACATGAATACAAAAGATGACGACTTTAATGACTAATGAGTTTTAAATCCCGACGTGCTTGTGAAAGGTAGGCTTATGTTGTTTATGTGTGTGAGAGAGAAAACGGGAGATAAGTTATGTGGCTCACTTTATTGTGTGCGTAATATGTGCAATGTATTAATGTTTATAATATTTATAAATGCTACGAATAGCCGTGCACACACAAGCAACAGGATTTCAGGTGTTTGGGCATCGTCGCTTCAACTCTACTACCAATTTACCACTTTGCGTCTTTCACTAAAAATGAACAAGAGATGTGTGAGTTCATCCCATATGAGACTACTTTAATGTAAAAGTGGAACTGTTGCGGGACCAGTTTATGTGTGGCTCACCAGGAATTCTACCGAATCTCCCGATGGTCACTGATGGACCTGTAAATGCACTTATGTTATATAGAGGCCCGGTTCTACGGGGGTGCTAGAGGGTGCAAAGAACCCTCAAAAAAAAACAAAAAAAAAAACAAGAGCACCCTCAGTTAAAACTGTAATAATAATATACTGTCGAAACAGATCTGGCAAACTATCCAGAGCATATTTGTGTTTGTGAATTATCTTATTATAACAAAGTGTAGACACTACGTAAATGATAGATTTGATGTGAAGTGTAGAGAGATTCATTTATTATAATATAAGTTGTGAGACTGCAATGAACTAACATGAGTGACAGCTTTTTAGTGATTTTAAGGGAGCACCCTTTGCATACTTTCTAGGCTAGGCTGGATAATGTATAATCTGGAATTTGTAAAAAAGAAAAAAAAAAAGTTTGTTTTTCGCCTACACACTGCAAAATTTCAGTAATGACGTCCTCATATTTATGCAGGATTTACTCTTGAAATAGCAATGACTGATATAATGCTAACCAAACAATGGACTGGACTGAAAAAAAATTTATGTGAAAATGTGCATTAAATCTATAGAACATCCTCAGTGCTTTAATTGTTGAGCCTGGGCTGATAATATAATACATAATTTGCATTTGCACCTTTTATTTCCATTGCAGAAAAAAAAGAAAATGAAAAAGACATGCTTGTTTATGCTTTTATTTTAGTGTTATTTTATCACTAAACAACATCTCCAATCTCTCACATGCATCTTAAAGATCGTGTTTAATTGTGAGTGTAAAATGGGGGCGGCACGACAGTATTTTGCCTAAAGAGGCAGATAACAAATATAACACATAAAAAAATACAATATAAGACGCAAAAAAGGGACATTGTATGCCCTACAAAAGACAAGTGGTGTGGAGAATGATGATTCTGTCAATACACCCTTACAACAACAACAACAACAACAACAACAACAAAAAGTCTTTTTTAAGTAAGTAATTGCTTTGGAATCATGTTTGAGAATCTACAGGCAAATGATAGAGAGTCACTTTGCATCGTCAGCACATGCTTCAGTGCTCTGAGAGTGTTTATAGTGCTGTGAGTTTAACACTTCATGACTGAGAGCAGAACACAACACAATCTTCATCATCACACAAGACAAAACAACAACAATGAACAACATCATCATCCTCATCTGGACACTCTGTATATGTATACAAGGTAAAGTTTTCATGATAGTGTAATTATGATATTATGAACAATGGCATTTAAACATAGATCCTGTTTTTGTTTTTTAAACTCTTGCTATGTTTCTAACAGGTTTCAGTGGACAAGTGACTGTGACTCAGACTCTGAAAAAACAGTTCAGATTGGTGAATCAGTCACTATAAACTGCAAAACAAACACAGTAGTGAGCAATGACTGTGTGGGTTCGTATACTTGTATGGCCTGGTACCTGCAGAAACCTGGAGAAGCTCCTAAACTCTTGATTCATTCAGCAAACCAAAGAGAGTCAAACACTCCATCTAGATTCAGTGGCAGCGGATCCAGAACTGATTTCACTCTGACCATCAGTGGAGTCCAGACTGAAGATACAGGAGATTATTACTGTCAGAGTGGACACAGTGGTTATGTGTTCACACAGTGATAAAGAGTCGTACAAAAACCTCCGTCAGTCAGAGTCACAGTGACTGCACTGATACAGCTGAGAGATACTGCAGCTGCTCTACAACACAATCACACACAACACTGAAAAGATCACACGATATCATTATAAGATAAATATTATTTTCCTGAAGAAAATAAGTCACTGTTTTAATATAATCATCATGTTTTAGGTGTAAAATATGATGCCTGTCAATCAAACTGAACAGACTGCATTCAGTCACTTCTGCTGTCGTTTAAGAAATACTGTATGTTTAAGACAAGCATACTTTCAGTGAAGTTTTAGTGTATTTACATAAAACACTTATTTTACTCTTACTTAAAGTATATTTTATGTTTACTTTGTGTAAGAAAATAGCAAAATTAATCAGCTTTTAGTGGGTTTAAAGTATTAGATCTTTATAAACGTGTAGGCCTGCTCCAATTTATTTTAAATATGTACGTAATGAACGTGCTTCAGTTTGCTTTTCAAAAGTAAGATATTTAAAAAAAAAAAAAAAAAAAAAAACATTTTTAATATTTTAATATATTTTATGAAGCACATTAATTCACTACTATGTAAGTATACTATAGCTATATGTGCTATAAGTGCATTCTTGTATAAACTTACAATGTTTATTAATTAATATTATTAGTTATATATATATTTTAGTGTTATTAGCCTATCTCTATATATTCATTTTATGTCCTGTGTGTCTGTAATCCATGGGGCAAGAAGTCCCTGTATGTCTTGTGTAGTGGACTGTGAAGTTAAGTGTATTTGTGGTTTATGTTATTGTGGGGCCGGAGATGAATTTCCACATGTGTGGACAATAAAGATTTTCAATGTTCATGTATTATAACAAAAAAAAAAAAAAAAGTCAACTATGATTAAGCATTATAATAAGCGTACTTAATTTTAATATTGTATTAAAATAAAATAAATATAAATTATATAAACATATAAAATTATAATACATATATTCAAACACAGATGCAAAACTGTTAATCATTGGTTAATTTTATAAATTATTTTTCCCTTTCACGGGCCGTGCATGTGATAAAGCAGTCTTTAAATTCTACAGTGTCTGAATTGCAAACCCTCAGCTGCTGAAAATGTAAGTCATACTCAAAGAATTGACAATCCACTTGAAGATGAAAATAACATTTAAACTCTTTTGTTTCTTTGTTTGGTTCAGACATTTACAGGCTTAAGTTTGTAAATATGCTGTTGTTCACTTCTGCATTTTGTTTTTCAGTAACTTTTTTTCTTCAGGAAATTGTTTGTTGATGCTTATATATTCGATGATGTTATATTCATGTTATTTTCAGTAATACAGGTATAACTGAAGTGTCCTACAAATGGATAAAAAGAGCTCTGCCATAGCATTTCACTGATCTTTCATTTATTATATATTTTGGTCAAGATATTATATATGCTGCTGTACCTGCTGTACTCTAGCATTTTATGTTTATGTTTAATCATTTATTTTGAATGATTTTGGACCTTTTATACCATTTTGAATACTGAAAAACTAAAAATTTTTGTTACTTGAAATCACATTAAAATTGAATCACATTAAAAAGAAGTATAAAAATAATATTTGGTCCCATTTAATACTTGGTAGCCTTAACTACTATGTACTTAAATCAAATAAATAAATAAATAAATAAATAATACTAACAATAAATAAATAAATACATAAATAATTTAAATAATAATAATAATAATAATAATAATAATAATAATTAAATAAAAATATAAATAAATAAATAATGAATGATTGAATGAATGAATGAATGAATGAATGCACTTATTGTGTTCATATTGTATTGCAAAACACTTTTGCTGCTATTGAGGTGGGATATTTCTAAGGTTAGGGACAGGTTTGGCAGTATGAGCAGATTTAAGGGTGGGTGAAGGTGTAAGGGTCCACCGTGTAAACTATGCATGTAATTACAGAAATTAATTACAGATGTAACTACATGCAGTTTTTTTTTTATTATTATTTATTTAAGTGCAATGTAAAAACGTGTGTACACAATAAGTGCATTGTATCGAATTATTAATTTTGAATGTAAGTACATAATAGTTAAGACCACCTAATATAAAGTGGGACCAAATATTTTAAATTGATTGTGAAGAAATACAGTTTAACACAATTTAATATATTAAAATATATTGTAAATGGCATAAACTTGTTCTTAAGCATATCTTGAAATATGCTTAATGTATTTATTGTTTCAAAATAATACATTTAATATGCATTTAGTATAGCATAATTTAAATATACTATGTCCAAAAAAGAACAATTTAAATATATTTCCTTTTCACCTGGGCTGCTTGACTACAGCAGAAGTGAAACTGGTGTGTTTCAGTCCAGATCATGTAACCAATCAAACAGTGACTCTGGGAGTGTGGGCTGAAAATCTCATTTGCATTGTCAGGGTGAGTGATTGTGATCCTCTCAGAATAGAGCAGCTCTGTCTCCAGAGACCATGTTCAAACCCCAAGAGCTTTATTTGACTAGATTTACTGCTACTGATCAAGCTTCTGAAAAGCACCTGAACAAACACTACATGCATCTTCATCTGTTAGTTGAATGATGTTGTCAGACACAAATGGAGCTTGTTGAGAAGCTTTATTGAATGTTGCAGCAAACACAGCAGATTGAAAGATCAGCCAGTGCTTTGACACTAGAGCTCTCTTTCAGTATTGAGTTGTAAATGACTACAGCTGCAGCACTAGACTCATGTGAATCCTGCCTGACACAGGACACTCAGATACGGCTCATCTTCAGGAGAGAGCAGCGCTCACTGGAGAAACATCAGCACTGCGAGCGACTAACAGCGACTCTTGTGGAACGAGACCTCATGAGGAGCTCCAGCATGTGTTACTCTGCAGACGTACAGCTCTCCCTCTTCCCAGCGTGCTTTGCTGAGGGTCAGGACGCTACTGCGGCTGTAGCGGCCGTCCTGCTCGCTCTCTGCGCTGGTCACAACCCCCTCGGTGACCTCTGAGCCGTCCAGTGTCCAGCTCACCAGCGCCCCCTGTGGAGAGTAAGAGCTGAGCAGGCAGAGCAGTGCGGCTGAGTCTCCAGAGATCTGCAGAGAAGAGGGCGGCAGCAGAGACACTGAGGGCTTCACTGTGGGACCAGCTGCAGGAGACAAACACAACACATTCACAAACACACAGAAAACACACTGCAGCTCCAGCACTCTTCTGCCCTGCAGCATTCACAGCATTTCAACACGACATTCAGCAGCAGACATGAGGAGTGCAGTCAAAGTCAAAGCAATCTCCACACTATATATGTGTTTGTGTTTATGTGTGTGTATGTTACACACATATATACACACATATATATATATATATATATATATATATATATATATATATATACACATACATGTGTGTATATATATATATATATATATATATATATATATATATATATACAGGCTGCGATTTGTAGGGGGGGATGGGGGGGATTTCCCCCCCTCTGGTCTATGTATCCCTGCCTTTACTGAATTATTTTTTATCCCCGGTGGGGATAAAAACATCCCGCCCTCCTGCTCCGACGCCCCGATCTAAATCAAATGATTCGTGATACGCGATCCGATTGGAGCGCTTCGAAACAGTGAATCATTTTGCGACGCAATGGTTTAACTGATTTGGAGTTTCAAAAAGCTCCGTTGATACTGTGTTCTTTTGCTCGCTTTTTCTTTGTTTGAATACCTGTGTTAATTAAATCATTACAATTAATAGGCCTAACATACAATGATTTTATTAAACTGTGATCACGTTAAAACAATTTCCGTCATATTAAAAACAGTGTAGTTGGGTCAACCTCCGCCTATAGAGTTTGATATGCCTATAAAAAGTTTTCAAAAGCATCCCCCCCTCTGTTTTTTTCACAAACCACACCCTGTATATATATATATATATATATATATATATATATATACAAATTAAAAAAACACTTTACACAATCAAGCCTCATAAATAAAACTAAACTAAGACACTTACTGCTTTAAGCACAGTACGTTTTTACATCCAAACACAACATTTTGTTTATGTGAGATATTGAGCTCATCTTTTTATGCTTTTTTAAACATAATTTCAAATACAAATTATTTGACTAAAATGTACAATGTTACTGTTCAGAATTAGAAAACAACTGAATAAAATGAGTTTAAAAATGTGTACATATTTTTTTATGTATATTAAAAGTGCTGAATTATAAGAACAACATGAGCAAAATAGATTCAAAATCACATTGAACTACAGAAAGTATCTACATTTATATTTTAATGTCAAATTATTTGTTCCAAATATGAATTCTAAAATAAAAGATGAACTGTACTGTATATAAGTAGTTTAGAAATTAATAATAATAAAACAACTGATAAACTAATAAAACTAAACACCTTATGAAAAGGTGTTTAGACAGGAATTGTTTGTTCAGAGTGACTAAATAACTTCTGAAGAATATCTAAACATGGTTTTAAACAATAAACTAAATATTTTAGATTAAATATTTATAATTAATTATTTTTTATTGTTTCATTAAAAAATAAATAAATAAATGATGCATTCTAAATTGTATGTTTTTAATGGACAATTAAATAGACAGACTTACCGAGCACCAGTTTAGTTCCTCCACCGAATGTGCTCCACAGTGATACAATCTAATGAAACACTCGTACAAAAACCTCTATTTCACTCGAGTGAACACAAACTCCAGCAGAGAGAGAAACAACACTTCAACACACTGATAGTAGAAACACTCAATTTAGTTTTAGTAAAATACTTAAAAAAAGGGAAAAGAAACTGTTTCACACAAATTCCTTTCAAAATGTTATTTATTGATTGGAAACTATGTAAATCTTTCATAATCAGATTAAGTTTATTCTTTTCTTATTATTTTTCTCTCATTTACAATAGATATGATTCAGTCCTATATTTCTCATTCATTATCTTGTGATGTGCTAAAATAACACTTTTTAAATAAATATATTTTACTAGCTGTGACCTCTGAAGTGACCTTTGACCTCTTTTATTATGGATGATGTTGTGGAGTTTCTCATAATGATGTTTCTGTTCTTTATATGAAGATCAATCATCATGATTCACAGAAAAACATGCAGCTGCAGATAAATTAATTAAAATTGTGATTCATAATTTTAAGATGCACATTGTTCAGTCTAGACTCATGTGACCAGACTGAGAGTCCTGATGATCTTTATATGTGACCTTTTTAAAAGCAAAATGATTCAACTGGAAACACACTCAGGCAGCCATTTTCAGACACTCTTAATACTGTATGTTTGTAAATTAAACAGAGATGTTAAACATTACAGTGTCTCATAACACTGAGTTATACTACAGTCATTAATCTTTGCTGGAAACTACAGAAGTGATTTTATGCTCTAAGATAAACAGACAGTAACTGGAGCAGCTGAATGCAGTATCTTATGAGATCTGAATGCAGTTGAGATCACATGACCAGCTGAATCTTTTGTCTTTATCACAATAATTATTATCAGACACAGATGACAGAATAAATGGGTGAGAAATACGCCTGTGAAGAGGATACTTTTACAGTCACTTCTGTGAGACGCTGCATTCATGCTGATGTGTGTCAGTATAAACCACTGTAATAAGAATCAGTGAAATATCCACAAAAATGACTTAGTGTTCCTTTAAAGATTAAACATTTAAACCATTAAGTCATCACATAAAGATTCAAAAAAGTTACTGAACAACTGTATTTGTAAAAATGTAAAATCATTAGTTCTATAACAGTGTGTATGAGTTTGTTAGCTGCTCAAGCTGTTGTAAATCCTGCCCACTTCTTTGCATCGTCAGCACATGCTTCAGTGCTCAGAGAGTGTTTATAGTGCTGTGAGTTTAACACTTCATGACTGAGAGCAGAACACAACACAATCTTCATCATCACACAAGACAAAACAACAACAATGAACAACATCATCATCCTCATCTGGACACTCACACTGTTTGCTCAAGGTTTGTTGTAAAATTTTCAGAATGATTATTAATTATTTTCAAATGTCAATAAATGCGTTATTGTAATTTGTGTCCTGTTTTCCTTTCTTTCAGAGTGTAGAGGACAGATCACTGTAACTCAGAGTCCATCATTAATAACAGCAGCTCAAGGACAAGAAGTCAGAATAAACTGTAAAACAAGCAGTTCAGTGTATAATGGTAACTACTTACACTGGTACTTACAGAAACCTGGAGAAGCTCCTAAACTCCTCATATATGATGCAACAAGCCGCTACACAGGAACTCCATCTAGATTCAGTGGCAGTGGATCTAACAGTGATTTCACTCTGACTATCAGTGGAGTCCAGACTGAAGATACAGGAGATTATTACTGTCAGAGTTACCACTATATCAGTAGTAGCTGGGTGTTCACACAGTGATAAAGAGTCGTACAAAAACCTCCGTCAGTCAGAGTCACAGTGACTGCACTGATACAGCTGAGAGATACTGCAGCTGCTCTACAACACAATCACACACAACACTGATCAGTGAACAAACACTAATAACACAATAGCATTACTATTAATAGAAATATTGCTGAAGAGAATGAGCCAGTGTTTTAATATGATCATCATGTTTTAGGTGTAATATATGATCCGTCAATCAAACTGAACAGACTGCATTCAATCACTTCTGCTGTCTGGACGTGATGCTTTCCATTTGACCCAAAGAAAGATTTACATTCTTACACAATTAGTGTCAGAACGATTGATTCTGTATTTACAATCATAGATTTTTATGATTTTACTCACATTTTCATATACATTATCCCTTTGAAATGTAATGGGTTTGTCTGCGTGCTCCCAGGTGGAAAATACATACTTTTGAATGTATTAAACATATACTTAAAGTACATTTGTATCCACAACATGCTTATTGCATTAAAATATATTAAATATTTAATATATTAATATTTAATATATTTCTAAAAACCATGCTAATAAATTTATGCTTAGTTGAGCTTTTAAATCATATTCTTAACACAAGCATACTTTAAGTGAAGTTTTAGTGTATTTTGTCTTACTCATTTTAATTTTACTCTTACTTAAAGTATATTTTATGTGTACTTTGTGTAAGAAGATAGCAAAATGATTCAGGTTTTCTAGGGTTTAATGTATAAGTACTTTATAACAATGTGCAGGCCCGCTGCAATGTGTTGTAAATATTTCTATAATGAGCATGTGCTTCAATCTGCTTTTCAAAAGTAAGATATTTTGAAAAAAAAAAAAAAAAAAATATATATATATATATATATATATTATATAGCACTTTAATTCACTACCGCATAAATACGTTATAGCTATGTGCCATATGTTATTGTGTGTTCTAAGTGTCTAAGTGTATTCTTACAATGTATAAACTTCTAATGTATTATAAAAAAGTCAACTATGACTAAGCATTATAATAAGGATATTTAATTCTAAGAATTCTAAAAAATTTAATGTGTGTGCAAATTATAATACATATATTTAAACACTGATGCAAAACTGTTAATCATTGTTTAATTTAAAAAAAAAATAAATCCCTTTCACATGTCCTGTGATAAAGCAGTCTTTAAATACTACAGAGTATGTAGTACTGCAAGACCTCAGCTGCTGAAAATGCAAATTGTACACAAAAAAGTGACAATTCTCTTATGACAATAAACTCTTCTGTTTCTTTGTATTGTTCAGCCATTTGCATGCTTAAATGTTTTTTTTTTCTTTTTTTCTTTTTTTCTTTTTCCCCCTTCAGAAAATTTTATTTTGATGCTTATATTCAGTAATGTAATATTCATAGTATGGCATAACTGAAATTTTCTACAAATGGACAAAAACAGCTCTGTCATAGCATTTCACTGATCTTTCATTTATTATGTATTTTGGTGAAGATGTTATATATGCTGCTGTATTTTTTAATGTACTCTGGCATTTTATGTTTAATCATTCATGTTTAATGATTTTTGCACCTTTTATACCAATTTTTAATACCGGAAAAAGGCAGCTTAATAATAAACTGTAATGCTAATGCATTTCTAATGAGCTGGAATGCTATTGAAATTTTATTGAATCACATTAAAATGTAGATTAAAAGGATATTTCAAATGAATTGTAAAGAAATACACTTAAATTGCACTAAATGTACTTGAAGTGGTTCCAATTTTACACAATTTAATATATTAAAATGTATTGCAAATAGCTGATCATAAGCATATCTTGAAATATGCTTAATATACTTCTTGTTTCAAAATAATACATTTAATATGAATTTAGTATGGTATAATTTAAAGGTGCAATAGGAGATCTTGGAAAATGCTAACTTTAGCCTGATAGCACTGAAAGTGAACGTCCCACCCTCCCTGTAATCGCCGTCCAAAGCCACGCCCCCTGAACGCACATACACTCACAGACCAGAATACCAGATATAACCTTATATTACTACAATAGGCTACATCAACAGCTCCCAATTACAGTCCTCGCACCCTCCCTTCTCTGCACATTTCATATATATATATAAGTGCCCTGCGAAGTGGACATCACCAGATATTCCGCCATGATTCCAGTTCAAAGTGAGCGTATATGTTCCATCCAAAGGGCATTAAAGTGTGCGAGATGTGAATTTAAATTGTATTTATTTACAGAGGTATATTATGTCACACTTCTCTAGTAAGTTTCGTCTGTGTGTGAAGACGCTGTGCAGCGCGCGAATGTTCTGAAGTGAAATAAACTTCAACGGATTTCCCCTGCTCAGGGAGTAGGGAGCAGTGAACACTGTGTAGGGAGCATGTCAATCGGAACACAGTTCATGTGCGTAGCTCTCTTCTAACGAGCTGGTTATCTGAATCAGGTGTGTTAACTAAGAGAGACATGCAAAATATGCAGAGCGGGGGGCGCGAGGACTGGAATTGGGAACCGCTGGGCTACATCATGTGTCATTCACTGGTGAGAAAACTTTATAGCACAGTTAGTAGAAGTACTACAATACCAGTAAGGAAGATCGGGTTGTTGATGTTTGCATGCCATTCTCGCTCTGTCTGCATGAACGCGCTGATGACGTAACCTGTCTGCGCGAATAGGGTGCGCAGAGGTATGCAAATACATACGTTGACAGGCAGGTAGGAAAGACAATTAAAACGCTCGGACCGAGTGTTTTGATTGGACGAACATTTCTTGGTACTACACCTTCCACAGAATATATAAATACAGATAAATACATTTAGACCACTTAACTTAATGATTGCTATCAGGATGTGAAGAGACTTTCAACCAGAATAACAAAAAATGTTTCTGAAGACAATCACCTATGACACCTTTAAATATAAGTATGTCCAAAAAGCACTATTTGAATATATTTATTTTTCACCTGGTCTGCTTGACTACAGCAGAAGTGAAACTGGTGTGTTTCAGTCCAGATCATGTAACCAATCAAACAGTGACTCTGGGAGTGTGGGCTGAAAATCTCATTTGCATTGTCAGGGTGAGTGATTGTGATCCTCTCAGAATAGAGCAGCTCTGTCTCCAGAGACCATGTTCAAACCCCAAGAGCTTTATTTGGCTAGATTTACTGCTACTGATCAAGCTTCTGAAAAGCACCTGAACAAACACTACATGCATCTTCATCTGTTAGTTGAATGATGTTGTCAGACACAAATGGAGCTTGTTGAGAAGCTTTATTGAATGTTGCAGCAAACACAGCAGATTGAAAGATCAGCCAGTGCTTTGACACTAGAGCTCTCTTTCAGTATTGAGTTGTAAATGACTACAGCTGCAGCACTAGACTCATGTGAATCCTGCCTGACACAGGACACTCAGATACGGCTCATCTTCAGGAGAGAGCAGCGCTCACTGGAGAAACATCAGCACTGCGAGCGACTAACAGCGACTCTTGTGGAACGAGACCTCATGAGGAGCTCCAGCATGTGTTACTCTGCAGACGTACAGCTCTCCCTCTTCCCAGCGTGCTTTGCTGAGGGTCAGGACGCTACTGCGGCTGTAGCGGCCGTCCTGCTCGCTCTCTGCGCTGGTCACAACCCCCTCGGTGACCTCTGAGCCGTCCAGTGTCCAGCTCACCAGCGCCCCCTGTGGAGAGTAAGAGCTGAGCAGGCAGAGCAGTGCGGCTGAGTCTCCAGAGATCTGCAGAGAAGAGGGCGGCAGCAGAGACACTGAGGGCTTCACTGTGGGACCAGCTGCAGGAGACAAACACAACACATTCACAAACACACAGAAAACACACTGCAGCTCCAGCACTCTTCTGCCCTGCAGCATTCACAGCATTTCAACAAGACTTTCAGAAGCAGACATGAGGAGTGCAGTCAAAATCACAACAATCTCATCATTCATCACATTCAATATCACTACAGATGTACAATATACAAACTATACAATCACTATATACATTTACATGAAACCTCGTAAATGAAACTTAACATACTAAAGTCCTATTCAGATGGCAATTGTTTCTCATATGGATGAAATTTTATTTTATTTTATTTTATTTATTTATTTCTTTATAAAATAAAATAAAATAAAATAAAATAAAATTTCATCCATATGAGAAACAATTGCCATTTTATTTACAAATGTATTCTTACTATTGTGTAAAATGTATTTAAAAAGACTTATTATATAAAATGTATTATTGTTCCAAGGATACTTTATAATATATAATCCTATTTATTATTTGATTATTTAAATCTCCTGTTTAAAAATAGGAAAATAAATGAAAATAGGAGTGCTCAAAAAGGGTTTAAACAATGAATTTTGAATCGATTTCTTCTCGTAAACTCAGAGATGTGGATTCGGACGCCAGTTAAATTACCACACGACCTTGGTGTTTGTCAAAAAACAGTAGGTAATTCAGCTGGGGATTTTTACACGGGTGGTGAGAGAAAAACACCAACATCTGGATTCAAACGGCATTAAAATCACCAACTACCCCCTGTATATGGTGAAAATCACTTACGTCCCCCTGAGAAACAATTACCGTCCGAATATGACTGCTTTCATTGCAGTTATTTGTATATTCAAACATAAAGATCTAATATTTTAGTACATATATTCTCTCATATTTTTCTTTACAATTATTCAAAATGTAACAAAAAATGTACATACATTTTTTAAACAGTTTTTTCTTGTATTATAAATCACTAAATTATAAGCACAACACGAGATTCAAAATCATTGACTGAACTACAAAAGTAACTACATCTATATTCAAATGTCACTTTTTTAATGAATGAAATCTATAATAAAATTTAAGTATTTATGAACACAGTGTAAAATTGAAGGAAAAGCAAACCTGAGATGAACTGATAAAAGTCATATTGAGTAACATTATGGAAATGTGTTTAGACAAGATTTTTTTTTTTTTTTTTTGGCTGTTTTAACATTTTCTTATTTTTTCTTATTTGTAATTCTTTTTTAAATTAATTTATAATATTTTTATATAGGAGAATTGAAAAGACAAACTTACCGAGCACCAGTTTAGTTCCTCCACCGAAAGTCCACCACAGTGATACAATCTAATGAAACACTCGTACAAAAACCTCTATTTCACTCGAGTGAACACAAACTCCAGCAGAGAGAGAAACAACACTTCAACACACTGATAGTAGAAACACCTCAGCTGTTAATGACACTCAGTCATTTAGTTTTGAAAAAAATGCTTTTCAAAAATTAAGAACAAATCACTTTCACACAAAATCCTTTCAAAATATTAAGGTAGATATTTTCAATTAATAGATACATTAATCATGAATGACTAGAAAAGGTGAATACATTATTTCTTCAGCAGCACTTGAAACTGAAAATGTTGCATCCACACTGACAGATGTTAATATAAAGACTAGTGTCACATAAACCAGCCAAACAACAAACAAAACAAAACAAAACAAAACATTTTTTATTAATCAAAATGTCATTATCAGTAAATTGTTTAAAAATACTACTCTGAAAATAAAACATTATATATAAAGAGAGTTTATTAGTTTGTTAGCAGCACAAGCTGTTGTAAATCCTGCCCACTTCTTTGCATCATCAGCACATGCTTCAGTGCTCTGAGAGTGTTTATAGTGCTGTGAGTTTAACACTTCATGACTGAGAGCAGAACACAACACAATCTTCATCATCACACAAGACTAAACAACAACAATGAACAACATCATCATCTTCATCTGGACTCTCACACTGATTGCTCAAGGTTTGTAGCAAACCGTTCATAAAGACAATTATTTTAAAATGTGAAATATACATAATTTTTAATTCTTATCCTTTGCTCTTTTCTTTCAGAGTGTAGAGGACAGATCACTGTAACTCAGAGTCCATCATTAATAACAGCAGCTCAAGGACAAGAAGTCAGAATAAACTGTAAAACCAGCAGTTCAGTGTATGGTGGTAGTTTCTTACACTGGTACTTACAGAAACCTGGAGAAGCTCCTAAACTCCTCATATATGTGACATCAAACCGTTACACTGGAACTCCATCTAGATTCAGTGGCAGTGGATCTGACAGTGATTTCACTCTGACCATCAGTGGAGTCCAGACTGAAGATACAGGAGATTATTACTGTCTGAGTGTACACTACATCAACAGTAAAGCTGTGTTCACACAGTGATAAAGAGTTGTACAAAAACCTCCGTCAGTCAGAGTCACAGTGACTGCACTGATACAGCTGAGAGATACTGCAGCTGCTCATATAAACACAATGTCATGAAAATCAACATCAATCTTGTATTTCTGAAGAGAATGAGTCAGTGTTTTAATATGATCATCATGTTTTAGGTGTAATATAAGATCCCTGACAATCAAACTGAACAGACTGCATTCAGTCACTTCTGCTGTCTGGACGTGATGCTTTACATTTGACCCACAGAAAGATTTACATTCTAAAGGCCCGTTCACACCAAGGACGATAACTATAACGATAACAATAAAGATATAGTTCTAAAAATCGTTCTCGGTATTAAAGAATAGCAGAGTCCACACCACAACTATAACGATAAAAGCACAGAGGAACGATATCGTTGGAATCACTTTCACAACGATTTTTTTCCAGCTGATGAACGATACAAACACTGACATCCAATCAGAATCCATCCTGCTATAAGGAGCTGGAGAATTTAAAGCAGCAGACGCGCGTGCGCTTTGAATAAACAGAATATATCGTTCGCTGGTGTGGACACTAATATCGTTATCTTTATAGTTATCTTTATAGTTATCGTTCTTGGTGTGAACGGGGCTTTACACAATTAGTGTCAGAACGACTGATTCTTGGTTTGTGATTATGGATTTTTATGACATTTCATATATATTTCATATATATTTTCTAATGAAACGCTCGTACAAAAACCTCTATTTCACTCGAGTGAACACAAACTCCAGCAGAGAGAGAAACAACACTTCAACACACTGATAGTAGAAACACCTCAGCTGTTAATGACACTCAGTCATTTAGTTTTAGTTAAATTATTTTTTTAAAAAGGAATAACAAAACACTTTTGCACAAAATTCTTTTGAAATGTATGTCATTGCTTGAAGAACAACCAGATGAAGTTTTGTCCTCTCATTTTCAATAGACATAATTCAGTTTGACTTTATATCCTATAGTTCTCATTTATTCTGTTGTCATGTGCTGATTTAACACTTTTTAAAGAAATACATTTGATGATCTGTGACCTCTGAGATGACCTTTGACCTCTTCTTCATTTGCAGCTCAATCCTCATGGATCACAAAAAAAATACAGATGAATCAAACATTTCTCGTGCACACTAATCAATTTTTAGTAAAATTGTCTTTCATTAAATTCTTTTTGGAGGTTGCTCGCATACTCATCACACGGTTATAAAATCCGTCATTCTGTGCCGGAGCAAGAGCACCGATCAACAGCAACAACATACAAACTGTGTGTCAACACGTTCTCACTCCCAACTCGTCACATACTGAAGCTTGGTCAGGATCCTTTGGCGTCATATGAGGGTTCCCATAGACTTCTGACCGGAGCCCGCGGCGTTGACATTTGACGTGCAGGTAAGCAGACCGCAGTGTGTACGGGTCGAGACTACGATAAATAGGAATAAAAAAGAAAAGGCTACAATAAATTAGTTTTGGCAGGGCAAGTCGATTGGCGTCCCCCAGGTCATATTTAACTGATTTTTATTTTAAAAATCACTCGTTGCCTGATATCAAAGTGCCGTCTGTGAAACAGCGTTCAGCGGTGACTTTAACACCGCTCCAGCGAGCAATAGCAGTGAGCACTTTAAGTGTTTTCCTCGGTAATGCTGGTATTTTTGTCGGAGACTTGATGATGATAAACGTATTTAATGTGCTGTGATTATGTTTGGTTAATCAATGTTTAATCAGCGCAATGCGATGCAATCAACCTATTATTTATTTATCTAATTTATTTATTTATTTATATGTTTGTTTATTTATTTATTTATTTATTTATTTATTTATTAATCAATCAATCAGTGGTGCTGACGTCATTGTAAGGCGTGATCCCAAGACCCACTGTGATTTCCCACTCGGTAAGTACAGTTAATTAATACAGATGGGAACAAATTTACGGAACAAAAACTGTTTAATCAGGTCAAGAAGTTGTGTTTAGAACCTTTAGAATTGCAAGGTAGCAGTTTCGTGATGCAGTAAATGACAGCAGACATTATAACGATATCCAACCCTTTCTCACTCCCAGGGCGTCAAAAACTGAAGCAGGGTCAAGCGCCTTTAGCGTCAATATATGGACGAGCTCGGACCTACATTGATTTCAACGGGTATGGCAAGCCGTTTTAGCATTTAAAACATTTTTTTGACTATCCATAAATATAATTTTGGATAGTCACAATTGTAATTCCAGATATCTATATTGCAATTATGACTAGTCGTAATTGGAATTAAGATATCTACAATGGGATTGTGACTAGTCATAATATGCATTGAAGATGTGACTATTCAAAATTATATTTATGGATAGTCAAAACACAGTTTTAAATGCTAAAACGGCCTGCCATATACGACGCTAATCTGATAAATAAAGAAGACTGAATACATTTTATAACAGACATTTATGGCAGGCCGTTTTAGCATTTAAAACTGTGTTTTGACTATCCATAAATATAATTTCGGATAGTCACAATTGTAATTCGGATAGTCATAATTATATTTTGACTAGTCACAATGACAATTACAGATATCTGCAATTGTAATTGCACTAGTAAGAAATCAAATTAGAGATATCTCTAAATACTTTATGACTAGTCAAAACTACATTTGAGATATTTCTAATTACATTAGAGATATCTTCAATAGTGCGTCATACATCCGCAAATGTAATTAGAGATATCTCTAATTCAATTTCGACTAGTCACAATTATAGTTTAAGATATCTGAATTACAATTGCTCCTAGTCGAATTGCTGTTGTGTGACGTCAGAATAAATTTACTCAGCTCCTCCCTGCCTACTCTGCTGACTGCTAACAACATAATAAAAGTCTGCTTTTGTTGTCAAGGAGAGATAAGATACTGGATGAAGTGCTTCATGGATTATTAAATAAATCTGGATGCAGCCTTATGTGGGAAAAGGTCTCCAGTGTGCATGTATGTATAGCGCTGTGATTTTAAATGTTGCAAAATGGACCAAATGCAGTATAATGTTCAATAAAGGCAGAAAAGCGCAAACTGCTCGTCTGAATTAATTTACGGAGTGTCTATTTACACTAAGTGCAAATAGTCCGCCTTGTTACAGTGTCCACCCACCAACGTGTGATTGGGATAGTCAAGACTGCAAAACAATCTTTCGTAAGCTTCAGGTTCAGTGGAGTAGTGGTTATGGTGTGTGCTTTTTGACGCGATCGACCCGAGTTTGTATCCACCTTTTGCCGAACATTTTCTCTACCTTTTCAAATCTCATATCATTTCGGAAAGGCATTTCTTTTCAATAAAAATTAAGGAAATAATTCAAAAGTTGAAAAAAAATATTGGGTAGGGTTATAGGTGTAGGGAGGGCTTTGTTGTCCCAAGGTGGCATCCATCTAAAAAAATTGAATTCAAATTATAATTTACATTCAATACGTTATTATTGCCTACTGTTTTATAATGTACTACAATATTGAGGTGCAGATAATTGGCACTATTTCAAATAAGTAGTAGAAATAGCAGAAAATCTTGCTCATGCAGCTCAATCATCATGATTCACACTGCAGCTTCACACAAATAAATAAAATAAAATAAAAATAATAAAACATTATGATGCACAAACTTTTCAGATGCACATTGTTCATTCTAGACTCATATGACCAGATTGAGAGTCCTGATGATTTTTATAAATGACCCTTTATAGCAAATTGATTGAAATCAAAACATTTATTTTTACTGCTTCCATATTGAAAAAAAAGGTAACGCTTTATAATAACTTTCATTAATAAATCACTAACAAACATTATATAATGCTTAACAAATCATTAGTGAATATAAATTTGCATAGCTAGAAACATGATATAACAGTAACATTTGCCTACATAAACACATTTGTAAATATTTATAAACGTTTACTAATAATCAGTACCTTTATGAGCAAAATGTGTCCTAAATGACCTGAATTCACCCTATTTACACATCTTAACTAATCATTTATTAACTATTTATTCATGTTTTTGCAGTACCCAATCTAAAGTTGAGTCTATTCATCATTTGTAAATGTTTATAAATGTTTACTAATCATTTAGTATCTTTATGTGCATGGGACTTTTGGCTGCTGTATCAACGTTTGTTTATACAAATGGTTCTTAAAGACAACACATTGTAGTTTGGGTGCAAAACAAGCTTTTATTGCCTCAACATTTATATAAGTATTCTACTGTATATCATTAATCAGAATATTCCTTGAATCATAACAGGAGAAAAGAAATCTATTTTTTCAAGAAAATACTTGTTTATTCATCAAAACAATGTAATATAAACAGATTGAACTGTGTTCCCTCATAGTAATCAAACTGACCCTTAAAAAACCCTTAAACCTACCCATACCTGGAGCTCAACACGCTCAAAACAGTGGAGATGATCGTGGACTTCAGGAGAAACCCCCCTGCTCTCCCCCCAGTCACCATCATGGACAACACTGTAACAGCAGTGGGGCCATTCAGGTTCCTGGGCACCACCATCTCCCAGGACCTGAAGTGGGACACTCACATTGACTTCACATTGTGAAAAAAGGCCCAGCAGAGGCTGTACTTCCTTCATCAGCTGAGGAAGTTCAACCTGCCACAGGAGCTGCTGAAACAGTTCTATACCATCATTGAATCCGTCCTCTGCACTTCAATAACTGTCTGGTTCAGCTCAGCTAACAAAACTGTCTTCAGAAGACTACGGAGGGTAGTCCGGACTGCTGAGCGAATCATTGGTACAACCCTCCCCACTCTCCAAGAACTGTACTTATCCAGAGTGAGCAAAAGGGCTGACAAAATCACTCTGGACCCCTCACATCCAGCATACTCCCTCTTTGAACTGCTGCCGTCTGGTTGACGCTAGAGAGCTCTGAGCACCAGAACAACCAGACACAGGAACAGTTTCACTATTGTGGAACACACACAATTTATACACTTATGCATTTATTTATCTAACACACATACTTAGTTTACATTTCGAATTTGCACATAATATACCTGTACATGCAAAACTGTCATTGTAATACACCTGTACACATAAATTGTCAATTTGTATATTGTTATTCCCTATTTACTTGTTTTATTTTTTATTATTTTATTATCTGTGTTTTGTTTTGTCCTGTCACTGTCATTCTGTTGCACTGTGGAAGCTTCTGTCAAGAAAACAAATTCCTCGTATGTGTAAACATACCTGGCAATAAAGCTCATTCTCGGCTCTGATTCTGATACCATCAAACCTGTCCCTAACCTTACCCATATCACGCCTCCATAGCAGCGCGCTGTGCATTAACAAAAGCTTTTAATCATTGTATAACATCTAATAAAATCATTTGAAGATTTTTTTAAGAAGTGCTTGATCACATGAATTGAAAGTTTAATGACATTTGTAAGCATATTAACTTATATGAAATAATGATCTGTTAATCATTAGATAATGTTTGTTAATGATTTATTAATTAATGTTATTGTAAAGCATTACCAAAGAGGAATTATATTTAACTGGAAAGACAGAACTAAAATATCTGTCACTCACTGTTTCAATCATTTTAAGACTTGAAAAATTAACTGCCACAAAAAAGTAGTAGTCCTCCTCTGGAGTCTCTTCTAAAATTACTTGACAGATGAAGCTGGCAAAACATATTATAGCATACAACCGTCAGCTCGATCAGGATAATCCTTGTCATATCCTCAGACCATATGACCACATCAGGCCTCAGGGATGTCTGGACAAACTGGGGAAAGTCTAGTTTTTTACCCAGGTCCACCCTCATCTCCCACGATTGTGCTGCCTGCAGGAGGCTCTTCTTGATCTTCTTGGAGGAGGGTGGCTTCTCCCCCTCCCTGATGAACTGGATATATGAGGCTGGTCTCACATGGGTCTGGCGCTTTTTCTGTCTCACCTGCTCCAAGATGTCGGCCAGTTCACTGAGGACCTTGTCGTGACGCCAACTATATCTACCCTGGCTAAGTGCAGTCTAGCACCCCACCAGTACTGTATGTGCGCACATGTGCCTCTCCCTCCACATAAACTGCACAGTGAGTCCTACCTCATTCCCCACCTGTGCAGGTTTGTTGGTGTTTGAAGAGTGTTGTACACTGATCAGAGCAGGAAAGAGATGCGAAAGGGCTCTAGTCTCCAAAGTTCAGGCCACGTGATTTTTCTCTTTGGCAGGTCCCATTTTGTCCGGGCACTTTGTGATCCAAGTTCCACAGCCTTTGGCCTTCGCCTTTCTTCTTCCAGGTGTTGGACTTCAGCTTGGATCGTGTCTCTCCACTGTCTTGGGTCTGCTTTTCCCCTTTGCTGGAAGTGGTTTTTCCCGAGTCCTTGTCTCCCCATGCACAGGTTCCCAATGATGTCCTTCAACTTCAGCATGCTCTCGGCCTGTGCAATTGGTCCTGCAGATTTACTTTATTGAACATCAAGAAGATCAGGCCTTTTCTTTCAGAACATGCTTCACAACTCCTTGTTCAATCTCTTGTTCTGTCCAGGCTGGACTATTGCAATGCTCTCTTGGCAGGTCTTCCAGACAGTTCTATAAAACCTTTACAATTAATCCAGAATGTGGCAGCAAGATTAATTTTTAATGAGCCAAAAAGAATGCATGTCACACCTCTGTTTATCATTTTGCACTGGCTAGCTGTTCGCATTAAAATTCAAGGCGTTAATGTTTGCCTACAAAACCACCACTGGCTCTGCACCACTTTACCTAAATTCATTACTTCAGACTTATGTGCCTCTAGAAGCTTACATTCTGCTAGCTTTTCTAATCTTTTTGTATTCAATCTATTTGTTTTCTTTTTATTTATTATACAATTAACAAAAGCAAAAAAAAGGCCTCTAACACTAGCTTGCTCTATTCTTTTTATATTCTATCTGTTTTCTTTTTATTTATTATATAATTTTATAAAAAACCTTGCTATGTGTACTGCGTTAGGCTAACTGAGACTTGTCATAGCACTTGCATATTATTGCTCTTTTGTTGATTTTGATTGCTTCCATTGTCCTCATTTGTAAGTCACTTTGGATAAAAGCGTCTGCTAAATGACAAAATTTAAATGTAAATGTAATTGATGTGTCAGCTGCCCACTTGCGTCCTGATCTTGTGATGATGCCTGCATCTCTGACCTTTTCATTGCTGGAGTCTCTGTACATCATCACAGCCCTGCACTTTGCCACCTTAAAGTCTTCGACCACTGATGATAGGGGTAGCTGTAACTGTCCAGACCTAATGTATAGACCAACTGATGTGAAGCTTGGTGGAATTCCGAGCCTCTCGACTCCTTCCTCAGATGTCATAGGCACTTAAAACACGTTAAGTATTTCACGACAGCGACCCAGGTTTTGCCGTTAAAAAAATCTACTGTTGCCGTGAACACGGTATTTGTTAATGCAGATAGCGGTGTAAGTTTTCACAGAAACATAACATTTTCAGGGACTAATGTGAATAAATCTATTTTTAAATGCAAAGAGACAAGACAGTCATTTTATTCGTATCCAAAACGAGGCGATGTGAACATTATGAAGCGCTAAACACTCCTATGCAGTGTATGTTGCATTCATACTCAAATCTGGAGGGCGCTGTCGCGTTGAAAGTCCAATCCGGACTCATAGAATAGGGACTTTAAGCAACAGCTGCGAATGGAACGACTACGTTGACCGGAAATAAGCTGTTACACCACCGTAGCTGAGAACATAAAAATCATTAAGCAACCGTAAACTAGACGGCGCAACGCGGCATTCAGTCATATATTTAAATACAAATGATGGATTATGAGGAGGATGTTTAGGCAATAATTACATTGTTCTCTTCACATATCTTTAGTCTCAGTGCTACCTGAGGTGCTGTTGCTAACAGCAGACATATCTTTGTACAAACGAAAAAAAAAAAAAAAAACTTAAAATTAGCTTAAGTTTAAAACATAATCAACACAGATTAAATGAAAGACTAATGGTAGAATCGTATACTGATGGAATTAAATGGTATATACCATAAAACGCAACATTTAACTACATAAGCTGTCACGTTGTAATGACTACGGCAAAGCAGCTGTTCTCCCGCAGTACCATAGTAAACGGTTACAGTAGAACACCCCGAAGTAGGAGTTGAAGTCGCGATTGCGCAATATGACGTTGGAATGCCGTTCCAACCGTGGAGGCTACTTAAAGTCCCTAATATCTTATGATGGAATACAGCAGCGATCGCTGCAGCAAAGCTGAATAAAAAGCAGAAATGTAAACACAATAATCACACGATTTCGACAATATATGGTTTATGTGTGTTTTTCAAGTCATCTCCCAGGTAACGTAGGAAAATACAGGAATAAATTATTATAGAATATAAATGCGTTCTAGCATGACGCACTCACGTTTGAGCTATTAGCTGTATATTATTTGATTAATGTGAATAAATCCTAAATTAAAATCTGTTATAAAGCGTCCGATTGTGTCTTGTAGAAGACTTTAGGATTGAATCTGCTCGCTGTGTAACAATTAAGGTGACATTTTCCATACCTTATGTTCTACTTAGGAAAATCACAGTTAAGGGGCTTTATGTAACACTTAATGGGCTTTAAGGGATACTTAAGAGAAATTCTAAGGGTTTATGACGTTTCACCTAAAGAAACCCTTAATTGTCATTTAAGGGATATTTTATGCAACGAACTTAATTGTAAGGGAAACTTAAGGCCGATCTTAAGGGAAAATTACACTTAAGGTGCTTTATGCAACCGGGCACTGATCTCTCTATCTTTCTCAACCATTCGTCTGCCTGTTTCTCTGTCCTGGATATGTTGCTTATGTCAGTGAGAGAGGCTTTGTACCACTTCCCTAGGCATTTTATTGGGCTTTCCTCAATTGAAGGTATTATCTCCCCCTGAAGTTGGAGTTGGAACTTGCTGGTCACTTTCCCATTTCTGATCATCATGCTTCTTGACTTCCTTGGCTTGAACTTCATTCTCGCCTATGTTGCCACATCGTCAAGTGCCTTCAGGATCCACCTTGCTTGTACATGGGATGAAGTTGTTATGGTTAGGTCATCCATAAAGCCTCTTATTGCAGGCTAGCAGGTGGTGGACTCCATTATCGGCCTCCTGGATTCCTTCCCTGCCGCTGTTATGAGCAGATTCATTCCCATGATAAACAAGATGGGGGAAATATTGCAGCCGGTTACATTTCCCTTTTCCAGATCCTGCCTCTGTAAAATGGGCGGTCTTGAACCATAACTTGAATCCTCTGAAGTATCTGGTGATCATTCCCCTGATGTGGTGGGGGATATGGTAGTGTTCCATAGCTGCGTTGATGAGGTCATGAGGAATTGATCCATACGCGTTTGCCAAGTCAAGCCATACAACTATTTGATTGCCTTTGCACTCCTTGGCCTCCCGGGTCAGAGAACACCTGTGTGCTCCAAACACCCAGAGACACCTGGAATGCCACCTTTCTGGATTGATGTATCAACTTCTTAACCATATAGGTAGTCATCCTTTTGGCCAGAACAGAGAAGAAGATCTTGCCTTTGACGCTCAGGAGAGATATAGTTCGGAACTGACTAATCTCAGTGGAATCTTTTTCTTTTGGTACGAAACAGCCCTCTGCTCTTTTCCAGGACAATGAGATACTGCCTTTTGTCCAAACTCTCTGCAACAGTTTCCATAGCCTGTGGAGTAGCATCGGGCAACTCTTGTATACTTTATAAGGTTGGGTCCTGGGGCACTTGGTCCTGGGGCAGATCCTGATCGGGCTTTCTGTACAATGTCTCAGACTTCCCGAGACATATTAGTTCACTGGAGTCAAGCTCTTCCGCAGGAGTTTCAGGAGTTTACACCCCGCCAGTATGTGTGCCAATGTGCCTCTCCCTCCATATAAACAGAGATCTATGAGCTGCACAAGCTGTTGTAAATCCTGCCCACTTCTTTGCATCGTCAGCACATGCTTCAGTGCTCTGAGAGTGTTTATAGTGCTGTGAGTTTAACACTTCATGACTGAGAGCAGAACACAACACAATCTTCATCATCACACAAGACAAAACAACAACAATGAACAACAACATCATCCTCATCTGTATATTGCTCTGCTGTATAAAGGGTATTGAGCATTTGGATAAAATTAATTGAATTATAATGAAGTTGGCTAACATAATATGTTAACATAACATTTTTATAATGTTGGATTAGGTTTATACACATTATACACATCACTTCAGGTTTTGCCATTATACATCCTGATTTATTCCTAACTTTTGACGTAGGCTAAGGTCCATGAACTTTTCAAGCTCAAAAAGACAAAAATGAGTCAAAGACATAAAGTCACAATATTATTATATTTGCTTACTGGATTTTGATTAAATAAAAACCAGTATAAGTTCAACTTCTTTTAAGTGTTTAATCTATATATTTAAATAACATTTCACTCATCCATGCAATTATTTTGACTTCTGTAAATATTAATCAGGTTTATATTAATCTAATAAATGTTTTACAAAAAAAAAAAAAATTAAATACTTAAAAATCTGAACATCAGAATACTGAAAGATTGACAGCAAAACATTTAGAGTGCAATACATTTACA
Source organism: Spinibarbus caldwelli (assembly GCA_039654775.1). Classification (NCBI taxonomy): domain Eukaryota; kingdom Metazoa; phylum Chordata; class Actinopteri; order Cypriniformes; family Cyprinidae; genus Spinibarbus; species Spinibarbus caldwelli. The sequence continues at coordinate 23,237,617 of CM077264.1, forward strand.
AGAATTTCACACAAAATAATTTTATTATAATAGATACAGGAATATCATCTCAGTTTTCAGTTTAGCGTTAAACTGATTCACGTGTGTGTGTGTTTTTTAAACAGATGATCTTTAATATTATTAGGTAAAATAGCTAAAATAGCCTTCAGCCCAGTAAAATAATCAAACACTCATTGTAGAGTGTCTGATTTCTATAGCTCATATTCATCATAAAATATTAAAGCTTTGAATGTTTTTTTAGAACATGAACATGCAGGAAGAAATTCTGTGGTCTGAGACTGACAGCTGCCTGTTCTGTGTATGAAGAGCATTTACATAGAGACACACTTTGCATGAGAGTGTTTATAGTGCTGTGAGTTTAACAATTCATGACTGAGAGCAGAACACAACACAATCTTCATCATCACACAAGACTAAACAACAACAATGAACAACATCTTCATCCTCATCTGGACACTCACACTGTTTGCTCAAGGTTTGTAGTAAAACTTTCATAAACACAATTAATTATTTTAAAATATGAAATATATTGTACATCATTTTTAATTCTTAACCTTTTCTTCCCCCTTTTCTTTCAGAGTGTAGAGCACAGATCACTGTAACTCAGAGTCCATCATCAATAACAGCAGCTCAAGGACAAGAAGTCAGAATAAACTGTAAAACCAGCAGTAGAGTGTATGGTGGTAGTTACTTACACTGGTACTTACAGAAACCTGGAGAAGCTCCTAAACTCCTCATATATGATGCAACATACCGTTACACTGGAACTCGATCTAGATTCAGTGGCAGTGGATCTGACAGAGATTTCACTCTGACCATCAGTGGAGTCCAGACTGAAGATACAGGAGATTATTACTGTCAGAGTTACCATGAGATCAACAGTAAAGCTGTGTTCACACAGTGATAAAGAGTCGTACAAAAACCTCCGTCAGTCAGAGTCACAGTGACTGCACTGATACAGCTGAGAGATACTGCAGCTGCTGATGGATGTGAATCATCTCAATCACTCTTGTCTGTAGACAGGGGCACCGCTAAGGGAAGAAATGTTAGGACGATTCTAAGGGCCCACACACTTTTGGGGCCCCCAGAGATCTGTTTTATTAGTAGTAACAGTAGTAGTAGTAGTAATGTAATAGATTAAATTATAAATGTATCTACCAAAGAGTTACAAATAAAACAAAATTACGACTTATTTCTGCATCTCCGATGAAATTATCTCCCCCCAATTCACTGCATGGTTTCGTCCCGTCCTACGTAGTCTAGAGTCACTGAGTGAGATCAGATGGTAAACTGTCAAATTATCTCTTCGAGTTCGAGGGGGGGCAAACCGAGCCGGACGATTTGGTCAGTCACACTTTTAAACACATTTTAGTTTTGCTATAGAAAATCTACAAATTCACTCTGATTACACAGAACAGCAGCAGGAAGCGCGGGAGGTTGTCATGGCAACCAGATACCCTGCACGCTGTGCTTCTATTTTGCCACACTAAACTTAGCAATAAACACGCTGAAAATGATACACAATAAAGATGTCTGTCAAAACAATCTCAAAGGAGGCTTTTATTAAGCAAATCAAGGAGTGAATTACTCATCCACTGTTTAAAAATAAATAAATAAATAAAATACTTTAGCTGGGTTTCCACAGGCAGGGTCACAATTATCTACAGTGTATGAAGCTAAAGGTTTTTGGGTTAAGGTTCATAATGTAGAATATTTTTAACATTGTATGCTGTATGTGCATAGATAACTAGCAAACAAGGAATACAGCTGTTAAGCTAATATTCACATTTAGCTGAGTAAGATCATGATTGAGAAATGTTGGATACTGCTGGAAATGCTGGTGTTATGGGGTAACCTATTTATTATTTTAGGATTTTTTTTGTTTGACCCAGTGAAGCATTTCTATTAATATAACTGATTAAGTAGTCAAACTCATTCCATATCAGCAGAATAGTGTTGTACAGAAAGTCTATGTCTATAGAACAGGTTCTGAATGAATTATGTTACTGATACCTAATGGTCAAAAACAATAAAAAAGTCATAGGTCAATATTATTAAATTGCAGACAAAGATTTTGAATAGCTAGGTTGGCTTGTACACTATATTGCCAAAAGTATTGGGTCACCCCCTTCTAATGAACAGGTTTGACTACTTTAGTAATTTCCATGAGTACAAATCTTAGTGTTTATGCATATAATGATATTCTAGGGAATTGTGTGCTTTTAATTTTATACCAGTAGTTTGGACAGGACCCTTTTCTATTCTAACATGAAAATGCCAAACACCAGTGACTTGTACATATGGGTACAGTCATTTTAGACACTTCCAAAACTGTGGCAACAGAGATGGAAATACAGTTTTACATGAATTATGTTTCCATCTTTGTTGCCACAGTTGGAAGTGCCTTTTTCTGTTCTAAAGAGGGGGGTGTCCCAATATGTTTGTCCATAACCTTAACCTTTTAACCTTGCCTTATACACAGAGACATTGTTGTGTTAGAACAGAAAAGGGCCCTGTCCAAACTATTGGTAAAAAATTAGAAGCACACAATTCCCTAGAATATCATTATATGCTTAAACATTAAGATTTGCACTCACGGAAATTACTAAAGTAGTCAAACCTGTTCATTAGAAGGGGGTGTCCCAATACTTTGGGCAGTATTGTGTATGTTTGGTGCGGTAGGGGGCCCAACCTCATATTCTTTCATAGGGCCCAAAATTGCTAGCGGCGCCCCTGTCTGTAGATCATTATATTACAATGCAGAACACATCGATCTGATAATTAATTTAGTCTGTACTGGTTAAATTAATCACTATGATGGCTGAACAAAAAAGGGTTGACAACATCCCAAAAAATTAGCCATTGTCCACAGCATTGCAGTCCAAAAATAAATTAATCTTTATTATATTTTAAAATAAAATACTGTAATACATTTAATGACCCATTTTCATTATTAGCATGCATTTTACTAGCATATTGGTTGTTCTTTGGTACTTATAAAGCACATATTAATGCATTTTTCTGTATGACCATATTCTATATCCCGTAACTATTAATAAGCAGGAAATTAGCAGTTTATTCAGGCAAATTTCGTAGTTAATTGTTGGTTAATTGTGAGAATTGGACCTTAAAATAAAGTTTTCTCTGGCTTGTGCAAAGTGGTCTTTGACCTGTGTTGTCGTTAGTTTAACCACTATAGAGGCTGAACAAAATAAAGGCTTGATGCTCAATATCCCCCCAAAAAATCATCCATTGTCCACAGGGTTGCAGTTAAAAACTGAATGAACGTTTATTATATTTAGAAATAAAATACTAAAAATCAAAACACATATATGGATTGCAGTATGTTTTGCAGTGTTGATGTTTTGAATATGTTTTGTTTCATCAGGAACTGGACACTTTGCTATCATTAAAGTTTTGGAAAAAGCCTTGCCTTCACTAAACAACTCTTAGACTACATGAATCTACTGCTGACATTACACAAGACTTCTTGTCATCTTTCATCTCTGTGATGCAGCAATGCAGTATCAGAATGGAACTGGAAGCACTATATCAAACATTGTAATGGAGACCTGCATAAAATCAGGAAAGAAAAGGTTTTAAAGTCTAGTCCAGTATTTCACTAACACTGATTTTGTGGGGCTGAGGTGGAGAGAGAGAAGTTTTTTTCATGAGCAGGAGCTGAGGAAGATGGAGTTTGTAGAGCATGAAGAACGATCACACCACAGTCACTGCTAGAGACGCCACCGGGCTTCAATACGACCTTCACAAACCTATGAACTGCACACAGATAACAGCACAGTACCTTTGTTATATTTCTTTGTGTGCCAAATGATAACTGACTTATCAATAACAAAAGGAGACTTTTTGTGACATTTAGTTCAAACTTTATTTCTGAACATTGTACATTTCTGATAAAAAAAAAAAAAACATTGTAAGGGAATTATGCAAACAGTAAAGGATAACAAAACAGGTGTGTCTACATTCTGTCGGCTCTTTGTCTTGAGTATTGGTAAGTCACTTTATTCTGTTGAAGTGATTCATCCTAAACAGTCCTCTTTCTCTTATATGTAGCTTTAGATTAGAGGTCCAAGGTCCACTTGGAAATTTGTGGCCTCGCCACTGATCTGACGTGACCTTTGAGTTGAATCTCTAATAATGATACTTCATATCCAGCTTAGCCATTATGATTTACCAAAAAAAAAAAAAAAAAATGCATGATCAGTCTAAACTTATTTGTAATGATTATGGTGATGATCTTTATTTTTATACTGTGATGTAAAAAAGGACACATGGAAAGATTTCCCAGAAAGCAGCATGTCATTGTTTTAGTGTTCAATTAGTGTTGAATTGATGTCTAACATACACTGTAAAAAATTGCTGTATAAAAACGGGCATATTCTGACAGTAAAATCCTGTTTTTTCATTACGCATTCTGGGTGATATTTGTTGTTTTCGAGAAAGTATCCTTCTGCAGTCCTGTGAAGTAACAGCTGTCAGAGTCGACACTCAGAGGCTGTGTTCAAATCACACCCTACACTCTCATTCACTATTCCCTACATGAGTTTACTAATATAGCCCACCTGACAGAGAGAATGAACACTAATGAGTGAATTCAGCCAATGATGAACAGCTGCTGTTAACAAGCAGAATCACTGGAGAAAAGAGCAAGAAATGAACCTACAACTGACAAACAGCCACAGCCTGATGAAATCAACAAATAAAACAGCAGAAGATGATTAAACAACTCCACAAACAGCATTACCAGCTTCACGTATTACAGTCTGACTTTATTTCTGTCATATATCTCAAAATTCTTTGAGAATTAATAGACATTTAGATGCTTTATTGAAAACGTTTAGTTTGACCTCACCATTATGGCGATCAGCGTTGCTTTAGTTGGGCTCTTGACCCTTGACTTTTTAACGCTAGATTTTTTTGATTGGTAAATGTGTTTGTAAAAAGCATTTGTTATAGTAACAAAACTTAAAAAAAAAAAAAAAGTGAATGTTTTTGGTATGATGCCGAGCATGCATTGCTGAATAAATTATGCAACTGAATTATTCACTTATTTTCTCTAATTCTTTCCATTTGCTTTTATAATTGCTTTTGTTTTTGTGTTGAGTTTTAGTAGCGTGTTTTGTGAAGTTCAGAGTTGATCTGTTTTGGTTGATTGTCACACGCTGATTCTTGAGGTGTGTGTTTCATAAGACTCTAGAACTTTTTTTAGTGATGTTTTTAACAACCTTATATAACAAACTAGAGCAAAAGAATGAGCAGCTGTTTTTGTTTGTAAAAAAAAAAAAAAAAAAAAAAAAAAACTTGCATTTCTGTGAAAGTCTGACAGAAATAGCACCAGTCTGGTTAGTAATGTGTGAAGTAATGCTGATTTAGGAGTTGTTTAATCAGATCTTGAGAGATTTAATGTCTTCTTTATTTCAGTTGATTTCATCTAAGGCTGTGGCTGAAGTCAGTTGTAGTTCTTGTGTTTCTCTTTCATTCAGTGATTCTGCTTGTTAACAGCATCTGTTCATCACTAATGCTCAATCATCACTTAACTAATCACAGAATTATCTCATTAACTTCACTGATTCAGTGTTACTCTAACGCTCTGTAGTGTGCACACTTTATAAGTGTTCATTTAAAACTGAGGATTTTGTTGTGGGGTTTAAAGGGTTAAAGATGTAAGATGAAAAAAAAACAGCATGACATGTAATTTAACAGCAATAAACTCTAATTAATTTATGGCCACAAACTGTAGAAAAACAGTTACTTACTGGCAACCGTGCTGCCAGTAGATTACTGTTAATTCAAGGAAAAAACAGCAATTTACTGTAAAACGTAAGTCAGATTAACCAAATGAAAAAAAAAGTTGTTTTTACTGAAATATTAGTGAAGGTCCACAGAAAACAGTTATGCAAAGCCATGAACTGATAAGGAGAGTAAATATTTAACTGAACTGTATTTATGTGTTTTTGCACAAGAGAGATCAGTTAGTTTAATGTAGTTTTGTGGGTCACCATTGTGTTGGAGTAGAGTCTGTGCTTCAGTCAATAATGAGCCACAAACACTGATACTCTGCTGCTTTGTTTAAAGGCAGTAACTGTGTAGTTACCTAAGCAGCAATAATCTTTTTGTTAAATATTCCAGCACATAGTTGGTGATGAACTGCAACGATTTGAGTTAAAGACATGTTTTTAGTTATTTAAAGTGTTTGCAGTTTTATACTAAGAAATATTTCTTCTCAGTAGACTCAAATGACATAAGTTCACATTACTAACGCCATATGAATACTAATATTTTAAACTCGAACTGTTTGAAGCAATTAGAGCAGAGTTAATTTCCATGGTAGTATAACAGTAACATGCTGTAAAAATGAAGAGCTGTAAATTAATAGTACATTACTGGCGACTCTGCAGTCAGTACATTACTGTTATTTAACGGCACAATTTTTTACAGTGAGCTATACATTTACCTTGTCTGTTAATTCTAACATTGAACATTGAACATTGAACATAACTATTTTGTTGATATTGTTTGTTATTATATTCAAAATTTTGTAAAATTAATTTGGCATTCAACACCAAATTTTGTTCAGTTTCAGTTTAGTTAGTTTTTATTTTACAAGGTTAAAAAGAGTACACACACTAAGAAGTCGGACATTGAAAGACTGTGTAATACTGAAGTCAAAGAGCTCTACGAGATCGAGCTCAAGAACCGTTTTGAGGTGCTTGTCAACACAAAAGAAGAATTCAGCTCGGATGATGCACTTGACATTATCAACGACACGATAAAGAAAACAGCTGAAGAGGTAACTGGCTTTAGAAGACACAAAAACACTCCATGGATCACAAAGAAAGTCCTCGCGTTGGGTGATGAACAATGAGATGTGGGTAAAAAGAAGAACAACAGCCCACATGATGTGAATGTAAAACAACGATACTCTCAGCTGAAGTCCCACATAGACAACAAGGTTGTGAAATGCCATGACGACTGGTTCATCAAACAATGTTGTGAAACAGAAGAAGCAAGCCGAAAGAACGACATGTGCACTCTCTTCCAAAAGGTCAAAATGTGCAAGAAAGGAGTGAAAATGAATGAAAGATGCAGCAACATCAGAAACAAAGACAGCAACCTACTACTCATCGAGAACACTGATATACTTAATAGATGGTATGAGTATGGCATCTCATATGCATTGTAAAGGTGCATCTTTACAATGCACCTATTGAGGTAGATGAGGATGTTCTGGAGCAACTCTGGCCAGACTGCAAGAGTGATGTGAATGAACTGGACCTCCTTGAGAGCAAAATAAGAAGAGCAATCTCCAAGATCAAATCCCGGAAAGCTCCTGGTATCAATGGCATCGAAGGCGAGCTAATCAAAGGTGGCGGTGAAGCCGTAGTCCATTTTATGCACAAGACTTGCAATAAAATTTGGGTCACTGGTCTACTTGATGGACTATGGCTTACTTCCCTGTGACTTACCTTGTGTTATTATTACTTTCTAGACTCCAGTGATCCCCTCGTGTCTCCAGTGAAATCCCTTGTCTACTCCTCGTCAGCCTCATCTGGAACAAATTAACTTTGTTTTAATGATTTTAAATGGCACTAATTTAGAATGAATTGTAAAACCTTTCATTTAAATTACCGTTGTACTTTACAACACTACAAACATTATATTTTTGGCCTAATTTAGTAAAACAAAAAAATGTAATATTTTAAATCTTTTTTTTTTTTTTTTAAGTGCATTAATGTACAAAGTATATAATGCACAGTGCTATATATTATAAACACATTTAAAATAAATGAATGAATGAAGAGTTTATTTGCAAAAACAGATAACTCCATTTTTTAAATTTTCAAAAATTATGTTTTTTTAATTATCAACTTTTTTGTGTTTTATTGTGTTAGTTAGCTGTATTTTTATTGTGTTTTATTGTGTTAGTATAGCTGTAATTTTGTATATATATATATATATATATATATATATATATATATATATATATATATATACCTAATCAAAATAACCCAACTGCAGTTTGATTGAGATTAATTGGAATGCACAATGAAAAAAACATGACTTTTGAAAATTGTTAAAAATGGAGATACCTGTTCTTGCAAATTAACTCTTCAAATGTACTGTTGGACAAACACATCAGTTGAAATTAAAATCAATTATTTTATATGTGCTTTAGTATATTAGTCAGTGCATAAACATAAATATACTTTAAAGCATGACAAAAACAGTGACTTTAAATGTACGTTTAAGCAAAACTTAATTACACATTATTACAAAGCACATTTTTTAAAATGTGCACATCACTCCTAAAAGGAGCTAATGAAAAAATTATTTAACTCCAAATTCTTATTAGTAGACATCTAAGAAATAGCCCCAAGCACTTTTTTTTTTTTTTTTAATTTATGTTTTATATAAAACTCTACCGTACGGTTGAGCTGTCAGTCCATGGTAAATCTCAATTTAAATTCAGAGAACTATTTCAAGAGTTATTTTCCAATAATAAACATTCCTTTAACTTTATTAGTATCTTGGATACATTTCATAACCTTCAGGGTCCACAAAGATAAAAAATTATATTTAAGCGTCTGTATAATAGGCCTACTATATATCGCCGTATGGTAATATATATGCTATATGATGTCTTTTACAGACATATCAACCGTACGGTCACGCATGATTTTGGATAATTATGGTAAATAAACATTTTTGCATTTCTCATATATTTTGCTATATTTCTGTTCTTTACCCCCTACCCTATTTACAACAACATTATGGTTTCATTCCTACTTCCTTGATTGCTTGTTTGACCCTATTATCTGATGACTGACCAGCACCGTTCTCCATTCAGTATGACTGACTGAAGTTTGTAAAGTGCTGCTGTCACTTGAAAACTGGAAATACCCAAACCCCCATGACAACAGCAGACACAGAGATGGGGCAGTACAGCTGTGGAAAGATTGCGCTCTCATCTCTTCCTTTTAATAGATTTATTCTCTATCAAAGTAAGCTCAACCGCACGGTAACGATATCAGTTAAAGAGTTTAAGAAGTATAGTTATGCAAGTTCACTCTCTTTGTGTACACTTAAGTGGTCTTTAATTTGAGTAATATATTATCTGCAAGTACACTTTAAAAAAATGTACTTACGGATAATTGTCATGTAATGTGGGAGCAAGGAGAATGCAGGAGCCATGAAATAACTTAAACTGTCTTTAATGATAAAACACAGGGATAATCCAACATGAAGGCTCAAACAGAAATCAAAGAAACACAGGGAATGTAACGAGTAGACCCGACCAACCAGAACTGAACAGACAGAAACTTAAGTACACAGGATGATTAACAAAAGAGATGCATAGATCACAAACAACACAATCACACAGTGTATCAAACATTTCACAGACTATTTATTTATATGATGTATTAAGGAAACATAATGTAATATAATATAATATTTTTTAATGTCACTTAATAGATTTGAGATTGGCTGGGGAAAATTTGTCTGCATCTGAAACTGCATACTCACAGAGTAGATACTTAATTTCCATAAGTACTTACTTAATGAGCGCTAAAAGAGTACATACTCTATAGCCTGAATGCATTAAGTATGAATCCGGACATCATCTGCCATGTTGATATTATCATGTGACCTACAATGTAATAACAAGCGCAAAAATTTAAAAGATGTGAGTGACAGGTTTAATTCATCTATCTGTAAATGCCTTGATATTGAACTTACTCATTTTGTGTTTTTTCTTGTTGAAGAAACAGCTTCTATTTATTTTGTGATTGTAGTATAAGCAATACATTTTGGGTTGATTTAAGTTTTTATTAGGGCTGTCAGTTTAACGTGTTAATTAATTATGAAAAATAACACGTTTAAAATATTTTAACACAGTTAACGCACTGGCCCCGCCCCCAGACCTGCACGTCATCTTACATTTCATACATTTGACTGTTGACAAATATGCAGGGTAACAACTCCATAAATGCAGTTATGCCCTAAAATTCAAGAAATTGGGGAAAAAAATGTCCCTGTATGCAGTGGCGGCTCGTCGGGGGAGGCAGGCGAGACACAGCTTCCCCAAAATTTTGAGGTGAAAATGGGAGGAGGATGATTTAATGTCAATAAAATTCACAATTCATTTCAGTTCATGTCTAAGAATGTGTATTTTTTTTTGTTTGTAATTTCACAGCTGTAATACCATAACATGTTACTGAAGTTGGAAAGTGCCGCTTTTCTATCGCGAATGTGCCGAATCTGCTGATGTAATTACAACCGCTAAGTGATAGCAAAGAGCATAGTAATCAGTATAAGTTCTTTGGTGATAGAGAAGGGGAGGGGGAGGCCAGGGGAGAGCTGAGCTCTTGTGCCTCCATTGGTAAAAAAAAAAAAAAAAATAGCCAATCACCATCGAGTGTTCACTTTCAGTGCTGAGGAGTGTTGAGAAAAGAAACCTCACAGGGGGGCTAGCCTCCCTTCTGGTATATCAACCATTCACCATAGAGACGTAAATTACGTGATATTAGTTTGAACGTCTCCCGCTGCGCTGATAATGTACCAAGTACTTATGATGAGTAGCAATATTGAATATTTGATCAAGCTGTCATTCAAATAGTATACTGTAGGATCAGAACGAGTCAGACAAAGTTAAGATTCGATCCGAACATTGAAACATGAGGAGCCGAAATTCCAGAGAGGATCCCAAGGCTGCAACAGGATGTTCGTCATAAATCAGATTCCTAGCTCCAGCCCTCTGAAGAAAGCAAACCAACAAACCTCTTTCACAGAACAGCTTGCAACATTCAAACAAAAGAACACTTATTGATAATTCCAATTCAGGAAGGAGACTATCAAATTTGGGGCAAGTAATCAGGACTGATGGTCAAAGATATGGCTGTCACTTGTAAATCTGTGATCGAAATCACGAGCTAGAGACTTCATTGGGTGGGTCACCCCAGCTCTCCACAAAGGAGACTGAAATTCCTTAAGAGACCTTTTAACCTCTCTAGTCTTCACAGAACGGTACAGAAACTGCCTTTTCACATATAGATGCACCAAAATCATCTTAAAAGGACTTATCATGTTTATGCATAACCCCATATCATGTATGTAACCCACACGATTAACCATCATGTTTTAATCACATATTATGTATGTATTCTAATAACTAGGGAATAGTTTAAGAGTTCATATCCTTGTGTGGTATGTATGAGTTTGAAAAATCATGCTTTAAATGTTTCTTCCAATCAATTCTTTGTCAAATGTACCATAGTCTTGTTAGAGAAATCATGTCCAAAATTGTACTCTGTAAGAGCGGGAAAATTTGGACCATATGACTGATAAGATAACATGTTAGATTTATGAATGGGGAGGAGAAACATACAACACCACGAGCCAAGATCATTTTTAATTGGTCAAGACGTCCAGATAGGACGGTCTAGAAGCCGAGTTTAAATACTCAGGACAGCTCTTCCTCTTGGCTCTCTTCCTCTGCTTCTCTTCTTCTCTTTTGCCACCGCGTTTCGACGCTGCTCTTTGAGCGTGCTCTGGCCTACGTGCCAGCTGCCAACACAATGAGAAGAAAAACCACCTAGTCTCGTTACATTCTTTGATTCTTTTATTTTAATTTCTTGTCTTTCCGTGAGAGTTTCGTTAAGTTAAGTTTGCCGCAAAGTCCAGCTCCGACTGCACCCGTCTCAAACTTCAACCAGACCAACTCCGCATCAAGAGCCAACGCCCAAGACTTTACTACGAAAGACCACTGAACTCAACCAATCAGCAACCTCGGGAAACCCCTTTTTCCAAAGACCACAAGGACACAAGGGAATCCCTTAAGGCAACACAAGCAAGTACAACCTCCAGACTTTTGCTGAGTCGGTGCAGTTTAATATAAATTTTAGCCTCATTGAGAAACTCAATGCGAGGGACAAATGATTGATGGTTCAGGTCTATAGGCAATTGCACATATTGCTGTAAACTTGGGATTTCACATTTTCATTCTGTAAACTCATCCTTTCCTCACTTTCTGCAACGTGTGAATGTGTGAATGCGTGTGTTCATGTGTTAGATTAGATTAGTTTACATGTCTTAGGTTTATATAAATAAAGTCTTATTTATATTGAAAAGAGAAGTATCTTGTGTTTTGTGCTTACAAGTTAATGTCTTAATCTGCCGATCTTGTTACTGTGCTTATTAATAGTGTTTTCACTATATTTTGGATTGTAATATCCAGTGCAGAGTTGATGTTATACGGCTCGTTCAGTGACTCGCTGCCGATTCAGTGATCAGCCGTGAAACAGTGATTCTGTTCAAATTCCCTATAAAATCATAAATGATTCCCTTTGAGCTAAATTGACTTGTTTCCCTTGTAAATATTACTTATATATTTACAAATTTCAACAATACATACAATTACTGATTAGCTTTCTCAAAATGTTTATGCATTTATCATAGGTCGGTCCATGTTTAATGTTGAGCACATTCTCCACTGATCAATGATTTGAGTTATAATCTTCAGGTCAATGATTTAAATATCAAGAGCCACTTTGCATCGTCAGCACATGCTTCAGTGCTCTTAGAGTGTTTATAGTGCTGTGAGTTTAACACTTCATGACTGAGAGCAGAACACAACACAATCTTCATCATCACACAAGAAAAAACAACAACAATGAACAACATCATCATCCTCATCTGGACACTCACACTGTTTGCTCAAGGTTTGTAAAATTTGACAATTATGGTTTAATCGCTCAAAGAGTGAATACACGTTTTCTTTAATTGAGATAAATCGCTGAAATGTGAAATATATGTGACTTTCATTATTTGTTTCAATATTATTCTTGTTCTTTCTTTCAGAGTGTAGAGGACAAATCACTGTAACTCATCACATCCATCAATAACAGCAGCTCAACCAGGAGAAGTAGTCAGAATAAACTGTAAAACCAGCAGTAATGTCTACACGGACAGTTATGGGTTGTATTTGAGCTGGTATTTACAGAAACCGGACGAGGTTCCTAAACTCCTCATTTATAAAGTGAACAGCCTCCAGTCAGGAACTCCATCTTTTCAAGTTGTTTGAACATAAATGTGTGCTGGAAGTGTGTGTACACATCCATCCTATAATGATACAAATCCACCCAGTGTTTTTTTTTTTTTTAAATCCCCTTTCTCAAATCAGGCTGTTCTGAGATTCCTGTCAGAATGACGTAGTTCTGCACAGACCGCTCCCACGATAGTTGATTGACAAGGCCGTGTTACCTTAGACCCGCCCTGAGTGAGCTGTCATCCGTCTGCCATTGTGTCGACTCCGGTGCAGTGGAAGACAAGAATGCCTCCGATTAAGCGATTTAGGTGCTTTGTTGTTGGATGTAATAATGAATATAGCAGTCGTCATTTACTCCCGACATCTGAGCCACTGAAGACGCAGAGGATTAACGTTACTTTTGCTTTGAAGTGAATGCGCCGATCCCCAATCTACCTAAATGCATCTATGTTCGCGCAAATCATTCGTGATCCAGCTTCGCGGACAAATTGTGCGTGTTGACACGGTTAAATTTCACGCGTTCCGTTTGAAGACTTTTGACCCCATCGGCCTTCCATACCAGCAGAGCGCAGCACACGACTCCCTCTCGTGACGTAATATGATGCGATGTTGAAAAAAAAAGCGCTTTTTCAGAACTGTCAAGGAATGCGTCATTTTTCTTCTAAATTTGTGCACTCACGCCTTGTAAAACATTTTCAAACCCTGCAATAACGGTTCATATGATATTTTCATACAAGGTTATATATTCATTTGAAAAAAAATTTTAACCTGCAATATGCACTTTAAGGCTGAGAATTGGCACCAGTAATAAAACCTGTTTTGGCCCAGTTCAGGGCCAGTTAAGGGTGATTAACTGGCTGAGATTCGGGCCGGTTATGGCCCATGTGTGGACCTTGTCTTTAATCCAGTCATTCTTTGCGGTACTTGGGCCGAGGGAAAAATGATCGTGTGGCCTGGAGCTGGGCAAGAAAACATTTGCTATGTGGGATGAACACGCATGAAATTGATCTGCGTCTGAGACTGATAGCTGCTTGTTCTGTGTATGAAGAGCATTTACATAGAGAGACACTTTGCATGAGAGTGTTTATAGTGCTGTGAGTTTAACACTTCATGACTGAGAGCAGAACACAACACAATCTTCATCATCACACAAGACAAAACAACAACAATGAACAACATCATCATCCTCATCTGGACTCTGTGCGTGTATATACAGGGTAAGGTTTTCATAAAACTGTTAAAGTAAAATATTATATAATATTATTAACATCAGTGAATGTTACACATAGATCCTGCTCTTTCTAACTCTAATTATGTTTCTAGGTTTCAGTGGGCAGGTGACTGTGACTCAGACTCCCTCTGTTAAAACAGTTCAGATTGGTGAATCAGTCACTATAAACTGCAAAACTAACACAGTAGTGTATGATGGCTGCCCAGGTTCATATACTTGTATGGCCTGGAATCAGCAGAAACCTGGAGAAGCTCCTAATCTCCTTGTATATTATGCAACACGCCGTTACACTGGAACTCCATCTAGATTCAGTGGCAGTGGATCCAGAACAGATTTCACTCTGACCATCAGTGGAGTCCAGACTGAAGATACAGGAGATTATTACTGTCAGAGTCTGCCAGCAGGAGTCGCTTTTGTAGCGGCCAAAATAGAGGTTTCCCTGGTAACGGCTGTAAACAAAACAGCGCTGAGCTCACAAACGCTGCTTTATCAGGCATAAAGGCAAGATTAAATGAAAAATGACATCGAAATGTTTTTGAAGACAGTCGGTTTCCTTTGGAGATACAGTGATATAAAAACACCCGCGCCGCGTTTTGATTTTGAAACGTGCAGTGCTCATGTTTATTCAACTAAGTCAAAGCCTTTTGGAAAATCTATTTGTGGAGGTCAGTTTTGATACTGTGGCGGGCCACAACAAATAAATGTAACGTTATGGAAAACACATCTCAGCACAAAAACCTGAGCCCAACTTTAGCCTAGTCATCACCTTACTCAACACCTTAACTTTAACTGCGTTTGTAGTTGGCGCCACTAGCCAGACCAATAAACATAGACAAACCGGATGTTAACTTCGGGCCAGGCACGTGCACCCAATGAAACCGTCTATATATACATAACATTCTGAACAATTATAATTTTAATCAGTGTAATTTTAATCATTAATTCATTTGAATCATTAAATATTATTGAACATTACAACCAGCGGCTGCTAGACATCTCTCTCCAGCTCTGTCCAGACTGATGTGCTGCTAGCTGATCAATGTGATCACTCTTTTTTAAAATGTATAGAAATAGTGGTGACTTGACTTGAGTAAATTGTTTTTTTTTTTTTTTTTTTTTTTTTTTGTATGTTTGTTTTTTTGTGACCAATTATTGATTAGCTTTTTCATAATGTTTATACGTTCATCAGTAGGTCAGTCCATGTTTAATGTTGAGCACATTCTCCACTCATCAGTGGTTTGAGTTACAGGCTTCAAGTAAATTATTCAAATATAGAGAGTCACTTTGCATCATCAGCACATGCTTCAGTGCTCTGAGAGAGTTTATAGTGCTGTGAGTTTAATATTTCATGACTGAGACTGTTTATCATAATAACAGACACAATGACCAAAATGACATTCATCATCTTCTTGATCTTGGGAATTTATTTTCATTGTAAGACGTAGTTTATATATATTTTTTGTTTTGTTTTGTTTTGTTTTGTTTTTTTCAGTTGTAAGTCAAAGCATTTCTGTTCTTTATTAAGCTCAGAAAGTTTAATGTCTTTTAATTGTTCTTCAGATTCTGCAGGACAGGTGACTGTAATTCAGACTCCAACAGAGAAACATGTTCAGAACGGACAAACAGTCACTCTGACCTGTAAAACCAGCAGCGCCATTGGAGACCCTTCAGATGGTTGGTGTAAGTCTTGTGTCTCTTGGTACCTACAGAAACCTGGAGAATCTCCTAAACTTTTAGTTCACAGCATCAAAACCCTTCATACTGGAACTCCATCTAGATTCAGTGGAAATGGAGCCGATCATGGAACTGATTTCACTCTGACCATCAGTGGAGTCCAGCCTGAAGATACAGGAGATTATTACTGTTATAGTGCACACTGGATCAACAGTAAATTTGTGTTCACACAGTGATAAAGAGTCGTACAAAAACCTCCGTCAGTCAGAGTCACAGTGACTGCACTGATACAGCTGAGAGATACTGCAGCTGCTCTACAACACAATCACACACAACACTGATCAGTGAACAAACACTAATAGCGCAATATCATTACAATCAACATCAGTCTTGTATTTCTGAAGAGAATTAATCAGTGTTTTAATATGATCATCATATTTTGGGTGTAATATATGATCCCTGTCAATCAAACTGAACAGACTGCATTCAGTCACTTCTGCTGTCTGGACGTGATGCTTTCCATTTGACCCACAGAAAGATTTACATTCTTACACAATTAGTGGCAGAATGGCTGACCCTTTGTTTATGATTATGGATTTTTATGATATTTTCATATATACATTTTCACTATCTCCTATAAATGTAATGAGTTTGTCTGTGAGTTGCTTGACTACAGCAGAAGTGAAACTGGTGTGTTTCAGTCCAGATCATGTAACCAATCAAACAGTGACTCTGGGAGTGTGGGCTGAAAATCTTATTTGCATTGTCAGGGTGAGTGATTGTGATCCTCTCAGAATAGAGCAGCTCTGTCTCCAGAGACCATGTTCAAACCCCAAGAGCTTTATTTGACTAGATTTACTGCTACTGATCAAGCTTCTGAAAAGCACCTGAACAAACACTACATGCATCTTCATCTGTTAGTTGAATGATGTTGTCAGACACAAATGGAGCTTGTTGAGAAGCTTTATTGAATGTTGCAGCAAACACAGCAGATTGAAAGATCAGCCAGTGCTTTGACACTAGAGCTCTCTTTCAGTATTGAGTTGTAAATGACTACAGCTGCAGCACTAGACTCATGTGAATCCTGCCTGACACAGGACACTCAGATACGGCTCATCTTCAGGAGAGAGCAGCGCTCACTGGAGAAACATCAGCACTGCGAGCGACTAACAGCGACTCTTGTGGAACGAGACCTCATGAGGAGCTCCAGCATGTGTTACTCTGCAGACGTACAGCTCTCCCTCTTCCCAGCGTGCTTTGCTGAGGGTCAGGACGCTACTGCGGCTGTAGCGGCCGTCCTGCTCGCTCTCTGCGCTGGTCACAACCCCCTCGGTGACCTCTGAGCCGTCCAGTGTCCAGCTCACCAGCGCCCCCTGTGGAGAGTAAGAGCTGAGCAGGCAGAGCAGTGCGGCTGAGTCTCCAGAGATCTGCAGAGAAGAGGGCGGCAGCAGAGACACTGAGGGCTTCACTGTGGGACCAGCTGCAGGAGACAAACACAACACATTCACAAACACACAGAAAACACACTGCAGCTCCAGCACTCTTCTGCCCTGCAGCATTCACAGCATTTCAACACGACTTTCAGCAGCAGACATGAGGAGTGCAGTCAAAATCACAACAATCTCATCATTCATCACATTCAATATCACTACAGCTGATATATAATATACAAACTACACAATCACTATATACATTTACATGAAGCCTCATAAATGAAACTTAACATACTAAAGTCCTATTCGGACGGTAATTGTTTCTCATATGGATGAAATTTTATTTTATTTTATTTTATAAAATAAAATAACATTTATTTTATTTACAAATTTATTCTTACTATTGTGTAAAATGTATTTAAAAAATACTTATTATATAAAATGTATTCTTATTATTCCAAACATACTTTATAATATATAATCATATTTATTATTTGATTATTTAAATCTCCTGTTTAAAAATAGGAAAATAGACGTGCTATAGTTGTATATAATTATACGCGATATAGTTATGTATTTAATAACTGTATATAGCCTAATACACATTTTAAATTTGTACTGCATACCAGCTGCGGTCATAATAAAGACCCATTTCGAATGGTTACATGCTTTTCTTCTCTTCTGCTCACATTCGCTGTGGTGGAGCAGTTATAAAATATTTTTCTTGTAAATACTTTCCAGCATTTCATAAATAAATATGCATGCAAATTACACCGAAGCACAACAGTTACCTTACGGTGTTCAGGAGTGCTCAAAAGGGTTTAAACAATGAATTTTTAATCAATTTCTTCTCTTAAACTCAGAGATGTGGATTCAGACGCCAGTTAAATTACCACACGACCTTGGTGTTTGTCTAAAAACAGTAGGTAATTTGGCCGGGGATTTTTACACGGGTGGTGAGAGAAAAACACAGACATCTGGATTCAAACGGCATTAAAATCACCGATTACCCCCTGTATATGGTGAAAATCACTTACGGCCCCCTGAGAAACAATTACCGTCCGAATATGACTGCTTTCATTGCAGTTATTTTTACATTCAAACATAAAGATCTAATATTTTAGTACATATAATCTCTTATATTTTTCTTTACAATTATCCAAAATGTAACAAAAAATACACATACATTTTTTAAAATGTTTTTTTCTTGTATTATAAATCACTAATTTATAAGCACAACACGAGATTCAAAATCATTGACTGAACTACAAAAGTAACTACATCTATATTCAAATCTCACTTTTTTTTCATGTATGAAATCTATAATAAAAATGAAGTATTTATGAACACAGTGTAAAAATTAAGGAAAAGCAAACCTGAGATGAACTGATAAAACTCATATTGAGTAACATTATGGAAATGTGTTTAGACAAGATTTGTGTGTTCAGTAAGAATAATCCAGTTCTTAATGTGAAAAAAAAAATCAATTAAACATTTATTATGCTTTTTTTTTTTTTTTTTTTTTTTGGCTGTTTTAACATTTTCTTATTTTTTTCTTATTTTTCTTTTTTTTTTATTAAATTATAATATTTTTATATAGGAGAATTGAAAAGACAAACTTACCGAGCACCAGTTTAGTTCCTCCACCGAAAGTCCTCCACAGTGATACAATCTAATGAAACACTCGTACAAAAACCTCTATTTCACTCGAGTGAACACAAACTCCAGCAGAGAGAGAAACAACACTTCAACACACTGATAGTAGAAACACCTCAGCTGTTAATGACACTCAGTCATTTAGTTTTGGCAAAAAAAAAAAATGCTTTTCAAAAATTAAGAACAAATTACTTTCACACAAAATCCTTTCAAAATATTTGGTACTTTATTTTCATAATCTGTTGAAGAGTTTAATCATCTAATTTACAATAGACTTGATTCAGTCTGACTTTATTGTACCATATATTTCTCATTCATTCTCTTGTTGTGTGCAGACTAACAATTTTTTAAGGGAATATATTTGATGATCTGTGACCTCTGAGGTGACCTTTCACTTCTATTATCATGATGATGTTGTGGAGTTTCTCATAATGATGCTTCTGTTCTTCATCTTGATTCATCATCATGATTCACAGAAAAACATGCAGCTTCAGTCAAATTAATTCTGAACTTTAGATTTATGTTTTTCAGTCTAGTCTCATTTAACACAATTATGAATCCTGATTATCTTTTTACAAGTAGAACAAAAGGCCACATGAAAATATTTACCATACAGCAAATATCAGCATTGATTCAACATTAAAAAGACCACAGTGCACATGAAATCAACCCCCTTGTTGTTCTAAATACAGTAATAAAATAATAATAATAATAATAAAAGTAGTACATGATTTTAGTAATAAAAAAACTAGGTTTTATTTTTATTTTTTAATGATCTACACTCATGATATGAAAAATCCAGTCATTTCAGTGACCAAAATTGTTATGCATAATGTTGGTCCCTCCTTAAGGTAGATACTTTCAATTAATAGATACATTAATCATGAATGACTAGAATAAGTGAATACATTATTTCTTCAGCAGCACTTGAAACTGAAAATGTTGCATCCACACTGACAGATGTTAATATAAAGACTAGTGTCACATAATACAGCAAAACAACAAACAAAACAAAACAAAAAACATTTTATAATTAATCAATATGTCATTATAAGTAAATTGTTTAAAAACACTACTCTGAAAATAAAACATTATATATAAAGAGAGTTTATTAGTTTGTTAGCAGCACAAGCTGTTGTAAATCCTGCCCACTTCTTTGCATCGTCAGCACATGCTTCAGTGCTCTGAGAGTGTTTATAGTGCTGTGAGTTTAACACTTCATGACTGAGAGCAGAACACAACACAATCTTCATCATCACACAAGACAAAACAACAACAATGAACAACATCATCATCCTCATCTGGACACTCACACTGTTTGCTCAAGGTTTGTAGTAAAACTTTCATAAAGACAATTCTTTTAAAATGTGAAATATACATATTTTTTAATTCTTATCCTTTGCTCCTTTCTTTCAGAGTGTAGAGGACAGATCACTGTAACTCAGAGTCCATCATTAATAACAGCAGCTCAAGGACAAGAAGTCAGAATAAACTGTAAAACCAGCAGTAGAGTGTATAATGGTAATGAGTTAGCCTGGTACTTACAGAAACCTGGAGAAGCTCCTAAACTCCTCATATATCTTGCATCTAGCCGTTACACTGGAACTCCATCTAGATTCAGTGGCAGTGGATCTGACAGTGATTTCACTCTGACCATCAGTGGAGTCCAGACTGAAGATACAGGAGATTATTACTGTCAGAGTGCACACCTGATCAGTAGTAGCTGGGTGTTCACACAGTGATAAAGAGTCGTACAAAAACCTCCGTCAGTCAGAGTCACAGTGACTGCACTGATACAGCTGAGAGATACTGCAGCTGCTGATGGATGTGAATCATCTCAATCACTCTTAGATCATTATATTACAATGCAGAACACATCGATCTGATAATGAATTAAATCTGTGCTGGTTAGGTTAATCGCTCTGATGGCTGAACAAAAAAGCCTTAACTCTCAACATCTCAAAAAATCATCCACTGTCCACAACATTGCAGTCAAAAACTGAATTAACCTTTATTACATTTTAAAATAAAACCAATTCTCACTATTAATTAGCATGGATGTTACTATTGGCTCTTCGTTGGTACTTATAAAGCACATTTTAATGCCTTATTCTGCATGACCATATATTACATCCCTTTATCCTACCCCATAACTATTAATAAGCAGCAAATTAAGAGTTTAATCAGGCAAATGTCATATTTAATAGTTAGTTAATTGTGAGAATTGGACCTTCAAATAAAGTTTTCTCTGACTTGTACAAAGTTAATTTTGACCTGTGTTGTGGTTAGTTTAACCTCTATAGAGGCTGAACAAAATAAAGTCTTGATGCTGAACATCCCAAAATATCATCCATTGTCAACAGAGTTGCAGTCAAAAACTGAATTAACTGAATTATTATATTTAAAAATTAAAATACAAATAATCAAAACACGTATTTGGTGCCTGTGCAGCAGCACGTCAAGCTGTGAGGTCAAAAACACATTTTGTTAAATAAATAAAAACTCTACATTTCAAAATGCTGAATACCTTTTTTCTACATATACTAACTCTATTAAAACACAGCAAACACGATTCAAAATCAAGTCATTCGGTCAAAACATTGGCACTGGTTTTCTGTCCAATAGGAACATAGAGTCAATCATAGTGCATAAACTGTCACAATGATAACAATTAATGGCATTACAAAATCTGCATTACTTGTCATGTCTCTGTTCTGCCTGCATATAATAGACAATGTAAAAATCCATAGATTTTTTTTTTTTTTTTTCATTTTTACATTGTGTTCATTCTTGGCAACATACTATCTAAAACTGAATGAGTCATTACTTTATAGAATGTACAATAGAACAAACAGGGTCCCCTATGTAGAAATTCAACTGGAACCTTGAACCTTCCCGTGGGTGAGTGTTGGATGTGGATGGTGTACTCATGGTAGCTGATGCCAGGGATCAACAAAAATTCCAGCATACATGACCTTCGGTTACTATGCAAGCTTGTTTCTGTCACAGAATAAAAAAAGTAAAAACAGTAATTGTGACCTTTTTATCTCACAATTCAGACCTATATTGTAATTGTGAGTTTACATCTTACAATCCAGACTTCATCAAAATACTGTAAATTCACAATTGCAAGAAAAAAGTCAGAATTCTGAGATAAAGTCACAATTACCCTTTACCCTTTATATTCTATGACAGAAATAAGCCTTCATAGGTTCCACATGTGTAATGGGAAAAAACAAACAAACAAACAAACAAACAAACATAAAGACTGCACAGTCTAACACACATTCTCACTCATTTCTCTTACCTCTTCTCCCTTTTTCTGATCCAACTATTCCTCTCCCTCTCCCAGGCATTATTTTCTCTCTCTCTCTGATTCTGTGTTGTTCTGCATCCACAAAACCAGTTCAAAGAGGTCTTTTTTACTCTGTGTTGTTGATTTAATGGAAAGAGCTTCAACACCTAACTATTCCTCCAACTGAGACTGGAATCAGCTATTTCTAAATATTTCAGTGATCTGTTACTTACAGTAAAAGTGCTTATCAGTTGTTACAATATTTTATATACAGATATTTTTTCAATACTTTTGAGCTGCTGTTGTAGCAGAAGCTTTATACTATATTTAAGGTTTGGAACATTAGGTCTTCAATTCTGACATTCTGTGTTTAAGCATTTGTAAACGAGACTAAAAAGATCCATGATTTTGGTTTTGGGTAAGCTTGTATGAAAAGAAAATGTAAGCAGTTTAGAAACATGGTAATTGACTGCATATTTTGTGAAAACAACATGAATTGTGTTAATGGTATGGTCACAACAGACGAATGTTGTGCTAATTGTGTTTAGAGTTTTGAAAATGTGACTATAGATTAGACAAAAGAATGTTAGCAATTGAAAAAAAAAAAACTGTAGTATTCAACTATTTTGTTTCCTCTAATGATAGATTGGATGATAAAACATTATTTTGCACATACATCTTCCCTTATATGTAGTGTACATGAGATATGATAGAGATATTAGCACAAGCTGTTGTAAGTCCTGCCCACTTCTTTGCATCGTCAGCACATGCTTCAGTGCTCTGAGAGTGTTTATAGTGCTGTGAGTTTAACACTTCATGACTGAGAGCAGAACACAACACAATCTTCATCATCACACAAGACAAAACAACAACAATGAACAACATCATCATCCTCATCTGGACTCTGACTCTCTGCATTCAGGGTAAATAGTTGTACTAAATTACATTATACACATCTTATGTACAGTCCAAGAACTACTAAATGACTAAAATGTCTTATTTCAGAGATCTGGGGACAAGTGACAGTGACTCAGAATCCAGAAATAAAATCCATCAAACAAGGAGAAACTGTTACGATCAGCTGTAAAACCAGTCAGCTGATTTCTGGCTGTAGTAACTGTGTGTCTTGGTATCAGCAGAAACCTGGAGAAGCTCCTAAACTCCTCATTTATTATATAAACAGCCTCCAGTCAGGAACTCCATCTAGATTCAGTGGCAGTGGATCTACATATGGAAGTGATTTCACTCTGACCATCAGTGGAGTCCAGACTGAAGATACAGGAGATTATTACTGTCAGAGTGCACACCTGATCAGTAGTAGCTGGGTGTTCACACAGTGATAAAGAGTCGTACAAAAACCTCCGTCAGTCAGAGTCACAGTGACTGCACTGATACAGCTGAGAGATACTGCAGCTGCTGATAAGAGGCAGATGACACAAACAATGCAATGCCAATAATGTTAAATTACAAATCTTCTAATAACATTAAATATTAATTTATTTACTAAATATAGCAAACATATTTGTTGTATGTTCTGTAGCTTATTTTATTTTAAATAACAGTTAGTGCTCAGCCAGTTCAGTCTTTTTGTCACTCAGAGTATGAGAACGGAGTGGAAACCGAGGCAGAGATTTATCATTTTGATTTTTGATTGCAGAGCAATTGTGTTTTCTGTCTCATAATTGTTCACTGATTGATCAGAGTGGCTTCTTTCACCAGTGAAAAGAAATACAAATTTAACTAGATTTTGTCTGCAAGGTTAGTCTGTAGACATTTTTGGCTTATAGAAATGTTATATAAAAGCAATATCACACTCACAGCCCAATCTCATGACAATTTGTACATATTTTATGAGGTGGCTAATTGTACAACCTCACTTGTACAATTTCACATGATTTTTGCCAAATCGTACTCATTTTACGAGTTTCACAATTCGTATGAATTTGTACGAATGACCTACACCTAACCCTGCCCCTAAACCTATCCGTCACTGGGGTTTAGACAAATCATACAAAATCTTACAAGTGAGGTCATATGAATTCGTACGAATTAGCCACCTCGTAAAATACGTACGAATTAGTCGTGAGATAGCATTGGTTATGCTGCGGCTTCATGTCTATGGTACAGTCTGTGCTAATATTCAGTAAAACTCCACTTTTTGTCATGCACAGCAAAATCCCCGGTGTCAAATTAACACTACTGGGTGTATATGCACTCTCAAAAAGGATGTGTTAAATAATAACACATTTTTTGTGTTATGGCCATTTTAACACATTTTGTGTAATTTTAAGTTGATCATGTGTAAAAAGAAAGAGAGAGAAACAACAGCGTGTCCAACACAATATGTGTTAACTATCATCCAATCACATTGCTGCCTGCATCACTCCACAAGCTGTTAACCAAATTCATGCCTCTTTTTCATTGGTGGATGACGTGGATGCACTCATGTCAGGTAAATGGATTTCGCCGCTAGAAATATAAAGTTCCCAGAGCATTCTCTGAGCGTCCCGCCGGTGTCAATGATGTTCCCAGAACGTTTCCCGAGATGCTCATGATGTGGAGCTCTTTAAAGGGTTGGGGAATGTTATTTGGAGGACCTTCAGGGATTAACACTGCTCAGAGTGCATTTGATCCCACAATACAGTGTGTTAAAGTAACACTGAAGCAGAGTTGAACTTAATGAGAATGTTAACAAGCAGAATTACTGAAGGAAAGAGAAACAGAAAAACAGAGCGAGACAAACAGAAACACAACTACAACTGACTTAGTCACAGACTTAGAGGAAATCAACTGAAATAAAACATTAAATATCACAAGGATTAAACCACTCCACAAACAGCATCACCAGTTTGACTTTATTTATCTCATACAAAAGTGCTTAATGAGAATTAACAGAGGTTTAGATGTGTTTCATTTCACAAAACGTCACCATCACTGTGGTCAGTGTTTGTTTTAGTTGGGCTCTTGACCCTTAAATTTACAAAATTATGATTTTTTTTATTTTATTGCTATAGTTTTGTTTCACATTAATGTAGCAAAGAAAACTTGGAGAAAATATGATGCTGGAAACAATCATGTAGCAGCTTGGTTCACTGACTGTTGCATTTCATTTTGTTTTTGCAGATTGACCTGGATGATCCTCAAGACTTCCTTTAATGTTTAGCAGAAAGCAAACACTTCCATTTATAAGAAGAACCTTGTACCAGCAGTCAAGCACAGTTGATGGTTTGAGGATGTTTTTTTGTTGTTGCATCAGGAACTGAATGCTTTGCCATCATTAAAGTTTTGGAAATGGCCTTGTTAAAGTCCAGATTGAGCCTTGCCTTCACAACACAACTCTCTGACTTCATGAATCTCTACTGCTCACATTACACAAGACTCCTTGTCATCTGTGTTTATAGCAGTGCAGTAGCACAATGGACCTGGAAGCACTACTGTATCTAACATTGTAAAGGAGACCTGCATGAAATCATGAAAGAAAAGGTTAGTCTAGTCCCTAATACTGTGATTTCGTTGGGCTGAGGTGAAGAAAGAGGAGCAGGAGCTCAGGAAGATAGAGTTTGTAGAGCACTGCACACAGATAACAACAGCACGGTGTTTTTGTTATACACTTTGTGTTCCAAAAAATAACTGATTTATCAATTACAAAAGCAGACTTTTTGTAACATTTAATTCAAACTGTATTTCTGAACATTGTACAGTTCTGCAAAACACTGATAGCACGTGACCGGTATTTTTAACAAGTGTTAGCGCACGCCTATATGTTCTAGTTTCATCATAAACTATGTAAGCAGGGCCTTGTAATAATATGTTGAACATCTGATAAGTTGGTCAATCACACATCCAGAGTTTTATCTTACTGCGGTGCTATAATATAAATTTTCCAGTTTTTAAGTTGTCTAACAAGAGTCTCGCTGTGTGCGAAAGTAAAATACCTTGGACATTTTATCACTGAACGCATAACAGATGATGAGGATATTGAAAGGCAACGCCGTATGATGTATGCAGGCGAATATACTTTTACGTAAGTTTAGTTAAGGTTCAGATGAGGTAAAGGTGTCACTTTTCAAAGCATACTGTACAACACTTTATACACTCTTAAAACAGATGTGTTAAAAACAACACAACCTGTGTTATATTTTAACACACCTGTGTGTCTAGTTAAGGACAACACATTTTGTGTTAATTTCAACTCAACCAGTGTGTTATTCTTCTTAACACAGGTTGATATTCTTCAAATATTTAAATAGTGCACCTTTAAGAATAGCACATCTATGACACAAATTGTGTTATTTATGACACATTAGTGTGTTAAAAAAAGGGATGTGTTAAAAACAACACAATCTGTGTTATATTTTAACACATCTGTGTGTCTAGTTAAGGACAACACATTTTATGTTAATTCAATTTTAACACAACCAGTGTGTTATTTTTCTTAACACAGGCAGTGTGTTAAAATTTAACACACTAATGTGTCATAAATCACACGATTTGTGTCATAGATGTGCTGTTCTTAACCAGTTAAAATGAATGCAATACAAAAAAGCTATTTTTAAAATATATATATATTTATTAAAACTTGACTGCTACATTTACACCAAGTCAATTTTCACATGTGATTTGAATGCTGAACATTAATAATACTAAAAGTAGTTCACAAGCACTGTTAGAATGAACAGCATCTATCCCGCTAGAAATGTAAAGTTCTCAGGACGTCCCGCCAGTGTCAATGACGTTCCCAGAATGTTTCCCGAGATGCTCATGATGTGGAGTTCTTTAAAGGGTTGGGGGACGTTATTTGGAGGACCTTCAGGGATTAACACTGCTCAGAGATAAAAGTGCTTAATGAGAATTAACAGAGGTTTAGATGTTAGTTTCATTTCACAAAACATCACCATCACTATCACTGTGGTCAGTGTTTGCTTTAGTTGGGCTCTTGACCTTTGACTTTATAACATTAGTTTTTCTCTGGCTTTTGTAAATGCACTGCACAAGACATTTGGAACATCTATGCAACTCAGATACAAACTTTCATCAACAGTCAGCATATGAAACTCAATGATGGTGACAATAAACAAAAAGCTTCATGCTGCAGTGCATTCTGGGTGCATCAATCAAAACTCATTCATGGCTCCCAGAATGCATTGCACCACGAATAAAACACTGTTTAAATTTCCAAATACTGTTAAAATTCAATTTGCAAAAACAAATTTATAAAAAATAAAAAAAACTACTTTTTCCGATACTGTGGAATACAACAGTCAGTAAACCAAGCCGCTACATGATAACTACTTCCAGCATCAGATTTTCTCCAAGTTTTCTTTGCTACAGTAATGTGCTTCATAAAAACAAAACTACAGCAATAAAACGAAAAAAAAAAACAATTTTGGAAATTTAAGGGTCAAGAGCCCAACTAAAGCAAACACTGACCACAGTGATGGTGATGGTGACGTTTTGTGAAATGAAACGCATCTAAACCTCTGTTAATTCTCATTAAGCACTTTTGTATGACATAAAGTCAAACTGGTGGTGCTGTTTGTGGAGTGGTTTAATCCTTGAGATATTTAATGTTTGTGGTTCAGCACAGTGTGAGTGGCTCAGTGGGAAATGCTGTCTCCTCACAGCAAGAAGATCTCTGGTTTGAGTCTCAGCTGAGCCAGAAAGTCTTTCCCTCACAGTCTAAAGATGTGTGAATTACAGATGCTTAGTTATCTAACGGTCTGGCTGACTTGTTTGTTTTTTTGGCTTTTTATGGCTCAGTTTTGTTAACAAAAATGAGTTGGCTGAACAAAAAAGAGACACGTGACTTTACTCAGTGACTTGAGTTGAGTGAACAACTTGGTCCAAAGTTGAGTAAACTCAAAAAATCTGTGCAGAAAGTTGCCTTGAAATTTTAAGTTGAGTCAACTTTTCATTTTTTAGCGTGTATACTGACTTTTATTCATTAGATGAACTAAAGTTTTTAAGTTGTCGGTTGCTAGTTGAGTTAAATTAAAAAGTTCATTGTGATAGGTTGCCTTATTTTTTTGAGTTAGGTCAACTTATTTTTTTTGTGTTTTTTTTTTTTTTTTTTTACAGTGCACTTTTAAAGCACTGTTACAAAATCTTATGTATAGATTTATCTGCTGGCTTAATGCTTCTAAAAATGAGATTATTGTGGGTTTATCAAATATAGGGGTTAGTACTACACTGTATCAGTCAAAGTTGTGGAGACACTGGTATTGCTGTATTTTGTAACTCTTTATGTCTGTGATAGATGCTATGGGTTGTATATGTTGTCTATTGTCTTATTTAAATCTGGACCTTGAGCCTGTAATAAAGTTTGATTGATTGATTGATTGAATACATTTTCTGCAATGGTTGTACTTGTTGTTAGAATGCTTCAAATTGGGTCCAGGCTTGTTTTATGAGCGCACCCTTGTTTGTCAAACTAGTCTTAAGTGATATTGTTCACATTTTTAGAGTTTAACAGGTTAATGACCTCTTTCAGTATCTATAGTTGTAATAATGCATAAAATAACTCCATTATAGGGTTTCAGCATGATAAAATCAGAATGATAAAACAAACTTAAGAATGTTGTTGGCAATTTGTGGGGTGTCTGAGAAAGCTGAATGCGTGCGTGAGAGAGTTTGAATGAAAAAAATGTTTTAGGTTAAAGATGTGATTAACTACAAACTACAAGCATCCTAACTTAGAAACACAACACTATATGGTTTTCTCCCCAAAAACCAGTTGTTCAACACATTTAAAACGTCCTAAGAAAGTTTATTGTGTTTTGAAGAGAAAGTCAGATATGGTATATAAATTAATTTTTTTTTTTTTTTTTAATTATTGATTAATATGTGTAGCATTTGGACCAATCACATGCATATTTGATGATGGCAGGGGTGCAGAATTCGGCACAACACCGGACGTACACTGTGAAAAATTATTCACTATATTTACTCGATAAAATTGTTTCAAAATATTACAAGCAATATCATTAATTAATTCAACACATTAGATTTAATTAGAATTAATCAAATGAAATGCTTACAATTAACCATTCAAAAGTGAGTAAAATAGCATGAAAAAATTAAGTAAACTTTAAACAAAATTATTAGTTTCACTGGACAAAAAAAAAAAAAAACAACAACACTATGCTAAAGAATACTATATGCATGCCAGGCCAGTAGTTGGCAATCAAGAAACAACCCGCAAAAATGTAATATGCATGCACATGACGTCAACTTTTTCACAAATTAACATTTTAGTTGTTTACATGGAGAAGATACAGGCATCGTGTTCAAAAGCTTGTATTTTCAGGCCTCCAAAACAGAGTTATTGAAGAAACCTGTATGGAGGACCAAACCTGCAAAAAACAATAAAATAAATAAATACGCAAATAAATAAATAAATACATAAATAAATCCACAAAATAATACATACATAAATATATAGATAAATAAATGTGCAAATAAATACATAAATAAATATATAAATACACATATTTTTTGCTTCTAAGCAATTTTTTTTATAAATACACATATTTTTGCTTCTAAGCAATTGCAATATTGTTTCACAGCAAACATTTGTGCATTGCTGAATCAAACCTAGAAGTAGCAAATTAACTTATGATTTCTGCTTATAACTCATGGTGAATGAACATCATGACAGGATCTCTCTTTGGTTTATTGACTGACATTTAGCTGTTACAGAGCTGCAAAAAAAAAAAAGGACCCTATTAAAAAGATACCACTATAATGCTTCAATATAGAAGAGAAAAAAAAGAAGAAAAAAAAGAATGGCTTCTGCTCAGGCTTTTAGACATAAACATTTATCATATGATCCTCAACAGTGGCGACAATAATTTTTCATACTGCAGTGCATAATGGGAGTTTTTACTATGGTGTTACCCAGCATGCATTGCAGCATAAAGCATTTTATTGATTGTCACCATTGTTGAGATTCATATGCTGGTTCTTGATGTCTGCATGTGTCGAAACAATACTTGAGTTCAAATTTTTATGTTTATTACATATATTTAAAATTTATTCACTATAACTATTAGAGCAACACTTTGGTTGCATGCTGTAGTTTTACGTTTAATTATGCAAAACTTAAACAATTATAAAAAAACTAAAAATAATAATAAAAAAAAAAATTTTTGATTGTAATCGAGCCACCTTATGATGACTATCTCATCACATTACAAACAGCTAACATCTCTGCTCTGCTTTACAACACCACATGCATTGCTGCACAAAGATCTAACACAGGAGTCAAAGGTCAAGAGCCCAACTAAAGCAAACACTGATCTCCATGATGGTGGCATCATTTTAACCAATAAAACATCAACATCTGATCCTCTGTAATTCTCAATAACAGCAGGTGTTCATCACTAATGCACAATCATCATTTAATTAGTCACTTAATTATTTCATCAACTTTAACTCTTTGAGAACTTGGGTTTTGACTTGAGACTTGACTTGGTCCCGCCTCTGCCCAATCCTTTAAAGAACTCCACATCATCTCTGGAAATGTTCTGGGAACGTCATTGACACCGGTGGGACCTTCTGAGAACGCTCTGGTAACTTTACTTTTCTAGTGAGGAAATCCATATACTTGAGTGCATCCACGTCATCCACCAATGAAAAAAGAGGCGCGAATTTGGTTAACAGCTTGTGGAGTGATGTAGGCAGCAGTGTGATTGGATGATAGTTAACACATATTGTGTTGGACATATTGTGTTGTTTCTCTCTCTCTCTCTTTCTTTTTACACATGATCAACTTAAAATTACACACAATGTGTTAAAATGGCCATAACACAAAAAATGTGTTATTAATTAACACATCCTTTTTGAGAGTGTAGGTCAGACCAAAATTGCTTAGATATAGGGCATTCAAAAAACAGATGTACTAATGTCTCCTCTGCTTGTTTGCAAAAAGAACATGAGCTGTCAATGTCCAAATATTTAGAAATATTACAATTAACAGGATATATTTTATGTAAAATTTTAAAATGTGTTTCCTTTGCCTTATTAGAAATACAATATTTCCCAGGTAAAAGCCAGGATCTTTTCCAGTCTATATCATCAACCAAGGACCTCCAGTAGAACTTTCCTCTTGAAGAAATTTTCCTTTTAAACTGAAAAATTTGGCACATATGCCTATTATTACATTTCTTATCTAACAGATCAACACCTTCCAACAGCAAAGCAGAGTGAGTAACAACTGAACTCCTTGGATTAAATAAAGAGTGACTTTTAACAAGATGAATTAAACCAGGTGAAATTGCTTTAACCACTTTATTAAATTCTTTTGAAGGAGTCGGGAAACTATGGTATCTCATAAATTGCTCATAAGAGAGAATATTTCCTGAGTCATCAAATAAGCAAAGGATACAATTAATATTATTTTGAAACCACCTGGGGAAAAATAATGATTTATTTCTGATGGTAATATCCCTGTTATTCCATAAACATGTTCTATGGGGTGAAAAACTGTGAACATAGCAAAGCTTCCAAGCAAGGAGACACTGATGATGAAATTTGGACAAAGCTATAGGTAGCTTAGAAGGTAGATAGTTACATTTCAAAATGAAGGAAAGGCTACCAATTTTATCAAAAACATGGTTGGGGATAAAATACCAAATGGACTTAGAATTAGCTAGACATCTTTTAAGCCAATTAATTTTAAAAATATTTATTGTGTCAGAAAAATCTAAAAAATCAATACCCCCATCTGCTCTACTATTGGAAAGCACTTCCTTTTTTAATTTATGAGGTTTATTTCTCCAAACAAATTTTAAGAAAATATTGTTAATTTCTTTGGCCACTTTATTCTCAACAAATAAAGATAGAGATGGATATACAAAATGAGAAAGACCCTCAGCCTTGGACAATAGCACTCTTCCAAATAAAGATAGGTCCCGTTGTAGCCAGGAATTAAGAATGTTTTTAGACTTGACGATCCTGGATGAAAAATTCAAGTGCTGTCTTGCTAGAAGATTTTTGGTTATATAAATGCCTAAATATTTAACTGTGGATTTAATAGGAATATTTTCTATGGAGTTATTATTCAAATCATGAACAGGCAATATCTCACATTTTGAGATATTCAATTTTAGACCAGAAGCACAAGAAAAATTGTATATTAAATCTAGAGCCTTTGACACTTGCGATTCATCCTTTAGAAACAATGTGGTGTCGTCCGCCAATTGTGAAATCTTAATTTCCCTCCCTAAAACAGAAATTCCTTTTAATTCTTGATTTTGAACAATACTTAGGGATAATAGCTCTGTAACTAATAAAAATAAAAAAGGAGAAATTGGGCAGCCCTGCCTAACACCACACAATATGTCAAATCTATTAGAGGTATTAAAATTTATGACGACAGAACTATTGATTCCATTATAAAACATAGCAATAGTGTCAACAAAGGCATCCCCAAATCCGAATAACTTTAGAGATTTTAAAAGAAACTGGTGCTCAATCGTATCAAAGGCTTTGTAAAAATTGAGAAAAAGAATAAGACTATTTGAGTGCACAGAATCAGCATAATTAAGCAAATCCAAAACTAATCTAATATTATTGGATATATGAAGGCCCTTTAAAAAACCAGACTGAGTTTCAGAAATAATAGAATCAAGATTCGTTTTTAATCTGTTGGCATACACCAAAGCCAGGACTTTATAATCTACAGTTAAGAGAGTAATGGGGCACCAATTATCAATTGAAAGAATATCTTTGTTAGGTTTAGGGATAAGAGAAATTATCCCTTGTTTCATGGTCACGGTCATCTCTCTTTGAATGATGCATTCTTTATACATTTTTACTAAAGGGATTTTTATAGTATCCCAAAAGTGAGTGTAAAATTCAACAGAAAGGCCGTCGATGCCCGGAGATTTTCCTTTTTTCATCAACTGAAGTGCCTTCCATACTTCTTCACACTTTAACTCAGACTCACAATATGATTTATAATCCTCATCAATAGCAGGGATACAACACTGTATTTTACCAAGAAAGCTATCACAACTATTAATATCAAATTTAGAAGAGTAAAGGTTACTATAAAAATTTTTAACGAAATTAGAAATCTGAACTAGATCTTTACAAACTGTTCCATCAATATTAAGAGCTGAGAGAGATGTTCTCTTTCCATTTCTCTTTTCAAGTGCAAAGAAATAGCTAGAGTTCCTTTCACCTTCTTCTAGCCATTTGGCTCTGGATCTAATGAATGCCCCTTTGGCTAACTCTAAATAAAGTTCATTAATTTGAAAACTCAAATTTTTCTTCTTCTGAAACATTCTCTTTTGATGATAATTCATTTAACCGACAAAGCAAATTAGATTCAGCTTGAAGTCTAGAGGCTTTCAGTTCTTTACATCTTTTAATAGCAATAAATCTGGATTTATATTTGAAGTATTCCGATTTTACTTTATAGCCATTATGCACATTAGTAAATAATTCCTTTGCAAGATTAATTATGCTATCATTAAATTTAGTATCCTTCAATAGAGCATTATTAAATTTCCAGTAACCCCGCATTTTGGAAAAAGGTTGCAAACCACCAAGATTTATTCAAATTTGCTTATGGTCTGACAAAGGAGCAAAAGAGTGTGAAATGTCCTTAACCAGGTGAAGAATTGAAGAGGATATAAGGAAAAAATCTATTCTAGATCTAAAGGATACATTTTTATTAGACCAAGTATATTCCTGTGAATCTTGGTTGTAAAACCGCCAGGCATCAACCAAAGAGAGATCAGAGCACAAAGATAAAATTACGTAATTTCTTAAAGCAACATTGCAGGGTCTAGGGGGAAATCGATCTAAAGCATCATCCATGCACTCATTGAAGTCACCAGCTAAAATTATATGAGAATCTCTATAGTCCAAAAGCAGTTCTTTAATTTTAACAGTGATATGAGAGAAAAGCACTTTATTAAAGTGGTGAGAATTATACCCATAAAAGTTGCATAAAATGAAAAAAAGAATTGTCTAACTTAATAACAGTCAATATCCACCTGCCGTCATCTGATCCCACCACTTTTAGTATATCCCCTTTAAATTTGTAAATAAGGGTCGCGACCCCAGCAGAATGGTTACTGCAATGACTGTAGAAAACTGTATTTCCCCATTGTGTCTTCCAAAATTTTTCATCCACATCTCCAGAATGTGTTTCTTGTAAAAAAATAAAATCAACATCACTTCTCTTACAAAATAAAAAAAATGCTTTCCTTTTGACCACATCGCGCAATCCCCTGACATTCAAAGACAGAACAGACAAAGATCTAAACGTATGATCCATTAAAACAAATTAACATGAACGAAATGAATATTAAAAAAGAAAAAAAATATATAGTTTGAAAATTAAACAATAAGAAAAAAGTGAAAAATGCAAAAACACTTAACTTAAACCATCAAGGGAGAGGTGGCAACAACCTATAGAACATATTGAACTAACAAAAATAAATACAGCACTATGTATATTGCGGTCGAGCTATCCAGTAGGCCTATTCCACAACGTGACGTATGCATACCGGAAGTAGAGAAAACCCTTTTCCGGTCCGGTGTATGCGCTAAACAGAACAGTGGACAAGACTGAAAGTAATCAGTCCTGTATTGCACCTTTGTGTTCAAACATGAATAAGAATCAACTGTTTATCGTTTTACAACTTTCCCAACGACGAAATTTACTCCAGACACTGACGGCAGCTGATGATGGAATGGAGAGTGCTGGTGAGGAGAAGCACGATTACGAGCCACCTTTCCCAGTTAGTATAACGTCCTTAATGGACTGGAAACCAGTAGATGACTGAAACTAAACAGTGACTATAACATTTCACAATATATTTAAAATAGATTATGCTTATATATTGTTTTATAAACATAAGGTAGGCTATCGTATGGAAGCAGTTACGCTAACAGTGGAACATTTTAGTAAGAGGAATGTGTTTTCATTATTTGCGTGGTCTTCTGCGGGGGTTCTGACCAGTGCAATTTAAAACCCATCTCTGACTGGTATATTTATACTCTTTATACTGCTCTCTGTGGCTAAGCTCAGTGGTTCACCACAGTTAGAACTGTGATGTTCTAACTGTTCTATATCTGCATTAAACCTGTAATACTGATTCACCAAGTTAAATTTAGTCTTATGATTACTTCAATCATGAGATTATTATTTTTAGACTGACTGTCTAGACTTGTCATATGCTTTTGACACATTCCAACGTTAACTCAGAACACAATAATTAATGTTAAACCTGGAAAGGAAGAAATGTTAGTCGTGATTAAGTATGCATAAGTTATATAAAAATAATTAATATTAAAATTCCTTCACAATATGTTTAGCACAAACTATTAAAATGTTTTATTACTTTGTTCTCTTTAATTAGGTGCTCTTCATGAGGCTTTGGAAACTGGTGTGAAGCCTCAACATCTCTCAAGCTTTGCTGGAAAGCCAGTTAGTAACATCATCCTCATCTACATACCTGCTGTAACATCCTTCTCCTCATCCAGATACATCATCCTCCTCCTCTTTATTACCCAGCAACTTCAACCACATTTTCTTAACACTCAGTGACATCTGACAACTCCTAAACTTGCTACGCAAACAAGAGCTGGTAGTGCCTTTTAAAGAAGTTGCATAGTCACCCTTAGCCTATTTCATAAGAGAATCCCCATGCTATATATCAGTGACCATCAGCAGAGCCTGGACATGCCAGTGGTAGGTGTGTATTATTATTATTATTTATTTAATTTTATTTATTTTTTCGCTTGGCTCCTAAACAAACACAATTTGTGATGCCTATGCCTATCCAATGGCTTTCACATTAGGGCACTTCTACCAGGCCATAGGGAGGCTTTTCATTTGGGTCCACTTTTCCATCTGGACTGGCACCAAGGTGTGAAGCATCGAGGTGAATGAAGATACCACAAGGACATTAACATCAAAGTTCTCAGCATTGCTGAGCTGCTTTTTCGAACTTGCTTGCAGATGTCATGACAAAACATGTATATCTCTTGCACTACATTGTAATCTGATTTGCACATCCTGCACTTTACATTGATTTTTTTTTTTATTATTATTATTAACTGTTGTCAAAATAAAACTGTTTTGAAGAATACGTTTTTCTTTTCTTTTTTTTTAACTGGGTGCAGAGCCTATACCAGGCCTGCTGTTTGCTTGTGCATTTTTGATTCTTAGTGTTATTTTGTAACCAAATTATAAACATTTAATAATATTACCCACTTAATTGATGTTTTAAGTCTACAGGTGGTATGGTATTGTGTTTATTTATTTGCCTTTTGTATATGTGCTTATAGAATAGCAAAGTTTTAAGTCAAATTCATTGTAAAGATTTACATTTCTCAATTTCATTCATGTGATCAAATGAAAACTGCTGTTTATTGGAAAAAAAAAAAAAAAACTGTTAAAATTATAGCCTATTACTATAGCTATACTAAAACTACAGCCATTTACTATCGGACATCATTCCAATATATTAAGTGTGTGTATATAGTGAGAGCTGAATCTTAAAATGTTATGTCATTTAAATGAAGGTAACTTTTTTTTTTTTTTTTTTTTTTTTTTTTAAAGCAAATGTAATTTGGTGCCCTGAAATCCCCCAAACACTGAATAAGGGTTAAAATGACCATTACTATATAACATAAAAGATAGGTCAGTAGGCACAGAAAACATGCATTTTTAATCACATACCATGATATATTAATCCTATATATAGAGGGTGCTGTTAATAATAAGTTGTTATAGACACTGAGACAACCAATATATTTGAAACCATCTTATCAGAAAATATACCATCATCATTAGCTAAATCCAGTTTGTATTTACTTCAAGCTGATGTGGCTCCTCATGCTTTCTTATTGACTACACTTGGACCTAATTACCACTTTTACCTGCAATACTATTTCAGACTGTAGTGTCCACAAACACATATACGTTTGTTTGAGTATTAATGAGGACATTGCTTAGACTTGCATCTGTTTTCTATCAGGTAAGTTATATATTTTATAACCCAACCATTACCACTAATCATACTTATTATAGAAACGGGCGAAATGCTAGATTTGAATAAAAACCTGTTCCAGCTTTTCGAAGACAAAAGGATCTACAGCCACATCAAATGTAGCTGCTAACTGACCTAAAGAGTGTATAGATGAATCTACTCTGAAGAGAATATAATCAGCAGACGGTGTACTTCTAATTTCAACAGTGTCAGCTAGCCTTCTCAAGTCTCTGGCAACTGTTAGCACGATGACTTCAAGCATCTCTCTAAAACACAATGCTGAATCGATGCTTGTCAGTTGCCTTTACATTAACGGGCATTGCGCAGGCAAACAATCTAACGCAGAACTTTTATAATGATCAACCAATGGTGCCATAAAGACCGCCTTCTCTGATGCTTGATAGACACCCTCTCATTAGCATGTTGAGCTGAGGAAAAATAAATACTGAACTACATTCAAAAATGAATAAACGTTTGAAAGGGGAAAAAAAATCAACTTTCAGTTTAGCATTTCCTTTAGCATTTTTTTTTATTTCCCCCAACATTCGTTTAATTGATTTAATTATTTATTTTCTCGCACATTTAATTATTTATATATTTATTTATACAGAAATATGTGTATTTATATATTTATTTATGTATTTATTTGCACATTTATTTATTTATATATTTATGTATGTATTATTTTGTGAATTTATTCATGTATTTATTTATTTAGTTGCGTATTTATTTATTTATTGTTTTTGCAGGTTTGGTCCTCCATACACCTGATGTTAACAAACAGAATCACTGAAGGAGAAAATCTTAATTTTTAGATTACCATTACGGTGGTCAGTGTTTGCTTTAGTTGCGCTCTTGACCCGTGACTTTTTAATAGTAAATGTTTATTTGATCTTTTTTTTTGTTTAATCACAAAATTTAAATTTTCTTCTTCAGCAGTTCTGTTTGATGACGTCAGGTGTTTTCAATAACTCTGTTTTGGTGGTCTGAAAACACAAGCTTTTGAACACGATACCTGTATCATCTCCATGTAAACAACAAAAATGTTAATTTGTGAAAAAGTTGAAATTGTGCATGCGTATGATGTTTTTGCAAGGTGTTTCTTGATCGCCAACTACTGGCCTTGGCATGCATAACATAGTATTCATTCACATAGGATTTTTTTTTTTTTTTTTCCCAATGAAACCAAAAAAAAAAAAAAAACTGGCCATAGATCATTTGGTACAGAATGAGTCTATAATTATAAAACCCGCAGACAAAGGGGGAGCCATTGTGATAATGGACAAAAATAAATATGTTGGTCTTTATCTTTATTTATTCTTTCCCTTTCTAGCTTGTACTTATTTGAACAATGACTAAGACTTGGCATTGCGAGTACTTCCTCTGTCTGCATCTTTAAGATGGATTGCTTTATGCATTCCCTAATTGTAAATCACTTTGGATAAAAGCATCTGCAAAATGACTAAATGTATTTGCGAGACTGACACAGACATCAAGAATCAGCATATGAACCTCAACAATGGTGAAAATTAACAAAATATTCAGATAAACCTCGGAACATCAGAAAACAAGCAACTAAAGTCATAACAAAAACAGCAAACATAAAAGCAAATATAAGAATAAAAGAAAATATACAATTCACCTGTATTATTTATTCATGCAGCAATACATGCTGGGAGCCATGGATGA
Organism: Spinibarbus caldwelli; assembly: GCA_039654775.1. Classification (NCBI taxonomy): domain Eukaryota; kingdom Metazoa; phylum Chordata; class Actinopteri; order Cypriniformes; family Cyprinidae; genus Spinibarbus; species Spinibarbus caldwelli. The sequence goes on from CM077264.1 coordinate 23,276,672, forward strand.
GTTTTGTACTATGCTAGTACCCACCATGCATTGCAGCATGACTTTTTTATTTTTATTAAATGGTCACCATTGTTGAGGTCCATAAGCTGATTCTTGATGTCTGTGTGAGTCTGACTCACTCTATAGATGAAAATGTTATGTGCACAAGCTATTTGGAAGGTCCTTTATATTAATGTTGTCACACAGGCTCTTAAAACCATTTTTACTATAATCAATCCGACTAATAATACAACATCCTTTTAATCGGAGATTAGACATACAATGAGCTGACGTTCACTATCAATGAAATCAGTTCACCAACTGATGATTGTCATTGTAAATATGATAACCAACTACTGGTCATTTTGTCTGGGCTTTTGAGTTGTAACAAAAAAGTTTCAGGAACACATGACTACAACATCCAAAGGAAAAAAAGAAACTAACAGAAGTCAAGACTCAAGAGCCCAACTAAAGCAGACACTGATCTCTAACATGGTTAATTCAAATGAAAATAAATCAACATCTAAACCTTAGTTAATTCTCAATAAGATCTTCTGTAGATGTCTGACAGAAATAAAGTCATTCTGGTTATTAATAAGTGGAGCTGGTGATGCTGTTTGTGGGGTTGTTTAATCAGATTTTGAGAGATTTAATGTATTTTATTTCAGTTGATTTCATCTAAGGCTGTGGCTGAAGTCAGTTGTAGTAGTTCTTGTGCTTTCTGTTTGTTAACAGCAGGTGTTCATCACTAATGCGCAATCAGCACTTAATTAATCACTTAATTACTTAACTGCAAAGTTTTAAAACTTAGCTAAAATATCGGTACAAGGACAACGACGGAATGCTGCAAGATTCGTATTATTGGAGGACCTGGAAATGGACCGTTTGACTTTTAGCAGAAGAATACTGCAAAGTGAATTGGGATTTAATCCTTCCCAGCTGGATTTCGTCTTCGCCTTACCAGGTAGGAAAACTTTTGAAGTGGTATTTACTACCCTTGTGTTATATTAACAATTTCTGGAAAGATTTCAAAGAAAGAAGAAAGCATCTGCTTGTTTTCAAAAGATTAATATGATTCCTTTGGCTGAGAGAGAGCTCAGAATTGTGACTGTGGTGATGTTTTCAGAGAGGATTAAGCTTGAGGATATTTCTACATGGCTTTCATTGCATTGCTCAGTTACAAAAGCCTTTCAAATTAAAGATAAAGATGGAGTCAAGACAGGAGCCTCAAGATTCCACGTTCGTTTGAGAACTAACGAGAAAGGTGAGCTCTCCCACCTGCCGTCTATGATCCAATTAGGCTCGATTAGAGGCTTTGTGTTCTATAATGGCCAACCCAAGGAGTGTAGGAAATGTGGATCCTTGAACCATCTAGCAGCCCAATGTGAATCTGTCTTTTGTAGAAACTGCAAAAACCATGGTCATGTCTCAAATAATTGCACTGTACCTACGAAGTGTAATTTGTGTGGGGCAACTAATCACAGATTTCAGGACTGTCCATCTGCATATGCAAATAAAACTCGTCAGCAACCTGGGGAGACTCAGGAAGGGGACATACACCTCCCTGAAGTACCTGAGATGGAGGAGGACATTTTCAGAGACTGTCAGTCTTTAGTACCAGACACTTTGGAGGAGCAGGGTGCTGGGGTAACTTCGAGACAACCCTCACCCTCAAATCCAGGTGAAGAGGACTTAGGAGGATTGGGAGGGAAAAGTGATGTAGAACTTGAAAAAATTGTTCCACGGGAGCACAATTCACATCAAGAGTTGAACGAGCTGGACTCTCTCATAGATTTCCCTCTCTTGGGTCAGTCTTCCCCAGAGCAGAACCCTCAGTCCTTAAATCGGAACATTTTGCTCGATGACTTAACGTCACTTCCAACATCACTTCCTTTACTGTCGGACTCCTCTTCACCAGGAGATACATTAGTGGAAGTAAGAAGTCCTTCACCAATCATCAATGTTCCACGAGGAATACAGGATCAGGAGGATCCACCGAATTGGTCATCCTTATCTTCTACTTCAACTCCCTTTCTTGATTCTAGTGAAATGTCTGCCTTTTCTTCCACGACGCAAATGAACAAAGAATTAATTCCGAAGGGAATGGAAATGCAGAGTAAAAAGAAAAAGAGGAAAAGACTGAAGAGTAAAACAGAATCCCCCTAAGGACGGTTCCCCTCCTTTTCTTTCTCTCCCTTGGCACTGAATGACCTCTCTATCTGTAGCCTCAATCAATACAAGAGGTATCATGGACCTGGTAAAATGTACTTCTGTTTTTTCGTATTTGTATAATGCAGGTCATGATATTTGTCTACTTCAGGAATGTAATATTCCTTTTAAACAGGATTATAAAAATGAAGAGAATAGGTGATATATGGTCAATCAGTGAGGTCTGGGGATAATAGTAATAGATCTTCTGGTGTGGGTATTCTTTTGAAGGGTAATTCCCTAAAAGTTTTTAAAACACAAGAGGTTAAAAATGGGAGATTAATATATGTGGATTTAAAATTCAATAACTATTGTTTTCGTGTGATTAATGTATATTGCCCAGTGGATCTACAAGGTAGAAAGGAAGTTTTGAAAGCACTGCCACCTTTATTGATTTGTGTGAAAGAGACAATATTAGGAGGGGATTTTAATTGTCCTTTAAACCAGAGTGATCTAAAATCTAGCTCAAACGTTTCACTGGATTCAAGTTCTCAAGATCTAATCAACTTAGTAAAATATTTTGGTTTAGTAGATACTTTTAGAATTAAACATCCAGATAGTCCCGGGTACAGTTGGTCTAATGGTCGTAGCTTTTCCAGAATCGATTTTTTGTTTACTTCACCGCAATTAACAGTACTGAATTTGGGGAAAAACGCAACTTTTTTCTCTGACCACGCTAAGGTGGATGCTGAGTTGGTTTTTGGAGGGATAAGAGTGAAAGGTACTAGGTTATGGAAATTAAATACTAGTTCATTAGACAACCAGGAAGTTGTAACCCTATATAAAGAAAAATTGATTCAATGGAAAAGTTTACAGCCATTATATGAGTCGGTTGGTGAATGGTGGGAATACTTTAAAATCAGAACAAAAAAAATCTTTATAAGAGAGGGTAGAAAAATTAAAAGGAAAGAAGGTTTTGTATATAAATTATATCAGAAGAAATTACAACAATTTTATACTATGTCCCGCTCAGGTTTTAACATGGTAGACGATATTATGAGACTTAAAAAAATAATTTTGGACATTTACGCAGAAGTAGGAGTTTTAATATAAGAAGTAAAATACAACATATTGAATCAAATGAAAAGTGTACCCGATACTTTTTTAGGAAAGTTTTTCGGTCCAAGACTGTTATAGATTAATTAAAAAACCAAGATAACGAAGTCATAACTGAAACAGAGGATCTAATATCATATATCCACTCCTTTTATCAAAACCTTTACTCTGAAAAGAAAATAGATGAGAGGGTTATGGGTGATTTTCTTTTTAAAAGTGTTGTTGAACAAAAGGTTTTAACTGATCGTGAACTCTTTATCCATCTCAATGATCTTACAAAAGCATTAAATAGTATGAAAAGTAATAAAAGCCCTGGCAGATAAATCTGATTTAAAGAATTGGTGCCCTTTGTCCTTGCTGGGCACTGATGTGAATATATTGCAAAAACAATTTTTTTTTAGACTCCAACCCAGTATGGGAAGCCTAATCGGGAATGAACAAACGTGGGGTAAAAGGTAGATCTTTACATCAGAATTTATCACTAGTAAGAGATACCTTCCTTTACTCACAGGATCGTAAATTACCTTTATGTGTGGTGGGATTGGACCTAGAAAAGACTTTCGATAGCATAGACCACCTTTTCTTACGGAAAATGTTACAGAGTTATGGTTTGGGGATTTAATTCTTAGATGGATCAATTTATTATATACTGGATGTCAGAGTCATATATTGGTGAACGGCCATCTATCACCACCTGTGAGTGTTCATTCAGGAGTGAGACAGGGATGTTATTTATCTCCCTTACTCTTTCTATTAGCCATAGAACCATTAGCTCATGCTATAAGGCAGAGTTCAGAATTGAAGGGATTATTAATACTAGTGAGCTTAGGCAAGGAAGCAATGTTATCACTTTATATGGACGATATTACCCTGTTACTTTCGAATAAACATTCAGTAGAAAGAGCACTACAGTTATGTGAGCTTTTTACATTGGCGACTGGTATGAAAATTAATAAAAGTAAAAGTGAGATTCTATACTTAAATTGGATAGAACCTAAATTAAATTTTGGTTTGAAAATCCAAGATAAAACCATTAAAATACTAGGGATGGTGTGGAGTAGAGATATAGAAGAAAGGAATTGGAATCCCAGGATACAACAAATAGAGTGGAAAATAAAACAGTGGGAGGAAAGGAATCTTAGTTTTAGAGGTAAAGTGTTAATAATTAATGCAGAGATTATAGCATCTCTTACATTTGTCGTGGAAACCTTGCCAGCCCCAAGATGGTTTTTAAATTCAGTAAAGAAAAAGATTTTTCGGTTTTTATGGAATTCTAATCAGGAGAGGTTGAAACGAGAAATTGTATGTAGAAAAATCGAGAAAGGAGGATTAGCGGTCCCCGACATACAAGCTAAACTGGATGCTATGGTTCTCTTTCCTGTATTGAAATCTTGCCTAGATGATGAAGTGGTTAATTATAGTAGTTTCTTCGTGAAGTTTTGGGTAGGCCGACAAGTGGGGAGACTTTGGAATAAGAGAATGCCTCAAAATACTCCCTATGCAGAAACTAGACCAGTTATGTATAATAGAATAATGCAGATATTAAAGAGAACATCTTGGTCCAATATTCAGATAGGGAGTTTAAATAGACAGCTGGTGAAGGAGAGGCTATCCTCGTCCGTATTTAAAATGACTCCCGTAGGTCGTCACATTGAATCAGAATGTATTAAGGTTTGGAGGAATGTGAATGATGATTTTTTGTTTGATTACCATAAGGATATCGCTTGGCAAGCTGTACAAAACTGTTTACCCACCCGGGCCTTTTTGAAGAGGAGAAGGTGTTCTCGTCTTTCTCTGTGTCCTAGAGTAAACTGTGGTGAAGAAGAGACAATAAGTCATTGTTTGTGGGAATGTGCTTATGCCCAGAAGGTTTGGGTTTCTATTCGATTATGGTTACATAATTTGTACAGAGTGCCAAGTGAAGGTGATATTTGGTATGGAGAATTAGAAAAGGTTCATTGTGAAAAATGGATACGGTGGTGGGCAATTATAAATGTTTTTAAAGAAGCACTATGGAAATCTAGAAATATTTGTGTTTTTCAGAAATATGAGATCCCAGTTAAATCAGTAGTTACATCAAGTTTAAAATGTATAGGGGATTATATTTTAAGAGACAGGCAGAAATTGTCAGTCAATGTAACCGATAAGTTATGGAACATACCAAATGTTCCTCCTTTCAATATGGTTTTAAAAATTGGTTAATTCTTGGAAACGTGTCAAGAACAAAGGGTAACAGATTGATTCAATTATATGATTGTATGATATGTATCTATGAAAGATTGTTTTTGTCTTTGTGATGTGATATAAAAAAAATAATAAAATAATAATAAAAATAAATAAAATCTGGTTGTCACAACACTGATCAATCTCATGCTGTAAATCACTGGGAAAATCAAAAAAACATAAACTACTCGTATAAGTAGACTCTGAATGAGTCCAGCGATACTCTAAGTCAGTCTAGTAGATTATGTTGATAGCGGCTGGTTCTGAAAAAGATCTGTCATGACAGCAACAGTTACTCACAATCAGAGTATGTGAGCGGAGCGGTGTGATTTTGAATGGAGCAAGGAGCGGATTTTTTAAAAGTCTGAGCTTCGTGGTTTTCACTCGCTCCAAGAGCGCTCCACCACCGCTCTATCACGAGTACAATTCATCCCAACGACCCGTAATATAACTGCATATTTAGCAAGAATTCACATTAAACTCAGCTAGCTTGATAGAGGAGGATCACTCAAATCAGAAAGAATGTGAAGGCTATTGTGACGGCCATGTACTTGGAATATATCTCAAGGAATTTGTTTGTTCCTTCTAGATACTGAATATTTTCAGCTGAAAGCATGATTTAAACAAGTAGCCTACTACAACACTTATTCACACGCAATCACTCTTTCAATAATGCATTCAAACAAATGTTATCTTACAGTGCTACTTCATCTGTACCCGATTTCGAATGAGCACAAATTTGTAAGAAATGCATCGATCCGTAAAATAACTGACGAAAACGTACTGTTATTTTCATCACAAACAAAATTTGCACTGCAAAAAGCAGCAATTATGCCTTTTAATGCTGATAACCATGTTATTAGCTTGTCATGTGGTGGGAAAAATGTCTGCATGCTAGTGTTCCAATAAGCCACTTTGAAACTCTCCTGTTATTTTATTTCTTTTATTTTTTAATATACGTTATGAACAGAACTGTGATATTTCAAACCTACTGAAACACTTTAGCCGCGGAACAGTGTTTCTGATATCAGTGAGCGCGGAGTGATTATTAAATGCTCGGAGTGCAGAGGGGAAATTGTTGCCACTCCACTCCGCTCACATATTCTGCCGGACACCGCCACACAAATGTGGCTTTTTGTTAATGACTGTCCTACTAACTACAGGATTTAACACAGAGTAATGATAGATTGGAAGATGCATCATTTTGGACATACTGAACTCATCTTTATATATGCTACAATTTAGCATTAAATGCACGCTGACTGTTCATACAGGGTGTCTTCCCTTATGTAGTGCACATGAGATATGATAGCAGCTCAAGCTGTTGTAAATCCTGCCCCCTTCTTTGCATCGTCAGCACATGCTTCAGTGCTCTGAGAGTGTTTATAGTGCTGTGAGTTTAACACTTCATGACTGAGAGCAGAACACAACACAATCTTCATCATCACACAAGACAAAACAACAACAATGAACAACATCATCATCCTCATCTGGACACTCACACTGTTTGCTCAAGGTTTGTGTGATAAAATTTGATAAATATTATTCCTTCTTTGAAATGTGAAATGTACATCAATGTACATCATGTGTCTAAATTTTATTCTTGTTCTTTCTTTCAGAGTGTAGAGGACAGATCACTGTGACTCAGAGTCCATTAATAACAGCAGCTCAAGGACAAGAAGTCAGAATAAACTGTAAAACCAGCAGTAATGTCTACAGTGATAGTAATGGGCCACGGTTGAACTGGTACTTACAGAAACCTGGAGCAGCTCCTAAACTCCTCATATATCTTGCATCTAGCCGTTACACTGGAACTCCATCTAGATTCAGTGGCAGTGGATCTAACAGTGATTTCACTCTGACCATCAGTGGAGTCCAGACTGAAGATACAGGAGATTATTACTGTCAGAGTGCACACCAGATCAGTGGTAGCTGGGTGTTCACACAGTGATAAAGAGTCGTACAAAAACCTCCGTCAGTCAGAGTCACAGTGACTGCACTGATACAGCTGAGAGATACTGCAGCTGCTGATGGGAGGATAACATTTCAGGGACTATTTATTATATGATATAGTTGTGAAGCATCAGGCAGCGAGTGATGGCCTAAATCCATGTGCAGAGATTTATTAGGAGAAACAACAAGGACAATCCAGAGAGTGGTCATACACAAGGCATACAGGTACAGAGGCAAACAACATGCAAGGGCTAAGCAAGATCAGAATGCAAAGGTTATAATGGCCAAAGTCCAAAAACCAAGAGAGTAATCCAAAATCTACGGCTCAGAGTAGCAATGTAAAACAAACAGTATTTCACACTGAGTGAACAAGCAGTCATCTGCCTAATTAGACATGGCCTATTTAATAGATGAAAAACACCTGAGAACAAACAGAGTTAAGGTGATTGTGACGTCTGATGGAAGAGTTGAGAAGACACAGAGGGTGTGATATCACTGTATATCACTTGCTAGATTTCACATTTTCTAGAAGAAAAAAAAAATCAGCGTCAACAGTTGATTCAATCATTCAGAAGGTAAGTATGACTGCTGAGAGTCTCAGTGTGAACAAACCTCATCTCTACATTAGTCCAACTCAACTGACTCATTTCAGAGAATAAAGAGTCAAACAGTCAAACTCATATTTGAGTGATTCTGTTCCTCTCAGAATCTGAAAACACAGAAGAACAAACAAGACAGACTAGATATCAAAGACATGAAGTCACAAAATATTTCTGAATACTTATTTTAAAGCATATTATTGCTGAATAAAAGCACACATGCAGTCATGTCTGATGTTGTTGTGAAAAGCAGAGCAGATGTCAGATGAGAGAGTAAAGTTCAGTGTGGAGAATGAATGGAGTCTCATGTGTAGTTGGTCTCCATGTGAGACATCAGAGAGAATCCAGAGGAGAGAGTGAGTGGATCTGCTCTGAACACTGATCTCTCCTCACTTCTCCTCATGAGAGAGTCAGGCTGCTCCAGCTGTTCAGACCGTCCTGCTGCAGGACTCCAGCACTGCTGTCCTGAGACCTGATGCTTCTGAACACTTTCAGTTCCGGCTCCAGTCTGAAGAGAAACACGTTTTCGTCTCTCACATCAGTGCTGCTGATCTTTGTGGAAATCTCTTCACACTCACTGTAGGAGAGATGAAGCCTGACAATCAGAGATCAAATGTTAACTCAAAAGATCAACTATGTTTGGCCTTTGTTTCTCTGATCACAAGCAGTTTCAGAATTAGCTGAGTAAGAATTAAGTAAGAGTTAGCTACAATATTTGTTAATAAAAGAGTTTTTATTTTCAAATCACTTTTCATGAATTTTATTAAATGTAATTTTCCATTATTTTAAATAAAAAAATTTCCATGTTTAATTGAATTTTTTTTTTCTCTCATAGCTTATATATCATAGAAATATTTCCAGAAAAAAAAATTGAAACTGTAACATTAAGTATCCAACCAAGCTATTCTTTAACACACATAAAAAAAAAAATATATATATATATATATATAATAAAAACAAATATAATGTGTGAAAAAAAAAATGAATAAACACTCTGTCTGTAGTTCAGTGTCTCTAGTTCATATTCATGACAAATTATTAAAAGCTTCGAATGTTTTGTAGAACATGAACATGCATGAAGAAATTGATCTGTGATCTGAGACTGACAGCTGCCTGTTCTGTGTATGATGAGCATTTACATAGAGACACTTTGCATGAGAGTGTTTATAGTGCTGTGAGTTTAACACTTCATGACTGAGAGCAGAACACAACACAATCTTCATCATCACACAAGACAAAACAACAACAATGAACAACATCATCATCCTCATCTGGACATTGCTGTGCTGTATACAAGGTACATGAGACTTTGGATAAAGCGGTATAATTGATGAAGTCGGCCAACATATCCTGTATATTATAATATGGAACAAAATGTTTGTATTTGCTTTGATGTACATGCATGCATCCAATAAATTTCTCTCTCAGGCTCCAGCGGACCTGTTTGTTTTGCCATTCTGAGCCGTAACAGTTGTGGAATTTATGCTGGTCAGACAAAGACAGACTGATCATAAAAAGGAATGCAACAAAGATTATTCAATAAACTTTATTCAGTTATTTTATCACTTTATCTCATGCTTCCTGCTCTTTCTGTATCTGCATCTCTTCTAAAAGTATAAGGCCTGGTTTCACAAACGGGACTTAGTTTAAGCCAGGACTAGGCCTTAGCTAAATTAAGATATTTAAGCAACTTTTACAAAAATATCTTAGAAGAAAACATTACAGGTGTGCATCTTGACACAGAACAATGACAGTGACATATTTGAAGAAATGTCAGAGCAAGATATTTTCAGTTGACACAGCTCCAACATGCATTTTAGTCTGGGACTAGCTTAAGCCTTGTCTGTGAAACCGGGGGTATGAGTTAAACATGCCAAGGTGTTATCTTTGAATATCAGACCAAAATCTGGCACGTCCTGACAGAGAGAGATAGTGAAGACTGGATCTAAAATGTTTGATTCATTAACTTTTCACATAATGTATTACACTGATACACGTATTTATCATTTGGCCATGAAATTTACTTTAAAAGAATACTAAAGACTTTAAACGGGACACTATACCAGCCATTCAGTGTAATTGAGGTTTGAATACCCTTTGACTGAAGAACTTCTAGCACAGCGTTAAACTGGTATCGAGCCAATCTTAGCTGTTTGTACTCCCTCATAATTGTCAATTCATATTTCATGTTACAGGCACATTGCAATTAACCATGGTCAGGTCATTTCATGGGCAGTTTATTCAGAAAACTTTAATAAATTAATAAATCTTATAAAGCAACTGTAACAACTGGCTTGTTTTGAATGTTTTAATTCTGACATAAAATCAGAACAATAACAAGAACATTTAACAATGCATAACAAAGCTTTTAGCCTTAACAAATACACTCTCAAAAAGGACGTGTTAATTAATAACACATTTTTTGTGTTATGGCCATTTTAACACATTTTGTGTCATTTTAAGTTGATCATGTGTAAAAAGAAAGAGAGAGAGAGAGAAACAACACAATGTATCCAACACGATATGTGTTAACTATCATCCAATCACATTGCTGCCTACATCGCTCCACAAGCTGTTAACCAAATTTGTGCCTCTTTTTTCATTAGTGGATGACGTGGATGCACTCAAGTATATGGATTTCCTCACTAGAAAAGTAAAGTTCCCAGAGCGTTCTCAGAAGGTCCCACCGGTGTCAATGACGTTCCCAGAACATTTCCTGAGATGATGTGGAGTTCTTTAAAGGATTGGGCAGAGGTGGGACCAAGTCAAGTCTCAAGTCAAATCCCAAGTTCTCAAAGAGTTAAAGTTGATGAAATAATTAAGTGACTAATTAAATGATGATTGTGCATTAGTGATGAACACCTGCTGTTATTGAGAATTACAGAGGATCAGATGTTGATGCTTTAAATGTTAAAATGGTGCCACCATCATGGAGATCAGTGTTTGCTTTAGTTGGGCTCTTGACCTTTGATTTTTTGTGTTAGAGCTCTTTCTGTAGTAATGCATTTGGTGTTGTAAAGCAGAGTGGAGATATTAACTGCTTTTATGTGATGAGACAGTAACCATGAGGTTGCTTGATTACAATCAAAAAAGCTTCTTTTGTTTTTTTTTTTTTATAAATATGTTTAGGTTTTGCATAATCAACCCTGTGAAACTACAGCATGCAAACGACTTGTTGGTCTAATAGTTATAATGAATGAATTTTAAATTATATAATAAATATAAAAATTTGAACTCTAGTATTAACTCGACACATACAGACATCATGAACCAGCATATGAATCTCAACAATGGTGACAATCAACAAAATGCTTCATGCTGCAATGCATGCTGGGTAACACCATAGTAAAAACTCCCATCATGAAGTGCAGTATGAAAAATTATTGTCGCCACTGTTGAGGATCATATGATAAGTGATTATGTCTAAAAGCCTGAGTGGAAACAGCTTTTTTTTTTTTTTTTTCAATATTGAAGCATTGCAGTGGTATCTGTTTAATAGGGCACTTTTTTTTTTGCAGCTCTGTAATAACTAAATGTTAGTCAACAAACCAAAGAGAGACCCCTTCATGATGTTCATTCACCATGAATTGTAAGCAGAAATCGTTAATATTGTGAAATATTATAGTAAATGTTTAGAAGCAAATTACTTCGAACTACTAAAAGGGTCAAGAGACCAACTAAAGCAAACCTGGACTACAATTATGGTGGCATCTTTTTTTTTTTTTTTTTTTTTTTTTTTTTTTTTAGTTGATTCCATCCAAGGCTGTGGCTGAAGTCTGTAGTTCTTGTGTTTCTCTTTTCTTCAATGATGCCGCTTGTTAACAGCAGGTGTTCATCACTAATGCACAATCATCATTTAATTAGTCACTTAATTATCTCATTAACTTTAACTCTTTGAGGACTTGGGATTTGACTTGAGACTTGCTTGTGACTTGAAAGTCCCACTTCTGGATTTATGACACATTAGTGTGTTAAATATTTTAACACACTGCCTGTGTTAAGAAGAATAACACACTGGTTGTGTTAAAATTGAATTAACACAAAATGTGTTGTCCTTAACTAGACACACAGGTGTGTTAAAATATAACACAGGTTGAGTTGTTTTTAACACATCTGTTTTTTTAACACACTAATGTGTCATAAATAACACAATTTGTGTCATAGATGTGCTATTCTTAAAGGTGCACTATTTAAATATTTGAAGAATATCAACCTGTGTTAAGAAGAATAACACACTGGTTGAGTTGAAATTAACACAAATGTGTTGTCCTTAACTAGACACACAGGTGTGTTAAAATATAACACATGTTGTGTTGTTTTTAACACATCTGTTTTAAGAGTGTACAAAGTCAAAGGTACTACTCTACAATGAATGTAGTAATAATGCATGAAAAATCTGTTGAAACTCTCAAAATGGATGGGCAGCAACATGACTGTTTTGAAAGAGTTACAGTTCCAAATGAAACTTCTAGATTCTTCTAGATATCACCTCAAACTTCTAGATATCACCTCATAGCTTGTGGTAGGGGATGAAGTAGTAATAGCAGGGTCATGTATTGTCTCAACAGCTACTTGTACATCTTCAGCATCACAATTCTGAAATAAATAGTATCTGCAGCATAAACAAACTTAAATGAAATGTACATGGTCTCCAATGTGTGCATGATATTATATACTTACATCATCATCATCATCATCATCAGCTGAATGCGTGCCATCGCAGGACTTGAGACACAAGACAAGCTCTGCTGTGACAGCTCTTTCATGTCCTCAATAAACAAAAACACAAGAGACTGCTTGAAAAATATCCAAAAACTATTTTCATAATCATCTATTTATTTACAACATGTCCCATCAGTCAAAACCTTATTTTATGCTTTACACTGAGTTTATAAATCTAATATATTAATGTGGTAGCCTATGGTATCCAAGTGAATAATAATTATTTATTAAATAAACATAAGAATTGATCACTATTGCATCATAACACACTGTGGACTAAACAGCAGCCACTGGCTTACTTCAAGTTTTAAGTAAACATGCAAAAATAAAACAATACATCTCCTTCTTCTATTGAATTGTTTTATTTATTTATTTATTTTTTTTACATTTCTAGTTAACTGAAATCAAACAATCAACTGCACAAACCTCTGCTGAAGCGTGACTTGAACTATGGTCTCGCGCTGATGACGCAACATCCAGGTAGGCATGCCCAGGGCGGGTTATGATTGGTCGATCGACAGGCTCAAATCTGATTGGCTAAAGAGTACCAGTGACACACACAAATCCAAGACGATTCACACATTCACAGTCCATGATGAACTTGTGAATTTTAAACATTCAAAAATTTTTTACACAGTTGTACAGTAGGTGGCCAACCAAAATGCCTATCACCGCCGCCGCAGGGCCACGGCGTTAACTGCAAGTCAGTCAAGTCATTCATGAAACTACTGCCAGGTGGCACAAAGGGACAGATTGCAAACTGACTGGAGTTATATTTTTTGTTAACGGAAATTAAATAACGAAATAAAACAACAATAACATTATTATATAACATTATGACATCTTTAAAATGATTAGAAAGTTAATTAAAATTATTTTTAGAAAGTTAATTTCAAAACGTGAGATAGCTGTAGGCTGCAGCCTAACGCATCAAAAAAAAAAAAGATTTAAATTTACACAAAGGTCTTACTGCATGTTATGGTTATTAAACAGTCATCATGAAAACCATTAAAACTACACAATTTCCTTATGTTTTATTAAGGATTAAAAATCCTGACCTTGGCCGTTGGTTCTCTTTACAAGGCTGCACGTTCATGAGACTCTATTCGCGTCCCAATTTACTGTGACTCACAGCATAAAAAAAAACAAAAAACAAATAAAATTAAATAAAATTTAAAAAAAAAAAAACAAACAAATTTGTGAGAAATCAATAATAATAGGCTAAAACTGCGACATGGAAAACTAGAAATCGTACAAAAAGTAGGATATTAACTTGGAATGTATAGATTACATTTAAGGAGTTGTGCATTATGCCATAAAAAAATAAAACGATTGAAAAGGTGGCTTATTGTTGAGTGTTATAGGCTAGGCCTAGTTCTAACACATATTTTGGCACTATAGTCACATTAATCACAAATTATGAAAGGCTTGAAACTTACATTTAATAATTCGCTGATGTATTTCAGCAGGTCACATATACTTATTCGTTATCTGGCCTTTTTTTACACATTTTATTCCCGTATACAGAGCCCATGACATGCCGAAAATTATGTCCATGAATTAAGAAATTTATCACTGTTTATCGTTCTTTTGTATTAATTAAAACATGTTTAAATAATATATATTTTTTAAATAATAGTAATAAATAATGATAATAATACGGTTTCATATACAGAGTTTGGGTGTGCGGGAGATTGGGGGAATCTGTAAAATGTAAAAAAAAATTAAAAAATAATAAAAAAAATGCATTAGAGTCGGTTCCCAAACCTGTCCTGGAGGCCCCCCTGCCCTGCACCTTTTGTATGTCTCCCTTATCTAACACACCTGATTCCACTCACCAGCTCGTTAGTAGAGACTGCAAGAACTAAATTGGGTGTGTCTGATTAGGGAGACATACAAAATGTGCAGGGTTGGGGTTCCTCCAGGACAGGTTAGGGAACCACTGAATTAGACAACACAAGACAACTTAAGAATTTTGACATTTAATTAGAAAACAACCCGATTCACAACATTCGTTTCCAAACGCAGAAATCGGGTAGAGCCCTGCATGGGCCTCAAACCTAGGCCCTAGTCGAGCCTTGGCCGACAGCTTACCAGTATTCTCGGCCCGAGACTGACTGGAGCCCGTGTCATTTCTCTCTCTCTCTCGCTTCCTAATTACACAGCTGCTGTTGCAGCCATTAAAATATTTCAGTTTTGTTTTTAATTGCAAAGTTATATTTCTTATTGTTTCATTATTAATTAATTAAGAAAAACGTTTGGAACATTTTTTGTTTGTTAAGAGAGATTACTGTACCAGTCAAATTTTTTTGAACGGTAACGTTAAGATTTTTAATGTTTTTTTTTTTTTTTTTTTTTTTTAATTTAAAGAAGTCTCTTCTATTCACCAAGCCTGCATTTATTTGATCCAAAATACAGCAAAAGCAGTAATATTGTGAAATATTTTTACAAATTAAAATAACTGCTTTCTATTTGAATATATTTTAAAATGTAATTTATTCTTGTGATGCAGCGCTGAATTTTCAGCATCATTACTCCAGTCTTCAGTGTCACATCCTTCAGAAATCATTCTAATATGCTGATTTGCTGCTCAAGAAACATTTATTATTATTATTATTATTATTATTTAAAACAGCTGAGTAGTTTTTTTTTTTTTTTTTTTTTTTTTTTTTTGCAGGATTATTTGATGAATAGAAAGATCCAGAGATCAGCATTTATCTGAAATAAAAAGCTTTTTTAACATTATACACTATACCATTCAAAAGCTTGGAGTCATAATTTTTATAATTTTTTTTTAATTAATTTTTTTTTTTTGGGGGGGGGGGAGAGATTATAGAAATGAATACTTTTATTTAGCTAGGATGCTTTAAATTGACAAAGACATTTATAATGTTACAAAAGACTTCTATTTCAGATAAATGCTGTTCTTCTGAACTTTCTATTAATCAAAGAAACCTGAAAAAAATCTGTTCAGCTGTTTTTAACATGATAATAATAATAATAATAATAATAAATGTTTTTTTGAGAAGCAAATCAGAATATTAGAATGATTTCTGAAGGATCATGTGACTGGAGTAATGATGCTAAAAATTCAGCTTTGAAATCACAGGAATAAATGACATTTTAAAATATATTCAAATAAAAAACGGTTATTTGAAATAGTAAAAATCTTTCAAAATTTTACTGTTTTTGCTGTACTTTGGATCAAATACATGCAGGCTTGATGAGCAGAAGAGACTTATTTAAAAAAAAACAACAATAAAAATGTTACTGTTCAAAAATGTTTGACTGGTAGTGTATATTGTGAATAAAATTGTTTATCCAAAAATAACACACCTTATCACTTACCTTTATTTTGTTTCTTATCCATATTATATACTTACAAAAGGAGATGTTAGGCAGAATGATGTGTCATTCAGTTACTTTTTCATATAGTAATTAAATGGTAAATAAGAAGGTTTCTCTGTGTCATCTCATTTTGTGTGCCAAATATATTTATTTGTATAAATTAATTGTATAATAATTGTAATTATATAATATGATTTCCAAAAGCTGAAGTGATTAGTCTACCTTTTGTTTATTTGTTAGAATATATATATAACAGCATTTTAACTAATTGCAAGAGCTGAATAATCAATCAAATTCTATTGATTAATCAGTGAAATAATCGGTGATTAGTTGATTAATCATTCTAATAATCGTTAGATTAATCGATTATCAAAATAATCATTTGTTGCAGCCCTAGTGCCAAGTCTAGTTGTCTGGCCTGACAGGGAATCGTTAAGAAAATCTCTTCAATATGCATTTAGGAACAGTACTTTTGAAAAGAAAGTATGCATTATTGATTGTTTTGAAATATTTATAGAAAAACCTAGAAACTTATTAGTCAGTGCTCAGTGTTATTCAGCATACAAGTAAAAGAACAAACATAATGTCTGCACACTGAATTGACTGCTCCATAAAAATATATACTTTATTGCAATGTTTCGACCATCAGGTCTTCTTCAGGCACAGATAACAAACTGAGGTACAGCTCTTTTAACTCTTTATAAGTAACAGGGGATCATCCTAATTAAGCACGTTCAATTACTGTGTGGGTGTAAACCTACTCCCACAAGACAGAGAAGAGAGAGAGAAAGAGAAAGAGAGAAAGAAAAAAATAAAAATAAAATAATAATAAAATTAAAAATAAAAAACAAATCAGTAGTCACTCTTCAAACTATACTGAAAAAATAAAGAAATGCACAAAATCCTATAAGAAAAGCTTAATACCAAATTCTTCATTCAACCCAAAAAGTGACAACGTATTCAAAGTATAAATCCAAAAACATTCCCGTTGTAAAAGCTTCCTCTCAAAATCTTCCCCTCTTGACGGTTTTTGCACTTTCTTTATGCCGATATATTGTAAGACACTAACATTATGTCCCACTTTGTTAAAATAAGACACTATAGGACCGCGTTCAACTCCCATTCTAATATTACTCTGATGTTCACTAAGGCGGATACGTAATGCTCTCAAAGTTTTTCCAACATAAGCAAGACAACGAATAAGGTAGATCACGTGTAGACGAACAAGTAATTGTACCGCGAATCAATATTTTACAATCAGTGTGTGGGTGGCTGAAAGATTTACATGTATGTGTAAAAGTGCACTGGGCACAACTGTAATTACCAGGAGGAAGAGTAAAAGTAACAGGTTTCACTACACTAGAAGAGAACTCTGATCTTACAAGCGTGTCACGCAGGTTACTTTGACATTTAAAAACCAAACGAGGGCCATTTTTAAATATATGAGACGATTTGGAATCGTTAGAAATAATATGCCAATGCTTGTATAAAATCTTACGGAATTCTACACCCAATGCTGAATACTTAGCTGAACAAAAAGGGCCATTGCCTGATTGTGTTTCATTAGCCATACCACGTAGGCACTGTGTTTGAGATGTATTAACAACTTTCCTCTTAGCTTCTTCTATCCATTCCCTATGATAACCACAATGTAAAAATCTTGAAGTCAAGTCAGCGGACCATCGAGAGTAAGACTCTTCCGTGCTACACACTCTACGTACACACTTAAATTGACTAATAGGGAAGTTTTTAATAAGAGGTTTTGGATGAAAACTATCACTTCTTAAAATCGTATTACGATCTGTTGGTTCACGAAATAACTCAGTTTGAAGTTTACCCTCAGAAATGTGTACCTTTACGTCAAGAAAACTGACGCTCTCTGTGTTACACTCCATAGTGAACTTCAAATGCTCAGTTCTAGAATTGAGATAATCAACAAACAGCAACAATTCAGCGGATGTAGAGTTCATCATCATAAAGATATCATCAATATACCATTTGTAAAACATTATCTTAGGTAGAAAATAATTAAATTAATTTAAAATGAACGCATTTTCAAATACACCCATATACAAGCAGGCATAATTTGGTGCCATTTTACTGCCCATTGCTTGTACATAATACTCATTTTGAAAATGAATGTAGTTATTAGTTAAAACAGTATTTATAAGATCCAGCAAACATGCTGTACTAGGTTTCTCTCCACTCAGTCTTTGTTTTAGAAACTGTTCCACCGCCTGTATGCCATCCTCATGAGGGACGTTAGTGTATAAACTCTGAACATCAAGTGTGACGACAACAACAGCATCGGCAGAAAAATCAACAGCATATGATTCAATAAAATCCATGAAATCTCCCAGACAGCTGACAGATGGGTGGCACCTGGGCTATCTAACTGGGGCCCAGCCAGTTTTGTCCTCAGTTTCCATGCGTGCCCCACATGGGTCAGCCAGATGAAACAATGAAATGAACACTGCTCAGTATGCATACTACAGAGTGTTAAAAATAAGACTGAAGCAGCACTGCAGTTCATTAGATAATTAAGAGATTAATCTAGTACTGATTGAGCATTAGTGACGAACACCTGCTTAAGAAAAAAGAGACGAACAGAAACACAACAGCTACTATTGACTTCCAGCCACAGCCTGCAAAACAACTGCAAATAAAAGACATTAAATCTCTGAAGATCTCAGCAGAGACTCCACAACTCCACAAACAGCATCACCAGCTTCACTTATTACTAACCAGACTGACGTTAATTCAGTCAGACGTCTAGAGAAGCTCTTATTGAGAAATACAGAGGTTCAGATGTTGATGTTTTATTGAAAGTAAGTTTGGTCTGAAGTCACCATTATCGTGAATAACACTTGCTTTAATAGAGCTCTTGACTTTAATGCTATGCTTTATGTTTGCAGCAATGTATTTAGTAAGCATGTTGTTATTTACAAAGCCAACTAGAATTGAAGGTGATCAGCTGATAATGGTTGTTTTTTGATGGTTTTCCAGATTTTAATATTACAAGGTAGTTTCTCTCATAGAGCTCATTACTGTTTGGAAGTGGCTTATCAACAAGTTAAATTTTCACATTACTAACTGTGAGAAAAAACAGGTCAGATATTCTGATTTACTTTAACTGACAACTTTTTCAGACGCACAGACATCAAGAATCAGTGAATGAATCTCAACAACGGTGACGTAATGCATGCTGGGAGCCATGGATGACCTTTGTGTGCTGCTCCCAGAATGCATTGCAGCATGAATCATGTCACCGTCGTTGAGATTCATACACTGATTCTTGATGTCTGTTTGTGTTTATGGGATGTAGGAGTTCAAAACATTTTCTCAAAAATATTTTAAAATGCAGCTTCATTATCACAGGTTTTCTTGCTTGTCTTGCCATAACAAACACAATCGGCCAGAGAAAAACCTATATTAAATATAAAGGGCCAACCGCCCAACTAAAACAAACGCAATTCTCCATAATGGTGACAAATATACTTTTCAATAAAACCAACATCTGAACCTCTGTTATTCTCAAAAACTTTTGTAGAAGTCTGACAGAAATAACGTCAGTCTGGTTAGTAATAAGTGAAGCTGGTGATGCTGTTTGTGGAGTTGTTTAATCCTCCTCTGCTGAGATCTTCAGAGTAGTGATGGGCAGATGAAGCCTCATGAAGCTTTAAGCTTTTCAGCCAAGTGTTTCACAAAAGGGTTAATTTATGGAGGCTTCATTTGCTCACAATACCACCTGGTGGCCAAAGAGTATAAAACAAGCAGATATATTACAGACAGAGGTGTAAAGTCCAGGGGTCAGAAAGTAAAAGTCCTGCCATATGTTTATTCCACCCATGAACTCAGCAGCTGATTTCACCAGAGGAGGAACCAAGACATTCCTTTCAAGTCACAAACGAGTCTCAAGTCAAATCCCAAGTCCTCAAAGAGTTAAAGTTAATGAGATAATTAAGTGACTAATTAAATGATGACTGTGCATTAGTGATGAACACCTGCTGTTATTGAGAATTACAGAGGATCAGATGTTGATGTTTTATTGGTTAAAATGATGCCACCATCATGGAGATCAGTGTTTGCTTTAGTTGGGCTCTTGGCCCTTGACATTCTGTGTTAGAGCTTTATCTGTAGTAATGAATGTGGTCTTGTAAAGCATAGAGGTCACCATGAGCTGGTTTATTTCATATAAATGTTTAGATTTTGTATAATCAACCATGTAACATTACATCATGCAAGCAAAGTGTTTTTCAAACAGTTACAATGAGTGAATTTTAAAACTGTGTAATGCTTATTACAGTTTGAACGCCAATACTTTTACAACACACAGACATCAAGAGCCAGCACATGAATCTCAACAATGGTGACAATCAACAAAATGCTTCATGCTGCAATGCATGAAAAACTCCCATCCTGCAATGCAGTATGAATAATTTTTGTCACCACTGTTGAGGACCATATGATAAATGTTCATGTCTAAAAGCCTAAGCCTAAAATGGATTTTTTTATTTTTTTTTTACTTCCTCAATGTTAAAGCACTATGGTGGTTTATATATATATATATAGTATTATAGATATGTAATAGAAGTTTTTTTTTTCTTTAATCAAGTGCAGTTAATAAACTAAACTGAGAAATACTAAAACCAGAGATTGAAAACAAACACATTCATTCTTCAAAAGCATAAGCTAATTTGCTACACTGCATAAATGTTTGCTGTGGAACAATATTGTAATTGTTTAGAAGCAAATTTCTTTGAATTGCTAAAAGGCTCAAGAGCCCAACTAAAGCAAACACTGACCACAATTATGGAGGTAATGTTTTTTATTTTTATTATTATTTTTTTCTTCCAGTTGATTCCATCCAAGGCTGTGGCTGAAGTCAGTTGTAGTTCTTGTGTTTCTCTTTTCTTCAGTGATGTTAATTAACATCAAGTGTTCATTACTAATTCTCAATCATCATTTAATTAGTCACTTAATTATATCATTAACTTTAACTCTTTGAGGACTTGGGATATGGTTTGAAGACTTGCTTGTGACTTGAAAGGAATGTCTTGGTTCCTCCTCCGATGAAATCAGCTGCTGAGTTCATGGATGGAACAAAAATATGGCAAGACTTTTACTCTTTGGCCCTTGGACTTTCCACCTCTGCTAAGGGGTCAACTTTTTTGCCAATGAGCAAATTCTCAGGGGCCCTGCGCTGGCAGCCCTTAAAGGGCCAGTGCAGGCTTGTTTGCAGGGTATCCTCTAGTATTATCTTCTAAAGCCAAACGTGCTTTATTCAAGCCCTTTCAGCTCCGTGTGCTTTCTCTCTCTATCTTCGGGCGCGCGCCGGCATGGATGATACGGTTATTTTAACAACAACAGAAACACGGTGAGCAGCAAAATTATAGGTTACTTTCACTAAAACACAGCAGGAAAAAAAAAATGCTACAAATATAGTTATTTTTCTTACTATCTATCTATAACCTATGACTCTGACTGTTCAAACTAGATGTGACAAGACGCTTCTGATCTGCATTTAGCATTATTAATCTGTAGGCTAAAAGAACATTTCAAAAGAATCATGTTATTATAATTGGGAAAATTGTTGTTAGATGGCTAGGATAGAATTTAAACTTTGAAACCGCTAGTTATCATTCTTTTCTGGTCAAGATGAGAACGTTTTGATTATTGTAGCTACATGGTTTTTAGTAAATAATGCTTTTAAGTAAAATATTAAAATAGTATAGATTTCAGGAGGAAAACCCTGAACAGTATTTTTTTTTCTGTCACATGGCCTCGCATGTATTTAAATGTATAAATACGTAAAAAAAAAAAAAAAAAAAAAAAAAAAAAAAATATATATATATATATATATATATATATATATATATATATATATATATATATATATATATATATATATATATTTATTTATTTATTTTTGTCCGGACCTCTGCTTGGAAGAAAATGTAGAGGCCGCACCTCTTGGAACTTTAATTGAATACCCCTGACTTCTATCATAAAGAAAAACTTTATTTGTATGGTTTAGTAATATCTGTGTCACAGGCTGGATGTATATTAACCTTACATCTTAACACCTCTTTTTTTTTTTTTACAAGCAGATCATAGATCATATATTTTGTCTATAGCCTATAAAACAGCTTCATAAATAGGAAGATTTCAATACATGAGGATTCTCAATGGGATTTTTTAGCAAGCCATTAAATGACTTGAGACTCGACTCTGACTCGTGACCAAAGACTCGAGACTTGACTCAGACTCCAAGTTAAAGACTTGTGAATATCTCTGTATAAATCTGAATATTATTTTATTGTCAAAACACTGCACATAAATACATATATTTTTTTGCAAACAAATGATCAATAAGAAGGCTAAATGATCACACGGGTCAAAATCTTTTACTTCACTTTTTTACAACTTTGGAATCTAAACTGGGAATCGATAAGAATTGAAATCAATAAGCAGAATCGGAATGGATAAAATTCAAACAATGCCCAACCCTAGGCACATGTTGTGAAGTTCACTGATTTCTGAGCATTTTATGAACATTGATCAGTTGATGGCAAAATTAAAAAAGACGGTTCTTTGGTGCAACGTGCACACCCATGGCCATACTGAGATGTTCCAGTTTTCTGAAAAGACTAAAGATTTGTTTTCTTTTCAGTGATTGCTTTGTTTGCCTAAAATGAACCATATCCAACCTGGTCTCATGGCATAAACGTACCTGGGTGCACTTTTTAGCGAGACTGTTTATACGTACCTTGCTGCACGTTTCGCCGCAGTTTCAAAGACAAATGTCCACTGAGTGGCACTAAAACACGGGTTCAATACGTAAACTCTGGCATGTTTTTATTACGTTGATATAGGTACATATTGCCGTGTTTTTATTACGTTGCTACAGCTGCGTTTTGCGGCGGTTCAGAATTCAAATATACGGGGACCGTCGCTAAAATTTAATGCTCTATAGTGTTGGAAATATGCCCTACACCAAACCCAGCCCTAAACCTACCCAATAGTGCTGACAAATGCAAAACTGATATAAAAACGCATTTGTTGATGCAACCATGTCATTTGAACTTCCTTATATGCAGATTTGAATTGTTTTGTCAAACTGTAGTAACACGGGATTCAAACCGGAGCTCTTCAGCTCTCAAGAACGTCTCCGTACTCCGTGAGCTACCAAATAAACCTGCGGTCTATGAAAACCCATATATATGTATGATGATAATGTTCAAAAGCATCAGTTTTCAAATTTCACAGCATATTAATATTGTTTTGAAGTCATAACATGATATTCGTCAAGTAATTGTGCGAAAATTGCGCTTTATTAAACGAAACTCTGTAAATTTGTGTGAAAAGGAATAAAAGGCGTCTGAGTTTTACTGCCTCTAGTGTTCATTTCTTTTGGAAACTGCAGTGATATCTACTTATTGGTACGTATTTCGTGTCTCGCTAAAAAAGTGTGCCCAGGTACGTTTTTGCCATGAGACCAGGTAGACCATATCATAGCCTTCAATATCTCTTTGAAAAAGAACTTTGTAACTTTTAAACAAGTATTAAAATGAGTTCAATGTAGCTGTAGTAGTGTTAAATAAAAAATAAATAAATAAAGATGATTATCTTCATTCAGTTGTTCCATTTCTCTAGGTTTGGTAACATAAAAGCTAATCAGTGTATTCAGTAGGCTGCATTAGTGGCATAAGGTATCGTAAGTATACAACAACGTGACAATAAAACAATGCATTTACTTTTTACTTTTGGTACTTAAGTACTTTTAAAAACATCTACTTCCGTACTTTTACTTAAGTAAAAACCTGTCTTTACAACTTTTACTTGTAGTGGAGTAGTATTTGACCAGTAGTATCTGTACTTTCACTCAAGTAATGAAGTTGTGTACTTAGTCCTGTATTTCACTAACACCAGCAGTGAGATTTTGTGGGGCTGAGCTTGAAAGAGAGGAAGGCTTTTCATCAGCGGGAGCTGGGGAAGATGGAGTTTGTAGAGCATGAACAGTGACTACATCACAGTCACTGCTAGAGACGCCACCGGGCTTCAATACAACCGTCAAAATCCTACACACTTCATGCAGATAACAACAGCACAGCACTTTTGTTATATTTTTGTGTGCCAAATGATAACTGGCTTATCAAATTGCTTATTTAATTCAAATTGTGTTTCTGCACAGTTCTGCAAAATAAAGGATAACAGAACAGATGAGAATCTGTTTGTCCTAAACAGTCTGAATAATTTTAATGAATCAGTTCATTCAGACAGTTTTTCGAAAGAGTTAAAATTTTTCTTTTTTTTTTAAAAGTTGGTTTAAAAGGAGACACAGAAGAGAGGTCTACCCTGTTTTACCAACATTCGTCCACTTGGAGATGTCCTGCCTCACTGCTGATCTGAGGTGACCTTTGACCTCTTTTGTCATGGAGTTTCTTATAATGATATCATGATTCAGAGAAAGAAAAGAAAAAAAAAAAGAAAAAAAATCTGCAGCTTTAATCTAAATTCAAATAAAAATGATTATGATAATTAGCTTTATCCGGTGATGTAAAAAAAAAAAAAAAATCAGTAAATAAAAAATAGGCCACATGAAAAGATTTCCCAGATAGCAACATGTCATTTTTTAAAGTAGAATCAACAGTGATGTCTAATGTTATTATTATTATTTTTTTTCCAATAAATTTGACATTTAACACCAAATTCAGTTCACCTTCCCTTAGTATATGTGAGTTTGTTAGTAGCACAAGCTGAATCCTGCCCACTTCTTTGCATCGTCAACACATGCTTCAGTGCTCTGAGAGTGTTTATAGTGCTGTGAGTTTAACACTTCATGACTGAGAGCAGAACACAACACAATCTTCATCATCACACAAGACAAAACAACAAGAATGAACAACATCATCATCCTCATCTGGACACTCACACTGTTTGCTCAAGGTTTGTGTAATACAATTTGATGATTATTATTAATTCTTTGAAATGTGGAATGCACATCAAATGTCTAAATGTTATTATTGTTCTTTCTTTCAGAGTGTAGAGGACAAATCAGTGTAACTCAAAGTCCATCAATAACAGCAGCTCAAGGACAAGAAGTCAGAATAAACTGTAAAACCAGCAGTGCAGTGTATAATGGTGATTTTTTAGCCTGGTACTTACAGAAACCTGGAGAAGCTCCTAAACTCCTCATATATCGTGCAACAAGCCGTAACACTGGAACTCCATCTAGATTCAGTGGCAGTGGATCTAACAGTGATTTCACTCTGACCATCAGTGGAGTCCAGACTGAAGATACAGGAGATTATTACTGTCAGAGTGCACACCAGATTAGTGGTAGCTGGGTGTTCACACAGTGATAAAGAGTCGTACAAAAACCTCCGTCAGTCAGAGTCACAGTGACTGCACTGATACAGCTGAGAGATACTGCAGCTGCTGATGAGAGGATCACAAACAACACAGTGACACAGTGTATCAAGCATTTCACAGACTATTTATTTATAAGTACTAAGGAAATATAGCCTACTCATAATGTAATATAATTATATAACACTCACTAGATTTGACTTTGTCTGGAAAAAAGTTGTGTGGTGCTTGTTCATGGAAAACTTGCACCATGTTAACTTAACAGTTTTCCAAGTTTTCGCTTCTCTTCTTAGCAACTTCCCTGCAAACAAGCCTGCACTGGCCCTTCATGGGCCCACTTAGGGCTGCCAGCGCAGGGCCCCTGAGAATTTGCTCATTGGCAAAACGTTGGCCCCTTAGCACTGGCCCTGCACGGGCAGCCCTCACTTAGCCTCCAGGAAGCCTAAGTGCTGTTTTATTGAAAATAATAAAGTTTGAAGTCACTGTTATGGAAGTAAGCGCTTGCTTTAGTTGGGCTCTTGACCCTTGACTTCTTAATTTTAATGTTTCTCTGGCTGTTATAAATGTGTTTTTGAAGCAAATTTGTTATAGCAAAAGTTGTGAGAAGACAAACTGATCAGATGGTGATGGTTAAATATTGATGATTCAGTCATCATGTAGTGTCCTGATTTGCTGATCTCTGAGAACATTATTTAGGTTTAATAATTTCACTTTATAGTAGCCCTAGAATACCACTGCATGAAATGTTGTGCTGCTTTAATATTTTGAATGTTTTTAAGTCATTATGCAGAAATTACTTGGACAGGATCATGTAGACTCACACAGATAGCTATAGTACCCAGAGAAACGTTAAAGTTAAAAAGTCAAGGGTCAGGAACCCAAATAAAGCAAGCGCTTACCTCCATAACAGTGACTTCAAACTTTATTATTTTCAATAAAACAGCACTTAGGCTTCCTGGAGACTAAGTGTGGGCTGCTCGTGCAGGGCCAGTGCTAAGGGGCCAACATTTTGCCAATGAGCAAATTCTCAGGGGCCCTGCGCTGGCAGCCCTAAGTGGGCCCGTAAAGGGCCAATGCAGGCTTGTTTACAGGGTTGTGTGTGTAGCTTTAAGAGAGTGACCATTTATACTGAGAAATTTATCAATTTATTTCAGTTTCTAGTATTCTAATATTCTCTTAATCTTCAGTTATTTGTTTATTAGGGGTTCAGTGTCACACAGAGTCTCACGGTGGCCGGTCAGGATCTCATGGTCACAAATTCACATTTCTGATCTCAGTCAGAGGATAAAGGGTTAACTAACACCTTATGTTCGTAAAGATTGTTCACATTCAGTGATAGACAAAATCATGAGATCTCAGAAGACGTGTCTTCTGCTCCATTTTTCATGGCCTTCAGTTTGATCTACTGTATCCTGGACACAGATTTGCAGTAACACCAGACTCCATTTTAATCTAATAGATATAACAATTCCAGAAGGATACAGAATAAATAAAACATAAAACATTTAATTTGTCAGGTAAGAATGTATCATGTTGTAATTGAACAATAAGAAGCCAATTCATAAATGATAAATACACAGCATCAGTTGCTCAAAGATGAATCTAAGAGTGAGAGATGCACACCTGACAGCAGAGAGACAAACAGCAGAAAGTGTTCAGGACTCAGGAGATTCACACAACAAGAATGTGTTAAATAATAACACATTTTTTGTGTTATGGCCATTTTAACACATTTTGTGTAATTTTAAGTTGATCATGTGTAAAAAGAAAGAGAGAGAGAGAGAGAGAAACAACACAGTGTGTCCAACACAATATGTATTAACTATCATCCAATCACATTGCTGCCTGCATCACTCCACAAGCTGTTAACCAAATTCATGCCTCTTTTTCATTGGTGGATGACGTGGACGCACTCATGTCAGGTAAATGGATTTCGCCGCCAGAAATATCATGTTCCCAGAGCATTCTCTGAGCGTCCCGCCGGTGTCAATGATGTTCCCAGAATGTTTCCCGAGATGCTCATGATGTGGAGCTCTTTAACTGTTGGGGGACGTTATTTGGAGGACCTTCAGGGATTAACACTGCTCAGAGTGTATTTGATCCCACAATACAGAGTGTTAAAGTAACACTGAAGCAGAGTTGAACTTAATGAGAATGTTAACAAGCAGAATTACTGAAGGAAAGAGAAACAGAAAAACAGAACGAGACAAACAGAAACACAACTACAACTGACTTAGTCACAGACTTAGAGGAAATCAACTGAAATAAAACACATTAAATATCACAAGGATTAAACCACTCCACAAACAGCATCAGCAGTTTGACTTTATTTATGTCATACAAAAGTGCTTAATGAGAATTAACAGAGGTTTAGATGTGTTTCATTTCACAAAACATCACCATCACTGTGGTCAGTGTTTGCTTTAGTTGGGCTCTTGACCCTTAACTTTGCATAAATGTTTTTTTTTTTGCTGTAGTTTTGTGTTTATGAAGCTCATTACTGTAGCAAAGAAAATTTGGAGAAAATATGATGCTGGAAGCAATCGTCATGTAGCAGCTTGGTTCACTGAATGTTGTATTTCACAGTATTGAAAAAAGAAGCTTGTTTTAGAAATTTGTTTTTGCAGATTGAATTTTAACAGTGTTTGGACAATTAAAACAATTGTGGACAAAAAGCTTCTGTTTATGGCACACATTGACATGAAGAATCTGCATATGAATCTCAACAATGGTGACAATCAACAAAACATTCAGATAAACATCTTTGAACATCACAAAGCAAGCTACTATAAAGTCACATCAAAAATAGCAACAATTAAAGCAAATAATAAGAATAAAAGAAAATACTAAGACAATCCAGGTGCATAATTTCTTTGTGTTGCAATGCATTCTGGGAGCCATGAATGAGTTTTGATTGGTGCACCCAGAATGCACTGCAGCATGAAGCTTTTTGTTTATTGTCACCATCATTCAGATTCATATGCTGATTCTTGATGAAAGTTTGTATCTGAACAGCACAGATGTTCAAAATGCCTTGTGCAAAGTGTTTTTTTTATTGTTAAATACAACAAATTATGTGATTAAAACACTAAATTAATTTAACATCCAATATAACCACAGACTTAAACAACTTTTTTTTTTTAAACTAGACCACTAATCATGTGTTTTTTCTGGCTGTTTTATCGTAATAAAAGTGTTTTGCAAACAAAGATTTACAACAGCCAGAGAAAAACTAATATTATAAAGTCAAGGGTCAAGAACCCAACTAAAGCAAACACTGACCGCAGTGATGGTGATGGTGATGTTTTGTGAAATGAAACTAGCATCTAAACCTCTGTTAATTCTCATTAAGCACTTTTGTCTCTGAGCAGTGTTAATCCCTGAAGGTCTTCCAAATAATGTCCCCCAACCTTTTAAAGAACTCCACATCATGAGCATCTCGGGAAACGTTCTGGGAACGTCACTGACACCAGCGGGACGTCCCGAGAACTTTACATTTCTAGCGGGGTAGATGTTGTTCATTCTAACAGTGCTTGTGAACTACTTTTTGTATTATTAATTTTCAGTATTCAAATCACATGTGAAAATTGACGGTGTAAATATAGCAGTAAAGTTTTAATAAATATATATATTTTAAAAATAGCTTTTTTGTATTGCATTAATTTTAACTGGTTAAGAATAACACATCTATGACACAAATCGTGTGATTTATGACACATTAGGGTGTTAAATTTTAACACACTGCCTGTGTTAAGAAAAATAACACACTGGTTGTTAAAATTAAATTAACACAAAATGTGTTGTCCTTAACTAGACACACAGGTGTGTTAAAACTTAACACAGGATGTGTTGGTTTTAACACATCCCTTTTTTTAACACACTAATGTGTCATAAATAACACAATTTGTGTCATAGATGTGCTATTCTTAAAGGTGCACTATTTAAATATTTGAAGAATATCAACCTGTGTTAAGAAGAATAACACTGTTTGAGTTAAAATTAACACAAAATGTGTTGTCCTTAACTAGACACACAGGTGTGTTAAAATATAACACAGGTTGTGTTGTTTTTAACACATCTGTTTTAAGAGTGTGTGCAGGAGTTTCTGCTTAAAATTACATTGATACAGATTAATGGTTAATGTTTCACTGCTGTTTTTTCTTTCTCTCTTCTGTCATTCTACACTGAATTGAATTGGTCTTGTCATGTTAGCACATGCTTTCCATTCGACCCACAGAAAGTTTTACATTTGTACATAATTACTGTTAGAACAGATGATTCTTGATGAAGTTCTGCATCACTACAGCAGAAGTGAAACTGGTCTGTTTCAGTGCAGATCATGTAACCAATCAAACAGTGACACTGGGAGTGTGAGCTGAAAATCCCATTGGATTTGTGACAGGCCCGGTTCTTGACGGCTATAGAAGGGTGGGCTGGCAGATATCCTGGGTGGGCATTTTTTAGTCATCATATCATATAGAAGATATTTATACTGTAGATATTGCTATATTAACTATATTATATGTACACTGAAAAAAGCTTTCGTGGGCAGCCTAGAATATCATGCACTTTCACACCATAATAAACTTTTTTTTTTTCTTCATTGAATAAAAAAAGCCCTCTTTGTTCTCTTTCTCTGGATCATTGTTTCTACACTGGTGACTCTTCAACTAACTTTTTTATTTCTACCAAACAAGGCCGTAATCGTGTCTAGAACATTGGAGGGACCATTTTGTTTTGAGGAAAATATAAAGACCAGGGGGCGTATTACAGAAAGATCCTAACTTGACAAAAAATCATAAAAACTGTCTTCCACACAACCCCACAGCTGTCCTAACTTCAAAATTATTTGAAAGCTAACAGAAAAACCACTTACAGTTGCACTGTCCAACAATAGTACTACATTTATTAATAATTGACAATGAAGAACGGAGATGTTTAATGGTAGAAAGACTCATAGAGGACCCTGAAGAGGTGTTACATTTTGATGACAAAACACTATAATTACAGACTGACTATCTCATCACATTATAACAGCTAATATCTCTGCTCTGCTTTACAACACCACGTGCATTGTTTCAGAAAGAAATCTAACACAAAAAGTCAAAGGTCAAGAGCCCAACTAAAGCAAACACTGATCTCCATGATGGTGGCATCATTTTAACATTTAAAACATCAACATCTGATCCTCTGTAATTCTCAATAACAGCAGAAGTTCATCACTAATGCACAATCATCATTTAATTAGTCACTTAATTATTTCATCATCTTTAACTCTTTGAGAACTTGGGATTTGACTTGAGACTTGACTTGGTCCCACCTCTGCCCAATCCTTTAAAGAACTCCACATCATCTCAGGAAATGTTCTGGGAACGTCATTGACACCGGTGGGACCTTCTGAGAACGCTCTGGGAACTTTACTTTTCTAGTGAGGAAATCCATATACTTGAGTGCATCCACGTCATCCACCAACGAAAAAAGAGGCGTGGATTTGAACAGCTTGTGGAGTGATGTAGGCAGCAATGTGATTGGATGATAGTTAATACATATCGTGTTGGACACATTGTGTTGTTTCTCTCTCTCTCTCTTTCTCTTTACACATGATCAACTTAAAATTACACATAATGTATTAAAATGGCCATAACACAAAAAATGTGTTATTAATTAACACATCCTTATTGAGAGTGTAATAAAAGAAAAATGCTGCAATTTTCTGGTGTTATTTTATTATTGCTGGGGCAGTCTAAGCTATATCTTAAACTTCTTAAAATACAGTCCGATTCAGATTGGTTTTAATCACTGCATAAAAAAAAAAAAAAAACGTAATCCTTATCTAATTCTGATTAGGTGGGCAAGACTGTCATGGCCACCCCTGCCCATGCCTGGAGCCGGCCCCGATTTGTGATCAAATGGGAAGATCATCTCCTCTCCATATAAATGCAATATGATCCATGTAACTATTACATTAGACCCAATATTCTTCCGCAAGACACATGCAAAATTTAAACCGCTACAGGGCCAAAAGTTACACAGTGTATCTTTAAATGATTAAATAATTACATTAAACCTTACATATACAATAATTGTACAAATAATGTAAAAACATCAAACCTGTCATGGATCCTGGTGTCAACTCAGCATCGGGCCTCACAGCACGTCCCACTCGTTCACAATCCTCAGAAAACTCATCACCTGCACCTGCTCACCGAAATCAGCATCACTACAAGAACCCTTTCCGCTCCTCACACTGTGTCTAGACTCCTTGATCTCACCTCAGATCACTTACCTGGACTCATTGCTCGTCTCTGGACTCCTTGCAAGTTTGCTGTCTTCACAGCCATCTTCCAGTCTTCTCTGTGGGTCCATCCTATGAAGAAAAGGGACATTGTTTACACTCAGTCACTGGCTAAGTTGCCTGCTCTATTTTCAAGATACTTACCTCCCAGATAGCAACATATTGTCGGCCTGGATCCGGCCCACATCTGGCACATGTGGAATGATGATCTGGCCCACATGTAGCGTGGAATGATGGCACTTAGGTGGACCGCTCCTGTTTGCCAGATCTGGGCCACAAGCAGGCCATAGCAATGCCACATATCAGCCAAGAGCAAAGAAATAAATCACACTGTACCTTATCTGAGCCACAAATCTTCATATATTATGTATATGTCCTCTCAGCTTGTCTAAGCTTGTTAACAAGCAAAATCACTGAAGGAAAGAAGAGAACAGAAAAAAGACAAATAGAAACTCAAGAACTACAACTGACTGCAGCCACAACCCTAGATGAATTCAACTGAAGATAAAAGACATTAAATCTCTGAAGATCTCAGCAGAGGAGGATTAAACAACTACACAAACAGCATCACCAGCTTCATTTATTACTAGTCAGTTTGCCTTTATTTGTGTTAGAGGTCTACAGAAGATCTTATTGAGAATTAACAGGGGTTCAAATCTAATGTTTCATTTGAAGTCATCATAATGGTGACTGGTGATTCCATTAATGGGCTCATAACTCTTATGATTAATCAGGTGTCTGTTTTGGCAGCTGTCACAGTATGTTTAACACATTTGTAGTATGGAATAGTTTGCTGTTGATGGTTTCACAGTTTTCATGTAATTGCCTGAGTTGCTGAAGTTATTTAAATCTAGCAGTTGTGTAATTTAATGCTTTCACATTATAATCCCTATGTTACTTCAACATCATTTTGCAGATATGTATTTAAAAAAAAAAAAAAAAAAAAAAATAGCACAAAAAGGGAAACAACACTGACACACACAGACATCAACAATCAGCATATGAATCTCAATAATCGTGACAAAATATTCAGCTAATCGGATCAATTCTGTACATCATATAAAGCTACTAAAAGACACAAAAAACAGCAAATAAAATAAAATAAAATATATACCTGAACCAAAGTTAGAATTAAAGAAAATAGGACAATTCAGCTGCATAATTTATTCATGCTGTGATGCATGCTGGGAGTTTTGTGCTATGGTACCCAGCATGCATTGTGACATTACACTTTTTATTTTCACCATTGTTGAGGTTCATGTGTTGATTTATGATGACTTTGTGTGTTATTAGAGTTTAACTTTTTGTGTGTTATCTTTTACCTGGTTCTGCTGATCTTACACTGCACTTTCACACAGCAAGTTTATTATTGATTAAATTAAAACGACAAGAGAATTAGTGATTGTAAAACTATCAATTGCTTACTGTCATCAACTGATATCATTTTGTGTTTGTTTGCTATTGCAAATGTATTAGATAAATAAAGTAGTAGACAAGAGACAAGGCTTTAAGAGCTAAACAAAGCTAATGACTGTGGTTACATACTTCTTCCTAAACTCATTTACCTCAGAGGACGTGTTGCTCGACGAGGATTCGTTGCGACTTTCAATCTTGAGGAGCAGGGACGTGCAGAGAGTTCCTCAGGGGCAGGGGCTCAAATGTAAAATAGGAGCAATGTAAAAAAATTAAAAATAAAAAAAAAACATTTATATATATATATATATATATATATATATATATATATATATATACATATATATATATATAGGTCAAAAGTTTGGATACATTACTATGTTATATTTTTGTAAGAAGTCATTTAAGGTTATCAAGCCTGCATTTATTTGATCAAATTTTTAATATACTTTAAAATACATTTTATGCAATTCTGATTTATTATCAATATTGGAAACCTGTGATACTTTTTTCAGGATTCTTTGATTAATAAAAAGTTTAAAAAGCACAGCATTTATTTAAAATATATATTTTGTTACAATATACATTGAAAAGCTTGAGGTTTTGAATAAATGCTGTTCTTTTTATTTTTTTATTTTTATTTATCAATGAACCCCAAAAAAGGTTCCAAAAATAAATAAATAAATAAATAAGCAGCACAACTGTTTCCAATATTGATAATAAATCAGCATATCTGAAGGATCATGCACTGAAGACTGGAGTAATGATGCTGAAAATTCAGCTTTGATCACAGAAATAAATGATATTTTAAAGTATTTTAAAATAGATAAACATTCTTTTAAATTGTATTAATATTTCACAATATTACAGTTTTTCTGTATTTTTGATAAAATAAATGCAGGTTTGATGAGCATAAAACACTTTCATAATGCTGCATAATTATCAAAAATGGTAATATGATAAAATCCTTTCATGTCACCATTTCGCCAGCCTACACTTCACATAATAGGCCTGTAGGTGGCACTTGGGCTTCATTAATTATGATAGTTTCATGAAATAGTAAACGGTGCTTCATACACAAGCATCCATTTTCTCAGCGATGCAGTTTTATTTATAAAATGAGACAAACCGCAGATCCAGATCGCTCTACAAATAATCTTGTCTGCCCCATGTCATTTTCAACCGATTTATGAATAAGAACGGAAAATTTCTGCTCCAATTCACATTATTGTCCAATGAAATGTGTCAGATCATGATTGGTTGGTGTATTATACATGACAAACGGGCATTGATGAATTATGTAATATTCTCTAAACTATATAATATATGGATTTTTTTTAATTAAATCGACACACTAACTTTGATTACTGATGGGAAAAAAAGTTTAAAATATTGTTTGGTTTATTTTCTTTCCTTCCCGTTGATCTATTCACTGAAAGAACCATATATGACTCCAGAGCCTATGGTTTCTGAACAGACTGGAATATCAGTCAGTCGAGCAAAACACACTCAACCCATAACAGCCTCAGATTGACAGATATCTAAAAATAAACAGGAATTTTCAGACTTTTGAGCGATTAGTTACCGTTTTGTGCACATTGTCATGCTAATTATAATTCAAATTCATTTTGTTTTATTGACTACAATATCATTGCTATTTGTCTGAGAGGGGCACTTTTGAATAATTTTGATAAAGGGGAGGGGCTTGAGGCACGTGTCTGTTGAGGAGACATAAAGCCGCGAGGCTCCCGCGGAGTGAAGAAGAGGCGGAGTTACGAGGATTCTCAGACAGTTTAAGTGTCCAATGGAGTTACGAGATTTGCGCTCAAGCTATTTTCAACACTTTAGATTGGTTAATAATTTGTAAAAATAACAGACCCACGTGGGGACTGACCAACAGCATCGATTTGTGAAAAAATATGAAATTGACAAAATTTGGACATAGGAGGTTTCCGCCCGACAGCGACGATATAATGTATGATTTAATTTATCTTCAGTTGATTTCATCTAAGGCTGTGGCTTTTTTTTTCTGTTATCTTCTTTTCTTCAGTTATTCTGCTTGTTAAAGGGCTTATTAAGGCTGAGATGACCACATTTAATATACACAGATTTTGTGACTCAGATAAGGTCCAGTTTTAATTTATTTCTTTGCTCTTGGCTGACATGTGGCATTGCTATGGTCTGCTTGTGGCCCAGATCTGGCAAACAGAAGCGGTCCACCCAAGTGCCATCTTTCCACGCTACATGTGGACCAGATCATCATTCCACATGTGCCAGATGTGGGCCGGATCTGGGCCGACAATATGTTGCTATCTGGGCTGATGCCTCGCATCACTAGTGTCCTGCTTCCAACCTGTTTAATAAAGAACACTGTTGCACTTACCTGAGTCTCTCCTCTTCTGTCTGTGACACAACCCTATTACACCAGTTTATTAAACAGTTTGTTTATACTGAACTCTGCAAAACACAAACCATTTTGAACAAAATACACTAAAATATAACCAGTGTCACTGCGTGCTTACAGGTGAACCAGACAGCTGTCTACTGCGACAGCTCAGTGAGGACAGCAAGAAGGAGAGAGATTTCATTTGTAATGTATTTTTGTATTTTTTATTTATTTATTTGACATTCGTTTGGAATTATTGCACTCTCATCAACAAGTTATCACCCCATTATTATTCTAAATCTAAATTAACTTACACCACACTCTTAGACTGGCATCAATAGTCAACATGAAAAACACACCTTGATGTACATCAAAAATGTCTTCAAACTGAATAAAACTATCCAGACATGAATACAAAAGATGACGACTTTAATGACTAATGAGTTTTAAATCCCGACGTGCTTGTGAAAGGTAGGCTTATGTTGTTTATGTGTGTGAGAGAGAAAACGGGAGATAAGTTATGTGGCTCACTTTATTGTGTGCGTAATATGTGCAATGTATTAATGTTTATAATATTTATAAATGCTACGAATAGCCGTGCACACACAAGCAACAGGATTTCAGGTGTTTGGGCATCATCTCTTCAACTCTACTACCAATTTACCACTTTGCGTCTTTCACTAAAAATGAACAAGAGATGTGTGAGTTCATCCCATATGAGACTACTTTAATGTAAAAGTGGAACTGTTGCGGGACCAGTTTATGTGTGGCTCACCAGGAATTCTACCGAATCTCCCGATGGTCACTGATGGACCTGTAAATGCACTTATGTTATATAGAGGCCCGGTTCTACGGGGGTGCTAGAGGGTGCAAAGAACCCTCAAAAAAAAACAAAAAAAAAACAAGAGCACCCTCAGTTAAAACTGTAATAATAATATACTGTCGAAACAGATCTGGCAAACTATCCAGAGCATATTTGTGTTTGTGAATTATCTTATTATAACAAAGTGTAGACACTACGTAAATGATAGATTTGATGTGAAGTGTAGAGAGATTCATTTATTATAATATAAGTTGTGAGACTGCAATGAACTAACATGAGTGACAGCTTTTTAGTGATTTTAAGGGAGCACCCTTTGCACACTTTCTAGGCTAGGCTAGATAATGTATAATATGGAATTTGTAAAAAAAAAAAAAAAAAAAAAAAAAAAGTTTGTTTTTCGCCTACACACTGCAAAATTTCAGTAATGATGTCCTCATATTTATGCAGGATTTACTCTTGAAATAGCAATGACTGATATAATGCTAACCAAACAATGGACTGGACTGAAAAAAAATTTATGTGAAAATGTGCATTAAATCTATAGAACATCCTCAGTGCTTTAATTGTTGAGCCTGGGCTGATAATATAATACATAATTTGCATTTGCACCTTTTATTTCCATTGCAGAAAAAAAAGAAAATGAAAAAGACATGCTTGTTTATGCTTTTATTTTAGTGTTATTTTATCACTAAACAACATCTCCAATCTCTCACATGCATCTTAAAGATCGTGTTTAATTGTGAGTGTAAAATGGGGGCGGCACGACAGTATTTTGCCTAAAGAGGCAGATAACAAATATAACAAATAAAACAATACAATATAAGACGCAAAAAAGGGACATTGTATGCCCTACAAAAGACAAGTGGTGTGGAGAATGATGATTCTGTCAATACACCCTTACAACAACAACAACAACAACAACAACAAAAAGTCTTTTTTAAGTAAGTAATTGCTTTGGAATCATGTTTGAGAATCTACAGGCAAATGATAGAGAGTCACTTTGCATCGTCAGCACATGCTTCAGTGCTCTGAGAGTGTTTATAGTGCTGTGAGTTTAACACTTCATGACTGAGAGCAGAACACAACACAATCTTCATCATCACACAAGACAAAACAACAACAATGAACAACATCATCATCCTCATCTGGACTCTGTGCATATGTATACAAGGTAAAGTTTTCATGATAGTGTAATTATGATATTATGAACAATGGCATTTAAACATAGATCCTGTTTTTGTTTTTTAAACTCTTGCTATGTTTCTAACAGGTTTCAGTGGACAAGTGACTGTGACTCAGACTCCCTCTGAAAAAACAGTTCAGATTGGTGAATCAGTCACTATAAACTGCAAAACAAACACAGTAGTGAGCAATGGCTGTGTGGGTTCATATACTTGTATGGCCTGGTACCTGCAGAAACCTGGAGAAGCTCCTAAACTCTTGATTCATTCAGCAAACCAAAGAGAGTCAAACACTCCATCTAGATTCAGTGGCAGCGGATCCAGAACAGATTTCACTCTGACCATCAGTGGAGTCCAGACTGAAGATACAGGAGATTATTACTGTCAGAGTGAACACGAGATCAACAGTAAATATGTGTTCACACAGTGATAAAGAGTCGTACAAAAACCTCCGTCAGTCAGAGTCACAGTGACTGCACTGATACAGCTGAGAGATACTGCAGCTGCTCTACAACACAATCACACACAACACTGAAAAGATCACACGATATCATTATAAGATAAATATTATTTTCCTGAAGAAAATAAGTCACTGTTTTAATATAATCATCATGTTTTAGGTGTAAAATATGATGCCTGTCAATCAAACTGAACAGACTGCATTCAGTCACTTCTGCTGTCGTTTAAGAAATACTGTATGTTTAAGACAAGCATACTTTCAGTGAAGTTTTAGTGTATTTACATAAAACACTTATTTTACTCTTACTTAAAGTATATTTTATGTTTACTTTGTGTAAGAAAATAGCAAAATTAATCAGCTTTTAGTGGGTTTAAAGTATTAGATCTTTATAAACGTGTAGGCCTGCTCCAATTTATTTTAAATATGTACGTAATGAACGTGCTTCAGTTTGCTTTTCAAAAGTAAGATATTTAAAAAAAAAAAAAAAAAAAAAACATTTTTAATATTTTAATATATTTTATGAAGCACATTAATTCACTACTATGTAAGTATACTATAGCTATATGTGCTATAAGTGCATTCTTGTATAAACTTACAATGTTTATTAATTAATATTATTAGTTATATATATATTTTAGTGTTATTAGCCTATCTCTATATATTCATTTTATGTCCTGTGTGTCTGTAATCCATGGGGCAAGAAGTCCCTGTATGTCTTGTGTAGTGGACTGTGAAGTTAAGTGTATTTGTGGTTTATGTTATTGTGGGGCCGGAGATGAATTTCCACATGTGTGGACAATAAAGATTTTCAATGTTCATGTATTATAACAAAAAAAAAAAAAAAAGTCAACTATGATTAAGCATTATAATAAGCGTACTTAATTTTAATATTGTATTAAAATAAAATAAATATAAATTATATAAACATATAAAATTATAATACATATATTCAAACACAGATGCAAAACTGTTAATCATTGGTTAATTTTATAAATTATTTTTCCCTTTCACGGGCCGTGCATGTGATAAAGCAGTCTTTAAATTCTACAGCGTCTGAATTGCAAACCCTCAGCTGCTGAAAATGTAAGTCATACTTAAAGAAGTGACAATCCACTTGAAGATGAAAATAACATTTAAACTCTTTTGTTTCTTTGTTTGGTTCAGACATTTACAGGCTTAAGTTTGTAAATATGCTGTTGTTCACTTCTGCATTTTGTTTTTCAGTAACTTTTTTTCTTCAGGAAATTGTTTGTTGATGCTTATATATTCGATGATGTTATATTCATGTTATTTTCAGTAATACAGGTATAACTGAAATGTTCTACAAATGGATAAAAAGAGCTCTGCCATAGCATTTCACTGGTCTTTCATTTATTATATATTTTGGTCAAGATATTATATATGCTGCTGTACCTGCTGTACTCTAGCATTTTATGTTTATGTTTAATCATTTATTTTGAATGATTTTGGACCTTTTATACCATTTTGAATACTGAAAAACTAAAAATTTTTGTTACTTGAAATCACATTAAAATTGAATCACATTAAAAAGAAGTATAAAAATAATATTTGGTCCCATTTAATACTTGGTAGCCTTAACTACTATGTACTTAAATCAAATAAATAAATAAATAAATAAATAATACTAACAATAAATAAATAAATACATAAATAATTTAAATAATAATAATAATAATAATAATAATAATAATAATAATAATAATTAAATAAAAATATAAATAAATAAATAATGAATGATTGAATGAATGAATGAATGAATGAATGCACTTATTGTGTTCATATTGTATTGCAAAACACTTTTGCTGCTATTGAGGTGGGATATTTCTAAGGTTAGGGACAGGTTTGGCAGTATGAGCAGATTTAAGGGTGGGTGAAGGTGTAAGGGTCCACCGTGTAAACTATGCATGTAATTACAGAAATTAATTACAGATGTAACTACATGCAGTTTTTTTTTTATTATTATTTATTTAAGTGCAATGTAAAAACGTGTGTACACAATAAGTGCATTGTATCGAATTATTAATTTTGAATGTAAGTACATAATAGTTAAGACCACCTAATATAAAGTGGGACCAAATATTTTAAATTGATTGTGAAGAAATACAGTTTAACACAATTTAATATATTAAAATATATTGTAAATGGCATAAACTTGTTCTTAAGCATATCTTGAAATATGCTTAATGTATTTATTGTTTCAAAATAATACATTTAATATGCATTTAGTATAGCATAATTTAAATATACTATGTCCAAAAAAGAACAATTTAAATATATTTCCTTTTCACCTGGGCTGCTTGACTACAGCAGAAGTGAAACTGGTGTGTTTCAGTCCAGATCATGTAACCAATCAAACAGTGACTCTGGGAGTGTGGGCTGAAAATCTCATTTGCATTGTCAGGGTGAGTGATTGTGATCCTCTCAGAATAGAGCAGCTCTGTCTCCAGAGACCATGTTCAAACCCCAAGAGCTTTATTTGACTAGATTTACTGCTACTGATCAAGCTTCTGAAAAGCATCTGAACAAACACTACATGCATCTTCATCTGTTAGTTGAATGATGTTGTCAGACACAAATGGAGCTTGTTGAGAAGCTTTATTGAATGTTGCAGCAAACACAGCAGATTGAAAGATCAGCCAGTGCTTTGACACTAGAGCTCTCTTTCAGTATTGAGTTGTAAATGACTACAGCTGCAGCACTAGACTCATGTGAATCCTGCCTGACACAGGACACTCAGATACGGCTCATCTTCAGGAGAGAGCAGCGCTCACTGGAGAAACATCAGCACTGCGAGCGACTAACAGCGACTCTTGTGGAACGAGACCTCATGAGGAGCTCCAGCATGTGTTACTCTGCAGACGTACAGCTCTCCCTCTTCCCAGCGTGCTTTGCTGAGGGTCAGGACGCTACTGCGGCTGTAGCGGCCGTCCTGCTCGCTCTCTGCGCTGGTCACAACCCCCTCGGTGACCTCTGAGCCGTCCAGTGTCCAGCTCACCAGCGCCCCCTGTGGAGAGTAAGAGCTGAGCAGGCAGAGCAGTGCGGCTGAGTCTCCAGAGATCTGCAGAGAAGAGGGCGGCAGCAGAGACACTGAGGGCTTCACTGTGGGACCAGCTGCAGGAGACAAACACAACACATTCACAAACACACAGAAAACACACTGCAGCTCCAGCACTCTTCTGCCCTGCAGCATTCACAGCATTTCAACACGACATTCAGCAGCAGACATGAGGAGTGCAGTCAAAGTCAAAGCAATCTCCACACTATATATGTGTTTGTGTTTATGTGTGTGTATGTTACACACATATATACACACATATATATATATATATATATATATATATATATATATATATATATATATACAGGCTGCGATTTGTAGGGGGGGATGGGGGGGATTTCCCCCCCTCTGGTCTATGTATCCCTGCCTTTACTGAATTATTTTTTATCCCCGGTGGGGATAAAAACATCCCGCCCTCCTGCTCCGACGCCCCGATCTAAATCAAATGATTCGTGATACGCGATCCGATTGGAGCTCTTCGAAACAGTGAATCATTTTGCGACGCAATGGTTTAACTGATTTGGAGTTTCAAAAAGCTCCGTTGATACTGTGTTCTTTTGCTCGCTTTTTCTTTGTTTGAATACCTGTGTTAATTAAATCATTACAATTAATAGGCCTAACATACAATGATTTTATTAAACTGTGATCACGTTAAAACAATTTCCGTCATATTAAAAACAGTGTAGTTGGGTCAACCTCCGCCTATAGAGTTTGATATGCCTATAAAAAGTTTTCAAAAGCATCCCCCCCTCTGTTTTTTTCACAAACCACACCCTGTATATATATATATATATATATATATATATATATATATATATATATATACAAATTAAAAAAACACTTTACACAATCAAGCCTCATAAATAAAACTAAACTAAGACACTTACTGCTTTAAGCACAGTACGTTTTTACATCCAAACACAACATTTTGTTTATGTGAGATATTGAGCTCATCTTTTTATGCTTTTTTAAACATAATTTCAAATACAAATTATTTGACTAAAATGTACAATGTTACTGTTCAGAATTAGAAAACAACTGAATAAAATGAGTTTAAAAATGTGTACATATTTTTTTATGTATATTAAAAGTGCTGAATTATAAGAACAACATGAGCAAAATAGATTCAAAATCACATTGAACTACAGAAAGTATCTACATTTATATTTTAATGTCAAATTATTTGTTCCAAATATGAATTCTAAAATAAAAGATGAACTGTACTGTATATAAGTAGTTTAGAAATTAATAATAATAAAACAACTGATAAACTAATAAAACTAAACACCTTATGAAAAGGTGTTTAGACAGGAATTGTTTGTTCAGAGTGACTAAATAACTTCTGAAGAATATCTAAACATGGTTTTAAACAATAAACTAAATATTTTAGATTAAATATTTATAATTAATTATTTTTTATTGTTTCATTAAAAAATAAATAAATAAATGATGCATTCTAAATTGTATGTTTTTAATGGACAATTAAATAGACAGACTTACCGAGCACCAGTTTAGTTCCTCCACCGAATGTGCTCCACAGTGATACAATCTAATGAAACACTCGTACAAAAACCTCTATTTCACTCGAGTGAACACAAACTCCAGCAGAGAGAGAAACAACACTTCAACACACTGATAGTAGAAACACTCAATTTAGTTTTAGCAAAATACTTAAAAAAAGGGAAAAGAAACTTTCACACAAATTCCTTTCAAAATGTTATTTATTGATTGGAAACTATGTAAATCTTTCATAATCAGATTAAGTTTATTCTTTTCTTATTATTTTTCTCTCATTTACAATAGATATGATTCAGTCCTATATTTCTCATTCATTATCTTGTGATGTGCTAAAATAACACTTTTTAAATAAATATATTTTACTAGCTGTGACCTCTGAAGTGACCTTTGACCTCTTTTATTATGGATGATGTTGTGGAGTTTCTCATAATGATGTTTCTGTTCTTTATATGAAGATCAATCATCATGATTCACAGAAAAACATGCAGCTGCAGATAAATTAATTAAAATTGTGATTCATAATTTTAAGATGCACATTGTTCAGTCTAGACTCATGTGACCAGACTGAGAGTCCTGATGATCTTTATATGTGACCTTTTTAAAAGCAAAATGATTCAACTGGAAACACACTCAGGCAGCCATTTTCAGACACTCTTAATACTGTATGTTTGTAAATTAAACAGAGATGTTAAACATTACAGTGTCTCATAACACTGAGTTATACTACAGTCATTAATCTTTGCTGGAAACTACAGAAGTGATTTTATGCTCTAAGATAAACAGACAGTAACTGGAGCAGCTGAATGCAGTATCTTATGAGATCTGAATGCAGTTGAGATCACATGACCAGCTGAATCTTTTGTCTTTATCACAATAATTATTATCAGACACAGATGACAGAATAAATGGGTGAGAAATACGCCTGTGAAGAGGATACTTTTACAGTCACTTCTGTGAGACGCTGCATTCATGCTGATGTGTGTCAGTATAAACCACTGTAATAAGAATCAGTGAAATATCCACAAAAATGACTTAGTGTTCCTTTAAAGATTAAACATTTAAACCATTAAGTCATCACATAAAGATTCAAAAAAGTTACTGAACAACTGTATTTGTAAAAATGTAAAATCATTAGTTCTATAACAGTGTGTATGAGTTTGTTAGCAGCTCAAGTTGTTGTAAATCCTGCCCACTTCTTTGCATCGTCAGCACATGCTTCAGTGCTCTGAGAGTGTTTATAGTGCTGTGAGTTTAACACTTCATGACTGAGAGCAGAACACAACACAATCTTCATCATCACACAAGACAAAACAACAAGAATGAACAACATCATCATCCTCATCTGGACACTCACACTGTTTGCTCAAGGTTTGTTGTAAAATTTTCAGAATGATTATTAATTATTTTCAAATGTCAATAAATGCGTTATTGTAATTTGTGTCCTGTTTTCCTTTCTTTCAGAGTGTAGAGGACAGATCACTGTAACTCAGAGTCCATCATTAATAACAGCAGCTCAAGGACAAGAAGTCAGAATAAACTGTAAAACAAGCAGTTCAGTGTATAATGGTAACTACTTACACTGGTACTTACAGAAACCTGGAGAAGCTCCTAAACTCCTCATATATGATGCAACAAGCCGTTACACTGGAACTCCATCTAGATTCAGTGGCAGTGGATCTAACAGTGATTTCACTCTGACTATCAGTGGAGTCCAGACTGAAGATACAGGAGATTATTACTGTCAGAGTTACCACTATATCAGTAGTAGCTGGGTGTTCACACAGTGATAAAGAGT
Source organism: Spinibarbus caldwelli (assembly GCA_039654775.1). Taxonomy (NCBI): domain Eukaryota; kingdom Metazoa; phylum Chordata; class Actinopteri; order Cypriniformes; family Cyprinidae; genus Spinibarbus; species Spinibarbus caldwelli. The sequence continues at coordinate 23,321,082 of CM077264.1, forward strand.
CGTACAAAAACCTCCGTCAGTCAGAGTCACAGTGACTGCACTGATACAGCTGAGAGATACTGCAGCTGCTCTACAACACAATCACACACAACACTGATCAGTGAACAAACACTAATAACACAATAGCATTACTATTAATAGAAATATTGCTGAAGAGAATGAGCCAGTGTTTTAATATGATCATCATGTTTTAGGTGTAATATATGATCCGTCAATCAAACTGAACAGACTGCATTCAGTCACTTCTGCTGTCTGGACGTGATGCTTTCCATTTGACCCACAGAAAGATTTACATTCTTACACAATTAGTGTCAGAACGATTGATTCTGTATTTACAATCATAGATTTTTATGATTTTACTCACATTTTCATATACATTATCCCTTTGAAATGTAATGGGTTTGTCTGCGTGCTCCCAGGTGGAAAATACATACTTTTGAATGTATTAAACATATACTTAAAGTACATTTGTATCCACAACATGCTTATTGCATTAAAATATATTAAATATTTAATATATTAATATTTAATATATTTCTAAAAACCATGCTAATAAATTTATGCTTAGTTGAGCTTTTAAATCATATTCTTAACACAAGCATACTTTAAGTGAAGTTTTAGTGTATTTTGTCTTACTCATTTTAATTTTACTCTTACTTAAAGTATATTTTATGTGTACTTTGTGTAAGAAGATAGCAAAATGATTCAGGTTTTCTAGGGTTTAATGTATAAGTACTTTATAACAATGTGCAGGCCCGCTGCAATGTGTTGTAAATATTTCTATAATGAGCATGTGCTTCAATCTGCTTTTCAAAAGTAAGATATTTTGAAAAAAAAAAAAATAAAAATATATATATATATATATATATATATTATATAGCACTTTAATTCACTACCGCATAAATACGTTATAGCTATGTGCCATATGTTATTGTGTGTTCTAAGTGTCTAAGTGTATTCTTACAATGTATAAACTTCTAATGTATTATAAAAAAGTCAACTATGACTAAGCATTATAATAAGGATATTTAATTCTAAGAATTCTAAAAAATTTAATGTGTGTGCAAATTATAATACATATATTTAAACACTGATGCAAAACTGTTAATCATTGTTTAATTTAAAAAAAAAATAAATCCCTTTCACATGTCCTGTGATAAAGCAGTCTTTAAATACTACAGAGTATGTAGTACTGCAAGACCTCAGCTGCTGAAAATGCAAATTGTACACAAAAAAGTGACAATTCTCTTATGACAATAAACTCTTCTGTTTCTTTGTATTGTTCAGCCATTTGCATGCTTAAATGTTTTTTTTTTCTTTTTTTCTTTTTTTCTTTTTCCCCCTTCAGAAAATTTTATTTTGATGCTTATATTCAGTAATGTAATATTCATAGTATGGCATAACTGAAATGTTCTACAAATGGACAAAAACAGCTCTGTCATAGCATTTCACTGATCTTTCATTTATTATGTATTTTGGTGAAGATGTTATATATGCTGCTGTATTTTTTAATGTACTCTGGCATTTTATGTTTAATCATTCATGTTTAATGATTTTTGCACCTTTTATACCAATTTTTAATACCGGAAAAAGGCAGCTTAATAATAAACTGTAATGCTAATGCATTTCTAATGAGCTGGAATGCTATTCAAATTTTATTGAATCACATTAAAATGTAGATTAAAAGGATATTTCAAATGAATTGTAAAGAAATACACTTAAATTGCACTAAATGTACTTGAAGTGGTTCCAATTTTACACAATTTAATATATTAAAATGTATTGCAAATAGCTGATCATAAGCATATCTTGAAATATGCTTAATATACTTCTTGTTTCAAAATAATACATTTAATATGAATTTAGTATGGTATAATTTAAAGATGCAATAGGAGATCTTGGAAAATGCTAACTTTAGCCTGATAGCACTGAAAGTGAACGTCCCACCCTCCCTGTAATCGCCGTCCAAAGCCACGCCCCCTGAACGCACATACACTCACAGACCAGAATACCAGATATAACCTTATATTACTACAATAGGCTACATCAACAGCTCCCAATTACAGTCCTCGCGCCCTCCCTTCTCTGCACATTTCATATATATATATAAGTGCCCTGCGAAGTGGACATCACCAGATATTCCGCCATGATTCCAGTTCAAAGTGAGCGTATATGTTCCATCCAAAGGGCATTAAAGTGTGCGAGATGTGAATTTAAATTGTATTTATTTACAGAGGTATATTATGTCACACTTCTCTAGTAAGTTTCGTCTGTGTGTGAAGACGCTGTGCAGCGCGTGAATGTTCTGAAGTGAAATAAACTTCAACGGATTTCCCCTGCTCAGGGAGTAGGGAGCAGTGAACACTGTGTAGGGAGCATGTCAATCGGAACACAGTTCATGTGCGTAGCTCTCTTCTAACGAGCTGGTTATCTGAATCAGGTGTGTTAACTAAGAGAGACATGCAAAATATGCAGAGCGGGGGGCGCGAGGACTGGAATTGGGAACCGCTGGGCTACATCATGTGTCATTCACTGGTGAGAAAACTTTATAGCACAGTTAGTAGAAGTACTACAATACCAGTAAGGAAGATCGGGTTGTTGATGTTTGCATGCCATTCTCGCTCTGTCTGCATGAACGCGCTGATGACGTAACCTGTCTGCGCGAATAGGGTGCGCAGAGGTATGCAAATACATACGTTGACAGGCAGGTAGGAAAGACAATTAAAACGCTCGGACCGAGTGTTTTGATTGGACGAACATTTCTTGGTACTACACCTTCCACAGAATATATAAATACAGATAAATACATTTAGACCACTTAACTTAATGATTGCTATCAGGATGTGAAGAGACTTTCAACCAGAATAACAAAAAATGTTTCTGAAGACAATCACCTATGACACCTTTAAATATAAGTATGTCCAAAAAGCACTATTTGAATATATTTATTTTTCACCTGGTCTGCTTGACTACAGCAGAAGTGAAACTGGTGTGTTTCAGTCCAGATCATGTAACCAATCAAACAGTGACTCTGGGAGTGTGAGCTGAAAATCTCATTTGCATTGTCAGGGTGAGTGATTGTGATCCTCTCAGAATAGAGCAGCTCTGTCTCCAGAGACCATGTTCAAACCCCAAGAGCTTTATTTGGCTAGATTTACTGCTACTGATCAAGCTTCTGAAAAGCACCTGAACAAACACTACATGCATCTTCATCTGTTAGTTGAATGATGTTGTCAGACACAAATGGAGCTTGTTGAGAAGCTTTATTGAATGTTGCAGCAAACACAGCAGATTGAAAGATCAGCCAGTGCTTTGACACTAGAGCTCTCTTTCAGTATTGAGTTGTAAATGACTACAGCTGCAGCACTAGACTCATGTGAATCCTGCCTGACACAGGACACTCAGATACGGCTCATCTTCAGGAGAGAGCAGCGCTCACTGGAGAAACATCAGCACTGCGAGCGACTAACAGCGACTCTTGTGGAACGAGACCTCATGAGGAGCTCCAGCATGTGTTACTCTGCAGACGTACAGCTCTCCCTCTTCCCAGCGTTCTTTGCTGAGGGTCAGGACGCTACTGCGGCTGTAGCGGCCGTCCTGCTCGCTCTCTGCGCTGGTCACAACCCCCTCGGTGACCTCTGAGCCGTCCAGTGTCCAGCTCACCAGCGCCCCCTGTGGAGAGTAAGAGCTGAGCAGGCAGAGCAGTGCGGCTGAGTCTCCAGAGATCTGCAGAGAAGAGGGCGGCAGCAGAGACACTGAGGGCTTCAGTGTGGGACCAGCTGCAGGAGACAAACACAACACATTCACAAACACACAGAAAACACACTGCAGCTCCAGCACTCTTCTGCCCTGCAGCATTCACAGCATTTCAACAAGACTTTCAGAAGCAGACATGAGGAGTGCAGTCAAAATCACAACAATCTCATCATTCATCACATTCAATATCACTACAGATGTACAATATACAAACTATACAATCACTATATACATTTACATGAAACCTCGTAAATGAAACTTAACATACTAAAGTCCTATTCAGATGGCAATTGTTTCTCATATGGATGAAATTTTATTTTATTTTATTTTATTTATTTATTTCTTTATAAAATAAAATAAAATAAAATAAAATAAAATTTCATCCATATGAGAAACAATTGCCATTTTATTTACAAATGTATTCTTACTATTGTGTAAAATGTATTTAAAAAGACTTATTATATAAAATGTATTATTGTTCCAAGGATACTTTATAATATATAATCCTATTTATTATTTGATTATTTAAATCTCCTGTTTAAAAATAGGAAAATAAATGAAAATAGGAGTGCTCAAAAAGGGTTTAAACAATGAATTTTGAATCGATTTCTTCTCGTAAACTCAGAGATGTGGATTCGGACGCCAGTTAAATTACCACACGACCTTGGTGTTTGTCTAAAAACAGTAGGTAATTCAGCTGGGGATTTTTACACGGGTGGTGAGAGAAAAACACCGACATCTGGATTCAAACGGCATTAAAATCACCAACTACCCCCTGTATATGGTGAAAATCACTTACGTCCCCCTGAGAAACAATTACCGTCCGAATATGACTGCTTTCATTGCAGTTATTTGTATATTCAAACATAAAGATCTAATATTTTAGTACATATATTCTCTCATATTTTTCTTTACAATTATTCAAAATGTAACAAAAAATGTACATACATTTTTTAAACAGTTTTTTCTTGTATTATAAATCACTAAATTATAAGCACAACACGAGATTCAAAATCATTGACTGAACTACAAAAGTAACTACATCTATATTCAAATGTCACTTTTTTAATGAATGAAATCTATAATAAAATTTAAGTATTTATGAACACAGTGTAAAATTGAAGGAAAAGCAAACCTGAGATGAACTGATAAAAGTCATATTGAGTAACATTATGGAAATGTGTTTAGACAAGATTTTTTTTTTTTTTTTTTGGCTGTTTTAACATTTTCTTATTTTTTCTTATTTGTAATTCTTTTTTAAATTAATTTATAATATTTTTATATAGGAGAATTGAAAAGACAAACTTACCGAGCACCAGTTTAGTTCCTCCACCGAAAGTCCACCACAGTGATACAATCTAATGAAACACTCGTACAAAAACCTCTATTTCACTCGAGTGAACACAAACTCCAGCAGAGAGAGAAACAACACTTCAACACACTGATAGTAGAAACACCTCAGCTGTTAATGACACTCAGTCATTTAGTTTTGAAAAAAATGCTTTTCAAAAATTAAGAACAAATCACTTTCACACAAAATCCTTTCAAAATATTAAGGTAGATATTTTCAATTAATAGATACATTAATCATGAATGACTAGAAAAGGTGAATACATTATTTCTTCAGCAGCACTTGAAACTGAAAATGTTGCATCCACACTGACAGATGTTAATATAAAGACTAGTGTCACATAAACCAGCCAAACAACAAACAAAACAAAACAAAACAAAACAAAACATTTTTTATTAATCAAAATGTCATTATCAGTAAATTGTTTAAAAATACTACTCTGAAAATAAAACATTATATATAAAGAGAGTTTATTAGTTTGTTAGCAGCACAAGCTGTTGTAAATCCTGCCCACTTCTTTGCATCGTCAGCACATGCTTCAGTGCTCTGAGAGTGTTTATAGTGCTGTGAGTTTAACACTTCATGACTGAGAGCAGAACACAACACAATCTTCATCATCACACAAGACAAAACAACTACAATGAACAACATCATCATCCTCATCTGGACTCTCACACTGATTGCTCAAGGTTTGTAGCAAACCGTTCATAAAGACAATTATTTTAAAATGTGAAATATACATAATTTTTAATTCTTATCCTTTGCTCTTTTCTTTCAGAGTGTAGAGGACAGATCACTGTAACTCAGAGTCCATCATTAATAACAGCAGCTCAAGGACAAGAAGTCAGAATAAACTGTAAAACCAGCAGTTCAGTGTATGGTGGTAGTTTCTTACACTGGTACTTACAGAAACCTGGAGAAGCTCCTAAACTCCTCATATATGTGACATCAAACCGTTACACTGGAACTCCATCTAGATTCAGTGGCAGTGGATCTGACAGTGATTTCACTCTGACCATCAGTGGAGTCCAGACTGAAGATACAGGAGATTATTACTGTCTGAGTGTACACTACATCAACAGTAAAGCTGTGTTCACACAGTGATAAAGAGTCGTACAAAAACCTCCGTCAGTCAGAGTCACAGTGACTGCACTGATACAGCTGAGAGATACTGCAGCTGCTCATATAAACACAATGTCATGAAAATCAACATCAATCTTGTATTTCTGAAGAGAATGAGTCAGTGTTTTAATATGATCATCATGTTTTAGGTGTAATATAAGATCCCTGACAATCAAACTGAACAGACTGCATTCAGTCACTTCTGCTGTCTGGACGTGATGCTTTACATTTGACCCACAGAAAGATTTACATTCTAAAGGCCCGTTCACACCAAGGACGATAACTATAACGATAACAATAAAGATATAGTTCTAAAAATCGTTCTCGGTATTAAAGAATAGCAGAGTCCACACCACAACTATAACGATAAAAGCACAGAGGAACGATATCGTTGGAATCACTTTCACAACGATTTTTTTCCAGCTGATGAACGATACAAACACTGACATCCAATCAGAATCCATCCTGCTATAAGGAGCTGGAGAATTTAAAGCGGCAGACGCGCGTGCGCTTAGAATAAACAGAATATATCGTTCGCTGGTGTGGACACTAATATCGTTATCTTTATAGTTATCTTTATAGTTATCGTTCTTGGTGTGAACGGGGCTTTACACAATTAGTGTCAGAACGACTGATTCTTGGTTTGTGATTATGGATTTTTATGACATTTCATATATATTTCATATATATTTTCTAATGAAACGCTCGTATAAAAACCTCTATTTCACTCGAGTGAACACAAACTCCAGCAGAGAGAGAAACAACACTTCAACACACTGATAGTAGAAACACCTCAGCTGTTAATGACACTCAGTCATTTAGTTTTAGTTAAATGATTTTTTTAAAAAGGAATAACAAAACACTTTTGCATAAAATCCTTTTGAAATGTATGTCATTGCTTGAAGAACAACCAGATGAAGTTTTGTCCTCTCATTTTCAATAGACATAATTCAGTTTGACTTTATATCCTATAGTTCTCATTTATTCTGTTGTCATGTGCTGATTTAACACTTTTTAAAGAAATACATTTGATGATCTGTGACCTCTGAGATGACCTTTGACCTCTTCTTCATTTGCAGCTCAATCCTCATGGATCACAAAAAAAATACAGATGAATCAAACATTTCTCGTGCACACTAATCAATTTTTAGTAAAATTGTCTTTCATTAAATTCTTTTTGGAGGTTGCTCGCATGCTCATCACACGGTTATAAAATCCGTCATTCTGTGCCGGAGCAAGAGCACCGATCAACAGCAACAACATACAAACTGTGTGTCAACACGTTCTCACTCCCAACTCGTCATATATTGAAGCTTGGTCAGGATCCTTTGGCGTCATATGAGGGTTCCCATAGACTTCTGACCGGAGCCCGCGGCGTTGACATTTGACGTGCAGGTAAGCAGACCGCAGTGTGTACGGGTCGAGACTACGATAAATAGGAATAAAAAAGAAAAGCCTACAATAAATTAGTTTTGGCAGGGCGAGTCGATTGGCGTCCCCCAGGTCATATTTAACTGATTTTTATTTTAAAAATCACTCGTTGCCTGATATCAAAGTGCCGTCTGTGAAACAGCGTTCAGCGGTGACTTTAACACCACTCCAGCGAGCAACAGCAGTAAGCACTTTAAGTGTTTTCCTCGGTAATGCTGGTATTTTTGTCGGAGACTTGATGATGATGAACGTATTTAATGTGCTGTGATTATGTTTGGTTAATCAATGTTTAATCAGCGCAATGCGATGCAATCAACCTATTATTTATTTATCTAATTTATTTATTTATTTATGTGTTTGTTTGTTTATTGATTGATTGATTATTTATTTATTAATCAATCAATCAGTGGTGCTGATGTCATTGTAAGGCGTGATTCCAAGGCCCACTGTGATTTCCCACTCGGTAAATACAGTTAATTAATACAGATGGGAACAAATTTACGGAACAAAAACTATTTAATCAGGTCAAGAAGTTGTGTTTAGAACCTTTAGAATTGCAAGGTAGCAGTTTCGTGATGCAGTAAATGACAGCAGACATTATAACGATATCCAACCCATTCTCACTCCCAGGGCGTCAAAAACTGAAGCAGGGTCAAGCACCTTTAGCGTCATTATATGGACGAGCTCGGACCTACATTGATTTCAACGGGTATGGCAAGCCGTTTTAGCATTTAAAACATTTTTTTGACTATCCATAAATATAATTTTGGATAGTCACAATTGTAATTCCAGATATCTATATTGCAATTATGACTAGTCGTAATTGGAATTAAGATATCTACAATGGGATTGTGACTAGTCATAATATGCATTGAAGATGTGACTATTCAAAATTATATTTATGGATAGTCAAAACACAGTTTTAAATGCTAAAACGGCCTGCCATATACGACGCTAATCTGATAAATAAAGAAGACTGAATACATTTTATAACAGACATTTATGGCAGGCCGTTTTAGCATTTAAAACTGTGTTTTGACTATCCATAAATATAATTTCGGATAGTCACAATTGTAATTCGGATAGTCATAATTATATTTCGACTAGTCACAATGACAATTACAGATATCTGCAATTGTAATTGCACTAGTAAGAAATCAAATTAGAGATATCTCTAAATACTTTATGACTAGTCAAAACTACATTTGAGATATTTCTAATTACATTAGAGATATCTTCAATAGTGCGTCATACATCCGCAAATGTAATTAGAGATATCTCTAATTCAATTTCGACTAGTCACAATTATAGTTTAAGATATCTGAATTACAATTGCTCCTAGTCGAATTGCTGTTGTGTGACGTCAGAATAAATTTACTCAGCTCATCCCCGCCTACTCTGCTGACTGCTAACAACATAATAAAAGTCTGCTTTTGTTGTCAAGGAGAGATAAGATACTGGATGAAGTGCTTCATGGATTATTAAATAAATCTGGATGCAGCCTTATGTGGGAAAAGGTCTCCAGTGTGCATGTATGTATAGCGCTGTGATTTTAAATGTTGCAAAATGGACCAAATGCAGTATAATGTTCAATAAAGGCAGAAAAGCGCAAACTGCTCGTCTGAATTAATTTACGGAGTGTCTATTTACACTAAGTGCAAATAGTCCGCCTTGTTACAGTGTCCACCCACCAACGTGTGATTGGGATAGTCAAGACTGCAAAACAATCTTTCGTAAGCTTCAGGTTCAGTGGAGTAGTGGTTATGGTGTGTGCTTTTTGACGCGATCGACCCGAGTTTGTATCCACCTTTTGCCGAACATTTTCTCTACCTTTTCAAATCTCATATTTCGGAAAGGCATTTCTTTTCAATAAAAATTAAGGAAATAATTCAAAAGTTGAAAAAAAATATTGGGTAGGGTTATAGGTGTAGGGAGGGCTTTGTTGTCCCAAGGTGGCATCCATCTAAAAAAATTGAATTCAAATTATAATTTACATTCAATACGTTATTATTGCCTACTGTTTTATAATGTACTACAATATTGAGGTGCAGATAATTGGCACTATTTCAAATAAGTAGTAGAAATAGCAGAAAATCTTGCTCATGCAGCTCAATCATCATGATTCACACTGCAGCTTCACACAAATAAATAAAATAAAATAAAAATAATAAAACATTATGATGCACAAACTTTTCAGATGCACATTGTTCATTCTAGACTCATATGACCAGATTGAGAGTCCTGATGATTTTTATAAATGACCCTTTATAGCAAATTGATTGAAATCAAAACATTTATTTTTACTGCTTCCATATTGAAAAAAAAGGTAACACTTTATAATAACTTTCATTAATAAATCACTAACAAACATTATATAATGCTTAACAAATCATTAGTGAATATAAATTTGCATAGCTAGAAACATGATATAACAGTAACATTTGCCTACATAAACACATTTGTAAATATTTATAAACGTTTACTAATAATCAGTACCTTTATGAGCAAAATGTGTCCTATATGACCTTAATTCACCCTATTTACACATCTTAACTAATCATTTATTCATGTTTTTGCAGTACCCAATCTAAAGTTGAGTCTATTCATCATTTGTAAATGTTTATAAATGTTTACTAATCATTTAGTATCTTTATGTGCATGGGACTTTTGGCTGCTGTATCAACGTTTGTTTATACAAATGGTTCTTAAAGACAATACATTGTAGTTTGGGTGCAAAACAAGCTTTTATTGCCTCAACATTTATATAAGTATTCTACTGTATATCATTAATCAGAATATTCCTTGAATCATAACAGGAGAAAATAAATCTATTTTTTCAAGAAAATACTTGTTTATTCATCAAAACAATGTAATATAAACAGATTGAACTGTGTTCCCTTATAGTAATCAAACTGACACCTTAAAAAACCCTTAAACCTACCCAAACCTGGAGCTCAACACGTTCAAAACAGTGGAGATGATCGTGGACTTCAGGAGAAACCCCCCTGCTCTCCCCCCAGTCACCATCATGGACAACACTGTAACAGCAGTGGGGCCATTCAGGTTCCTGGGCACCACCATCTCCCAGGACCTGAAGTGGGTCACTCACATAGACTCCATTGTGAAAAAAGGCCCAGCAGAGGCTGTACTTCCTTCATCAGCTGAGGAAGTTCAACCTGCCACAGGAGCTGCTGAAACAGTTCTATACCATCATTGAATCCGTCCTCTGCACTTCAATAACTGTCTGGTTCAGCTCAGCTAGCAAAACTGTCTTCAGAAGACTACGGAGGGTAGTCCGGACTGCTGAGCGAATCATTGGTACAACCCTCCCCACTCTCCAAGAACTGTATTTATCCAGAGTGAGCAAAAGGGCTGGCAAAATCACTCTGGACCCCTCACATCCAGCACACTCCCTCTTCGAACTGCCGCCGTCTGGTTGACGCTAGAGAGCTCTGAGCACCAGAACGGCCAGCACAGGAACAGTTTCACTATTGTGGAACACACACAATTTATACACTTATGCATTTATTTATCTAACACACATACTTAGTTTACATTTCGAATTTGCACATAATATACCTGTACATGCAAAACTGTCATTGTAATACACCTGTACACATAAATTGTCAATTTGTATATTGTTATTCCCTATTTACTTGTTTTATTTTTTATTATTTTATTATCTGTGTTTTGCTTTGTCCTGTCACTGTCATTCTGTTGCACTGTGGAAGCTTCTGTCAAGAAAACAAATTCCTCGTATGTGTAAACATACCTGGCAATAAAGCTCATTCTCGGCTCTGATTCTGATACCATCAAACCTGTCCCTAACCTTACCCATATCACACCTCCATAGCAGCGCGCTGTGCATTAACAAAAGCTTTTAATCATTGCATAACATCTAATAAAATCATTTGAAGATTTTTTTAAGAAGTGCTTGATCACATGAATTGAAAGTTTAATGACATTTGTAAGCATATTAACTTATATGAAATAATGATCTGTTAATCAATAGATAATGTTTAATAAGTTCATTAGTAAACATAGCATGTTGTATGTCTAGCAATGTGAATATATAATAACTAATGATCTGTTAAGCATTATATAATGTTTGTTAATGATTTATTAATTAATGTTATTATAAAGCATTACCAAAGAGGAATTATATTTAACTGGAAAGACAGAACTAAAATATCTGTCACTCATTGTTTCAATCATTGTAAGACTTGAAAAATTAAAAAAAGTAGTTGTCCTCCTCTGGAGCCTCTTCTAAAATTACTTGACAGATGAAGCTGGCAAAACATATTACAGCATACAACCGTCAGCTCGATCAGGATAAACCTCTTCATCTCTTCAGACCATATGACCACATCAGGCCTCAGGGATGTCTGGACAAACTGGGGAAAGTGTAGTTTCCTATCCAGGTCCACCCTCATCTCCCACGATTGTGCTGCCTGCAGGAGGCTCTTCTTGATCTTCTTGGAGGAGGGTGGCTTCTCCCCCTCCCTGATGAACTGGATATATGAGGCTGGTCTCACATGGGTCTGGCGTTTTTTTCTGTCTCACCTGCTCCAAGATGTCGGCCAGTGCACTGAGGACCTTGTTGTGACGCCATCTATATCTACCCTGGCTAAGTGCAGTCTTGCACCCCACCACATAAACTGCACAGTGAGTCCTACCTCATTCCCCACCTGTGCAGGTTTGTTGGTGTTTGAAGAGTGTTGTACACTGATCAGAGCAGGAAAGAGATGCGAAAGGGCTTTAGTCTCCAAAGTTCAGGCCACGTGATTTTTGTCTTTGGCAGGTCCCATTTTGTCCAGGCACTTTGTGATCCAAGTTCCACAGCCTTTGACCTTCGCCTTTCTTCTTCCAGGTGTTGGACTTCAGCTTGGATCGTGTCTCTCCTCTGTCTTGGGTCTGCTTTTCCCCTTTGCTGGAAGTGGTTTGTCCTGAGTCCTTGTCTCCCCATGCACAGGTTCCCAGTGATGTCCTTCAACTTCAGCATGCTCTCGGCCTGCGCAATTGGTCCTGCAGATTTACTTTATTGAACATCAAGAAGATCAGGCCCTTTCTTTCAGAACATGCTTCACAACTCCTTGTTCAATCTCTTGTTCTGTCCAGGCTGGACTATTACAATGCTCTCTTGGCAGGTCTTCCAGCCAGTTCTATCAAACCTTTACAATTAATCCAGAATGTGGCAGCAAGATTAATTTTTAATGAGCCAAAAAGAATGCATGTCACACCTCTGTTTATCATTTTGCACTGGCTAGCTGTTCGCATTAAAATTCAAGGCGTTAATGTTTGCCTACAAAACCACCACTGGCTCTGCACCACTTTACCTAAATTCATTACTTCAGACTTATGTGCCTCTAGAAGCTTACATTCTGCTAGCTTTTCTAATCTTTTTGTATTCAATCTATTTGTTTTCTTTTTATTTATTATACAATTAACAAAAGCAAAAAAGGCCTCTAACACTAGCTTGCTCTATTCTTTTTCTATTTTATCTGTTTTCTTTTTATTTATTATATAATTTAATAAAAAACCTTGCTATGTGTACTGCGTTAGGCTAACTGAGACTTGTCATAGCACTTGCATGTTATTGCTCTTTTGTTGATTTTGATTGCTTCCATTGTCCTCATTTGTAAGTCACTTTGGATAAAAGCGTCTGCTAAATGACAAAATTTAAATGTAAATGTAATTGATGTGTCAGCTGCCCACTTGCGTCCTAATCTTGTGATGATGCCTGCACCTCTGACCTTTTCATCCCTGGAGTCTCTGTACATCATCACAGCCCTGCACTTTGCCACCTTAAACTCTTTCGACCACTGATGATAGGGGTAGCTGTAACTGTCTAGACCTAATGTATAGACCAACTGATGTGAAGCTTGGTGGAATTCCGAGCCTCTCGACTCCTTCCTCAGATGTCATAGGCACTTCAAACACGTTAAGTATTTCATGATAGCGACCCAGGTTTTGCCGTTAAAAAAATCTACTGTTGCCATGGACACGGTATTTGTTAATGCAGATAGCGGTGTAAGTTTTCACAGAAACATAACATTTTCAGGGACTAATGTGAATAAATCTATATTTAAATGCAAAGAGACAAGATAGACATTTTATTCGTATCCAAAATGAGGCGATGTGAACATTATGAAGCGTTAAACACTCCTATGCAGTGTATGTTGCATTCATACTCAAAGCTGGAGGGCGCTGTCGCTCTGAAAGTCCAATCCGGACTCATAGAATAGAGACTTTAAGCAACAGCTGCGAATGGAACGGCTACGTTGACCGGAAGTAAGCTGTTACACCGCCGTAGCCGAGAACATAAAAATCATTAAGCAAACGTAAACTAGACGGCGCAACTCGACATTCAGTCATTTATTTAAATACAAATGATGGATTATGAGGAGGATGTTTAGGCAATAATTACATTGTTTTCTTCACATATCTTTAGTCTCAGTGCTACCTGAGGTGCTGTTGCTAACAGCAGACATATCTTTGTACAAACGAAAAACAAAAACGTTAAAATTAGCTTAAGTTGAAAACATAATCAACACAGATTAAATGAAAGACTAATGGTGGAATCGTATACTGATGGAATTAAATGGTATATACCATAAAACGCAACATTTAACTACATAAGCTGTCACGTTGTAATGACTACGGCAAAGCAGCTGTTCTCCAGCAGTACTGTAGTAGACGGTTACAGTAGAACGCGAAGGCGCAATATGACGTTGGAATGCTGTTCCAACCGTGGAGGCTGCTTAAAGTCCCTAATATCTTATAATGGAATACAGCAGTGATCGCTGCAGCAAAGCTGAATAAAAAGCAGAAATGTAAACACAATAAAAACACGATTTCGACAATATATGGTTTATGTGTGTTTTTCAAGTCATCTCCCAGGTAACTTGTAGGAAAATATAGGAATAAATTATTATAGAATATAAATGTGTTCTCACATGATGCACTCACGTTTGAGCTATTAGCTGTATATTATTTGATTAATGTGAATAAATGCCTAAATTAAAATCTGTTATAAAGCGGCCAATTGTGTCTTGTAGAAGACTTTAGGATTGAATCTGCTCGCTGTGTAACAATTAAGGTGACATTTTCCATACCTTATGTTCTACTTAGGAAAATGACAGTTAAGGGGCTTTATGCAACACTTAATGGGCTTTAAGGGATACTTAAGAGAAATTCTAAGGGTTTATGACGTTTCACCTAAAGAAACCCTTAATTGTCATTTAAGGGATATTTTATGCAACGAACTTAATTGTAAGGGAAACTTAAGGCTGATCTTAAGGGAAAATTACACTTAAGGTGCTTTATGCAACCGGGCACTGATCCCTCTATCTTTCTCAACCATTCGTCTGCCTGTTTCTCTGTCCTGGATATGTTGCTTATGTCAGTGAGAGAGGCTTTGTACCACTTCCCTAGGCATTTTATTGGGCTTTCCTCGATTTAAGGTATTATCTCCCCCTGAAGTTGGAGTTGGAACTTGCTGGTCACTTTCCCATTTCTGATCATCATGCTTCTTGACTTCCTTGGCTTGAACTTCATTCTCGCCTATGTTGCCACATCGTCAAGTGCCTTCAGGATCCACCTTGCTTGTACATGGGATGAAGTTGTTATGGTTAGGTCATCCATAAAGCCTCTTATTGCAGGCTAGCAGGTGGTGGACTCCATTATCGGCCCCTGGATTCCTTCCCTGCCGCTGTTATGAGCAGATTCATTCCCATGATAAACAAGATGGGGGAAATATTGCAGCCGGTTACATTTCCCTTTTCCAGATCCTGCCTCTGAGTTGTAAAATGGGCGGTCTTGAACCATGACTTGAATCCTCTGAAGTATCTGGTGATTATTCCCCTGATGTGGTGGGGGATATGGTAGTGTTCCATAGCTGCGTTGATGAGGTCATGAAGAATTGATCCATACGTGTTTGCCAAGTCAAGCCATACAACTATTTGATTGCCTTTGCACTCCTTGGCCTCCCGGATCAGAGAACACCTGTGTGCTCCAAACACCCTGGAATGCCACCTTTCTAGATTGATGTATCAACTTGTTCTTAACCATATAGGTAGTCATCCTTTTGGCCAGAACAGAGAAGAAGATCTTGCCTTTGACGCTCAGGAGAGATATAGTTCGGAACTGACTAATCTCAGTGGAATCTTTTTCTTTTGGTACGAAACAGCCCTCTGCTCTTTTCCAGGACAATGAGATACTGCCTTTTGTCCAAACTCTCTGCAACAGTTTCCATAGCCTGTGGAGTAGCATCGGGCAACTCTTGTATACTTTATAAGGTTGGGTCCTGGGGCACTTGGTCCTGGGGCAGATCCTGATCGGGCTTTCTGTACAATGTCTCAGACTTCCCGAGACATATTAGTTCACTGGAGTCAAGCTCTTCCGCAGGAGTTTCAGGAGTTTACACCCCGCCAGTATGTGTGCCAATGTGCCTCTTCCTCCATATAAACAGAGATCTATGAGCTGCACAAGCTGTTGTAAATCCTGCCCACTTCTTTGCATCGTCAGCACATGCTTCAGTGCTCTGAGAGTGTTTATAGTGCTGTGAGTTTAACACTTCATGACTGAGAGCAGAACACAACACAATCTTCATCATCACACAAGACAAAACAACAACAATGAACAACAACATCATCCTCATCTGTATATTGCTCTGCTGTATAAAGGGTATTGAGCATTTGGATAAAATTAATTGAATTATAATGAAGTTGGCTAACATAATATGTTAACATAACATTTGTATAATGTTGGATTAGGTTTATACACATTATACACATCACTTCAGGTTTTGCCATTATAAATCCTGATTTATTCCTAACTTTTGACGTAGGCTAAGGTCCATGAACTTTTCAAGCTCAAAAAGACAAAAATGAGTCAAAGACATAAAGTCACAATATTATTATATTTGCTTACTGGATTTTGATTAAATAAAAACCAGTATAGATTCAACTTCTTTTAAGTGTTTAATATATATATTTAAATAACATTTCACTCATCCATGCAATTATTTTGCCTTCTGTAAATATTAATCAGGTTTATATTAATCTAATAAATGTTTTACAAAAAAAAAAAAAAAATTAATACTTAAAAATCTGAACATCAGAATACTGAAAGATTGACAGCAAAACATTTAGAGTGCAATACATTTACAAGAATTTCACACAAAATAATTTTATTATAATAGATACAGGAATATCATCTCAGTTTTCAGTTTAGCGTTAAACTAATTCACGTGTGTGTGTGTTTTTTAAACAGATGATCTTTAATATTATTAGGTAAAATAGCTAAAATAGCCTTCAGCCCAGTAAAATAATCAAACACTCATTGTAGAGTGTCTGATTTCTATAGCTCATATTCATCATAAAATATTAAAGCTTTGATGTTTTGTAGAACATGAACATGCAGGAAGAAGTTCTGTGGTCTGAGACTGACAGCTGCCTGTTCTGTGTATGAAGAGCATTTACATAGAGACACACTTTGCATGAGAGTGTTTATAGTGCTGTGAGTTTAACACTTCATGACTGAGAGCAGAACACAACACAATCTTCATCATCACACAAGACAAAACAACAACAATGAACAACATCATCATCCTCATCTGGACACTCACACTGTTTGCTCAAGGTTTGTAGAAAAACTTTCATAAACACAATTAATTATTTTAAAATATGAAATATATTGTACATCATTTTTAATTCTTAACCTTTTCTTCCCCCTTTTCTTTCAGAGTGTAGAGGACAGATCACTGTAACTCAGAGTCCATCATTAATAACAGCGTCTCAAGGACAAGAAGTCAGAATAAACTGTAAAACCAGCAGTAGAGTGTATGTTGGTAATCGTTTACACTGGTACTTACAGAAACCTGGAGAAGCTCCTAAACTCCTCATATATCGTGCAACAAGCCGTTACACTGGAACTCCATCTAGATTCAGTGGCAGTGGATCTGACAGTGATTTCACTCTGACCATCAGTGGAGTCCAGACTGAAGATACAGGAGATTATTACTGTCAGAGTGCACACCTGATCAGTAGTAGCTGGGTGTTCACACAGTGATAAAGAGTCGTACAAAAACCTCCGTCAGTCAGAGTCACAGTGACTGCACTGATACAGCTGAGAGATACTGCAGCTGCTGATGGATGTGAATCATCTCAATCACTCTTGTCTGTAGACAGGGGCACCGCTAAGGGAAGAAATGTTAGGACGATTCTAAGGGCCCACACACTTTTGGGGCCCCCAGAGATCTGTTTTATTAGTAGTAACAGTAGTAGTAGTAGTAATGTAATAGATTAAATTACAAATTTATCTACCAAAGAGTTACAAATAAAACAAAATTACGACTTATTTCTGCATCTCCGGCGAAATTATCTCCCCCAATTCACTGCATGGTTTCGTCCCGTCCGACGTAATCTAGAGTCACTGAGTGAGATCAGATGGTAAACTGTCAAATTATGTCTTCGAGTTCGAGGGGGGGCAAACCGAGCCGGACGATTTGGTCAGTCACACTTTTAAACACATTTTAGTTTTGCAATAGAAAATCTACAAATTCACTCTGATTACACAGAACAGCAGCAGGAAGCGCGGGAGGTTGTCATGGAAACCAGATACCCTGCACGCTGTGCTTCTATTTTGCCACACTAAACTTAGCAATAAACACGCTGAAAATGATACACAATAAAGATGTCTGTCAAAACAATCTCAAAGGAGGCTTTTATTAAGCAAATCAAGGAGTGAATTACTCATCCACTGTTTAAAAATAAATAAATAAATAAAATACTTTAGCTGGGTTTCTACAGGCAGGGTCACAATTATCTACAGTGTATGAAGCTAAAGGTTTTTGGGTTAAGGTTCATAATGTAGAATATTTTTAACTGTATGCTGTATGTGCATAGATAGCTAGCAAACAAGGAATACAGCTGTTAAGCTAATAGTCACATTTAGCTGAGTAAGATCGTGATTGAGAAATGTTGGATACTGCTGGAAATGCTGGTGTTATGGGGTATCCTATTTATTATTTTAGGATTTTTTTTTGTTTGACCCAGTGAAGCATTTCTATTAATATAACTGATTAAGTAGTCAAACTCATTCCATATCAGCAGAATAGTGTTGTACAGAAAGTCTATGTCTATAGAACAGGTTCTGAATGAATTATGTTACTGATACCTAATGGTCAAAAACAATAAAAAAGTCATAGGTCAATATTATTAAATTGCAGACAAAGATTTTGAATAGCTAGGTTGGCTTGTACACTATATTGCCAAAAGTATTGGGTCACCCCCTTCTAATGAACAGGTTTGACTACTTTAGTAATTTCCATGAGTACAAATCTTAGTGTTTATGCATATAATGATATTCTAGGGAATTGTGTGCTTTTAATTTTATACCAGTAGTTTGGACAGGACCCTTTTCTATTCTAACATGAAAATGCCAAACACCAGTGACTTGTACATATGGGTACAGTCATTTTAGACACTTCCAAAACTGTGGCAACAGAGATGGAAATACAGTTTTACATGAATTATGTTTCCATCTTTGTTGCCACAGTTGGAAGTGCCTTTTTCTGTTCTAAAGAGGGGGGTGTCCCAATATGTTTGTCCATAACCTTAACCTTTTAACCTTGCCTTATACACAGAGACATTGTTGTGTTAGAACAGAAAAGGGTCCTGTCCAAACTATTGGTAAAAAATTAGAAGCACACAATTCCCTAGAATATCATTATATGCTTAAACATTAAGATTTGCACTCACGGAAATTACTAAAGTAGTCAAACCTGTTCATTAGAAGGGGGTGTCCCAATACTTTGGGCAGTATTGTGTATGTTTGGTGCGTTAGGGGGCCCAACCTCATATTCTTTCATAGGGCCCAAAATTGCTAGCGGCGCCCCTGTCTGTAGATCATTATATTGCAATGCAGAACACATCGATCTGATAATTAATTCAGTCTGTACTGGTTAAATTAATCACTATGATGGCTGAACAAAAAAGGGTTGACAACATCCCAAAAAATTAGCCATTGTCCACAGCATTGCAGTCCAAAAATAAATTAATCTTTATTATATTTTAAAATAAAATACTGTAATACATTTAATGACCCATTTTCACTATTAATTAGCATGCATTTTACTAGCATATTGGCTGTTCTTTGGTACTTATAAAGCACATATTAATGCATTTTTCTGTATGACCATATTCTATATCCCGTAACTATTAATAAGCAGGAAATTAGCAGTTTATTCAGGCCAATGTCGTAGTTAATTGTTGGTTAATTGTGAGAATTGGACCTTAAAATAAAGTTTTCTCTGGCTTGTGCAAAGTGGTCTTTGACCTGTGTTGTGGTTAGTTTAACCACTATAGAGGCTGAACAAAATAAAGGCTTGATGCTCAATATCCCCCCAAAAAATCATCCATTGTCCACAGGGTTGCAGTTAAAAACTGAATGAACGTTTATTATATTTAAAAATAAAATACTAAAAATCAAAACACATATATGGATTGCAGTATGTTTTGCAGTGTTGATGTTTTGAATATGTTTTGTTTCATCAGGAACTGGACACTTATTAAAGTTTTGGAAAAAGCCTTGCCTTCACTAAACAACTCTCTGACTACATGAATCTACTGCTCACATTACACAAGACTTCTTGTCATCTTTCATCTCTGTGATGCAGCAATGCAGTATCAGAATGGAACTGGAAGCACTATATCAAACATTGTAATGGAGACCTGCATAAAATCAGGAAAGAAAAGGTTTTAAAGTCTAGTCCAGTATTTCACTAACACTGATTTTGTGGGGCTGAGGTGGAGAGAGAGGAAGTTTCTTCATGAGAAGGAGCTGAGGAAGATGGAGTTTGTAGAGCATGAAGAACGAGCACACCACAGTCACTGCTAGAGACGCCACCGGGCTTCAATACGACCTTCACAAACCTATGAACTGCACACAGATAATAGCACAGTACCTTTGTTATATTTCTTTGTGTGCCAAATGATAACTGACTTATCAATAACAAAAGGAGACTTTTTGTGACATTTAGTTCAAACTTTATTTCTGAACATTGTACATTTCTGAAAAAAAAAAAAAAAACATTGTAAGGGAATTATGCAAACAGTAAAGGATAACAAAACAGGTGTGTCTACATTCTGTCGGCTCTTTGTCTTGAGTATTGGTAATTCACTTTATTCTGTTGAAGTGCTTCATCCTAAACAGTCCTCTTTCTCTTATATGTAGCTTTAGATTAGAGGTCCAAGGTCCACTTGGAAATTTGTGGCCTCGCCACTGATCTGACGTGACCTTTGAGTTGAATCTCTAATAATGATACTTCATATCCAGCTTAGCCATTATGATTTACCAAAAAAAAAAAAAAAATGCATGATCAGTCTAAACTTATTTGTAATGATTATGGTGATGATCTTTATTTTTATACTGTGATGTAAAAAAGGACACATGGAAAGATTTCCCAGAAAGCAGCATGTCATTGTTTTAGTGTTCAATTAGTGTTGAATTGATGTCTAACATACACTGTAAAAAACTGCTGTATAAAAACGGGCATATTCTGACAGTAAAATCCTGTTTTTTCATTACGCATTCTGGGTGATATTTGTTGTTTTCGAGAAAGTATTCTTCTGCAGTCCTGTGAAGTAACAGCTGTCAGAGTCGACACTCAGAGGCTGTGTTCAAATCACACCCTACACTCTCATTCACTATTCCCTACATGAGTTTACTAATATAGCCCACCTGACAGAGAGAATGAAAACTAATGAGTGAATTCAGCATTTGATGAACAGCTGCTGTTAACAAGCAGAATCACTGGAGAAAAGAGCAAGAAATGAACCTACAACTGACAAACAGCCACAGCCTGATGAAATCAACAAATAAAACAGCAGAGGATGATTAAACAACTCCACAAACAGCATTACCAGCTTCACGTATTACAGTCTGACTTTATTTCTGTCATATATCTCAAAATTCTTTGAGAATTAATAGACATTTAGATGCTTTATTGAAAATGTTTAGTTTGACCTCACCATTATGGCGATCAGCGTTGCTTTAGTTGGGCTCTTGACCCTTGACTTTTTAATGCTAGATTTTTTTGATTGGTTGCTATAAATGTGTTTGTAAAAAGCATTTGTTATAACAACAAAAGTAAAAAAAAAAAAAAAAAAAAAAAAGTGACTGTTTTTGGCATGACTCCCAGCATGCATTGCAGCATGAATAAATTATGCCACTGAATTGTTCAATTATTTGCTATAATTCTTTCCACTTGCTTTTATAATTGCTTTTGTTTTTGTGTTGAGTTTTAGTAGCGTGTTTTGTGAAGTTCAGAGTTGATCTGTTTTGGTTGATTGTCACACGCTGATTCTTGAGGTGTGTGTTTCATAAGACTCTAGAACTTTTTTTTAGTGATGTTTTTAACAACCTTGTATAACAAACTAGAGCAAAAGAATGAGCGGCTGTTTTTACATCACTTTGATAACAAGAGACACTGGACATAAATAAAAAAAAAATTCAGTCAGTATGGCGCTTAATGATGGTTATGTCATTAGCCAAACATAACTAACACTATTACAGAGTTTGCTTTAGATCTTTCTGTTATAACAAATGTGGTTTTAAACACATTTATAACAGCCAAAAAAACGTTAATGTTAAAAAGGCCAGGTTCAAGAGCCCAACTAAAGCTAACACTGATCTCCATCATGGTAGTTAAAAAAAACCTAAAAAAACTTGCATTTCTGTTAAAGTCTGACAGAAATAGCACGAGTCTGGTTAGTAATGTGTGAAGTAATGCTGATTTAGGAGTTGTTTAATCAGATCTTGAGAGATTTAATGTCTTCTTTATTTCAGTTGATTTCATCTAAGGCTGTGGCTGAAGTCAGTTGTAGTTCTTGTGTTTCTCTTTCATTGAGTGATTCTGCTTGTTAACAGCATCTGTTCGTCACTAATGCTCAATCATCACTTAACTAATCACAGAATTATCTCATTAACTTCACTGATTCAGTGTTACTCTAACGCTCTGTAGTGTGCACACTTTATAAGTGTTCATTTAAAACTGAGGATTTTGTTGTGGGGTTTAAAGGGTTAAAGATGTAAAATGAAAAAAAAAAAACAGCATGAAATGTAATTTAACAGCAATAAACTCTAATTAATTTACGGCCACAAGCTGTAGAAAAACAGTTACTTACTGGCAACCGTGCTGCCAGTAGATTATCGTTAATTCAAGGAAAAAACAGCAATTTACTGTAAAACGTAACAGTCAGATTAACCAAATGAAAAAAAAAAAGTTGTTTTTACTGATATATTAGTGAAGGTCCACAGAAAACAGTTATGCAAAGTCATGAACTGATAAGGAGAGTAAATATTTAACTGAACTGTATTTATGTGTTTTTGCACAAGAGAGATCAGTTAGTTTAATGTAGTTTTGTGGGTCACCATTGTGCTGGAGAGTAGAGTCTGTGCTTCAGTCAATAATGAGACACAAACACTGATGTTTTGTTTAAAGGCAGTAACTGTGTAGTTACCTAAGCAGCAATAATCTTTTTGTTAAATATTCCAGCACATAGTTGGTGATGAACTGCAACGATTTGAGTTAAAGACATGTTTTTAGTTATTTAAAGTGTTTGCAGTTTTATACTAAGAAATATTTCTTCTCAGTAGACTCAAATGACATAAGTTCACATTACTAACACCATATGAATACTACTATTTTAAACTCGAACTGTTTGAAGCAATTAGAGCAGAGTTAATTTCCATGGTAGTATAACAGTAACATGCTGTAAAAATGAAGAGCTGTAAATTAATAGTACATTACTGGCGACTCTGCAGTCAGTACATTACTGTTATTTAACGGCACAATTTTTTACACTGAGCTATACATTTACCTTGTCTGTTAATTCTAACATTGAACATTGAACATTGAACATAACTATTTTGTTGATATTGTTTGTTATTATATTCAAAATTTTGTAAAATTAATTTGGCATTCAACACCAAATTTTGTTCAGTTTCAGTTTAATTTGTTTTTATTTTACAAGGTTAAAAAGAGTACACACACTAAGAAGTCGGACATTGAAAGACTGTGTAATACTGAAGTCAAAGAGCTCTACGAGATCGAGCTCAAGAACCGTTTTGAGGTGCTTGACAACACAAAAGAAGAATTCAGCTCGGATGATGCACTTGACATTATCAACGACACGATAAAGAAAACAGCTGAAGAGGTAACTGGCTTTAGAAGACACAAAAACACTCCATGGATCACAAAGAAAGTCCTCGCGTTGGGTGATGAACAATGAGATGTGGGTAAAAAGAAGAACAACAGCCCACATGATGTGAATGTAAAACAACGATACTCTCAGCTGAAGTCCCACATAGACAACAAGGTTGTGAAATGCCATGACGACTGGTTCAACAAACAATGTTGTGAAACAGAAGAAGCAAGCCGAAAGAACGACATGTGCACTCTCTTCCAAAAGGTCAAAATGTGCAAGAAAGGAGTGAAAATGAATGAAAGATGCAGCAACATCAGAAACAAAGACAGCAACCTACTACTCATCGAGAACACTGATATACTTAATAGATGGTATGAGTATGGCATCTCATATGCATTGTAAAGGTGCATCTTTACAATGCACCTATTGAGGTAGATGAGGATGTTCTGGAGCAACTCTGGCCAGACTGCAAGAGTGATGTGAATGAACTGGACCTCCTTGAGAGCGAAATAAGAACAGCAATCTCCAAGATCAAATCCCGGAAAGCTCCTGGTATCAATGGCATCGAAGGCGAGCTAATCAAAGGTGGCGGTGAAGCCGTAGTCCATATTATGCACAAGACTTGCAATAAAATTTGGGTCACTGGTCTACTTGATGGACTATGGCTTACTTCCCTGTGACTTACTTTGTGTTATTATTACTTTCTAGACTCCAGTGATCCCCTCGTGTCTCCAGTGAAATCCCTTGTCTACTCCTCGTCAGCCTCATCTGGAACAAATTAACTTTGTTTTAATGATTTTAAATGGCACTAATTTAGAATGAATTGTAAAACCTTTCATTTAAATTACCGTTGTACTTTACAACACTACAAACATGATATTTTTGGCCTAATTTAGTAAAACAAAAAAATGTAATATTTTAAATCTTTTTTTTTTTTTTTTAAGTGCATTAATGCACAAAGTATATAATGCACAGTGCTATATATTATAAACACATTTAAAATAAATGAATGAATGAAGAGTTTATTTGCAAAAACAGATAACTCCATTTTTTAAATTTTCAAAAATTATGTTTTTTTAATTGTTATCAACTTTTTTGTGTTTTATTGTGTTAGTTAGCTGTATTTTTATTGTGTTTTATTGTGTTAGTATAGCTGTAATTTTGTATATATATATATATATATATATATATATATATATATATATATATATATATATATATATATATACCTAATCAAAATAACCCAACTGCAGTTTGATTGAGATTAATTGGAATGCACAATGAAAAAAACATGACTTTTGAAAATTGTTAAAAATGGAGATACCTGTTCTTGCAAATTAACTCTTCAAATGTACTGTTGGACAAACACATCAGTTGAAATTAAAATCAATTATTTTATATGTGCTTTAGTATATTAGTCAGTGCATAAACATAAATATACTTTAAAGCATGACAAAAACAGTGACTTTAAATGTACGTTTAAGCAAAACTTAATTACACATTATTACAAAGCACATCTTTTAAAATGTGCACATCACTCCTAAAAGGAGCTAATGAAAAAATTATTTAACTCCAAATTCTTATTAGTAGACATCTAAGAAATAGCCCCAAGCACTTTTTTTTTTTTTTTTAATTTATGTTTTATATAAAACTCTACCGTACGGTTGAGCTGTCAGTCCATGGTAAATCTCAATTTAAATTCAGAGAACTATTTCAAGAGTTATTTTCCAATAATAAACATTCCTTTAACTTTATTAGTATCTTGGATACATTTCATAACCTTCAGGGTCCACAAAGATAAAAAATTATATTTAAGCGTCTGTATAATAGGCCTACTATATATAGCCGTATGGTAATATATATGCTATATGATGTCTTTTACAGACATATCAACCGTACGGTCACGCATGATTTTGGATAATTATGGTAAATAAACATTTTTGCATTTCTCATATATTTTGCTATATTTCTGTTCTTTACCCTCTACCCTATTTACAACAACATTATGGTTTCATTCCTACTTCCCTGATTGCTTGTTTGACCCTGTTATCTGATGATTGACCAGCACCGTTCTCCATTCAGTATGACTGACTGAAGTTTGTAAAGTGCTGCTGTCATTTGAAAACTGGAAATACCCAAACCCCCCATGGCAACAGCAGACACAGAGATGGGGCAGTACAGCTGTGGAAAGATTGCGCTCTCATCTCTTCCTTTTGATAGATTTATTCTCTATCAAAGTAAGCTCAACCGCATGGTAGCGATATCAGTTAAAGGGTTTAAGAAGTATAGTTATGCAAGTTCACTCTCTTTGTGTACACTTAAGTGGTCTTTAATTTGAGTAATATATTATCTGCAAGTAGACTTTAAAAAAATGTACTTGCGGATAATTGTCATGTAACGTGGGAGCAAGGAGAACGCAGGAGGCATCAAATAACTTAAACTGTCTTTAATGATAAAACACAGGGATAATCCAACACGAAGGCTCGAACAGAAATCAAAGAAACACAGGGAATGTAACGAGTAGACCCGACCAACCAGAACTGAACAGACAGAAACTTAAGTACACAGGATGATTAACAAAAGAGATGCATAGATCACAAACAACACAATCACACAGCGTATCAAACATTTCACAGACTATTTATTTATATGATGTATTAAGGAAACATAATGTAATATAATATAATATTTTTTAATGTCACTTACTAGATTTGAGATTGGCTGGGGAAAATTTGTCTGCATCTGAAACTGCATACTCACAGAGTAGATACTTAATTTCCATAAGTACTTACTTAATGAGCGCTAAAAGAGTACATACTCTATAGCCTGAATGCATTAAGTATGAATCCGGACATCATCTGCCATGTTGATATTATCATGTGACCTACAATGTAATAACAAGCGCAAAAATTTAAAAGATGTGAGTGACAGGTTTAATTCATCTATCTGTACATGCCTTGATATTGATTAAACTTACTCATTTTGTGTTTTTTCTTGTTGAAGAAACAGCTTCTATTTATTTTGTGATTGTAGTATAAGCAATACATTTTGGGTTGATTTAAGTTTTTATTAGGGCTGTCAGTTTAACGTGTTAATTAATTAATTATGAAAAATAACACGGTTAAAATATTTTAACACAGTTAACGCACTGGCCCCGCCCCCAGACCTGCACGTCATCTTACATTTCATACATTTGACTGTTGACAAATATGCAGGGTAACAACTCCATAAACGCAGTTATGCCCTAAAATTCAAGAAATTGGGGAAAAAATGCCCCAGTATGCAGTGGCGGCTCGTCGGGGGAGGCAGGCGAGGCACAGCTTCCCCAAAATTTTGAGGTGAAAATGGGAGGAGGACGATTTAATGTCAATAAAATTCACAATTCATTTCAGTTCATGTCTAAGAATGTGTATTTTTTTTTGTTTGTAATTTCACAGCTGTAATACCATAACGTTACTGAAGTTGGAAAGTGCCGCTTTTCTATCGCGAATGTGCCGAATCTGCTGATGTAATTACAACCGCTAAGTGATAGCAAAGAGCATAGTAATCAGTATAAGTTCTTTGGTGATAGAGAAGGGGAGGGGGAGGCCAGGGGAGAGCTGAGCTCTTGTGCCTCCATTGGTAAAAAAAAAAAAAAAAATAACCAATCACCATCGAGTGTTCACTTTCAGTGCTGAGGAGTGTTGAGAAAAGAAACCTCACAGGGGGGCTAGCCTCCCTTCTGGTATATCAACCATTCACCATAGAGACGTAAATTACGTGATATTAGTTTGAACGTCTCCCGCTGCGCTGATAATGTACCAAGTACTTATGATGAGTAGCAATATTGAATATTTGATCAAGCTGTCATTCAAACAGTATACATACAATTACTGATTAGCTTTCTCAAAATGTTTATGCATTTATCATAGGTCGGTCCATGTTTAATGTTGAGCGCATTCTCCACTGATCAATGAATGATTTGAGTTATAATCTTCAGGTCAATGATTTAAATAGCAAGAGCCACTTTGCATCGTCAGCACATGCTTCAGTGCTCTGAGAGTGTTTATAGTGCTGTGAGTTTAACACTTCATGACTGAGAGCAGAACACAACACAATCTTCATCATCACACAAGACAAAACAACAACAATGAACAACATCATCATCCTCATCTGGACTCTGTGCATGTATATACAGGGTAAGGTTTTCATAAAACTGTTAAAGTAAAATATTATATTATATTATTAACATCAGTGAATGTTACACATAGATCCTGCTCTTTCTAAGTCTAATTATGTTTCTAGGTTTCAGTGGGCAGGTGACTGTGACTCAGACTCCCTCTGTTAAAACAGTTCAGATTGGTGAATCAGTCACTATAAACTGCAAAACAAACACAGTAGTGTATGATGGCTGCCCAGGTTCATATACTTGTATGGCCTGGTATCAGCAGAAACCTGGAGAAGCTCCTAATCTCCTTGTATATTATGCAACACGCCGTTACACTGGAACTCCATCTAGATTCAGTGGCAGTGGATCCAGAACAGATTTCACTCTGACCATCAGTGGAGTCCAGACTGAAGATACAGGAGATTATTACTGTCAGAGTCTGCCAGCAGGAGTCGCTTTTGTAGCGGCCAAAATAGAGGTTTCCCTGGTAACGGCTGTAAACAAAACAGCGCTGAGCTCACAAACGCTGCTTTATCAGGCATAAAGGCAAGATTAAATGAAAAATGACATCTAAATGTTTTTGAAGACAGTCGGTTTCCTTTGGAGATACAGTGATATAAAAACACCCGCGCCGCGTTTTGATTTTGAAACATGCAGTGTTCATGTTTATTCAACTAAGTCAAAGCCTTTTGGAAAATCTATTTGTGGAGGTCAGTTTTGATACTGTGGCGGGCCACCACAAATAAATGTAACGTTATGGAAAACACATCCCAGCACAAAAACCTGAGCCCAACTTCAGCCTAGTCATCACCTTACTCAACACCTTAACTTTAACTGCGTTTGTAGTTGGCGCCACTAGCCAGACCAATAAACATAGACAAACCGGATGTTAACTTCGGGCCAGGCACATGCACCCAATGAAACCGTCTATATATACATAACATTCTGAACAATTATAATTTTAATCAGTGTAATTTTAATCATTAATTCATTTGAATCATTAATTATTATTGAACATTACAACCAGCGGCTGCTAGACATCTCTCTCCAGCTCTGTCCAGACTGATGTGCTGCTAGCTGATCAATGTGATCACTCTTTTTGTTCATTTATTTAGAAATAGTGGTGACTTGACTTGAGTAAATTGTTTTTTTTTTTGCTTTTTTTGTTGTATGTTTGTTTTTTTTTGTGACCAATTATTGATTAGCTTTTTCATAATGTTTATACGTTCATCAGTAGGTCAGTCCATGTTTAATGCTGAGCACATTCTCCACTCATCAGTGGTTTGAGTTACAGGCTTCAGGTAAATTATTCAAATATAGAGAGTCACTTTGCATCATCAGCACATGCTTCAGTGCTCTGAGAGAGTTTATAGAGCTGAGAGTTTAATATTTCATGACTGCACTGTTTATCATAATAACAGACACAATGACCAAAATGACATTCATCATCTTCTTGATCTTGGGAATTTATTTTCATTGTAAGACATTGTAGTTTATATATTTTTTTTTGTTTTGTTTTGTTTTATTTTTTCAGTTGTAATTCAAAGCATTTCTGTTCTTTATTAAGCTCAGAAAGTTTAATGTCTTTTAATTGTTCTTCAGATTCTGCAGGACAGGTGACTGTAATTCAGACTCCAACAGAGAAACATGTTCAGAACGGACAAACAGTCACTCTGACCTGTAAAACCAGCAGCACCATTGGAGACACTTCAGATGGTTGGTGTAAGAATTGTTTATCCTGGTACCTACAGAAACCTGGAGAATCTCCTAAACTTTTAGTTCACAGCATCAAAACCCTTCATACTGGAACTCCATCAAGATTCAGTGGAAATGGAGCCGATCATGGAACTGATTTCACTCTGACCATCAGTGGAGTCCAGACTGAAGATACAGGAGATTATTACTGTCAGAGTGCACACTGGATCAACAGTAAAGATGTGTTCACACAGTGATAAAGAGTCGTACAAAAACCTCCGTCAGTCAGAGTCACAGTGACTGCACTGATACAGCTGAGAGATACTGCAGCTGCTCTACAACACAATCACACACAACACTGATCAGATCACACACACAAATAGCGCAATATCATTACAATCAACATCAGTCTTGTACTGTATTTCTGAAGAGAATGAATCAGTTTTAATATGATCATCATATTTTGGGTGTAATATATGATCCCTGTCTATCAAGCTGAACAGACTGCATTCAGTCACTTCTGCTGTCTGGACGTGATGCTTTCCATTTGACCCAGAAATATTTACATTCTTACACAATTAGTGGCAGAATGGCTGACCCTTTGTTTATGATTATGGATTTTTATGATATTTTCATATATACATTTTCACTATCTCCTATAAATGTAATGAGTTTGTCTGTGTGTTGCTTGACTACAGCAGAAGTGAAACTGGTGTGTTTCAGTCCAGATCATGTAACCAATCAAACAGTGACTCTGGGAGTGTGAGCTGAAAATCTCATTTGCATTGTCAGGGTGAGTGATTGTGATCCTCTCAGAATAGAGCAGCTCTGTCTCCAGAGACCATGTTCAAACCCCAAGAGCTTTATTTGACTAGATTTACTGCTACTGATCAAGCTTCTGAAAAGCACCTGAACAAACACTACATGCATCTTCATCTGTTAGTTGAATGATGTTGTCAGACACAAATGGAGCTTGTTGAGAAGCTTTATTGAATGTTGCAGCAAACACAGCAGATTGAAAGATCAGCCAGTGCTTTGACACTAGAGCTCTCTTTCAGTATTGAGTTGTAAATGACTACAGCTGCAGCACTAGACTCATGTGAATCCTGCCTGACACAGGACACTCAGATACGGCTCATCTTCAGGAGAGAGCAGCGCTCACTGGAGAAACATCAGCACTGCGAGCGACTAACAGCGACTCTTGTGGAACGAGACCTCATGAGGAGCTCCAGCATGTGTTACTCTGCAGACGTACAGCTCTCCCTCTTCCCAGCGTGCTTTGCTGAGGGTCAGGACGCTACTGCGGCTGTAGCGGCCGTCCTGCTCGCTCTCTGCGCTGGTCACAACCCCCTCGCTGACCTCTGAGCCGTCCAGTGTCCAGCTCACCAGCGCCCCCTGTGGAGAGTAAGAGCTGAGCAGGCAGAGCAGTGCGGCTGAGTCTCCAGAGATCTGCAGAGAAGAGGGCGGCAGCAGAGACACTGAGGGCTTCACTGTGGGACCAGCTGCAGGAGACAAACACAACACATTCACAAACACACAGAAAACACAAACACTACATACATGTCAATGAAACCTCATAAAAAGAAGCGAAACATATTAATATATTTTTTGCTTTCACTCCAGTAGTTTTATATACTTAAATAGTGTCTTTGCATTTTAGTTAGGTGAGATATTCAACTCAAAACTCAATTTCAAACAGAGATTGTGTGACTACAAATGATATCACTGGAATTAGAAATTAATCAATGAGTTATATTTTTGTATAAACTGTGCTTGTATTAAAATGCACTGAATTATAAGCACGACATGTGCAAAAGTGATTCAAAATCATTGACTGATCTATAGAAAGTAGCTCCATTTACATTTTAATGTATATATTTTTCATTTAATCTCTTTTTTCTATGTATAATATACATGTGATAAACTAATAAAATCAAGAGTGAGCCACATTATGAAAAAGTGAATAATTCAGTTCTTCTAAACGTCACAATATTTTATTTTAGAATATCTAAACGTCACAATATTTTAGATTAAATATTTACTGTAAAACTATATTTATAAAATGTGTAACACTTTTCAATAAGGTTCATAAGTTAACGTTAATTAATGTGTTAATTAATATTAACAAACAATGAACAATACATTTGTTACAGTATTTATTAATCTTAGTTAACATTGATTAATAAAGGTACAACTGTTCATTATTAGTTCATGTCAACTCAGGTCCAATAATATTAGCAGATAAAACTTTGGATTTTAATACTGTATTAGTAAATGCTGCAATTGATATGCGATTAACTGAGATTAATTACAAGAATTTTTAATTGTTAGTTGATGTTAACTAATGTAGTTAACTAATATTAACAAATGAAACATTGTTGTAAAGTGTTACCAAAATATTATTGTTAGATTTATTTATTTTTTCCGGTTCAATTAAAAATATTAATAATAATAATTGTACAAAATCTAAACTGTATGTTTGCAGTGGAGATAAATAGACAGACTTACCGAGCACCAGTTTAGTTCCTCCACCGAAAGTCAACCACAGTGATACAATCTAATGAAACGCTCGTACAAAAACCTCTATTTCACTCGAGTGAACACAAACTCCAGCAGAGAGAGAAACAACACTTCAACACACTGATAGTAGAAACACCTCAGCTGTTGACAACCCTAAATAATGTAGTTTTTGTAAAATGTTTTTCAAATGTAAAAACGTATTTGTCTCACATAACAACATGATATTGACTCACCACTGAATCATTACTGATTTCTGACATTAATCTATATTAATTGTGCAATCTTGTTTTAAGTTTATTCAGTTGAAATCAATTTATCATTGTGTCAAATATGTAATTGATCTTGCTTATGTTTCATAATGTGTTGTATTCTTCTCACTCCCACCCTTCACTTGCAAACACTCACTCACAACAAAAATGATGTAAAGTACAGTAATGAGATGAAGACTTAAATCAGATGTTTAGAAATAGCTGCTTTATTCTACATAATGGTGGTCCTCCCTCGTGAATATCATAATATAATATAACTGAATATAATAAACGAATCATGGGTGAGAAATATTTCTGAAGAGCGTGATTCTAAAAAAGCTTTTGTGTCATGCTGCATTCAGTGTAAAGTTATTATTTTGATATGCTATACTTTATTTAACCCTCTGGTTGTGTTTGGGTCAAATTGACCTGGAGAAGATTTTCTTTTTCCCAAAAATACTAGTTAACATTATCGCATTGGACTCAAAATTACTGATTTTGTTCACACAGTGTATAAGTACTTCTCAGATTTTTTTTTTTTTTAGAATTTTCATAATTTTGTGTGGGTTTTATTTCACCTAGTAACACTTGTGGTGTTCCCGGTCAAAAATGAAATTGCTTATAAATCTCTCATTATGCTATATTATCACCAAATATTGGATTCATTCTTTTTGTCAACTTGTTTTCTTTCATTTAGGACTGGTTTTGTGTTTCTATTTGCATCTGATTAATCGTAGGCCTCATTTATCTGAGAGTAGGTACACTCTTAAAAAAAAAAAGGTTCTTAAGTGGTTCTTTGGCAGGGTGTATGGTTCCATGAAGAACCTTTAATATCCAAAGAACCTTTCCATTGCACAAAAGGTTCTTTGTAGCACAAAAAAAAAGGTTCTTTAGACTATTTAATGGTCACAGTCAACATGTTGTAAATATTTTTTTTTGGAAAGTGAGATCAAGTGAGCTAAATTGTCCTGTCTGGTACAGAACTCATTCCAGACTCATTTTCTATTAGTTGTGTTCAATTATAATGCAATATTAAGTATTCATTTTGAGTTGTATAAATAGTTTTGTGGTGTTTATTAGGCTAATTAATAAAAGACCAGTAGATCAGTCCTTACTATCTATTACATCTATTTTAATGCTGTTTTGCATGACCTTAAAAAAAAATATTAGGCTAGTTATTTAACAAAAGCAAAGTTTACTATCAAAAATACTGCAAACTTCTTTTAAAATGAAATAAAAAGGCTGAGTGATACAAAATCTTAAAATATAAAAGTGCCACATTGTCCCACTATCATACATTTTGCACCTATGAATCGGTCTACAAAATGAGACTCAAATTCGCAATTTAATAAAGATTTAATGTGATTCTGATAAGAGATTTATTTATGTAAATGCTGCGTGACGTGTTTTAATGGGCGAGCGCGTTGAATACTCGAGTCCATTCAAACGCTGGAGTGGAGGGAGTTGCCATGGAAACGAGGCGACAACACCAACTGACAAGTCATAAATCTCCGTCTCTCGCTGCTGTTTTCACTGCTTTCAGGTGAGTTTAGTCCCTAAAATCACACAAATATCACATACAACTGTTCCAGACACTTTCATACATGTAACTGACATATTTATGTTGAATATTTACTTCACAGAAAAGGTTTACAGTCTTCGAAAAAGTCCGCTAGCATCTCAACTGTTTTCAGACCAGGTAAGTTATGTTAGGCTAACTCTGAAGCTTGAGCTCTTGTTTATGAAAGTTTTGGCTTTTAATCACATCTTTATGTGTAGATGAGAGGTTTTGATAGCTTTGTAAAGGGTTTGCTGTCAGTTGTCAATGGTTTATTGGAAGTTGTCAAACTTATTTAGCCTAAAACATGTGCTTTATTTTAATCGGTGAAGTCACTTACAAGGAGCGCAAATTAACTGAATCTAATGTTAGTTCAAACGTGTTTTTATCTTTCATGGCAAACAAATATTGATAAAAATTGTTCTGTGGTTTCAGGAGTGATAATATAATCTTTCTACAAAAGAAGAGAAGCTCCAAGATTTCAAAATTTTTGAAGGGAGCTGCTGACAGAAAAGCAGGAAACACAGGTGGGAAGAAATTAAATACATTCACATGCATTTTTTCACAACGTATTTTCTTACATCACCATGCATCTGTTATATTACAGTTCATTATAGGAAGTTTTTGACATCCAAACCTGAGAGACACAAACCTAAAAACATGAACGTTAATTATTTTATTAAAAAAAAAAAAAAATGTTTTTGTGTGTGTATGTATTAAATAAGTATATATATATATATATTTTTTTTTTGTTATGAGTGCGTCTCAAGATTTCCTGTGTATCTCACAACTATGTCGTGTATGAAGTAATGTCTGTGTGCATGTGTGTAAAACAACAAACTGACGATGTTTAATCATTTGTAATTGTACATGTTGTGATTAAAAATAGTGGCCTGGTGAAATTAGAATGTGTATATACATCTTCATGACTAGATAGACATGGTGAGTTTGTCTTTACTATACACGTTAGATGTGAGTCACTCAACCGGAGGGAATCCTGTCAGATCGTCCAAGCCTTGAGTGAGCGTGTACGAGTCGGCCAATCTGGTTTCGTCCGTTAAAGTTAACCTTTTTAAATAACAATCGCGGTCAAGGAAAGTTACATATGCAGGTAAAATCGGATTTTCTTCAGTCATTGATTAAAAAAACAAGCTAACAAACATAGCTAGCGTTAGTGAAGCGGTCAGGGGAATCTTTCTACCTCCACCTAAGCTCTGCCCACAGAAAAACGTCACAATTTTTACTAACAGAAAAAGGGTCTTTACTAATTATTGTTGGCTCTGTGATAAATTGCATGATATGTTTCTAGATTCCTCTATGGTGATGGCCATGCAGCAGAGTTGGAGTGGACCTCCTGTCAGACAACATCTCTAAGGCACTATGAACCATCTGACTAGTAAGTAAAACCTCAAACATAGACTACTTTTCAAAAGTTAGAGGTTGGTATGATTTTTTTAAAAATGTTTTTTGAACATGTTTTTTTTTTTTTTTATGTAAGTCTTCTGCTCGCCACTACTGCATTTATTTGATTAAAAATACAGTAAAAACAAAAATATTGTAAAATATTATTATAATTTAAAATACCTCTTTTCTATGTGAATATATTTTAAAATGTAATTGATTGCTGTGATCAAAGCTAAATTTTCAGCATCATTACTCCAGTCTTCAGTGCCATATGATCCTTAAGAAATCATTCCAATATGCTGATTTGCTGCTCAAGAAACATTTCTGATTACTACCTTTGTTGAAAACAGTCTTTTGCTGCTTAAAATTTTCATGGAAACAATACCATTCAAACATTTGTGGTAAGAAAAGAAAGAAATTAATACATTTGTGGTAAAAAGAGAGAGAGAGAGAGAGAGAGAGAGAGAGAGAGAGAGAAAGAAATTAATACTTTTATTAATCAAGGGTGCATTTCATTTATCAGAAGTAACAGTGAAGACATTTATAATGTTGGAAAAGACTTCTATTTACTAAATTGTTTAATAAATGTTGTTAATTGTACTTTCTATTAATCAAAGAATCCTGAAAAAGGTATCTGCATTTTCACAAAAATGTTAAGAATCAAAAACTTTTTCAACTGTTTTAATAATAAGAAATGTTCTTGAGCAGCAAATCAGCATATTAAAATAATTTCTAAAGGATCATGTGACACTGAAGACTGGAGTAATGATGCTGAAAAGTCAGCTTTGATCACAGGAATAAATGACAGTTTACAATATATTAAAATAGACAACAGTTCTTTTAATGTGTAATGATATTTTGCAATATTACTATTTTCTCTGTATTCTTGACTTCAGATTTTTTCCCTCCAAAATTTTGTCAGGTACTGTATAACATTGTCGCCTAGTGCTTATATTGCTTAAATACCATTAATTTGATGTATTTGTGGCCCAAGATGCTGGGATAGGCTTCAGCCCCCACGACCCTACAGAGGATAAGTGGTTTGGAGTGAATAGATGGATGGATGAACTTCCAAAATACTTTGCCTTACTTTGATTTTGTTTCTATTCTGACTGCTGTTCAGCTTAAAAATACCTTTCCGTTATCTTTGTTTGTCATTTTACATCATTATACCGGTGCTAAACCTATTAAAATTAAGAAACTAATGAAAGTGTCTTTTGTTTGTTACAGGATCCTATGTACCCAACCATTCATCAGAAGGACTGTGAAAACGGGAACTCTTTGAACCACCAGTGGCAGTTTCCACGGGATGAAAAAGGGCATACTAGTGGATGATGGGGGTACTGACATTAACCTGCTTTATTCACTGTATTACACACTAGGGATGGGCATTTTTGTAAATTTTTAATTTTAAGTACTGATAGGTCTTTATTTTGATGGTCTGGATGGCATGTGTGAGAAATATATAAAGTCATTGTGATTATCGAGTACTTGACAGCGACAATTGATCATGAAAACAATGATTGCAGTGATTTTAAAAAATGGTCAATCATTGCTGTTAAGTCTGAGTACTCTAGTACTTGTGCATTTATTATTAAACACATACACAGTATTGAGATATGATGTATACTGCATTGATGTATACTGTAAATGCAATAAACATTTTAATCATATATCTTTTCAAGTCTTTTTACGTCTGGATTTTCTTTTTTTTTTTTTTCAAAATTATTTTATGAACAATCCTATTAAAGAAAATTTATAGTATGATAAATGTGAGGATACTGATCTGGAGGAAATGGGGCCATAAAGAACCTATTCATCAGTGGTTCTTTGAAGAACCTTTAAAAAGGGTTCTTTGTAGTACCAGAAAAGGTTCTTTATGGCACCAAGAAAAACACCGGTTCTTTAAAGAACCTTTCACAATATGGTTCTTCAGGGAACCAAAAAAGGTTCTTCTATGGCATCGCCGCGAAACCCCCTTTTTGGTTCTTCCTGGCACCTTTTTTTTTAAGAGTGTACCTCATTTTTTGAGTGAAAAAAAAAAACATTTTTTTATTAATAATTTTCACAATATGAGATAAAAAATATATAAACATTTGCACTGTTTATCACACTAGTGTGCTTTAATGTTTAATCAGGAAGTTTGTTTTAAATGCTTTTATTTTGTACAAAATTGTAAAAAGTCACACTTGTGGTGTTGAGATAAAAAATATGAGACAAAAAATTATGAAAATGTGCACTGTTTATCACACTAGTGTGCTTTAATATTTAATTAGGAAGTTTGCTTTTAAATGCTTATGTTTTGTACAAAATTGCACAAAGTCACACTTGTCAAAAATGGCCGGCCATTGAAAGTGAATGGGGAAGAATGAAAGTAAGAGAAACAACTAGTGTTTTACACTCTAAAAAATGCTGGGTTAAAAAAAAAATAACCCAACCTTAACCCAGCCACTGGGTAACTATGGGACAGAACACGTGCTGGGTTGTTTTGACCCAAGTGCTGGGTTTAACCATTTGACCCAGAATGCTGGGTTGTTTATTTGACCCAACCTGTGGGTCAGGCTAACTGTGTTGCTGGGTTAAACATTACCTAAACATTGGGTTATTTGTTGTCTCATTGCCTTGCTACCTTTATATTTACCAATATTACCAATAATAATAAATAACAATCACAAAGGAATGTAAAATTATTATTTTTCTGTAATACAATTAAACAACACAAAAAAATGCAACTGTAAATATCAATTTAATGAGTTTTCACATTTCCTTTTAAAACAATTTTTGAATGGGTGCTACTGTTACACATTACATCCAACCCCTACAGACACAAATAAAACAACGGTTTTTGTAGATCAGTTTCTTTAAAACACAAAACTGTGTAAACTAGGTATTGTAGATTTCTATTCTTTGTCAACATTGCAGCATCATAACACTATGAAATTGATTATTGCCACATGAGAATCAGTCCAAACATTGTGCCATTAAAACTTGAGCCAAACAAAGCGTCCTACAACAGACAATATATGTGACAAAAAAATGAAAACATTACAAGTGACCAGAATAAAAACTATTGCCCTCAAATACTTCACACAAAAAGACTCATGTCCATCAATATGATATACTGCATACTGGAGAAATTCCCAGAAAGGAAGATGTTAGTATAGCTAACATCAAGCACAAAAAAAGGACTTGAAAAAAATAAACAGCCTCAAGCAACAAGTCCATTTCAATGGCATGGCCCGAAACAATGGTGAAGGTGTGGGATGTCGTTGTCTCGTCACCAAGGCACAAAATGTGCAGGAATGCATCACCATGTTGGTCCCCACCTGTTAATTACACGACACTTAAGTCTTGCAACATAACTTACATTTTTACAAGTTGTGACATTTAAGTTGACTTAAATAAATAATGTTTAAGTGTATTTTATGGAGATCAGCCAAACCATCGGGGTTTTCCTGTGAACTGCACTGAAAAAAAAAAATTAATAAAAAAAAAAAAAAAAACTTGTTGGATTAACATAAAAAAAAATATGTACATCGGTTGCACATATTAAAGTTATATTTACTCAACATGATTTATATATGCTAAGTGAACATGATTTATATATGCTAAATGAACATGATTTATATACAGTGGGTACGGAAAGTATTCAGACCCCCTCAAATTTTTCACTCTGTTATATTGCAGCCATTTGCTAAAATCATTTAAGTTAATTTTTTTTTTCCTCATTAATGTACACACAGCACCCCATATTGACAGAAAAACACAGAATTGTTGACATTTTTGCAGATTTATTAAAAAAGAAAAACTGAAATATCACCTAAGTATGGTCCTAAGTATTCAGACCCTTTGCTGTGACACTCATATATTTAACTCAGGTGCTGTCCATTTCTTCTGATTATGCTTCAGATGGTTCTGCGCCTTCATTTGAGTCCAGCTGTGTTTGATTATACTGATTGGACTTGATTAGGAAAGCCACACACCTGTCTATATAAGACCTTACAGCTCACAGTGCATGTCAGAGCAAATGAGAATCATGAGGTCAAAGGAACTGCCTGAAGAGCTCAGAGACAGAATTGTGGCAAGGCACAGATCTGGCCAAGGTTGCAAAAAAATTTCTGTTGCACTTAAGGTTCCTAAGAGCACAGAGGCCTCCATAATCCTTAAATGGAAGACGTTTGGGACGACCAGAAACCTTCCTAGAGCTGGCCGTCCAGCCAAACTGAGCTATCGGGGGAGAAGAGCCTTGTTGACAGAGATAAAGAAGAACCCAAAGATCACTGTGGCTGAGCTCCAGAGATGCAGTCGGGAGATGGGAGAAAGTTATAGAAAGTCAACCATCACTACAGCCCTCCACCAGTCGGGGCTTTATGGCAGAGTGGCCCGACGGAAGCCTCTCCTCAGTGCAAGACACATGAAAGCCCGCATGAAGGACTCCAAGATGGTGAGAAATAAGATTGTCTGGTCTGATGAGACCAAGATAGAACTTTTTGGCCTTAATTCTAAGCGGTATGTGTGGAGAAAACCAGGCACTGCTCATCACCTGTCCAATACAGTCCCAACAGTGAAGCATGGTGGTGGCAGCATCATGCTGTGGGGGTGTTTTTCAGCTGCAGGGACAGGACGACTGGTTGCAATCGAGGGAAAGATGAATGCGGCCAAGTACAGGGATATCCTGGACGAAAACCTTCTCCAGAGTGCTCAGGACCTCAGACTGGGCCGAAGGTTTACCTTCCAACAAGACAATGACCCTAAGCACACAGCTAAAATAACGAAGGAGTGGCTTCACAACAACTCCGTGACTGTTCTTGAATGGCCCATCCAGAGCCCTGACTTAAACCCAATTGAGCATCTCTGGAGAGACCTAAAAATGGCTGTCCACCAACGTTTACCATCCAACCTGACAGAACTGGAGAGGATCTGCAAGGAGGAATGGCAGAGGATCCCCAAATCCAGGTGTGAAAAACTTGTTGCATCTTTCCCAAAAAGACTCATAGCTGTATTAGATCAAAAGGGTGCTTCTACTAAATACTGAGCAAAGGGTCTGAATACTTAGGACCATGTGATATTTCAGTTTTTCTTTTTTAATAAATCTGCAAAAATGTCAACAATTCTGTGTTTTTCTGTCAATATGGGGTGCTGTGTGTACTTTAATGAGGGAAAAAAATGAACTTAAATGATTTTAGCAAATGGCTGCAATATAACAAAGAGTGAAAATTTTAAGGGGCTCTGAATACTTTCCGTACCCACTGTATGTTCAAGTTACATAATTTAAATTTGTTAAAGGAACATTATTTATGCATGTTCAAACTACATAATTTATATTTGTTAAAGGAACATGATTTATACATGTTAAAGCTACATAATTTGTTATACAAACATGATTTTTATGTTTTTCATTAATGTTTGCAATAAAATTATTTCAATAAAACTCACCTGGTTCTAAATTTTTATAATACTATAGGCTGACTTTCCTCAAATGTATTTTGTACATCTACTGTACTTGTCTTAGCTATAACAACATTACTACTGTAGTTTAAAAAGTAATAAGACAAGGAAAACATTTCTTGAATTAAATCACTGTATTTTTAACATTACAATTCATTTTTCAGAGAGTACTGGATACAGAAATACAGCCTTCTCTGTGTGAAGTTAAAAATAGCATACATTTCATGAACAATAACAACATATCCACTGTCATTGAGTACAACGTTATTTCGGAATGTTTTGTACACCTTGAAAACGTCCAGTTTTTTTTTTTAATGTATTAAGAACATTTTTTTGTTGGGTTTCTGTAAACATTACAGAAACATTCCAGCCTACCATTTTGAAAATGCTATTTTGGAATGTTTTATACATGTTGAAAACATCCAGTTTTTTTTTTTTTTTTTTTAATGTATTAAGAACGCTTTTTTATTTATTTATTTTTTTTGTGGGGTTTATGAACCTCAACAATGGTGACCATTAAAAAAATAAATAAATAAAATTATGCAGCAATGCATGCTGGGAGCCTTGGATGAGTTTTGTACTATGCTAGTACCCAGTATGCATTGCAGCATGATTTTTTTTATTTTTTTTTTAAATGGTCACCATTGTTGAGGTTCATAAGCTGTTTCTTGATGTCTGTGTGAGTCTAATTGCTACTGTAGATGAAAACTTTTTGTGGACAAACTTTATATTAACTGACTATAACAGATCCACTGGCTCTGAGAATCAATTTTACTAAAATCAATGCAATGTCCATTTAACCAGATATTAGACAAAAAATAAGTCTATGTTCACTCTCAGTGAGATCAGTTCACTAATAGACGATTATCATAATAAATATATAACAACCAAACACTGATAATTTTCTTTTGGGCTTTCGAGTTGTAACAAATATGTTCTAG
This sequence comes from Spinibarbus caldwelli, assembly GCA_039654775.1. Classification (NCBI taxonomy): domain Eukaryota; kingdom Metazoa; phylum Chordata; class Actinopteri; order Cypriniformes; family Cyprinidae; genus Spinibarbus; species Spinibarbus caldwelli. The sequence continues at coordinate 23,362,914 of CM077264.1, forward strand.
AAACACACGGTTACAACAACCAGAAGAAAAAAAATAAATAAAATAAAACAACTAACACAAAAGTCAAGGGTCAAGAGCCCAACTAAAGCAGACAGTGATCTCTTACATGGTTACTTCAAATGAAACTAAATCAACATCTAAGCCTTAGTTAATTCTCAATAAGATCTACCGTAGATGTCTGACAGAAATAAAGTCAGTCTGGTTATTAATAAGTGGAGCTGGTGATGCTGTTTGTGGGTTGTTTAATCAGATCTTGAGAGATTTAATGCATTTTATTACAGTTGATTTCATCTAAGGCTGTGTCTGAAGTCAGTTGTAGTAGTTATTGTGTTTCTCTTTTCTTCAGTGATGTTGATTGTTAACAGCAGGTGTTCATCACTAATGCACAATCATCACTTAATTAATCACTTAATTACTTAACTGCAAGTTTTAAAACTTACATGGTTTAAGGCAAGGAGATTGGTTTACTCACGGTTTGAGTTACCCTAACTTGTTGCGTTTTACAGTGTAATGACATTTTCTCTAACCATTATGAGAACCTTAATCGTGTACAAATGACATCAAAATAACGTTCCGAGAGATTTGTTATAAGAATGTTTTCTCTTAACGTTACAAGAATGTAAATCAACCATAATAACGTTGTTAGAACATCCTATAAACATTATTTTAAGAATGTTCTGTCCTAACCTTTAAATACCTTTGAAACAATGTTAATGAAAGTTGTGGGAACGTTCCCTGTTAGCTGGGTTAGTCGGCCTACATTAATGACTTCCTGAGACAAACATAATGTAATTTGTTAGGAATATGTAGATGTTAGTGACGTTCTGGCAGAGGTGCTGCTGCTGTGTACACTCACAGTAAACAATGTGCTCAAATTTTAAAGATGTGGGCAGCTCCTGTAATATCGCCTTGACTATCGACAAAGACATCAGATCTTAGTGATATCTCTGACTATCGTCAATACACTATACTATCGTCTATCTGCACAACCCCACTAACAATTTAACCATTTCAAAATTTCTGTAAACGAAACCATAAAATCAAAATTATTTCTTACCATACCAAGTTTTTCTAGAAGCCTGGGGAACTCCTTCAAGATTTCTGGGATGCTTGTAGACCCATTGCTACGAATCCATCATTTCTTGAATTTTTTTGGGAGGCAAAACAGATTCTGTAAAATAAGGATGAAAAACTGGGTTAAAAGCTAGCAAAACCGTACAGTATGCCAGCCTGGAAAGCCAGTGATCTGCCTATTATTCATCAATCTCAAATACAAATTATTATTTCTAACAATAACATATAAACACTTTACATGGCCTCTCGAACTTACTGTTAGCCTGGATAAACCTCTTGTGTCCTGATTAAAGCAACACAAGTGTTCACTAAAACAGAGGAAGAGTAAAAGGACCTCATACACCATGAGAGATTAAGTCTAACTTTACATACTGTAGTTAAGACAACATTACATTTAAGTAACAATATTTAAGAATAATATAAAAAATAGCGCGAAAAGAAGTTGTTGGATTCGGCATGTCCCAGACATTTACTTGAAAAAAAAGACCTTAAAAGATAAATTTTAGTACGAAATGATCTAATTCTGACAAAACACTACAAAGCCATACAGTAACGTTACACAAACAGTAAGTTAACTGAACTTACCCTTGTATTTCTGACCTAACGATAGTTCATACCTTTTCCATGAGGCGTTAAAATATATAAAACTTTGCACGCGCACGCACACACACACATATATATATAACTTTTATTCAATGATTAAACGATTGTTGAGGCCTTTGTCAAACAAAAAATGTAGGCGGCTACTTAATCATTCACAGAATAATGCTAACGTTATCAAATATCACATTAACCGTAAAATCAGTGTGCTCACAGCTTATTAAAAATAGAGATAAATAATCATATCATCATATTAATTTACCTTATAATCCTGCTTGCTGCGAGTTGCGTGACCGTCTGACGACGAGACGAGTGAAGAATCCAGAAACTTCAATGAAACCGGTTATATCTTTGATGAAATCAAAATAACCCAACCCAGCTGTTCAGTGGTGAAAGAACCCCTTGTAGTCCATTTGACCCAGCATGAGCAACCCAACTGTGTGTTTACAGTACCTCAAACAACCCAGAATTATGACCCAGCACAATTAACCCAAAAATGTGTTTACAGAAATAACCCAGCACTTTTAAGAGTGTACAGTTCTGCAAATTATGCAAATAATAAAGGATAACAATACAGATGTGTCTACATTCTGTCTGCTCTGTCTCATATGTAGTGATGAGTATACATGTCAATTTATTCTACTGAACTGCTTTCTCCTAAACAGTCCTCTTTCTCTTTGGAAAATTTGCTTCATTCCAGAGAATCTGTTTGTCTAAACAGTCCTGTATGTAACTTAAGTCCTATTCTTTTTAGTGAGTTGTGTTCATACGGTACTACTTTATTTGAAAGAGTTAAAGTTAAAAAATAGCTTTAAAAGGAGACACAGAATAGAGGTCCACACTATTTCACCAAGGTTCATCCACTTGGAGATTTCTGGCCTCGCTGCTGATCTGAAGTGACATTTGACCTCTTTTTGTCATGGAGTTTCTCATAATTATACTTCATACACAGCTCAGTCATTATGATGCAGAGGGAAAAAAATGCAGCTTCAATCTAAACTCATATGAAAAGATTTTGATGATTTTTATACACTGATTAAAAATAAATAAATAAATAAAATAGGCCACATCAAAAGATTTCCCAAATGGCAGCATGTCATTGTTTCAATGTTGAATTAACACTGATGTCTAACACTGAACCTATATTTATCTTGTCTGTTAATTCTAACATTGAGGAACAATAACTATTAATGTTGTTGCTGTTGTTTATGCAATTATATTCTAAATTTTGTCAAATAAATTTAGTATTCAACTATTTTGTTTTCTCTAATGATAGACTGGATGATAAAACATTATTTTGCACATACATCTTCCCTTATATGTAGCGTACACAGTAAAATCCTGAGTGTTAAATTAACACTGAAGCAGTGTTAAAGTTAATGAGATAATTAAGTGATTGATTAAGTGCTGATTGAGCATTAGTGATGAACAGCTGCTGTTAACAAGCAGAATCACTGAAGAAAAGAGAAACACAAGAACTGTCTGACTTCAGCCACAGCTTTAGATGAAATCAACTGAAATATAAAAGACTTTAAATCTCTCAAGATGTCAGCAGAAGATAATTAATCATCTCGACAAACAGCATCACCAGCTTCATGCATTACTAACCAGTTTGACTTTTTTTGTCATGTGTCTAAAAATTTCTTAAGAATTAACAGAGGTTTAGATGTTAATGTTTATTGAAAATAATAAAATTTGAAGACACCTTTGTGGAGATAAGCGTTTCCTTTAGTTGGGCTCTTGACCCTTGATTTTTTTTTATCATTAGTTATTTTCTGGTTGCTGTAACTGTGTTTATAAAACATGTTGGTTACGGCAAGACAAACCAAAAGAAAATATGACCAGGTAATATTGGCCAACTTTTGGTAATGATGTACTTATGTATAACCTGATTCACTGATCAGTGGTGATGTGTAATTTAGTTTATTGATCACAATGGGTTTAATAACGTACGAAGAACTTTTATTTAAAAAAAAAAAAACTTTGCACACCAGTTTAGAACACCTGTACTCTTTAGACACACAGACATCAAGAATCAGCATATGAATCTCAACAATGGTGACGATCATCAGACAGATTGATGTTGCATTGCATTCTGGGTGCACCAATCATAACTCATCCATGGCTCCCAGCATGCATTGCGACATGAATAAATTATGCAGCTGCATTGTCTTAGTATTTTCTTTTATTCTTACTATTTGCTTTTATTTTTGTTGTGACTTTTTACTGCCTTGTTTTGTGACGTTCAAAAATCATATCAAAATTATCAGAATATTTTGTCACCATTGCTGAGATTCACATGCTGATTCTTCATGTCTATGAGTGCCGGAACTGAAACTACTTTATTAACAATATTTATAAAAGTAGCTAATAAATCTCTCATATTGTCATCTGACATCATAGAACTCCAATAATACAGAAGTCATAAAAGCACTACGAATTTAGAAAAAATGCAATCAGAGACTCATATGCACTAAACGATTTTATCATAAATTCCTTGCCATCACATATGCGCTTTATAAACACAATTGTAACAGCCAAAGAAAAACAAAGTCAAGGGTCAAGAGGCAACTAAAGCACATGCTAGTCACCAAAACGGTAAGTTGAAAAACAAGAAAACAAACAAACATCTAAACCTTAATTCTCAATAAAGAACTTATGTTTTAGATACTCCAGAAATAAAGTCTAACTGGTTAGTAATGCATGAAGCTGGTGATGTTGTTTGTGGAGTTGTTTAATTATCTTCTACTGAAATCTTGAGAGATTTGATGTCTTTTATTTAAGTTGATTTCTTCTAAGGCTGTGGCTGAAGTCAGACAGTTCTTGTGTTTCTCTTTTCTTCAGTGATTCTGCTTGTTAACAGCAGGTGTTCATCACTAATGCACAATCATCACTTAATTAATTACTTAATTATCTCATTAACTTTAACACTGATTCAGTGTTACTTTAACACTCTTTTAGAGTGGGACCATATATGCTCCGAGGAGTGTTAATTTAACACTCAGGATTTTACTGTGTACATGAGATATGATAGAGATATTAGCACAAGCTGTTATAAATCCTGCCCACTTCTTTGCATCGTCAGCACATGCTTCAGTGCTCTGAGAGTGTTTATAGTGCTGTGAGTTTAACACTTCATGACTGAGAGCAGAACACAACACAATCTTCATCATCACACAAGACAAAACAACAATGAACAACATCATCATCCTCATCTGGACTCTGACTCTCTGCATTCAGGGTAAATATTTTATAATAAATCACAAATTATACTACAACATCTCATTCTATGCACTAATATGATACATTAGAATGATAATATTTAATTAAAATGTTCACTAAACAACTAAATTGTCTTATTTCAGAGATCTGGGGACAAATGACAGTGACTCAGAATCCAGCAATAAAATCCATCAAACAAGGAGAAACTGTTACAATCAGCTGTAAAACCAGTCAGACACTTAAAGTGGCATTTAGGTATGTTCAGGACTGTTCAGTGCAGTACAGTATGAATTGTATAAATAATACTATAAGATTAATCTGTTAAAAAAGAACATCAAGCATATGTACATGCCATGCCCCGAGCCAATAAATACTGGTTGGAAACTTCTGATTAGTGATTCTCTTCAATTAAGTGTCATCATACACAATTCTGATGATCTGATCTGTCAGCAGTCTTTGCAGAATTTGAATTCATCAGAATTAGTGTCTCATTCACATCAATTTAATAAAATCATGAAGTTTAGATAAACTATATATATACACATACATACACATCATAAGAAATCAAAAATAAATAAACTAAATAATTAAAATAAAAACTTCAATTCAAGGCCTTAAGCCCGAGACACACTGCATGATTTCCGGCTGTCCCAGACAAAAGATTGGCATCATGAAACAATCGTGGCATTTTCTGTGATCGTTTCTCCTAATCAGTGATCCCATGTCATGCAGTGAGAGAGGTTCAAAAGAAGGCCATTGTCAAAGTCTTGTGACCAAAGATAACCATCGATACAGCATGATCATCGCACAGTGTTTGCTGCTACGATCCATGTTTGCTGACCAACCAATAAAAATATGAAATGAAATCAACGTGACATGGTGCTAAAACATTAAACTGCTTACCTCAAGCTCTTATCCCTTCCTCTTTCGCCGCTTCCACTTTTATTCAGCACACATTAAAAACTACAACTGCTAAAGTGTGATTTATCATGCTCTTTTTGTTTACTACTAGCGCATGCTGATGACGTTTTGTTCTTCTATAGTAACGTGCGTCATAGCCTACGAGTCATAGGTGTCATCATCGTACAGTCTACACACACGTCATAACCAAGTTTATTAGATCCATGTCGCACATTGTGACATGCAATGATCTTATAGGATTGCGAAAATCGTGCAGTGTCTCAGGCTTTACAAACATGATATAAGAATCGTCTCACTAGAAGGGAGAAGTGAATTGCCACACCACTGCTCTGAGCACTCAGAGAGTTTTAAGAAGGTGCTATGTTTTTCCTTCGTTGAGTTCACTGAATGTACCTTTCTTGAGCGTATATGTGTGTCATTGAGTGTCATTGTTTCTAGACCCCCTCTGTTGAAATTGTGAAATCACCGGGCCTCACTCTACCCGAAGGCCCCTGTTTCAGTCTTATCCCCTGTCTGATGGCCCTGCATGTGTGGTTCTGAAACAAATGAACACATACACACAAAATAAGCTTCCTGATACATTCATCCAAGTATTTTACAAAAATAAAGACTCAGCAGCATGTGCCACTAGCATGTGAATGAACTTTTAGCTGAACATCAGCAGACATGAGCATTTGGCAAATAGCTGATAAGTTCTGTTCAAAAAATAATTTTGGATAGTGTTAAAACACAAAAAAGTGCACAATACATTCACAAAGCTACAGTGAAGCATTACCTTAAAAAAAAACTAAATAAATAAAAATAAATAAATAAATAAAAACATTCTATATATGAATATTAATAAAGGCAGATGTTGCTAGGTTAATACTATGGCGTACTGTATTCAGTAGGTATTTGTTTCTTGAAATGTTTGTTGACCATGAAATTTCTCTCTTATTTTCAGTGTCACTGAACTAAAATTCACATTAACAACATAGTGATGAATTTAATACTGTCCCTCATGAATCTGTCAGTTTAATGTAGTTTGTTATAAATACTAACATGATGACACATTCAGTCACCTGCAGTGTCTTAGTAAAGGCTGTTGATGGAATATTGTGGAATTAGAAATTTGTTGAAAAATGATCATTTTATATTGGTAAATGTCTTTGAGAGTGATCAACATTCTTCAGGTAAATGATTTAAATAGCGAGAGTCACTTTGCATTGTCAGCGCATGCTTCAGTGCTCTGAGAGAGTTTATAGAGCTGTGAGTTTAACACTTCATGACTGCACTGTTTATCATAATAACAGACACAATGACATTCATCATTTTGATTTTGATCTTAGGGATGTATTTTCAAGGTAAGATCTTTAATTAAATTAGCTCATAGAGTTAAAAATATATATTTTTTTAACTTTTCCAATTTCATGTCTTTTAAATATTCTTTAGATTCTGCAGGACAGGTGACTGTAATTCAGACTCCAACAGAGAAACATGTTCAGAACGGACAAACAGTCACTCTGACCTGTAAAACCAGCAGCGCCATTGGAGACCTGTCAAATGGTTGGTGTAAGAATTGTTTCTCCTGGTGCTTACAGAAACCTGGAGAAGCTCCTAAACTTTTAGTTCACAGCATCAAAACCCTTCATACTGGAACTCCATCAAGATTCAGTGGAAATGGAGCCGATCACGGAACTGATTTCACTCTGACCATCAGTGGAGTCCAGGCTGAAGATACAGGAGATTATTACTGTCAGAGTGTACACTGTCTTAGTAGCTGTGTGTTCACACAGTGATAAAGAGTCGTACAAAAACCTCCGTCAGTCAGAGTCACAGTGACTGCACTGATACAGCTGAGAGATACTGCAGCTGCTCTACAACACAATCACACACAACACTGATCAACACAAACACTAATAACACAATTCCATTACAATCAACATCAATCTTATATTTCTGAAGGGAATGAGTCAGTGTTTTAATATGATTATCATGTTTTAGGTGTAATATATGATCCCTGTCAATCAATCTGAACAGACTGCAGACCTGCTGTCTGAACGTGATGCTTTCCATTTGACCCACAGGAAGATTTACATCCTCAAGCAATTGACCACATGCACGATTACTTCCTGGTTTTAGAAAAGCTAGGTCAGTCATTTCCGGTAAACTGTACTGTGCCGTAAAGTGATTGCCCTTTGCTCGGTTTCTCTGCATAATCTATTAACAATTTGAAGAAAAGTTTTGTTTGTGTAAGAGGACAGATCATCCACGTATACTGTTTCAGCAATGAAAAACGTGAATGTTAAATCATGCCATGAGTCATTGTTATGATTGACTGTGATATTCTGATTACCTGCACCTGTCCTCTTCAATCAAGCCACCTACAAGAGCATGGTAACCTTACGATCTTCTTCCCCGCATCATTCAATAAACCCCTCCTGTTTATTCACTTACCTGTTGTCTCTGGCTTTATCTGTGACAATAGGCTGATGTTTGGGCTTATGTATTTATTTAGTTATTTTTTTTTAATCACAAGTGACTTTGTGACTTCCTGCACTTACTAGAATTTATACTTCAGTGCAGTAAAGTACTAAAATTTGTTATATTCATTTTATAATAAATCCAAAAGCAAGATGTGAAAAAAAAAAACAATCCATACTTGCCATCTCTTCTTGCCATCTCCTGGTTAAAATGGTAATTTCATGTCATTCTCATCTTAAAGTCTTTATTTTTCTGCCAAGAGGCACATTTTGGCACATTACTTTATGTTGTCTTCATGAATGAAAAGTGAAACTTTAAAGTGAATTTTACTGCACAGCTGTAGAGTTGAGAAATAATAAAGGCTTTAAAGATTTTAAAAATGTGTTCATGGCTATAAAGGTAAGATATGGCCTATTGATTATCAAGAATATCATTATGATGCTGTTTAAGAGATTAGCCTAACTGTTAGTCTAAACAAGGGCTATTCAATTAGACTCATTTGAGGGCCGGATTATCGAACTGAAAATTTGAAGGGGGCCAAGGGGGTGGGGGCCGTCCCGATCGCTTTCTGGGGGGGCCTATAAAATTAGAAATTAAATTAAAATGCATATTTAGCAGTAAAATAAACTAATATTACCAACACCAACATCTATAAAAGGTTAACATTAGTGCTGTCTATCAATCAATTTAAAAAAAAATCACATTTTTTCTGTAATTAATCATATAATTCAATGATTATAGAATTCTATAATTAATCGCATATTTACATATATTGATATCATCATAATTTCACACTGAACCTCCAAATGAATGTAGAAACAATATAAAGACAGTATATTTTAAATATGTGTTTAATGGCATCTTTTTACCAAGTAGCCTATTATTAATGAAGTATTGATTCCAAGACTGCTACTAGTGTCTCTATTAAATGCATTTTACCTATTAATTATAGCCATTCAAACTAAAACTAAACAGATTATTCTTATTCAAGCTACAAAAGTTAATCAGCGACTAGAGCAGTCAGTGATGATTTCTGTTTTTCATTTATTCTTTGATTTCCATCAAAGACAGACTTCAGATTTCACTTTAAAATCACCGCTGTTTCTTTAAAACCTGATGGACATAACAGAACTGACACATATTCGATTCTCCTAACTCTTTACGGTCATTTAAGACTTTATAACTCACTTAAGATATAACACATTTAAGAATACGTTTGCGGTAACTCGCCAAAACTGCACATTTGTCATAATTGTGTGTTTTTGTCTGTTGAAGCGCTACTGGTGCTCGGTCTGAAGCGGCTCAGTTTTATACGTACAGCTGAACGCGCAGCCTTTCAACTTCATTTGATAATACTTTTCGTCCAGTGTTTGCGCAATTTCTCACCAGAAGTTTTGACCGATAACACTGTCTTTATACTCGGTTAAACTAGAGTTGTGGATATTTCATAAATCCCTCATACAAGCGACTGTCAACGCTGCCGTCTGTTGATGTTGCGGTCTCCGGTAGATTGTTGTTGTTCTTGCGTCTCTTTCTTTTCTTTTTCGGCTGGCCCAGGCCAGTGTTGCCACCTTGTGGACAAACTAATTAGTGCAATAACAATTCAAGCCATATGTGCGACCTGCGTGTACTTCTCCCTCGGTCCGGATGAAGATGATTGGCGGGCCGGATTGGGCCCGCGGGCCGCCAATTGAATAGCCCTGGTCTAAACCGTTACGATAGTGTTTATTTGTCAGCATTTAAATGTACAGTTACGAATCTGGGTACTCTCCTGGAATTACCAGACTCGGCATATGAAATTATATGTTGTTAAATAACATTAAACTGTATGTCAATGCCGCTATCATTATTTACTGTGTTGCAATTATTTTCTTTCTCTTTTTTTTCTGATAAGAATGAGGCAGGAGAGGTTTCTGTGAGAGTCTCTGCCTATATTTAGTGCATATAAAATGAGCTTCACCGGAAGTTTACGAGCTGGCTTATCTTTATGCGGAAGTTCTAAAGAACACTCCTTGCATGTGGTCAATTAATGTCAGAATGACTGGTTCTTGATTTATGATTATGTATATCTTATGACTTTTATTGCTTTATATACAATATTTGTTCAGGTTCTTTTCAGAAGCTTGATCAGTAGCGGTAAATCTAGTCAAACCATCTCCTACAAATGTCATAATGAGTTTGTCTGTGTGCTGCTTGACTACAGCAGAAGTGAAACTGGTGTGTTTCAGTCCAGATCATGTAACCAATCAAACAGTGACTCTGGGAGTGTGGGCTGAAAATCTCATTTGCATTGTCAGGGTGAGTGATTGTGATCCTCTCAGAATAGAGCAGCTCTGTCTCCAGAGACCATGTTCAAACCCCAAGAGCTTTATTTGACTAGATTTACTGCTACTGATCGAGCTTCTGAAAAGCACCTGAACAAACACTACATGCATCTTCATCTGTTAGTTGAATGATGTTGTCAGACACAAATGGAGCTTGTTGAGAAGCTTTATTGAATGTTGCAGCAAACACAGCAGATTGAAAGATCAGCCAGTGCTTTGACACTAGAGCTCTCTTTCAGTATTGAGTTGTAAATGACTACAGCTGCAGCACTAGACTCATGTGAATCCTGCCTGACACAGGACACTCAGATACGGCTCATCTTCAGGAGAGAGCAGCGCTCACTGGAGAAACATCAGCACTGCGAGCGACTAACAGCGACTCTTGTGGAACGAGACCTCATGAGGAGCTCCAGCATGTGTTACTCTGCAGACGTACAGCTCTCCCTCTTCCCAGCGTGCTTTGCTGAGGGTCAGGACGCTACTGCGGCTGTAGCGGCCGTCCTGCTCGCTCTCTGCGCTGGTCACAACCCCCTCGCTGACCTCTGAGCCGTCCAGTGTCCAGCTCACCAGCGCCCCCTGTGGAGAGTAAGAGCTGAGCAGGCAGAGCAGTGCGGCTGAGTCTCCAGAGATCTGCAGAGAAGAGGGCGGCAGCAGAGACACTGAGGGCTTCACTGTGGGACCAGCTGCAGGAGACAAACACAACACATTCACAAACACACAGAAAACACACTGCAGCTCCAGCACTCTTCTGTCCTGCAGCATTCACAGCATTTCAACATGACTTTCAGCAGCAGACATGAGGAGTGCAGTCAAAATCACAACAATCTCATCATTCATCTTATTTAATATCACTACAGATGTACAATATACAAACTACACAATCACTATATACATTTACATGAAACCTCATAAATGAAACTTAACATACTAAAGTCCTATTCGGACGGTAATTGTTTCTCATATGGACGTCTGTGAAAATAAATTTACATATCACCTCAGTGATAAAACTCATGGATTCGGATGGCGATTTATTCATAGAGAAGCGATTTCTGTGATTCTACGAACCCGTGAACGTGCTGCTCACATGGCCAGTCACGTGATTGTCTGCTGTAAATAAAATTAATTTTATTTACAAATTTATTCTTATTGTATAAAATGTATTTTAAAGACTTATGTAAAATGTATTCTTATTATTCCAAGCATACTTTATAATATATAATCCTATTTATTATTTGATTATTTAAATCTCCTGTTTAAAAATAGGAAAATAGACGTCCTATAGTTGTATATAATTATGTGCAATATAGTTATGTATATAATAACTGTATATAGCCTAATATAATAAAATTTGTACTGCATACCAGCTGCTGTCATAATAAAGACCCATTTTGAATGGTTACATGCTTTTCTTCTCTTCTGCTCACAATCTCTGTGGTGGAGCAGTTTTAAAATATTGTTCTTGTAAATACTTTCCAGCATTTCATAAATATGCATGCAAATTACACCGAAGTGCAACAGTTACCTTACAGTGTTCAGGAGTGCTCAAAAAGGGTTTAAACAATGAATTTTGAATCGATTTCTTCTCGTAAACTTAGAGATGTGGATTCAGACGCAAGTTAAATTACCACACGACCTTGGTGTTTGTCTAAAAACAGTAGGTAATTCAGCTGGGGATTTTGACACGGGTGTTGAGAGAAAAACACAGACATCTGGATTCAAACGGCATTAAAATCACCAACTACCCCCTGTATATGGTGAAAATCACTTGCGTCCCCCTGAGAAACAATTACCATCCGAACATGACTGCTTTCATTGCAGTTATTTTTATATTCAAACATAAAGATCTAATATTTTAGTACATATAATCTCTTATATTTTTCTTTACAATTATCCAAAATGTAACAAAAAATTTACATACTTTTTTTAAAATGTTTTTTTTTTCTTGTATTATAAATCACTAATTTATAAGCACAACACGAGATTCAAAATCATTGACTGAACTACAAAAGTAACTACATCTATATTCAAATCTCACTTTTTTCATGTATGAAATCTATGATAAAAATGAAGTATTTATGAACGCAGTGTAAAAATGAAGGAAAAACAAACCTGAGATGAACTGATAAAACTCATATTGAGTAACATTATGGAAATGTGTTTAGACAAGATTTGTGTGTTCAGTAAGAATAATCCAGTTCTTAATGTGACAAAAAATTCAATTAAACGTTTATTATGCATTTTTATTTATTTATTTTTATTTTTTATTGTTTTAACATTTTCTTATTTTTAATTATTTTTTTTAATTAAATTATAATATTTTTATATAGGAGAATTGAAAAGACAAACTTACCGAGCACCAGTTTAGTTCCTCCACCGAAAGTCCACCACAGTGATACAATCTAATGAAACACTCGTACAAAAACCTCTATTTCACTCGAGTGAACACAAACTCCAGCAGAGAGAGAAACAACACTTCAACACACTGATAGTAGAAACACCTCAGCTGTTAATGACACTCAGTCATTTAGTTTTGAAAAAACTGCTTTTCAAAAATTAAGAACAAATCACTTTCATACAAAATCCTTTCAAAATATTTGGTACTTTATTTTCATAATCTGTTGAAGAGATTGATCATCTAATTTACAATAGACTTGATTCAGTCTGACTTCATTGTACCATATATTTCTCATTCGTTCTCTTGTTGTGTGCAGACTAACAATTTTTTAAGGGAATGTATTTGATGATTTGTGACCTCTGAGGTGACCTTTCACTTCTATTATCATGATGATGTTGTGGAGTTTCTCATAATGATGCTTCTGTTCTTCATCTTGATTCATCATCATGATTCACAGAAAAACATGCAGCTTCAGTCAAATTAATGAGTAATTCTGAACTTTAGATTTATGTTTTTCAGTCTAGTCTCATTTAACACAATTATGAATCCTGATTATCTTTTTACAAGTAGGAAGAAAGGCCACATGAAATGATTTACCATACAGCAAATATCAGCATTGATTCAACATTAAAAAGACCACAGTGCACATGAAATCAACCACCCTAGGTTGTTTTAAATACAGTAATAAAATAATAATAATAATAATAATAATAATAATAAAGTAGTACATGATTTTAGTAATAAAAAAAACTAGGTTTTATTTATTTATTTTTTTAAATGATCTACACTCATGATATGAAAAATCCAGTCATTTCAGTGACCAAAAATGTTATGCATAATGTTGGTCCCTCCTTAAGGTAGATACTTTCAATTAATAGATACATTAATCATGAATGACTAGAATAGGTGAATACATTATTTCTTCAGCAGCACTTGAAACTGAAAATGTTGCATCCACACTGACAGATGTTAATATAAAGACTAGTGTCACATAATCCAGCCAAACAACAAACAAAACAAAACAAAACATTTTTTTTTAATCAATATGTCATTATCAGTAAATTGTTTAAAAACACTACTCTGAAAATAAAACATTACTTATAAAGAGAGTTTATTAGTTTGTTAGCAGCTCAAGTTGTTGTAAATCCTGCCCACTTCTTTGCATCGTCAGCACATGCTTCAGTGCTCTGAGAGTGTTTATAGTGCTGTGAGTTTAACACTTCATGACTGAGAGCAGAACACAACACAATCTTCATCATCACACAAGACAAAACAACAACAATGAACAACATCATCATCCTCATCTGGACACTCACACTGTTTGCTCAAGGTTTGTAGCAAAACGTTCATAAAGACAATTCTTTTAAAATGTGAAATATACATCAGTTTTAATTCTTATCCTTTGCTCCTTTCTTTCAGAGTGTAGAGGACAGATCACTGTAACTCAGAGTCCATCATTAATAACAGCAGCTCAAGGACAAGAAGTCAGAATAAACTGTAAAACCAGCAGTAGAGTGTATGGTGGTAGTTTCTTACACTGGTACTTACAGAAACCTGGAGAAGCTCCTAAACTCCTCATATATGCTGCAACAAACCGTAACACTGGAACTCCATCTAGATTCAGTGGCAGTGGATCTGACAGTGATTTCACTCTGACCATCAGTGGAGTCCAGACTGAAGATACAGGAGATTATTACTGTCAGAGTTACCATGAGATCAACAGTAAAGCTGTGTTCACACAGTGATAAAGAGTCGTACAAAAACCTCCGTCAGTCAGAGTCACAGTGACTGCACTGATACAGCTGAGAGATACTGCAGCTGCTGATAGATGTGAATCATCTCAATCACTCTTAGATCATTATATTACAATTCAGAACACATTAATCTGATAATGAATTAAATCTGGTTAGGTTAATCGCTCTGATGGCTGAACAAAAAAGGCTTAACTCTCAACATCTCAAAAAAATCATCCACTGTCCACAGCATTGCAGTCAAAAACTGAATTAACCTTTATAATATTTTAAAATAAAATATAGAAACACTTTCAAGGACCAATTCTCACTATTAATTAGCATGCATGTAACCATTGGCTCTTCGTTGGTACTTATAAAGCACATTTTAATGCCTTATTCTGTATGACCATATATTACATCCTTTTATCCTACCCCATAACTATTAATAAGCAACAAATTAAGAGTTTAATCAGGCAAATGTCATATTTAGTAGTTGGTTAGTTGTGAGAATTGGACATTAAAATAAAGTTTTCTCTGGCTTGTACAAAGTTAATTTTGACCTGTGTTGTGGTTAGTTTAACCTCTATAGAGGCTGAACAAAATAAAGTCTTGATGCTGAACATCCCAAAATATCATCCATTGTCCACAGAGTTGCAGTCAAAAACTAAATTGTTATATTTAAAAATTCAAATACAAATAATCAAAACACGTATGTGGTGTCTGTGCAGCAGCACGTCAAGCTGTGAGGTCAAAAACACATTTGAAGCGTCACATTTTAAAAGAAGAACCTGGATGATCCTCAAGACTTCCTTTTATGTTTAGAAGAAATCAAACACTTTCATTCATAAAAAGAGCCTCGTCTCAGCAGTCAAGCACAGTTGCTAGTGTGATGGTTTGAGGATGATTTTTGTTGTATCAGGAACTGGACGCTTTGCAAATATTCAAGTTTTGGGAATGTAACAGTATCTTTGTTATATATTTTGTGTTCCAAATGATAACTGGCTTATCAATAACAAAAGCAGACTTTTTGTAACTTTTAATTTAAACTGTATTTCTGAACATTGTACAGTTCTGCAAAACAGTGACAGCAAATTATGGAAATAATAAATGATAACAAAACAGATGTGTCTACATTCTGTCGGCTCTGTCTCATATGTAGTGATGAGTATTCATAAGTCAAGTTATTCTACTGAACTGCTTTCTCCTAAACAGTCCTCTTTCTCTTTGGGAAATTTGCTTCATTCCAGAGAATCTGTTTGTCTAAACCAGTGCTTCCCAAACCTGTCCTGGAGGCCCCCCTGCCCTGCACCTTTTGTATGTCTCCCTTATCTAACACACCTGATTCCATTCATTAGCTCATTAGTAGAGACTGCAAGAACTAAATTGGGTGTGTCTGATTAGGGAGACATATAAAATGTGCAGGGCAGGGGGTCCTCCAGGAGAGGTTTGGGAAGCACTGGTCTAAACAGTCCTGCACAGCAAAATCCCCAGAGTTAAGTCAATTCTGCTCAGAGTGCATATTGTCCCAATCTACAGAGAGTTAAAATAACTCTGAAGCAGTGTTAAAGTTGATGAGATAATTAAGTGATTAATTAAATGATGATTGTGCATTAGTGATGAACACCTGCTGTTATTGAGAATTACAGAGGATCAGATGTTGATGTTTTATTGGTTAAAATGATGCCACCATCATGGAGAACAGTGTTTGCTTTAGTTGGGCTCTTGACCCTTGCCATCATGCATTTGATTTTTCTCTGTAACAGTGCATGTTGTGTTGTAAAGCAGAGAAATCAATGCTGGACAGTAAGCAGCTGTTACCTGTTTTTATATAATTAGATAGTCATCATTAGTTTGCCTGGTTACAATCAAAATAACATTTTTTTCCTTATATATGTAGGTTTTGTATAATCGATCTTATAAAACTTCAATGCACAAAGAGTTGCTCTAATAATTATAGTGAATTTCAAATCTATGTAATACATATAAAAAATTGAGCACCAATATTATTTCGACACACACAGACATCAAGAACCAGCATATGAATCTCAACAATGGTGACAATCAACAAAATGCTTCATGCTGCAATGCATGCTGGGTAACACCATAGTAAAAACTCCCATCATACTCTGCAGTATGAAAAATTGTATGATAAGTGTTCATGTCTAAAAGCCCGAGTGCAAATAATCTCTCATCTTCAGCAATGAATTATTATGGGGGCATTTTTTTTTTTTTTTTAAATTAAATTGTGTTTGACTTTCATTTTGTCAACTTTGTTTTTGTAGATTTTCAGTCACTAAATGGAACAAAAAAGATCACTTTGTGGTGATCATTCAAATGTCTACCAGTTGATTTGCTTTTTCAGTCTTTTGTTTCTGCATTGCACAAGTGTTTGCTGTGTAACACTATTGTAACTGCTGAAAAGCAGATTATTTATATAAAATTAAAGGGTCAAGAAGCCAACTAAAGCAAACACTGACCACAATGAAGGTGGCATCATTTTTTTGACCAATAAAACATCAACATCTGAACCTCTGTAATTCTGAATAAGAACTTTTTTTAATTGTCTGACAGAAACAAAGTCAGTCTGGTTAATGAGTGAAGTTGGTGCTGTTGTTTGCAGAGTTGTTTAATCAGAGCTTGAGAGATTTAATGTCTTATTTTATTCCAGTTGATTTCATCTAAGGCTGTGGCTGAAGTCAGTTGTAGTTCTTGTGTTTCTCTTTTCTTCAGTGATTCTGCTTGTTAACAGCAGCTGTTCATAATTGATGGTGAGTCATCACATAATTCATCACTAAATTATCTCATTAACTTTAACACTGCTTCAGAGTTATTTTAACTCTCTGTAGATTGGGACAATATGCACTCTGAGCAGAATTGACTTAACTCTAGGGATTTTGCTGTGTGTATGTAACTTAAGTCCTATTCTTTTTGGAGTTTTGTTGACTTTTGGTGGTTTGTTCATACGGTACTTTTTTGAAAGAGTTACAGTTAAAAAATAGTTTTAAAAGGAGACACAGAATAGAGGTCCACACTATTTCACCAAGGTTCATCCACTTGGAGATTTCCGGCCTCGCCGCTGATCTGAAGTGACCTTTGACCTCTTTTTGTCATGGAGTTTCTCATAATTATACTTCATACACAGCTCAGTCATTATGATGCAGAGGGGGAAAAAATGCAGCTTCAATCTAAACTCATATGAAAAGATTTTGATGATTTTTATACACTGATTAAAAAAAAAAAAAGGCCACATCAAAAGATTTCCCAAATGGCAGCATGTGATTGTTTCAATGTTGAATTAACACTGATGTCTAACACTGAACTTATATTTATCTTGTCTCTTAATTCTAACATTGAGGAACCATAACTATTAATCTTGTTGCTGTTGTTTATGTAATTATATTCTAAATTTTGTAAAATAAATTTAGTATTCAACTATTTTGTTTCCTCTAATGATAGATTGGATGATAAAACATTATTTTGCACATACATCTTCCCTTATATGTAGTGTACATGAGATATGATAGAGATATTAGCACAAGTTGTTGTAAATCCTGCCCACTTCTTTGCATCGTCAGCACATGCTTCAGTGCTCTGAGAGTGTTTATAGTGCTGTGAGTTTAACACTTCATGACTGAGAGCAGAACAGAACACAATCTTCATCATCACACAAGACAAAACAACTACAATGAACAACATCATCATCCTCATCTGGACATTGCTGTGCTGTATACAAGGTGCAGTACATGAGACTTTGAATAAAGCGGTATAATTAATGAAGTTGGCCAACATATACTGTACATTATAATATGGAATCAAATGTTTGAATTTGCACTGCACTGATACAGCTGAGAGATGATGAGAGAAAGATAAACAACACAATGCCACTATTTATGAGACTATCTATTTATATGATATAGTTGTGAAGCAGCAGGCAGAGTGAGGGTCTGAATCCATGTGCAGAGATTTATTAGGAGAAACAAGAAGAGAGCAGTCAAAACCAGGTGATGGTCAAACACAAGACAAACAGGCAGAAAAGCAAACGACACGCAGGGGTCGAAAGGTTACAAAATCCAGAGTCATAAAACCAAGATTGTATCCGAAACAGAGTTCCTTTGCTCCGCGTCAAAAATATTTCAGTATGTTTAAAATGTCACAGTTCTGTTCATAACGTATATTAAAAGAAGAAAATAAAATAAATAAAATAACAGGAGAGTTTCAAAGTTGTTTTTTGAAACACTAGTGTGCAAACTTTTTTAGAGGAACAAACAAATTTTAGAAGAACAAACTAATTTCTTGAAGTACAACTTCCCGCTCACATCATCATAGCTTTCACATTCTTTCTGATTTGAGTGATCCTTCTCTATCAAGCTAGCTAAATATGTTTAACGTGAATTCTTGCTAAATATGCAGTTATATTACGGGTCGTTGGCATGAATTGTACTCGTGATAGAGCGGTGGTGGAGCGCTCTTGGAGCGAGTGAAAACCACGACGCTCCGACTTTTAAAAAATCCGCTCCTCCCTCCATTTAAAATTACACCGCGCTCCACTCAAATACTAGACTGCTCAGAATTGTGGCGTAAAACAAGCAATATTTCACAGTGATGCTGTGTCTGATTTCAGGTGAATGCTTCAAAACAGTGAATCATTTTGCAATTTTTTTTTTTTTTTCTCCCATCACTACTAGGTACTTTTCACCTACTGTTTTTCAAATACTATATATTACAGAAGTATTTGGTTATTGGACACAGCATGAGTGAAGAAGCAGGCGGGATTTAAATAGGCCATTCTAATTAGGCTGATGAGATACACCTGAGAACAATCAGAGTTCAGGTGCTTCTGGTGGAGGAGTTGAGAAGAGACTGAAGGTGTGATATCACTGTATATCACTTGATAGATTTAACATTTTCTAGAAAAAATCAGAGTTCACACAGTGATAAAGAGTCGTACAAAACCTCCGTCAGTCAGAGTCACAGTGACTGCACTGATACAGCTGAGAGAAACTGCAGCTGTTCATATAAACACAATGTCATGAAAATCAACATCAGTCTTGTATTTCTGAAGAGAATGAATCAGTGTTTTAATATGATCATCATGTTTTAGGTGTAATATATGATCCGTCAATCAAACTGAACAGACTGCATTCAGTCACTTCTGCTGTCTGGACGTGATGCTTTACATTTGACCCACAGAAAGATTTACATTCTTACACAATTAGTGTCGGAAACAAATGATTCTTGGTTTGTGATTATGGATTTTAATGACATATATATTTCATATATATATATATTTTCTAATGAAACGGTCGTACAAAAACCTCTATTTCACTCGAGTGAACACAAACTCCAGCAGAGAGAGAAACAACACTTCAACACACTGATAGTAGAAACACCTCAGCTGTTAATGACACTCAGTCATTTAGTTTTAGTTAAATGATTTTTTTAAAAGGAATAACAAAACACTTTTGCACAAAATTCTTTTGAAATGTATGTCATTGCTTGAAGAACAATGTACTTTTCATAACCAGATGAAGTTTTGTCCTCTCATTTTCAATAGACATAATTCAGTTTGACTTTATATCCTATGTCACTCTCAAAAAGGATGTGTTAATTAATAACACATTTTTTGTGTTATGGCCATTTTAACACATTATGTGTAATTTTAAGTTGATCATGTGTAAAAAGAAAGAGAGAGAGAGAGAAACAACACAATGTGTCCAACACGATATGTGTTAACTATCATCCAATCACATTGCTGCCTACATCACTCCACAAGCTGTTAACCAAATTGGTGCCTCTTTTTTCATTGGTGGATGACGTGGATGCACTCAAGTATATGGATTTCCTCACTAGAAAAGTAAAGTTTCCAGAGCCTTCTCAGAAGGTCTCACCGGTGTCAATGACATTCCCAGAACATTTCCTGAGATGATGTGGAGTTCTTTAAAGGATTGGGCAGAGGTGGGACCAAGTCAAGTCTCAAGTCAAATCCCAAGTTCTCAAAGAGTTAAAGTTGATGAAATAATTAAGTGACTAATTAAATGATTATTGTGCATTAGTGATGAACACCTGCTGTTATTGAGAATTACAGAGGATCAGATGTTGATGTTTTATTGGTTAAAATGATGTGACCATCATGGAGATCAGTGTTTGCTTTAGTTGGGCTCTTGACCCTTGACTCTTGAGTTAGATCTCTCTCTCTGCAGCAATGCATGTGCTGTCATAAAGCAGAGCGAAGATAGTAGCTGTTTTTATGTGACGAGCTAGTCACCAATCAAACAAAATTACAATCAAAACTTTTATTTTTAATTGTTTTTATAAATATGTTTAGGTTTTGCATAATCAACCCTGTGAAACTACAGCATGCAAGTGTTGCTCTAATAGTTAGAGTGAATGAATTTTAAATCCATGTAATAAATATAAAATTTTGAGCTCCAGTATTATTTCGACACATACAGACATCAAGAACCAGCAAATGAATATCAACAATGGTAACAATCAACAAAATGCTTCATGCTGCAATGCATGCTGAGTAAAACCATAGTAAAAACTCCCATCATGCAGTGCAGTATGAAAAATTGTCACCACAGTTGAGAATCATATGATAAGTGTTTATGTCTAAAAGCCTGAGTGGAAACAATGCTTTTTTTTTTTTTTTAATTGAAGCATTATAGCGGTGTTTGTTTAATAGAGCTTTTTTTTTTTTCAGATCTGTCAATGAACCAATCAAGGATCTGTCAGATCTTTTCATAAGTTAATCTGCTACTTTTAAGTTTGATTCAGCAATGTACAAATGTTTGCTGTGAAACAATACTGTAATTGCTTAGAAGCAAATTACTTCAAATTAGTAAAAGGGACAAGAGATCAACTAAAGCAAACTTTGACCACAATTATAATGGCATTGTGTTTTTTTTTTTTTCTTTTTTTCTCCAGTTGATTCCATCCAAGGCTGTGGCTGAAGTCTATAGTTCTTGTGTTTCACTTTTCTTCAATGATGTCGCTTGTTAACAGCAGGTGTTCATCACTAATGCACAATCATCATTTAATTAGTCACTTAATTATCTTATTAACTTTAACACTTTGAGGGCTTGGGATTTGACTTGAGACTTGCTTGTGACTTGAAAGTCCCGCTTCTGGATTTATGACACATTAGTGTGTTAAATATTTTAACACACTGCCTGTGTTAAGAAGAATAACACACTTGTTGTGTTAAAATTGAATTAACACAAAATGTGTTGTCCTTAACTAGACACACAGG
Organism: Spinibarbus caldwelli; assembly: GCA_039654775.1. NCBI lineage: Eukaryota > Metazoa > Chordata > Actinopteri > Cypriniformes > Cyprinidae > Spinibarbus > Spinibarbus caldwelli. The sequence continues at coordinate 23,384,898 of CM077264.1, forward strand.
TGTGTTAAAATATAACACATGTTGTGTTGTTTTTAACACATCTGTTTTAAGAGTATAGTATCATACTTTTTTATTCATATTTTTGAGGCATGTTATAGTCGGGAAGGGTACTGTCAAGCTTAACAACTCAAACCCATCACATAAAATTAAGGTGGAAAATTATTATTTTCAACATTTTATTTTAATCCATAAGTATATACAATGTACTTATTTTATTGCTGCCATATATGGTCTACTCTCCTACACTACATGAGGAGCAGTGGCCATTTTGAGTGAAAAAAACACAACCCCGTCACAAATACATGTATATCTCATTGTTACGGGGTTGTAAACTTGTGACAGGGTTGAGTTATTTGCTTCATTTTGTAATAATTTTAATGAAAAAAATAAAATAAAATAGTCATGGTTTCAGTAAATATGTATACTCCAAAATCATGACAACTCATATTTTTTTTTTAAATATAATTTTTTGATGTAATATGTCCACTTAAATTTTGACAAGCATCATACATCAGAAATTGCACCCACATTTGCAGCAGAAAGACAATGTTGGCCATGCAGATATGTTGACCCAGAAACAAGGGGACAATATGAGAGAGAAACAAAACCAAACATTTAAATTTAAGGCAATGTATCCTTTCAAATGTGTTACAGTCTTCAACCCCATCACACCTTGTCACCTTAATATTTTTAGAAAAATATAACGAAGACAATAAAGAACAAAAGTATTTCTTGCTGATTACCATCTGACATGTTAAGGACTAAAACAATTACATTGTGGTTTTAAGTTAAAATTTTAAATTAAAAATATTTTTTACAAAAATAAAGAGACCGTTGAGACACAATTTGTGTATTTTTAGCTTCAGTCCTATAAAAATGTGAAAATTATGATAAATTTTACATTTGTTATCATTACTTAAGTCCTATTGTTTTTAGTGAGGTTTGTTCATACGGTACTACTTTTTTGAAAGAGTTACAGTTAAAAAATAGTTTTAAAAGGAGACACAGAATAGAGGTCCACACTATTTCACCAAGGTTCATCCACTTGGAGATTTCCGGCCTCTCTGCTGATCTGAAGTGACCTTTGACCTCTTTTTGTCATGGAGTTTCTCATAATTATACTTCATACACAGCTCAGTCATTATGATACAGAGGGGAAAAATGCAGCTTCAATCTAAACTCATATGAAAAGATGTTGATGATTTTTATACACTGATTAAAAAAAAACAATTAAAAAAAAAATAAAAAATAGGCCACATCAAAAGATTTCCCAAATGGCAGCATGTCATTGTTTCAATGTTGAATTAACACTGATGTCTAACACTGAATCTATATTTATCTTGTCTGTTAATTCTAACATTGAAAAACCATAACTATTAATGTTGTTGCTGTTGTTTATGTAATTATATTCTAAATTTTGTAAAATAAATTTAGTATTCAACTATGTTGTTTCCTGTAACGACAGATTGGATGAACTCTATCGTTACAGGAAACAACTCCCTTATATGTATTGTACATGATATATGATAGAGATATTAGCACAAGCTGTTGTAAACCTGCCCCCTTCTTTGCATCGTCAGCACATGCTTCAGTGCTCTGAGAGTGTTTATAGTGCTGTGAGTTTAACACTTCATGAGTGACACCGTTTATCATAATAACAGACACATTAACTAAAATGACATTCATCATCTTTTTGATCTTAGGAATGTATTTTCAAGGTAAGGCATTATTGCTTATAATTGGTTATAGTTAGATTCTCTGGAATTAGATTCCACCCCCACTTCAGACTCCCAGAGTGAAACATGTTCAGAACGGACAAACAGTCACTCTGACCTGTAAAACCAGCAGCGCCATTGGAGACACTTCAAACGGTTGGTGTAAGAATGGTTTCTTCTGGTATCTACAGAAACCTGGAGAATCTCCTAAACTTGGAAAACTGGAAACAGATGCTTCACAGAATCTCTTTTTAACACAACACGTTTCCATGTAGGACTGAAAAGGGTTCCTTCTGGCACCATTGGCGGTTCCTTTAACCCCTTCGGACCCTGCGTCCATTGAAATGGACATCACATGAAGTTTTGTTTAAACCAATACAGTTTTATGTTTTCATAATATGAGCAATGCCTAGTCACTGATTGGTCCCTGATCAACCAATCATAATGAAGATATGACTCTTAACTTAATCTGACTGAGCTACAGGCATCACAAAAGAGAGACATGACTAACCAACTAGACAGAAGAGGAGGAAGTCCACATTTTACCTTTTATATGCAGATTTATGTTTTATGGTCCAGCCTTATCAACTTGCACCTATTATAAAAATCTAAGACTATCAAATGATAATATTCAAAGTTATTTGAAGATCTTTCAGAGTTGTAGAACACAGGATTTAAAAAAAAAAATAATAATAATAATGTCCATTCCAATGGACATCAGGTCTTGAAAGATATCAGCAGCACCTCATGAATTAGTTGTATAACAGATTGAGAAATTTGTGGAAACATTTCAAAGCTAAATACAGAGCTACAAATTCTGATGTTAATGTTTTATGAACATTTATGTTTAATTAATGAAATTAATATTAATATGACTTAATTTATGTCATCAAAATGACCATAGCTTGTCAATCAACTTTTCATTGGTTTTAGTGAGAAACAGCCATAGTGGATGTGAGATCAGTGAATACACAGCAACACACACACTCACACCCCCTCCACACACACTGATGCCTTGATGCTATAATGCACACAATCATATATTCATCAAAACAATCAGCAAGTACACATAAACACATTCACATACACACAAAGATATTATACACATACTCAGATTCAGGCACGTGCACACATAGACATAAAAAGGTGCTTGAGCACCTGCCCTTTTTCTTCCTCGAGAGAAAGTGCCCTTTTTTCTGGGAATTTTTTTTTTAATAAATGAATATATGTATATATGTGTGTGTGTGTGTTTCTGTTTGCTCAAAGCTTTCCCTGTCAAACAAATAAAAAATCAAAATATCAGGTTGGGTTAGGAAATGTTGAGACTCTGTCGAGTTCCGATCACTGATCTATAATAGAGTCCTTATATATAGATCAGTGGTTCCGATGCCTTTCTTCCCTCCGCGTCTCCGCGTCTCGGCGCAGGTGCGCGCAGCACAGCAGTGTAGCACACAATGATCGGCACATGCATATCACAGACAGGCAGAGAACCGCAGAAGTGAAGCCCTCCTTCCCTCTCCAGTTGTGTTTGTCTTGCTATGGAGGTGAGTGGTGATAAACAAAAGACTAAACTACTTGTGGCTCGAATTTACAGCTAATTATCCAAAAGACAAAAGGCAAATATAGTTCATGTTTGTCTTGCTAACATATGACTCATGAGAGAGCTACCATGTAAGTTAGCTGAAATTTAGCTAATAGCTGAGGCAATAAGAAGTCTAGTAGGTTAGACCAGTGCACGTTCTTTCCCTGCATGATTCAGTTTATTAAAAAGCATTTAGATTAAGAATGATCACAAAATTCAAGATATGGGTGCAGAAATTTATATATTTATATAATTTCATATAGTTGATCAGTATCGCGAAGTCTGACATTTTTTTTTCCCACCAAAAAGCTACATGATTACAAATGTGATATTGATTTTATACAGCAGTTCAATAAACAAGAATTTAATATTAACACACTTACGTTTTAGACACAATATTGACTGTTTTTGCTCTATTTTGCCAACAAATATAATTTCAATTTGCGTCTCTGAGCAACAGCTGTTTTGTTCCTGAATGAATCAACTGTTTAAATGATTCGGTTCAATCGCAATGACTCACTTATTAACAGTGACTTGCTGCCACCTACTGGAATTTTTAATTTCACATTTAAAGTATCATTTCATTTTTATTATTATTTTATATATAGTTTCAGATATCAGTATTCAACGTTTTTATGTTTAAAATATCAAAACAGTATTAATGCATTTGTAACTGCAGGTTAATAAAGGTGCATTCATGTCCTGCATTAAACAGTGTGTAAATGCATCTAAATGCCACTTCTAATGCAACTTCTGTGTTTTCTCTGCATTGCAAAGATTAATTTTGTCAATACTGATTTCATTTGTTTGGTAACAGCCCAAATGACTTATTATTCTAATTGACTGATTCAATTTAAGAATTTGACTGAAAATATAATGCACAATCATGCAGGGCTTTATAAAGGTAAAAATGCCCATAAAAGATAAAAAATCAATTTAAACTTAATGGAAAAGATTAATTTCTATCACTGCTATGAACTGATCACCACAGAATATGCAGAATATTAAAAACTTTAGGAGTCAGCTGTCCACGGTAGTCCTTAAGATATCAGCACAATAACACTCAGCAAAATATTGTCTATCGTTATCGATAAAATCCCAGAAAATATTGATATATTTTTTGTCAGTATCGCACACCCCTAATATATTTAACGTTTGTTTAGAAAAAAAATAAATAAATATGAGAAGTGCCCTTTTTTCCACTTGAGCCCCTGCCCCTCAAAATGTCTGTGCACGTCCCTGCTCAGATTCACCCACTCCAACCAACAAAAAGGATCTAACAAGTTTTTTTTGAGACTCCGTATCATCTTAACTTTTTTTTTTTTTCCACATTCTTACTACATTGTTCATTCTTATATTATGTGTTCTTTTCAAAATTTTAAACACTAGTTCAACTATAGCGCATAAGCTCTACTTAGTATGGATGGTTAAAATATGGGGATTTTTATTTTTCTTCAGTCCTGGTGTCCATTATAGTGGACATGAAAAAAAAAAAAAAAAATTTAAGTTGGCACAAATCTCGTTTTTTAGACTTATTTCTATATTGGTGAAGAGCAAATATCAAGTTTTTTTTTTTTTGGTCAGTGAAAAAAATTCAGCTCTGAAAGGGTTAAAGTACCAGAACAATGATGGAGGCTCTTTGTGGATTTTTCTGTGGAATCAAGCTGAAAAAATTGTTCTAATTGGAAGAGTCTCAGTGTGAACTGATGAATAAGAGCAAACCTCATCTCTCCATTAGTCCAACTCAAATGACTCATTTCAGAGAATAAAGACAGTCAAATATTTGAGTGATTCTGTTCCTCTCAGAATAGAGCAGCTCCATCAGCAGATGTTCAGTGTCCTCACAGGAGCTTCATGATACAGTAAAACTACACAGAGTCAACTCACAGAGAACCAATAGTGATCTTCATAATTCATAATTTGACTGCACAGTCATAATGTCCTTCATCTGCAGGTGTTTTCATGGTTCACTGAGTTACATTTTATTATAAAATATGAGCTTGAGTTCAGGGGCCTCATTTACAAAGATGTGTGTAGAATTTCTGAAATGTCCCTACAAAACAATTTATAAAACCACACTGTAAAAATGTTTTCATTCATCCAATTAAAAAAAAAAAAAAAAAGAAGAAAAATAGGGTAATGATTCACATCTATATTCTATAACTTGAACCAATGAAAAATAAATAACTTGCCCTAAGCAAAATGTTCTATGTCTATGAAAAATACTTAATAAAAACCTTTCACAAAGTATATTTTTCATCTTTGAGGAAAGTAAATTAATTTAAATTCTATTTTTGATCTAAACAATATAAATATATATATATATATATATATATATATATATATATATATATATATATATATATATATATATATATCAGGAAGAAGTAGTTAGAATCATTATTCTTTCTTTCTTTCTTTCTTTCTTTCTTTCTTTCTTTCTTTCTTTCTTTCTTTCCTGTAAATCCCAATTGGTTCCTCACTTTGAATTTCTGTGTCATTTAGGATCCAATCGCACATGTATTTTATAAATGAGCCATTTTTTTAATTATTTATAAAATATATTTATTTAAATAACATTTCACCCATATGTGATTTTATTTTGACTTGTGTAAATATTAATCAGTTTAATATTAATCTAATAAATGTCCCAAACAAAACCGCCAGTTCATGAAATCATCATTAAACACCTTAAAATCTGGACATTTAACTCTCAAAATCACAACAGAATATGGAAAGATCAACAGCCAAACATCAAGAGCACAATACAAGACCACATTGCACACAAAATAATTTATTCTAAAAGATCAATAGGATTATCACATCAGTTTTCAGTCTTGTATCAAACTGGTTTACGTGTATGAAAATATATGGTTTTAGAAATCAGATGATCGTTAATATTATTATGTTTAATATCAACCCAGTAAAATAATCAAACCCTCACTGTTGATAGTTCACATTCATCACTAAGTATTAAAACTTTGAATGTTTTGTAGAATATGAACATGCAGTAAAAATTAAGCTGATGTCTGAGACTGACAGCTGCCTGTTCTGTGTATGAAGAGCATTTACATAGAGACACTTTGCATGAGAGTGTTTATAGTGCTGTGAGTTTAACACTTCATGACTGAGAGCAGAACAGAACACAATCTTCATCATCACACAAGACAAAACAACAACAATGAACAACATCATCATCATCATCTGTACACTCACATTCTTTGCTCAAGGTTTGTGTAGTATTTATTTATTTATTTAATAATTATCATTAAATATACAAAGTTTCAGAAATGCATAATATTCTGTTTTATCTTCATTTTATTCTTGTTCTTTCTTTCAGAGTGTAGAGGACAGATCACTGTAACTCAGAGTCCATCATTAATAACAGCAGCTCAAGGACAAGAAGTCAGAATAAACTGTAAAACCAGCAGTTCAGTGTATGATGGTGATGAGTTACACTGGTACTTACAGAAACCTGGAGAAGCTCCTAAACTCCTCATATATGCTGCAACGCGCCGTTACACTGGAACTCCAACTAGATTCAGTGGCAGTGGATCTAACAGTGATTTCACTCTGACCATCAGTGGAGTCCAGACTGAAGATACAGGAGATTATTACTGTCAGAGTTACCACAGTGGTCCAGTGTTCACACAGTGATAAAGAGTCGTACAAAAACCTCCGTCAGTCAGAGTCACAGTGACTGCACTGATACAGCTGAGAGATACTGCAGCTGCTCTACAACACAATCACACACAACACTGATCAACACAAACACTAATAACACAACATCATTACATCAAAATCAGTCTTGTATTTCTGAAGAGAATGAGTCAGTGTTTAAATTTGATTATCATGTTTTAGGTGTAATATATGATCACTGTCAATCAAGCTGAACAGACTGCATTCAGTCATTTCTGCTGTCTGGACGTGATGCCCCTTACGCAAAGAAAATATATTTCCTAATATATGAATGATCAATATATTAAATAACATAACAGTATATTAGAAATTATACAGAATAATAAATTGTGGGAGATCACGTGACCCTTCGACGGCAGCGCATGCACGGTCCTTCGCTCTGCTCACTCTGTAAAATATTCTACAATCCTGATAGTAAATTTCAAACCACTCTCTATCTATTCCATCATGAATACTTCAACAGTCAAGGACAATCGGAAAAGAGTGATTGAGCAATCGCCAATAAATAAAAAAATTAAAAAGAGAGACCCTTTCATGATGTTCATTCAACATGAACTATAAGCAGAAATCATAAGTTAATCTGTTACTTCAACTTCAAGGTTTGATTCAGCAATGCTTAAACTTTTGCTGTGAAACAATATTGCAGTTGCTTAGAAGCAAATTACTTTGAATTAGTAAAAGGGTAAAAAAAATATTTTAACACTGCCTGTGTTAAGAAGAATAACACACTGGTTGTGTTAAAATTGAATTAACACAAAATGTGTTGTCCTTAGAGACACACAGACACACAGGTGTGTTAAAATATAACACAGGTTGTGTTATTTTTAACACATCTGTTTTTTTAACACACTAATGTGTCATAAATAGCACAATTTGTGTCATAGATGTGCTATTCTTAAAGGTGCACTATTTAAATATTTGAATAATATCAGCCTGTGTTAAGAAAAATAACACACTGGTTGTGTTAAAATTGAATTAACACAAAATGTGTTGTCCTTAACTAGACACACAGGTGTGTTAAAATATAACACAGGTTGTGTTGTTTTTAACACATCTGTTTTAGTGTAGTAATGTAAACAATTTATTCTGAAGCAATATTTTATCTGTGTTCTATTAGCTTTTACATTTATCTGCATATTTTTTTTTTTTTTTTTATATTAACCTCCGGATGTTATTTAGGCCATTTTTTTAAACCTTATTAAATGTATGCATCATATTTCATGTCAAATTCTTACAATTGATCAATAGATTAAATTTACACTAGGCTGTTATCAAACAAATTAATTTACATTGCACAATTACAACTGCAATAATGTTATGAGATTAATGTTTTAAATGCAATTTTGAATATATAAATAAGAAATGTTGGGGGGGGGGGATACATAATAATAATAATAATAATAATAATAATAATAATAATGTTTAATTTATATAGCACCTTTTCCAGGCTCAAGGACGCTTTACCAAAGCAGGAACACAATGGACAGTCATTTCACATAGTCACAAACAGTCAGCACAAATAATCAATTAAGTTGGACAATAGACATTTTCCCAGTCCAAAAACAAAATGAAGCAAGATGAATGCAGTTGCATATCATGATACGGCAAAGACACACAGAAACAACATAGCAACACATAGCAACATAGAAAATACATACTTTTACATACAAATACATACAAACAACATAGTTTTAAACATACTAACCCCGCCAGTAGGTGGCGGTAAGTCACTAAATGAGTGAGTCATTATTGAGTCATTCATTCAACCGTTCGCTGAATCATTCAGTAAAAAACACCTTGCTTGGAGATTGCGCAATACTTCTGCTGTGATCTTTATTTGGAACTATTTTAGTTAGTGAAAGACAACAAAACAGTCAATATTGTGTCTAAAATTTAAATAACTTAATTATGTGACTACTTAACTACTTATTTAACTAAAATCAATGTAACATTTACAATCGTGAGAATATTTTTGTATTGCTGTATTAAAATCTTTAGATAGCAGATAGCTTACATTTTCTGCTATTAAATCTTTTGATTTAATTTCAAAAATTGGCTTCTCTTCTGTTTATTGACTGACATTCACCTACTACTCAACTGTGATAAAAGTCTTGTTAAACAAATGTCACTGTAATGCTTAAATATTGGACAAAAAAAAAAAAAAAGAGCTATAATATCAGACTTTTAGACATGAACGTTTATCATACGATCCTCAACAGTGGTGTCAATAATTATTCATACTACAGTGCATGATGGGAGTTTTTAGTATGGTGTTACCCAGCATGCATTGCAGCATGAAGAATTTTGCTGATTGTCAGCATTGTTGAGATTCATATGCTTGTTCTTGATGTCTGTGTGTGTGCCTAAATAGTTCTGGAGTTTAAATGTTTATATGAATTTCATATAGTAGATTTAAAATTAACTCATAACTATTACAGCAGTGCTTTCTTTGTATGTTGAAGCTTCATAAAGTTGATTGCTCAAAACTTCAAGAAAAAAGTAAATTTGGATGTAATCAGGCCAGCGCCCAATGACTTCTTATTAAAAAAAATTAAACACTGATTGCTGCTCACTGCACAGCACTGACCTCTCTACTTCACAACAGCACGCACCGTGTTACAGAAAGAGATCTAACACAAGAAGTCAAGGGTCAAGAGCCTAACTAAAGCAAACACTGATGGTGACATGATGGTGGCATCATTTTTAACCAATTAAACATCAACATCTGATCCTCTGTAATTCTCAATAACAGCAGGTGTTCATCACTAATGCACAATCATCATTTAATTAGTCACTTAATTATCTCATTAACTTTAACTCTTTGAGGACTTGGGATTTGACTTGAGACTTGCTTGTGACTTGAAAGGAATGACTTGGTTCCTCCTCTGGTGAAATCAGCTGCTGAGTTCATGGGTGGAATAAACATATGGCAGGACTTTTACTCTTTGTCCCCTGGACTTTACACCTCTGCAGGTCAGTCACAGTTCCAAACACTGTCATAAATCTGTACATCTTGTCATGGTCAGCTAATATATCTCCTATGTTTGTTTTAATGTCTGTAGTCTCAGATCACCTCCAGCAGTATCAGCAGCAACAACAACAGCAAAGGCAGCAACCGCAGCAGCATCCCCAGCAACCCCCTCAATATCAACTGTTCCCTGTAAGTTAGTAGGTGCAAAGAAAACATTATTTAACTTTTGAACTTAAAATGGTCTTTTCTGTTCTGTTTCTTTTTCAAAACTGCATCACAACATTTGCTGCTGTATCAATACAGAAGCATCCGCATCAATACGCGTATCAGCAAGGAATGATTCACAATACATTGCTGTTATGAAATTTTGCGCAAAGCCCTATTTAAAGCCTTATTGTTTCATGTGACCCTTTTATATTTGAGCACCTGCCCCTCCAAAGGTCTCTGCACGGCTCTGGTGTATATATTAAACACAATATTGTCCAATTTTGCAAAATTGTGTGAATGTAAACATTACCTATAAAGCCACAGAAGAACTGTTAAGCATCTCTAAACAAAGCACAACAGGTGTTTGACTTGAAGCAGCACTGCACAGACCGTTCTGTGTATGATATCAAAGTACCGCAAGAGCGATTAAAGAGCATTTTTGAATGTTTGTTTTGATGTCAAATAAATCTGTCTGTTTTGCTTTTTTGTTGAAGTAGTGCTGCTGCTGTAAAGTTATACAGCTACAGCTAGGGTTGCCACCCGTCCCTTAAAATACGGAATCGTCCCGTATTTAAAGGTAAAATGATGCGTCCCGTATCAAATCAATATGGAATGCGATTTGTCCCGTATTTTACAAAGGCCAACACATTTGAACAAATAAATAAGTATTTTGCACTGTTTATAATACTAATAGCAATTATAATGAAAGCAATCTCATAAGAAGTATTATTAGAGAAGCTCATTTGCTCGTGATTGCATTTTGGCGTCTTTGTTTCCATAGCGACGGAGTCTCCAGAACGCGCGCTGTTAAAGCCCTTTCACACGAGCGCGGCGTGCGCTAAACCTGTGCGGTTTACAACATCTACACTCTCAAAAAGGATGTGTTAAATAATAACACATTTTTTGTGTTATGGCCATTTTAACACATTTTGTGTCATTTTAAGTCGATCATGTGTAAAAAGAAAGAGAGAGAGAGAGAAACAACACAGTGTGTCCAACACAATATGTGTTAACTATCATCCAATCACATTGCTGCCTACATCACTCCACAAGCTGTTAACCAAATTCATGCCTCTTTTTCATTGGTGGATGACGTGGACGCACTCATGTCAGGTAAATGGATTTCGCCGCTAGAAATATAATGTTCCCAGAACGTTTCCCGAGATGCTCATGATGTGGAGCTCTTTAAAGGGTTGGGGGATGTTATTTGGAGGACCTTCAGGGATTAACACTGCTCAGAGTGTATTTGGTCCCACAATACAGAGTGTTAAAGTAACACTGAACCAGAGTTGAACTTAATGAGAATGTTAACAAGCAGAATTACTGAAGGAAAGAGAAACAGAAAAACAGAGCGAGACAAACAGAAACACAACTACAACTGACTTAGTCACAGACTTAGAGGAAATCAACTGAAATAAAACACATTAAATATCGCAAGGATTAAACCACTCCACAAACAGCACCACCAGTTTGACTTTATTTCTGTCATACAAAAGTGTTTAATGAGAATTAACAGAGGTTTATATGTGTTTCATTTCACAAAACGTCACCATCACCATCACTGTGGTCAGTGTTTGCTTTAGTTGGGCTCTTGACCCTTAAATTTGCAAAATTATGATTTTTTTTTTATTTTATTGCTGTAGTTTTGTGTTTATGAAGCTCATTACTGTAGCAAAGAAAACTTGGATAAAATGTGATGCTTGAAGCAATCATCATGTAGCGGCTTGGTTCACTGACTGTTGCGTTTCACAGTATTGAAAAAATAAGTTTTTTTTTTAGAAATTTGTTTTTGCAGATTGAATTTTAGCAGTGTTTGAACAATTGTGGACAAAAAGCTTTTGCTTATGGCACACATTGACATGAAGAATCTGCATATAAATCTCAACAATGGTGACAATCAACAATATATTCAGATAAACATCACAAAGCAAGCTACTATAAAGTCACATAAACAATAGCAACAATTAAAGCAAATAATAAGAATAAAAGAAAATACTAAGACAATCCAGGTGCATAATTTATTTGTGTTGCAGTGCATGAATGAGCCATGAATGAGTTTTGATTGGTGCACCCAGAATGCACTGCAGCATGAAGCTTTTTGTTTATTGTCACCATCATTGAGATTCATATACTGATTCTTGATGAAAGTTTGAGATGCACAGCTATTCAAAATGCCTTATGCAAAGTGTTTTTAATTTAGATTTAGATCACTGATCAGCCAAAACCAATTGATCGTATTTTTTTTATTTTTTTTTTTGTTGTAATATTTGTTTTGCAAACAAAGTTTTACAACAGCCAGAGATAAACTAACGTTATAAAGTCAAGGGTCAAGAGCCCAACTAAAGCAAACACTGACCACAGTGATGGTGATGTTTTGTGAAATGAAACTAACATCTAAACCTCTGTTAATTCTCATTAAGCACTTTTGTCTCTGAGCAGTGTTAATCCCTGAAGGTCCTCCAAATAATGTCCCCCAACCCTTAAAGAGCTCCACATCATAATCATCTCGGGAAACGTTCTGGGAACGTCATTGACACCGGCGGGACGTCCCGAGAACTTTACATTTCTAGCGGGATAGATGTTGTTCATTCTAACAGTGCTTGTGAACTACTTTTAGTATTATTAATGTTCAGCATTCAAATCACATGTGAAAATGTAGCAGTCAAGTTTTAATAAATATATTTATTTTAAAAATAGCTTTTTTGCATTGCATTCATTTTAACTGGTTAAGAACAGCACATCTATGACACAAATCGTGTGATTTATGACACATTAGTGCGTTAAATTTTAACACACTGCCTGTGTTAAGAAAAATAACACACTGGTTGTGTTAAAATTGAATTAACACAAAATGTGTTGTCCTTAACTAGACACACAGATGTGTTAAAATATAACACAGGTTGTGTTGTTTTTAACACATCTGTTTTAAGAGTGTAGAGCTCACATCCGCCCTTTAAACACAAGACTCTCCAGGTGTAGGGCTGAATGGGAAAGTTATCAATGGTCTGTCCTGTATCTAATGATGAACGCACAATTTGCAGAGAAGCATTTGCTCACAGTGGACTGTCTGACTTATAGGGACAGTTCATCCAAAAATTTAAAATAATTTTTTAAATTTGTTTATCGTTTACACACCCTCAAGTTGTTCCAAACCTGTAATCATTTCTTTCTTCTGCTGAACATAAAAGAAGATACTTTTAAGAATGTGGGTAGCCTAACAGTTTCTGGTACCCAAAGACTCCGATAGTATTTTTTCTCTACTATGGAAGTTACTGAGGACCAGCAGCTGTTTAGTTACCCACATTCTTCAAAGTATCTTTTTTTTTTTGTGTGTGTTCAAAAGAAGAAAGAACTTTATGCAGGTTTATAAAAACCTGGGTAAATTATGACAGAATTTTCATTTTTGGGTGAATCATACCATTAAAGTGACAGACACATCGTATAGGCCTATTGTTTTATTAAAATTTGGATAGTCTGTTAACATAATTTTCCATACATTATCAGAGCTTGGTAGACATAATTATTATATTTTTAAACATGATTAGACAGATGAATTAATAGGTTAGAATTAATGTTAGACCCTATTTATTAATTTATCATTTATATTAATCATAAATAGGCCTATATACATAATAAATATACATATATACATAATAAATATAAATATCCATACTACTACTACTACAATTTGGCACTTTAAAAAGTTTAAAAAATGCTACATTATGTAGATAAAAATGGGACAAATAATTACATAATAAGGTAGTCCTAATTTAAGCAAATTAATAAAATAAATAAATAATAAAAATGCATCCCATCCAGGGAACAGCTGCAGAACTGTCAAAAAATACCAATAATAATTAATTATAAATAATCCAATTTAAAACAGCAATATTAATATGTTCTGTTGCAAGCTTACATACTTTAGCATGCTTTTTATTGGTGAGCTACGAGTTCCTCACTGATTATTTGTGTCCTGTTTGTTTGTTTTTTTTGTTTGTTTTTTTGTGTTTTTGTGTGTGTGTGTGTGTGTGTGGGGGGGGGTGAATGGGTGTCCCTTATTTTGCCTTGCTAAAGGTGGCAACCCTAGCTACAGCTGTGTTGCTGGATTTTAAAGCTGGTCCGATTTTCTTTCTTAGTGTGTATTTACATCAATTTCACTGTCCACTCGGTTCAAATGTGGATGAATGGCTACATGTAGATGTGTGTACACTGCACATGAGTATTACATACAAAAATAATAAAACACTGTGTTGACAAAAAAAAAAATAAAATAAATAAATACTTTTGATACTTAAGTACTTTTAAAAGCAGGTACTTCTGTACTTTTACTTAAGTAAAAACATGTCTTTACAACTTTCACTTGTGAGTAATATTTGAGCAGCAGTATCTGTACTTTCACTCAAGTAATGGAGTTGTGTAATTTGTCCATCCTGATTAGGAGAAACAAGGAGAATCCAAAGAATGGTCAAACTCAAGGCAAGCAGGAAGAGAGGCAAACAATGTGCATCTGTACTTACTAGACTTCACACTGTCTAGGAAAAATAAAATTGTTTTGGTGCTTCTTCATACAAAATTTGCTGCCACAATATTACCAGTAACATTTTTCTAAGGTTCCCCTTTTCTGTACAGTGCATCCAGAAAGTATTCACAGCACTTCACTTTTTCCACATTTTATGTTTCAGCCTTATTCCAAAATGGGTTGAATTCATTATTTTCAACAAAATTCTACAAACAATATCACATAATGACAATGTGAAAGAAGTTTGTATGAAATCTTTGAAAATTTATAAAAAAAAAAAAAAAAACACATGTACATAAGTATTCACAGCCTTTGCCATGACACTCAAAATTGAGCTCAGCTGCATCCTGTTTGCACTAATCATCTTTCACTCTTAAAAAAGATGTGTTAAAAACAACACAACCTGTGTTATATTTTAACACACCTGTGTGTCTAGTTAAGGACAACACATTTTGTGTTAATTTCAACTCAACCAGTGTGTTATTCTTCTTAACACAGGTTGATATTCTTCAAATATTTAAATAGTGCACCTTTAAGAATAGCACATCTGTGACACAAATTGTGTTATTTATGACACATTAGTGTGTTAAGAAAACAGATGTGTTAAAAACAACACAACCTGTGTTATATTTTAACACACCTGTGTGTCTAGTTGAGGACAACACATTTTGTGTTAATTCAATTTTAACACAACCAGTGTGTTATTCTTCTTAACACAGGCAGTGTGTTAAAATATTTAACACACTAATGTGTCATAAATCCAGAGGTGGGACTTTCAAGTCACAAGCAAGTCTCAAGTCAAATCCCAAGTCCTCAAAGAGTTAAGTTAATGAGATAATTAAGTGACTAATTAAATGATGATTGTGCATTAGTGATGAAACCTGCTGTTAACAAGTTTCATCATTGAAGAAAAGAGAAACACAAGAACTACAGATTTCAGCCACAGCCTTGGATGGAATCAACTGAAAAAGAAAAAAAAAAAAAAAAAGAAAAAACACGATGCCGTCATAATTGTGGTCCAGGTTTGCTTTTGTTGGTCTCTTGAACCTTTTACTAATTCAAAGTAATTTGCTTCTAAGCAATTACAATATTGTTTCACAGCAAATGTTTGTGCATTGCTGAATCAAACCTTGAAGTAACAAATTAACTTATGATTTCTGCTTTTAACTCATGGTGAATGAACATCATGAAGGGGTCTCTCTTTGGTTTATTGACTGACATTTAGTTATTACACAGCTGCAAAAAAAAAAAAAAAGTGCTCTATTAAACAAACACCACTGTAATGCTTCAATATTTTAAACAAATAAATAATAGAACTGTTTATGCTGAGGCTTTTAGACATAAACACTTATCATATGATCCTCAACAGTGGCGACAATAACTTTTCATACTGCAGTGCATGATGGGAGTTTTTACTATGGTGTTACCCAGCATGCATTGCAGCATGAAGCATTTTGTTGATTGTCACCATTGTTGAGATTCATATGCTGGTTCTTGATGTCTGTATGTGTCGAAATAGTACTGGAGTTCAAATTTTTATATTTGTTACATAGATTTAAAATTCAGTCACTATAACTATTAGAGCAACGCTTTGTTTTCATGTTGTAGTTTCACAGGGTTGATTATGCAAAACCTAAACATATTAATAATAAAAATAAATACAAATAAAGCATTTTTGACTGTAATCAAGTCACTTCATGGTGACTATCTCATCACATAAAAACAGCTAATATCTCCACTCTGCTTTACAACACCACATGCATTGCTACAGAAAGAGATCTAACACAAGAAGTTAAAGGTCAAGACCCCAACTAAAGCAAACACTGATCTCCATGATGGTGGCATCATTTTAACATTTAAAACGTCAACATCTGATCCTCTGTAATTCTCAATAACAGCAGGTGTTCATCACTAATGCACAATCATCATTTAATTAGTCACTTAATTATTTTATCAACTTTAACTCTTTGAGAACTTGGGATTTGACTTGAGACTTGACTTGGTCCCACCTCTGCCCAATCCTTTAAAGAACTCCACATCATCTCAGGAAATGTTCTGGGAATGTCATTGACACCGGTGGGACCTTCTGAGAATGCTCTAGAAACTTTACTTTTCTAGTGAGGAAATCCATAGACTTGAGTGCATCCACGTCATCCACCAATGAAAAAAGAGGCACAAATTTGGTTAACAGCTTGTGGAGTGATGTAGGCAGCAGTGTGATTGGATGATAGTTAACACACATCGTGTTGGACACATTGTGTTGTTTCTCTCTCTCTCTTTCGTTTTACACATGATCAACTTAAAATTACACAAAACGTGTTAAAATGGCCATAACACAAAAAATGTGTTATTAATTAACACATCCTTTTTGAAAGTGTGGAGGAAGTTTAAAACAACCAGGACTCTTCCAAGAGCTGGCCTCCTGGCCAAACTGAGCAATTGATGGAGAAGGGCCTTGGTTAGACTGGTGACCAAGAACCTGATGGTCTCTCTAGTTGAGCTCCATGATCATATGTGGAGACAGGAGAAACCTACAGAAGGACAAACATCACTGAAACACTCCACTGATCTGGGCTTTATGGTGGTGTGGTCAAACTCAATCCTCTCCTCAGTGAAGACACATGAAAAAACACTTGGAATTTGCCAAAAACTAAAAACTAAAGGACCCTCAGACTCTGAGGAACAATAGGTCTATTCTCTAGTCTGATGAACCTCAATTCCAAGCATCATGTTTGAAGGAAACCAGCTCTGCTCATCACCTGCAGAGTAACATCCCAAAAGTAAAGTCTGGTAGCAGCCTCATGCTGTGGGGCCGTTTTTCAGCGACAGGGACTGAGGGACTCGTCAGAGTAGAAGAAAAGCTCAATGCACCAAAATATTGAGATAGCCTTAATGAAAACTCAATCCAGAGCAAGCTGTTGTAATTTGCAATCCATATCTCTGGCCATCTTCTTTGGAAAAAAAAAAAAAAACACCTGTGTGTCCTTTATAGGTTATTTAATTGGTATAAATATTTATGAATCTTTCCCTGGTGACATAGTCATATTTAGAGTGTGTCTTGTTTTTCCTCCTGCCTTATGCCACACTTAGAAGATCAAGACAGACTGTAGATATCAAACACCTTCATCTCCGGCTCCAGTCTGAAGGGAAACTCGTGTTTGTATCACATATCTTTGTGGAAATCTCTTCACACTCGCTGTAGAAGAGATGATGCCTGACAATCAGAGAACTAATGTCAAAACATCAACAGTGTTTGTCCTTTACTTCTCTCCTCACAACAATCTTAATAACAATCTTATTATCTTAACAAATGCTGATGTAAATATAAGACAAACATAAAATTGCATACATTCTTGTTTTTGAAAGCACACTGATAAAGATGAAGTTTTGGACAGGATACTAATTTCTTATGTTTCAAATACGTTGCTGTTCTGTTCCAAAAGAACAGCAACTTAATTCCAGACATTTTGTCTCAAACCACCATGTGAATATACCTAATTTATATTATGTTATACATTATTTAATTAATCAATTAATGAATTAATTACTTGATTGATTGATTGATTGATTGGTCACACTTTATATTAGGTGGCCTTAACTACTATGTATTTACATAAAAAATAAGTACAATGTACTTATTGTGGTCATATTGTATTGCAAAACTCTTTTGCTGCTATTGAGGTGGGATACGGGTTAAGGTTAGGGACAGGTTTGGTGGTATGGGTAGGGTTAAGGGTGGGTTAAGGTGCAAGGGATGGGTCAACAGTATAATTATAAATAAAATTACAGAAATTAATTACAGATGTAATTACATATAGGTATTTTTTAAAATATAAGTACAATGTAAAAACATGTATGTACACAATAAGTGCATTATATCAAATGATTAATCTAAATGTAAGCACATAGTAGTTAAGGCCACCTAATATAAAGTGGGACCGATTGATTGATTGATTGATTCATTCATTCATTAAAAATGTTTTTAACTTTTGCTATGTCAATGTTTAAAACACACTTTTAATATATTTTTTAAAATCCTTAAGGAATCTGTTTTCACTTCAATTTCATTCTTTTTTTTTAAATACATGTTAGATATTTCATTGTCTATATGTGTACATTTAAATGATAATATATACTTTTTAAATACAAATCAATTATAAATAAAATATGTGAAAAATAAGTCTGAATATGAATAACATACAAGTTGAAACAACAACAAAACACACATTGTTGAAATTGTCTGTCTGTTTTCAATAGTTCATATTCATCACAGAATATTTGAGCTTCTAATGGTTTGTAGAACATAAACGTGACTGAATGAATTAATTTGTGGTCTGAGACTGACAGCTGCCTGTTCTGTGTATGAAGAGCATTTACATAGAGACACTTTGCATGAGAGTGTTTATAGTGCTGTGAGTTTAACACTTCATGACTGAGAGCAGAACACAACACAATCTTCATCATCACACAAGACAAAACAACAACAATGAAAAACATCATCATCCTCATCTGGACATTGCTGTGCTGTGTACAAGGTGAGAGCTCAGATAAAACAGTGTAATTAATGAAATTAGCTAACATATACTGCATATTATAATATGTAAGAAAATGTTTGTATGTCTTGATGTACTTATATGAATCCTATATATTTCTCTCTCAGGCTCCAGTGGACAGATCACAGTTACTCAAACTCCTGCAGTTCAAACAACTGAACTAGGAAAGACTGTTGTGATGAGATGCACCGCCAGCACTCCTTTAACAGGCTGCAGCCCACCATGTCTGTCCTGGTACTTACAGAAACCTGGAGAAGCTCCTAAACTCCTCATTTATCGGACCAACAGCCTTCAGTCAGGAACTCCATCTAGATTCAGTGGCAGTGGATCTGGCAGTGATTTCACTCTGACCATCAGTGGAGTCCAGACTGAAGATACAGGAGATTATTACTGTCAGAGTTACCACTACATCAGTAAATATGTGTTCACACAGTGATAAAGAGTCGTACAAAAACCTCCGTCAGTCAGAGTCACAGTGACTGCACTGATACAGCTGAGAGATACTGCAGCTGCTGATGAGAGGATGACACACAAGTAGCAAGCTTTAGTTTTAATTTTAATTAATATTCTAGGTGGATTTTAATTGTATACTCAACTATACGGTAGATATAATCATGAAGGATGTGACATAAGGTTAAAGTTACAATACTGATCATTTATCTTAAAAGCTACTGCTATTTTTATGATTCTTTCTTTCTTCTATTTCAGATGAGAAAAAAAAATTGATCAAGCAAACATTGACATTCTGTGAATAATTCTTTATTGTTCAATGTTATAACCCAGAGGGAAATGAGTTTATTCTCAGTGAAGATTCAAAACAGAAAGTAGATTACAAAGTTAGAGAAAACAGTCTCATTTGATGAGCTAAGTGTGGCTGAACTTTTGAAGAAAAAACTTAAATCTTTATAAGAGATTTATAAGCATTGTATTTCAAACTTGTCACGTCATTGACACTGAAAGTGAGAGCAAAAGCAGCACCTCACTACCTGCAGTTTTGATTGATTGATGGGAACTCTCTTTCCCTCCATTTGCTGTCAATCTCTACTACTGTGGTGAACAGACCAGAAGGCCTGAAGCCCATAAAAGAATCAAATACCTTGAGATATGTGAGACATTAATAATCAAACAGTGACTCTGGGAGTGAGGGCTGAAAATCTCAATTGCATTGTCAGGGTGAGTGATTGTGATCCTCTCAGAATAGAGCAGCTCTGTCTCCAGAGACCATGTTCAAACCCCAAAAGCTTTATTTGACTAGATTTACTGCTACTGATCAAGCTTCTGAAAAGCACCTGAACAAACACTACATGCATCTTCATCTGTTAGTTGAATGATGTTGTCAGACACAAATGGAGCTTGTTGAGAAGCTTTATTGAATGTTGCAGCAAACACAGCAGATTGAAAGATCAGCCAGTGCTTTGACACTAGAGCTCTCTTTCAGTATTGAGTTGTAAATGACTACAGCTGCAGCACTAGACTCATGTGAATCCTGCCTGACACAGGACACTCAGATACGGCTCATCTTCAGGAGAGAGCAGCGCTCACTGGAGAAACATCAGCACTGCGAGCGACTAACAGCGACTCTTGTGGAACGAGACCTCATGAGGAGCTCCAGCATGTGTTACTCTGCAGACGTACAGCTCTCCCTCTTCCCAGCGTGCTTTGCTGAGGGTCAGGACGCTACTGCGGCTGTAGCGGCCGTCCTGCTCGCTCTCTGCGCTGGTCACAACCCCCTCGGTGACCTCTGAGCCGTCCAGTGTCCAGCTCACCAGCGCCCCCTGTGGAGAGTAAGAGCTGAGCAGGCAGAGCAGTGCGGCTGATTCTCCAGAGATCTGCAGAGAAGAGGGCGGCAGCAGAGACACTGAGGGCTTCACTGTGGGACCAGCTGCAGGAGACAAACACAACACATTCACAAACACACAGAAAACACACTGCAGCTCCAGCACTCTTCTGCCCTGCAGCATTCACAGCATTTCAACACGACTTTCAGCAGCAGACATGAGGAGCGCAGTCAAAATCACAGCAATCTTATCATTCATCACATTCAACATCACTACAGATGTACAATATACAAACTACACAATCACTAGATACATTTACATGAAATCAGTCATCAATTACACTAAACATACCAATACATTTACTGCTTCAATTTCAGTAGTTTTTATATCCGATATGAAGTTCTTGCAATTATATGTTAGCTATTCCACTCTTATTTTATATTTTTATTTTATAAAAAAGTGTTTAGACAGTAATTGTTTCTTCAAAGTAAATAATTTGGTCACATATAATTCTCACTATTAACTACAAACTTTCCCTCAACAAACTCCTAATTTGCTGCTCATTAATAGCTAGCATGGTAGTTGTTAAGTTTATGTATGGGGTTAGATTAAGGGATCTAAAATATAGTTATGCAGAATAAGGCATTAATAAATACTTTATAAGTACCAAAAAATATGCTAGTAATATGCATGCTTATAAACAACTAGTTAATAGTGAGACTTGGTCCCTAAACTAGTATTAAAAAGAATTCAGTTCTTCTCAATGTCTAAATCTATTTTTAAACTATAAAAAATCTAAACTTTTGTAAATTATATTTATTGTTACAAAAATAATAATTTTGTTTAAATTTTTAAAAGATTTTATACAATCTAAATTGTATGTTTTGTAGAAGATTTTTATGGTTGAAGATCTGAATTAATCAAGTATAATCAGGGTGAATCTTGCCTTTAATATATCTATTTAATCTTCCATTATGTTCTAAGGCCCCTGTGTAAAAAATGCGTACGTGACTAAAATGTGCATCCGTGGCTAAAAAATACAGACAGGAACAGCTGGAAGAACTTAAAGGGGCTTTCTTTTTATATACCATAACACGTGTTGAAGCCCCTTCTCTCTAGGGAGGTATCAGATTGTATGTGTAAATAGAACTATATGGAATGTATAGAACCCGCCTTAAAGGACAAACTGTATAAAAGAGACAGCACAAAAGCATTCGGGAGACTCTTCTGCAGAAGGGATCTCGGCTTTATTCTCGCTATGTAAGATAATAAAGTCTTTTCTTCTGGCACCAAACTCCAAGTCTGAGGGTGATTCTTCGAACTCGCAGCGGAAGACACTACAAATTGGCACCCGAACAGGGACGGAACAGAGCAGCAGAGTGGACGACCGCTTTGAGCAGGATTTGACGAACAGCACAAAAAAGGGTGGCCACCTCTTACACAGGTAAAGCATTTTTGCTTACATAATTTGTGTTGTTGGCCAGTCTGCTCTTGGCGGTAAGGTCACTTAACAATTTGCTCTTCCAAATTTCTAAATTTAAAGAAAAGAACAGAAAAGGAGTTTTGTTCCAGAAGAAATAACTGCATGCATTTATCTGGTTTATTGATAAGCCGCCTGAATTGAAACTAGATGGTGCAGGCAGATATACATTGCTAGCAATGGTCTGTGTTTATTTAGACTGAGCCTGAAGGGACAGAAATAAACGTGAAGCAGATATAGTGAAGGAAGCGCGCAAAATCCTACGGATACCGCCCTGTCAAAAATAAAAAAATAGAAGAAAAAAAAGTTGTAAGAATACAGGGGTCTGCACGGGTAGGAAAAAAGAGGCCTGCGGATACCGCCTGTTTATAAATACAGGGACTGCACGGGTAGGCAAAAAGACCTGCGGATACCGCCCTAAAAAGGTGTAAGGGAGATTATAGGGGACTGCACGGGCAGGCAAAAATCCTGGCCTTGCGCTGTTTTTTTACTGAGAGAGAGAGAAAGTGAATTAAAACAGTAGAAGAACGAGAGCAACGCAGCAGGTCACTCACAGAGAGGTGAAGTGTTTTGTTTTGTAGTATGTCTGAAACTGTGATTGTGTCCAAGTACAAGCCTGTGTGAAAGACTAGGGTAGTATGAGAAAATAAATTCCGTATTGGGTGAATAAGCGGTGCGTGCCCCTCCCTGGGAGAGACGGACGCAGTTCTTGTTACACCCGAGAGGAATGAATGAAAGAATGGGCCCATGAAAAAAGAGATGAAATATGAAAGCATAAGAACCTATAAAAAAAAGGGACAAAGAATGAAAGGATAAGCCCTGTCTGAATAAAGGGACCTATATAAATGTTATTAGAAGACAAAAGTGTTCCAAGATATGGACTTTGAAGAATATTGAAATAATAATAGATTAATTAAAATAAGATATACATTTATGATTTAATGAATTATCTTAATAGATGAATAAAAATATTGCACGTGCTTAAAACTTTATATATTATATCAAAGACGTCTTAAAATTTGTATCTTGTTATCCCTGGGGAACAGTACGAAAATTAACCCATTACACAGTTTCTGAGATTGGGATTTAAGATGACTAAAGATAACTTGTGTAAGTGAAATGTCGAATGAGAGCAAGATTGGGTGACCAAGTTTGTTGAAATTTGAAATCAAAAACCATAGACATTTTACAATAATAAAGGAACTTGTTGATTAAATAATTAAACTAAATAAAATGATTTATTTGATGTTGGTTGGGAAAATTCATTCACCATTACTGAATATTCTGAACCATGTATGCAAATATAGAAGACAAATTATAATTGAAGTCTTTAGTTTAACATACGCATGTCATGCTGATGTAAAAGGAAGAATTCTTTTGTTTTATTGTAGTATAGAATAAAGGTAGATTACTGCTGCTTTCTGCTTTTTGCAAAGAAGAAAATGCTTGCTGTCTTTCTGCAATGAAGAACTTGCTTTACTAAAATAGAATAAGGGAACTGCTGTATTTAACCAGATGACTTTTTTCTTTATTTTTAGTAATATATTTTTTATTTATTTACCCTTTTTATTAAGGAACCATTGAAAAAGATGGTTGAAAAGTGAAAATAAGAAAAAGAGCTGATTGCTCAAGCACAATTTAATCAGAGTTTACAAATGTTCAATTTGATTAATGCAGTCTCTGAGGGTTAAAATTGCAGATGCCTGTTGGAATAGAGCCTTGACAAAGGGAAGCAATGAACTGGAGTCTGTTGGGCAAAGAGACGAAGAAGCAAAGACAAAGAAGCTACAGAGAAAAAGAGGGAGGAGCTGATGGACTTGCAACTCCCCTCCTGAAAGAGGAGTACACACTACTGCATGAAGAGGGGCTGGCTTAAGGCAGGAAAAGGTGAATTTTTCACTTGAGACTTTTCCTAGAGGTGCAGAGAACATCCTGAAATGCAAAACTCTGGCAGGCTCAATCAAAAGCCAGACTGAGAAGAGGCGGAGAAACAACAAGACCATACAACACAACATCAAGCTTTTGAGTGCCATCACAGACTGATGACCCAGTGCAACAACCAAACAACTTCAGCAGACTGATGATCTAACCAGAAGCACTTCCATCCCTTCCCTTGGCGCCCACAGGTGCTGCATATTTAATGATCACTATAGAGACTGCTTCAAATTTTGTTAATTATTTTATAAATTTTTATTAATTTGATTACTTACTGGTCTCACAGCAGTTCTTTGAATTCTGTGCTTTAACTAACATTCTCTATCTGCTTTCCAATAGGTACTAGTCCAGCCGTGTGTTTAAAAGAACAAAGAATTGAGACAGACAGACGAGTTGCTTAGATAAAAATGGAGCTGGATTTGGGATAGCGAAGGCTATTTCATTAACCCACTAGGGGAAAATGCAACTGAATTATTGACAACAATGTTGAACTCTTTGGAAAAAAAAAAAAAGAAAAGAAAAGAAGGGTAGACAAGATGTCTAATAGAAAAAATAGAGCTGATAAAATAAAAATATTGGTCACTCCATTTTGTTTAATGGTAATTTAAAAGGGCTAGATTGAATAAAGTAATAATAATAAATAAATTTAACCAAATGGTCCAAAATTGTGAAATCATAAATGCTGTCATCACTGGGGATAACAGGATGGAAATGTTGATGGCCATGGATCCTAGATTGGGAAGAGATCTCCAATCCTTTTTTCAAAGTAGCTCATGAGTAATAACAAAAATCATATGACTAAAATTTAAATTAGACAAGTGACATTTGAGAAATTTCACTTAGTTCTCTCAACTGCACAATGCCTAAGAAAATTATTCTAAACCAATTAACCTGTTAGATTATGTTAGAAGAAAAAGAGATTGATACCTGCAGTGTTAAATTAAAATTTAGGATGACTGATGTTGTCCAGTTGAATATGACATTTGGACACTATGTGGAATGCTACTAGGTCTACGCTCAGTAAAGTCCCATTCAGAATCTATGGCATTCCACAGTTAAAACCATTCAGTTCACAATCAGCTGAAATCAAAACAAAATACGTTTTTGGCCAAAAGGGGGGTGTGAAAGGATGTGAAAGAGTGTGAAAAAGTATGAATGATGGTGGTGTGGAGTGAAAGAAGGTGTCTGACGAGACACTGAGGCAAATCAATTATTTTGCCAAAACAGCTGTATGCAAAATTTAATATGTGGGCCCACAGGGCAAATAATGCCCAGTAGAATAATGACCGTGGAGGAAATTGGTTAAGTTTCCCGGTCAGTACCTAGGTTATTGTGGTGGCAGAAAGAAAAACAGTGTCACACTTGCGCAGCGCATTACATGGGAAGGCAAAGCAAGCAAGCTTGCTCTGTCCACCCCACATCTAACTTTCTTTTCAGCATATCATGATGGAGCTGATTCTGTGCCAAAAGGATAAAATATTGTCTTTCTGACTGTTAACATAAAGAACGTGAGTTGAGGGTTTTCCAGGACAAAATACCTATGCTACGAAGCAAGATAGACTTAGAAGAAATTATCTAGTGAAATAGTGAAACTCAGTTTATAAAACAAAGAGATAACTGAATTAGCAAGTGGTTGAGAATAAATTTGTAAGGAATTGAAAAATAGTAAGATTAGAGATAACTAAAACCAAATTATTTATTACCTTAGAGAAAATGGGCATTCGACCTATGCTCATTGTATGGATAGCAGTGAATGAGTGAGAGCTCAAAAAAGGGGCCAGGACAGCCCTCAACCCACACGAAATTTCCACAGGTGACACCAAGAAGGATAACTGGACAGATGAGCAAATGAGCATGCTTGATATCACTAATAAAAACTCTGAAAGATTCCACCTACAGGTGCAGCAGTTCTGTCAGGGCCAGGGAATGGTTTGCTCCACCATGAAGGACCAGTGAGTGTGCAGTGATGATTTCAAGGAAGAATCTAGCAGTGATCAGCAAAATAGTTGCAAAGTGACACCTGGGTCCACCTTTCTCTCCTTGAAAGATGCCAACCCGCTTCAGCAACCCTACACAGCATGAAGTAAGGGATGAAGGGCGTGCTAGTAACGACCCTCCCTTACCAACAAGGGAAAGACCATTGCAACGACTCGCAAAGAGTCACCCTGGTGAAGATGAAATGCAAACTGGGCCTCTTAATAGTGAACCAACGCTCAGAGACTCCCACTAATATTATAACTAGTGCGTGCCTGCACTTCAAAACACGCAGCACGTTTTAAATAGCGGTCTTTGCGATTCGAAAATTGCACTAAGCAATACCGCAATTCATAATTAATGTTGGTATATCGTGCAGCCCTAGACTAAACTGGGTATGAGTATGTGTATGTGTGTCATTGAGATGCAAATCCAAGCTCAACCAATAGAAAGCAACCAGACCTCCCTTCAATTAACTTTTCAACCATTGAATAACCGTGATAATGATAATCAATAAATCGTAGAGACACGGATTATAATATACTAGGGGACGAAGAAGTTAGTCACTATGATGAATTAAGGGAAACAGCTCAAAATAATGAATAGTATAGATGGGCAGTTTTTTCTACGAGAGAAATAAAGAAAGAAAATTGCTTGCTATGCTCCAAATCTCCATTAAACAAAGTAATAACTATACCAAATCCAAGACTACCAAAATGTGCCGAATTTGGGAGAAACTTTTGTTATTTAACAGATTTTACTAGACCATATTATACTGCTGAATGTCTAGGATTTTTGGAAAATCCTAAATTAACAAATAATTAAGACCACTCTGGGGATCTTAGTGTCAGTATTCGGACGTTAGCCGAAATATAAAAATTGAAAAACAGAAAGTAGAGATTACGAAATGGTATGGCGTAGATGGTAAACAGGAATATGAGTGTGTTCCTAAACCAAAAGGAACACAATATGTGAGAAAGTTCAAGGGCAAATGTGTTATTATTTGGTATAAAGATAAGAAAAATTCTTGGAAATCTGGAATTCCTTCTAGAGCTCCAGAACTTTTAACACTTGGAACAATGAAAAGAAATAAAATAACAACTGAAGAATGTAAAAATCAAACTATTGCTTTACCTTCTATAGAAATTTATGAAGTTACAGCAAATACAGGAAGAGACAAACGAATGTGGGATTGATTTGATCTGAAATTTAGAGCATGAGAAACATGGTTTGCTAAACTAAGAATGTTTTTAGGAGCTGCTATATTGAAAGGAAGGTTATTAATTTGCTGTGTATTTCCTGTATTAAGAACATTAGTCGTCAATGATACTGGAAATGATAAAAGTCCCAAATAATCAACAAATTATCTCAGAAAGGAAATTGGATGAATATTATGAAGGATTGCTAAACAAGCTGATCTTAAATGAGCAAACTTTGGATGATAGTTCCAGCGACTCTGATGAGTATGAAAAAGAGGTGTAAAGATAGGCCCTACCCTGGGTGTAAATGATAGCCTAACCTCTACCCATGGCTGACCCTCTACAATATGCAAAGTATCTGGGCTGAAGATCAACAGATCAGAACTATTTTTCTTTTTGATATTCAGTGTATTATGTTTTGAATGTCATTTATACATAACTGTGTCAACCACAGGCAAGCGCTGAACCAAATACACGCTCATGCTGCTAACATTGTTTTCTATGATAAAAGGGGAAAGGAGACGGAATCTTTTACTCTCTCTTAGTCAAGTGTAGAGAGAGATGTTTGGTTCGGATTCTCCTCCAGAGTGCTGCTGCATCATCTAGTCATTGATGATAAGACTGTGTGACTTATTTAGTCACTAGATAGTGTTAACTGAAGGAACTGGATTATGAAGTGGCGCTCTGGATAGACATAAGCAAATGTGAGACTTAAGAAAGTCTCAGAGGGGGGAATGTAGAAGATTTTTATGGTTGAAGATCTGAATTAATCAAGTATAATCAGGGTGAATCTTGCCTTTAATATATCTATTTAATCTTCCATTATGTTCTAAGGCCCCTGTGTAAAAAATGCGTACGTGACTAAAATGTGCATCCGTGGCTAAAAAATACAGACAGGAACAGCTGGAAGAACTTAAAGGGGCTTTCTTTTTATATACCATAACACGTGTTGAAGCCCCTTCTCTCTAGGGAGGTATCAGATTGTATGTGTAAATAGAACTATATGGAATGTATAGAACCCGCCTTAAAGGACAAACTGTATAAAAGAGACAGCACAAAAGCATTCGGGAGACTCTTCTGCAGAAGGGATCTCGGCTTTATTCTCGCTATGTAAGATAATAAAGTCTTTTCTTCTGGCACCAAACTCCAAGTCTGAGGGTGATTCTTCGAACTCGCAGCGGAAGACACTACAGTTTTCAATGGAGAATTATAAAGACAGACTTACATATTAGCACCAGTTTAGTTCCTCCACCGAAAGTCCACTACAGTGATACAATCTAATGAAACACTCGTACAAAAACCTCTATTTCACTCAAGTGAACACAAACTCCAGCAGAGAGAGAAAACACACTGATAGTAGAAACACCTCAGCTGTTGACAACAATCAGTCATTTAGTTTTGACATATATTTCTATTTTTTTTTAAGTAAGAACGAAACCCTTTCATATAAAGTACAAACAAAATGTTTGTTATTGCTTGAAAACAATGTAATTCTTTAACAACCAGCCCAACTAACAATGACCTACTGGTCCTCCAGTGTTTTTTGGATGACACACCACCAGCAGTTCACTGCGGTTGGGCCTCTGTTGGTACACCGCTGGTAAGCTGATAGTCGGTTCATGCAGCTCAATCATCATGATTCACAGAAAAACATGCAGCTTCACACAGATATTATTTGACAAATATAAATCTGAATATAATAAATCTGAGATGATATAATAAATCTGAGATGCACAAACATTTCAGATGCACATTGTTTAGTCTAGACTCATATGACCAGATTGAGAGTTCTGATTATCTTTATATATCACCCTTTTATAGCAAATTGATTAAAACCAAAACATTTATTTTTACTGCTTCCATATTGGAAAAAAGGTAACACTTTATAATAACTTTCATTAATAAATCACTAACAAACATTATATAATGATTAACATATCATTAGTTAATATAAATTCACATAGCTACAAACATGAGATAACTGTAACATTTGTACATAAACATATTTGTAAATGTTTATAAACGATTACTAATCATTTAGTATATTTATGTGCATGGGACTGCTGTATCAACGTTTGGGTAAAGAGTGGTAAGTTTATGTAAATGCTTCTTAAAGACGACACATTGCAATTTGGGTGCAAAACAAGCTTTTATTGCCTCAACACTTATATTAACATTACTACTGTATATCATTAAAAAGGATATTCCTTGAATCATATACATCAACATGATAAAACAAATCGATTTTTCAAGAAAATACTTGTTCATTGATCAAAACAATGTAATATAAACAGATTGAACTGTGTTCGTAATCAAACTGACTCCCGTACACATCCTTAAATTACACAGCTTCGAGATTCAAATGACTTCAGTGACTCAAATCATCAACAGAAAACTATCATGTAATGCAAATGCATCAACCACACTATAACAGCAGCCAACGAATAATGAGTTAAGAGCCCAACTAATGGAAACACCAATCACCATTATGGTGACATCAAATGAAAAAACATTAGATTTAAACCCCTGTTAATTACAATAATTTTACATTAATTAATGACAGAAATAAAGTTAGTCTGGTTAGTAATAAGTGAAGCTGGTGATGCTGTTTGTGGAGTTGTTTAATCCTCCTCTGATGAGATCTTCAGAGATTTAATGTCTTTTATCTTCAGTTGATTTCATCTAAGGCTGTGACTGAAGTCAGTTGTTGTTGTTATGTTTCTATTCATCTTTTTTTTCTGTTCTTTTATTTCCTTCAGTGATTCTGCTTGTTAACAAGCTTAGACAAGCTCTTATAAATAATATATGTAGATTTCCAGTGTGGTATATTTCTTTGCTCTTGGCTGACATGTGGCATCGCTATGGCCTGCTTTTGGCCCAGATCTGGCAAACAGGAGCGGTCCACCCAAGTGCCATCATTCCACGCTACATGTAGGACAGATCACATCTGGGTTGACATTATGTTGCTATCTGGGCATGAATTGAATGTTTAATGACATTTGTAAGGATATTAATTTATCTGAAATAACGGTCTGTTAATCATTAGATAATTAGTAAACATTAACAAGCATGTTATCTCATATTTCTAGCTATGT
Source organism: Spinibarbus caldwelli (assembly GCA_039654775.1). Classification (NCBI taxonomy): domain Eukaryota; kingdom Metazoa; phylum Chordata; class Actinopteri; order Cypriniformes; family Cyprinidae; genus Spinibarbus; species Spinibarbus caldwelli. Next base: position 23,415,605 of record CM077264.1, read on the forward strand.
GAATATGTAATAACAAATGATCTGTTAAACACTATATAATGTCTGTTAATGATTTATTAATGAAAGTTCTCAAAAAGTGTTACCAAGGAAGAATTATATTTAACTGGAAAGACAGAACTCAAATATATATCACTCAGTGTTTCAATAATTTTAATACTTAAGAAATTAACTGCCACAAAATATAAGTAGTCCTCCTCTGGAGTCTCTTCTAAAGTTCCTTGACAGATGAAGCTGGCAAACCTTATTACTGCATACAACCAAATGTACGGATGAAACAGATTGTTAGAGACTTGCGCTTAAGATGTTGAATAATTACGTATCATTGTTTTTCATCTACAGATCTACATGTAAATCTGTTTGTTGGTCTCACTCTCATGTCTTGTATATTTCTATACCTCTATGTCATGATCATGTATTGGTGTTTGTTATACACAGATCTATTTGCAGATCTGTCTGTTTGCACCCTGTGTATTGTGTTATTTAGTTTTTTTGTAATAAAAATTAATAAATCCAGCAAATTGATTCAATTGGTAGCAATCTCGGAAGCAGTCACACTCAGGCAGCCATTTTCATTTTATTAATACTGTATGTTTGTAAATTATTCAGAAATGTAAAACATCAGTGTCTCATAATATTGAGTGTACGACAGTCGTTAATCTTTGTTGGAAACTATAGAAGTGATTTTATGCTGTAAGACGGCGGCTCTGTTGACAGACAGTAACTGGAGCAGCTGAATGCAGTATCTTCTGCTTCTCTGTGGTGGCGGCCATATTGAGATCACATGACCAGCTGAATATTACTCACCTTTATCTCAGTAAATCCCTTATTATCAGAAACTGCTGGCTGCAGAATGACTGGGGGAGAAATACAAATGTGAAGAGAATATTTTTACAGTGACTTTTGTGAGATGCTGCATTCATGCTGATATGTGTCAAACCACTGTAATAAGATCCAGTGAAATATCTACAAAAATGGCTTAGTTTTCTTTTAAAGATTAAACATTTTAACCATTTAGTTATCACACGATGAATCAAAAATAGTTTCTGAACAATTATAGTTGTAAGAACGTAAAATTATTAGTTAACAGTGTATAATAGTCGTGTAGCAGCTCAAGTTGTAAATCCTGCCCCCTTCTTTGCATCATCAGCACATGCTTCAGTGCTCTGAGAGTGTTTATAGTGCTGTGAGTTTAACACTTCATGACTGAGAGCAGAACACAACACAATCTTCATCATCACACAAGACAAAACAACAACAATGAACAACATCATCATCCTCATCTGGACTCTCACACTGTTTGCTCAAGGTTTGTGGAGTAAAATGGAAACTTTTTTTTTTTTTTTTATTGTTCTTTGAAGTGAAAAATATTAATAATTTACAGTTTTCATAATTTTACTCTTATTATTTGTTTCAGAGTGTAGAGGACAGATCACTGTAACTCAGAGTCCATCATTAATAACAGCAGCTCAAGGACAAGAAGTCAGAATAAACTGTAAAACCAGCAGCAGTGTATGTAATAATAATTACTTACACTGGTACTCACAGAAACCTGGAGAAGCTCCTAAACTCCTCATATATTATGCAACAAGCCGTTACACTGGAACTCCATCTAGATTCAGTGGCAGTGGATCTAACAGTGATTTCACTCTGACCATCAGTGGAGTCCAGACTGAAGATACAGGAGATTATTACTGTCAGAGTTACCACTGTTCTGGTAGTGCTGTGTTCACACAGTGATAAAGAGTCGTACAAAAACCTCCGTCAGTCAGAGTCACAGTGACTGCACTGATACAGCTGAGAGATACTGCAGCTGCTGATGAGAGGATGTGATATAACTTGTTGTAGTAAAGTTTAAAGAGACTTAAACATATACAATTAAAATAATATTAAGCGAATATTAATATTTGCTGCTTATTAATAGATACTGCAGCTGCTGATGGGATAATGCTGTACATAAAACTTGGTGTAGCAAAGTTAAAGAGACTTCAAATTTCTGAATTTAGATTAAAATAATCAAATACACAATTAAAATAATATAAAATAAACACACACCTTTTAGTTTTTAGATCTAATTGAAAAGGGTTTATTTTATTTATTTGTTTTTTTTTTTTTTTCTTTTCTTATCTCTTACATTTAAATGGCTATGAAATCAAATATACTGCTGGACAATTACCAATAATTTGTATTATTTTAATTTTTTTCCCCCTATATTTTCCTAATGGCAGTTTTATTGTTTGCTTACGTTCCATGCTTTTTCCCCCCAATTTTTATCGCAGAAAATATGTTTTATACTTTCTATAGACTACTGTAATAAATGCTAGGTCAGTTAGCACCGCATTATTCAGATACTTTATTACCTGGAGATGACTTGAAAAACACACACAAACCATATATTATCGCAATCGTGCACATGTTGTCTTTTTGTTTTTTATTCAGCTTAGCTGATGCCTTCTCAGAGGAAAGAAAAGTCAAAAGGGAGATCTCTTTTATATCTCAAATACGGTATTTCTCCTAGACAGAAATTAGGTTATTTTAAGATCAAATGGAGACTTTTGCTTGAGTCTCCTGTTTTTCAAACTTGTCTTCTGAGCAAGAAAAAAAAAAAAAAAAAAAAAAAAAACTCTAAAACTCTCACATTTGTCTCTTTTAAAGCTTTAGAAGAGATCTCAACAACATCACACATTGTGCTCAGTTTTTCCCTTAAGCTAAAGTGGAAAATGTGCTGTATAGACAATGGTGGTCATTGAAGATAAATTTAAACTAATAACCCTTGATATTCTGAAATGTATAATTTCAATGATAGTTATAGTATTTAAATGATAAATATTTAAATTATAGTTATAGTATTTACAATATTGGTAAAAGTTTAAAGTTTCTCCTAAAATAAAATTTAAGATATCTTAAGACAAAGCTGATATCTCAACGAGACATCGGGTGCAACGAGTCTAAAGGCGCCTTTGACATTATTTTCCTCTAAACCACTAGATGGCAGAAAAACGTGGTGTAGCACTTTTTTTTTTAAGATGCACATGCAAATTTGGCTGATCCTTGATGCAATTGCGGGCAGCAGTGAAAAGTTGATTCTGTGCGAACTTAATCTAATATTTGATGTTTTCTTTTCTTTTCTTTTTTTTCTTTCTTTTTTTAATGTTGTAGATTTAAGTAACAAATGAGAATTGCTAAAATTATTGAAAATATTTTGAGACAAAGGTCTTCTTAATAATTTTCAGTTATGTTTAAGATAATTATAGCGACAGTTTTTTCAATAATGGAAGAATATGTAAAAGTATGGTATTTGGGGTAAAAAGCACCATGCTGTTGGGGCTAAAGGCACAATAATTAGCATGATAATTAATAGATGGCTTTTCCATTTGTTGACATGGTTAGATTATGATAGTAAATATCATTAATTATGTTGGGTGTCCATCTTAGAGATAATCGCAATGTTTAAAATGAAACCATATTTAAAAACATGATATCAGTCATAAAATATAACAAAGTATATTTTTTCATTACTACTGTAAATCTATATTAAATTATTATGTGATCTTCAATGCTTTCAGAATCTTTATTTTTTTAATTATTTTGTTTCTGTATTTTATTATTTTTTTTATATTAACATATTTCAATGACAGTATATTTATTGAACTAAAATTATTTTATCAAATTAAGTAGAAAATAATACAAACTTTGCCAAAGTGATTGTTTTGAACAAGTATTAACTTAGATATTATAAAAAAATAAATAAATAAAACTATTTATTTGTATCTGTACTCTGTGCCTTTTGCCCCATGCTGGTGAGCCTTTTACCCACTTGCCACCTCATACATTTAGAAAATTTTTAAAGAAAATAAACCACGTGTATGATTATTTTCACACAAAATCTGTTGCTCCATAAATGTTCAATACCAGCGTATATATTTTTTCTGCAATCGTCCATTCTTGGTGCAGTTGAAAAACACGTTTTATAAAATAATCACTCCTTAGTTTCTTGAAAGTAGAGTAATCTCTGTCAGAGCCGTAGCCTTGTGGGTAGCACATCAACATTGAGGCACAACCGCACCTCAGACAGCATGGGTTTGAATCCCAGCTAAAGGTATTTTCCTGCTCCTGTTCCATTTTTTCCTGTCTCTACTCCTACTATCCTGGCCATTAAAAGTGAAAACCCAATGCAATCAAGAAAACAAAAAATGAAAGAGAAACCTCTGAGCAATAAAACATTTTAATAAGAGTTTTTAAAGAGATTACAGCAAGACAATAAAGAGCTCTCCCATGTTTCTCCCACATTTCTCATTTTGGACTCCTTTCTCTCAGAACTTTCTCATGTCTCAGTTGTGTCTACTTTTATTTCTCCTAAGGAATTTTAGGAAAAATATCTGAGACACTGTTGAGACTAAAATGAGAAATACATGAGAATCACAATTACGAGCTTAGAAAGAGCAACCATTGAGCAATATTTTTTTTCCTCTGGGAAATGTCAACTCAAAAGATCAACAGTGTTAGTCCTTTATTTCCTTGATAACAATTGTATTATCTTATAACAAATGTTGATGTAAATATGAGACTTTAAACATGAAATTGCAATATGTGGAAAAAATAGTCAATATGTGACCCTGGACCACAAAACCAGTCTTAAGTCGCTGGGGTATACTTGTAGCAATAGCCAAAAATACATTGTATGGGTCAAAATTATTGATTTTTCTTTTATGCCAAAAATCATTAGGACATTAAGTAAAGATCATGTTCCATGAAGATATTTTGTAAATTTCCTGCTGTAAATACATCAAAACCTAATTTTTGATTAGTAATATCCATTGCTAAGAACTTCATTTGGACAAATTTAAAGGCGATTTTCTCAATATTTAGATTTTTTTGCACCCTCAGATTCCAGATTTTCAAATAGTCGTATCTCGGCCAAATATTGCCCTATCAAACCATAACAATAAACCATACATCAATGGAAAGCTTATTTATTCAGCTTTCAGATGATGTATAAATCTCAATTTTGAAAAATTGACACTTATGACTGGTTTTGTGGTCCAGGGTCACATATGTGAAAAAACAATAATAATTCAATGCTGTAATTTTTATTTATTTATTTACTTTAAAAAAAAAAAAAAAAAAAAAAAAAATATATATATATATATATATATATATATATATATATATTTCATTATTTTTTCTATATAATTTATATAGAGTTCTTCCCATAAAAAATAAATAAATAACACTGTGAGGTGTCTACATCACATTCAAGCATAACACTGATCAGATTACAAACACGAATAACACAATATCATTACAATCATCATCAATCTCATATTTCTGTAGAGAATTAGTCAGTGTTTTAATATGATCATCATGTTTAAGGTGTAATATATGATCCGTCAATCAAACTGAACAGACTGCATTCAGTCACTTCTGCTGTCTGGACGTGATGCTTTCCATTTGACCCACAGAAAGATTTACAGTATTATACATTTAATGTCAGAATGACTGATTCTGTATTAGTGATCAGATTTTTTTGATTTTACTGACATTTTCATATATATTATCCCTTTGACATGTAATGGGTTTGTCTGCGTGCTCCCAGGTGAATAAGACATACTGTTAAATGTATTAAAAATATACAATTTGGTTACACTTTATTTTTTTAATTCTAAAAAAATTCTAATGTGTATCTATACAAATTATAACTGAAATGTTATATAAATGGATTAATTTTGGTCAAGAAATTATATATGCTGCTGTACTTTTTTAATGTACTCTAGCATTTTATATTTAATCATTTATGTTTTTTTTTGCACCTTTTATGTTTAATCATTTACAGTTTCAGCACCATTTTATGTTTAATCATTTATGTTTTTTGCACCTTTTACCCATTTTTAATACCGGAAAAAAACAGCTTAATAATAAACTAGTAGTGTAAAGCTAATGCATTTCTAATGAGCTGATATTCTATTGAATTGCTATTGAATCCAATTAAAGTGAAGTATTAAAATCATATTTAAAATTAATTAATTAAAAATAAATTGCACTAAATGTACTTGAAGTGGTTCCAATTTAACACAATTTAATATATTAAAATATATTGCAAATAGCTATTAATGTTAAGCTAATATTGAAATATGTTTAATATACTTCTTGTTTCAAAATAATACATTTAATATGCATTTAGTGTGGTATCATTTAAATATAAGTGCATTAAAAAAATAAAAAAAAAGCACTATTTAAATACATTTCCTTTTCACCTGGGCTGCTTGACTACAGCAGAAGTGAAACTGGTGTGTTTCAGTCCAGATCATGTAACCAATCAAACAGTGACTCTGGGAGTGTGAGCTGAAAATCTCATTTGCATTGTCAGGGTGAGTGATTGTGATCCTCTCAGAATAGAGCAGCTCTGTCTCCAGAGACCATGTTCAAACCCCAAGAGCTTTATTTGACTAGATTTACTGCTACTGATCAAGCTTCTGAATAGCACCTGAACAAACACTACATGCATCTTCATCTGTTAGTTGAATGATGTTGTCAGACACAAATGGAGCTTGTTGAGAAGCTTTATTGAATGTTGCAGCAAACACAGCAGATTGAAAGATCAGCCAGTGCTTTGACACTAGAGCTCTCTTTCAGTATTGAGTTGTAAATGACTACAGCTGCAGCACTAGACTCATGTGAATCCTGCCTGACACAGGACACTCAGATACGGCTCATCTTCAGGAGAGAGCAGCGCTCACTGGAGAAACATCAGCACTGCGAGCGACTAACAGCGACTCTTGTGGAACGAGACCTCATGAGGAGCTCCAGCATGTGTTACTCTGCAGACGTACAGCTCTCCCTCTTCCCAGCGTGCTTTGCTGAGGGTCAGGACGCTACTGCGGCTGTAGCGGCCGTCCTGCTCGCTCTCTGCGCTGGTCACAACCCCCTCGGTGACCTCTGAGCCGTCCAGTGTCCAGCTCACCAGCGCCCCCTGTGGAGAGTAAGAGCTGAGCAGGCAGAGCAGTGCGGCTGAGTCTCCAGAGATCTGCAGAGAAGAGGGCGGCAGCAGAGACACTGAGGGCTTCACTGTGGGACCAGCTGCAGGAGACAAACACAACACATTCACAAACACACAGAAAACACACTGCAGCTCCAGCACTCTTCTGCCCTGCAGCATTCACAGCATTTCAACATGACTTTCAGCAGCAGACATGAGGAGTGCAGTCAAAATCACAACAATCTCATCATTCATCTTATTTAATATCACTACAGCTGATATACAACATACAAACTACACAATCACTATATACATTTACATGAAACCTCATAAATTAAACTTAACATACTAAAGTCCTATTCGGACGGTAATTGTTTCTCACATGGATGAAATTTTATTTTATTTTGTTTTATAAAATAAAATAAAACAAAATAACATTTATTTTATTTACAAATTTATTCTTACTATTTTGTAAAATGTATTCAAAAAATACTTATTATATAAAATGTATTCGTATTATTCCTAACATACTTTATAATATATAATCCTATTTATTATTTGATTATTTAAATCTCCTGTTTAAAAATAGGAAAATAGACGTGCTATAGTTGTATATAATTATATGTGATATAGTTATGTATATAATAACTGTATATAGCCTAATACAAATTTTAAAATTGTACTGCATACCAGCTGCTGTCATAATAAAGACCCATTTCGAATGTTTACGTGCTTTTCTTCTCTTCTGCTCACATTCGCTGTGGTGGAGCAGTTATGAAATATTGTTCTTGTAAATACTTTCCAGCATTTCATAAATAAATATGCATGCAAATTACACTGAAGCGCAACAGCTACCATACGCTGTTCAGGAGTGCTCAAAAAGGGTTTAAACAATGAATTTTGAATCGATTTCTTTTCGTAAACTCAGAGATGTGGATTCGGACGCCAGTTAAATTACCACACGACCTTGGTGTTTGTCTAAAAACAGTAGGTAATTTGGCCGGGGATTTTTTCGCGGATGGTGAGAGAAAAACATAGACATCTGAATTCAAACGGCATTAAAATCACCAACTACCCCCTCTATATGGTGAAAATCACTTACGGCCCCCTGAGAAACAATTACCGTCCAAATATAACTGCTTTCATTACAGTTATTTTTATATTCAAACATAAAGACCTAATATTTTAGTACATATATTCTCTTAAATTTGTCTTTACAATTATCCAAAATGTAACAAAAAAAAAAAAATGCACATACATTTTTTAAAATGTTTTTTCTTGTATTATAAATCACTAATTTATAAGCACAACACGAGATTCAAAATCATTGACTGAACTACAAAAGTAACAACATCTGTATTCAAATATCACTTTTTTCATGTATGAAATCTATAATAAAAATGAAGTATTTATGAACGCAGTGTAAAAATGAAGGAAAAGCAAACCTGAGATGAACTGATAAAACTCATATTGAGTAACATTATGGAAATGTGTTTAGACAAGATTTGTGTGTTCAGTAAGAATAATCCAGTTCTTAATGTGACAAAAATTTCAATTAAACATTAATTAATTTTTTTTTTTTTTTTTTTTTTTTTTTTTTGGCTGTATTAACATTTTCTTATTTTTTTTCTTATTTTTTTTTTATTAAAATATAATATTTTTATATAGGAGAATTGAAAAGACAAACTTACCGAGCACCAGTTTAGTTCCTCCACCGAATGTGTACCACAGTGATACAATCTAATGAAACACTCGTACAAAAACCTCTATTTCACTCGAGTGAACACAAACTCCAGCAGAGAGAGAAACAACACTTCAACACACTGATAGTAGAAACACCTCAGCTGTTAATGACACTCAGTCATTTAGTTTTGAAAAAAAAAAAAAAAAAAAAAAATGCTTTTCAAAAATTAAGAACAATTCACTTTCACACAAAATCCTTTCAAAATATTTGGTACTTTCTTTTCATAATCTGTTGAAGAGTTTAATCATCTAATTTACAATAGACTTGATTCAGTCTGACTTTATTGTACCATATATTTCTCATTCATTCTCTTGTTGTGTGCTGACTAACAATTTTTAAGGGAATATATTTGATGATCTGTGACCTCTGAGGTGACCTTTCACTTCTATTATCATGATGATGTTGTGGAGTTTCTCATAATGATGCTTCTGTTCTTCATCTTGATTCATCATCATGATTCACAGAAAAACATGCAGCTTCAGTCAAATTAATGAGTAATTCTGAACTTTAGATTTATGTTTTTCAGTCTAGTCTCATTTGACACAATTATGAATCCTGATTATCTTTTTACAAGTAGGAAGAAAGGCCACATGAAAGGATTTACCATACAGCAAATATCAACATTGATTCAACATTAAAAAGACAGCAATTGGACAAGAAATCAACTTTTTTCCCCCTAGGTTGTACTAAATACATTAAAAAAAAAGTAGTACATGATTTTAGTAATAAAAAAATAGTTTATATTTTTTAATATCATCTACACTCATGATATGAAAAATCCAGTCATTTCAGTCACCAAAAATGTTATGCATAATGTTGGTCCCTCCTTAAGGTAGATACTTTCAATTAATAGTTACATTAATCATGAATGACTAGAATAGGTGAATACATTATTTCTTCAGCAGCACTTGAAACTGAAAATGTTGCATCCACACTGACAGATGTTAATATAAAGACTAGTGTCACATAATTCAGCCAAACAACAAACAAAACAAAACAAAACATTTTATAATTAATCAATATGTGATTATCAGTAAATTAAAAAACAGTTTAATTGTTTAAAAGTTTAAAAACTCTACTCTGAAAATAAAACATTATATATAAAGAGAGTTTATTAGTTTGTTAGCAGCTCAAGCTGTTGTAAATCCTGCCCACTTCTTTGCATCGTCAGCACATGCTTCAGTGCTCTGAGAGTGTTTATAGTGCTGTGAGTTTAACACTTCATGACTGAGAGCAGAACACAACACAATCTTCATCATCACACAAGACAAAACAACAACAATGACCAACATCATCATCCTCATCTGGACACTCACACTGTTTGCTCAAGGTTTGTAGTAAAACTTTCATAAAGACAATTCTTTTAAAATGTGAAATATACATCATTTTTAATTCTTATCATTTACTCCTTTCTTTCAGAGTGTAGAGGACAGATCACTGTAACTCAGAGTCCATCATTAATAACAGCAGCTCAAGGACAAGAAGTCAGAATAAACTGTAAAACCAGCAGCAGAGTGTTGGGTGGTGATGAGTTACACTGGTACTTACAGAAACCTGGAGAAGCCCCTAAACTCCTCATATATACTGCATCAAACCTTTACACTGGAACTCCATCTAGATTCAGTGGCAGTGGATCTGACAGTGATTTCACTCTGACCATCAGTGGAGTCCAGACTGAAGATACAGGAGATTATTACTGTCAGAGTGCACACTGGATCAACAGTAAAGATGTGTTCACACAGTGATAAAGAGTCGTACAAAAACCTCCGTCAGTCAGAGTCACAGTGACTGCACTGATACAGCTGAGAGATACTGCAGCTGCTGATGGATGTGAATCATCTCAATCACTCTCAGATCATTATATTACAATGCAGTATAATCAAATATATTACAATATATTACACATTAATCTGATAATGAATTAAATCTGTGCTGATTAGGTTAATCGCTCTGACGGCTGAACAAAAAAGGCTTAACTCTCAACATCTCAAAAAAATCATTCACTGTCCACAGCATTGCAGTCAAAAACTGAATTAACTTTTATTAAATTTTAAAATAAAACCAATTCTCGCTATTAATTAGTATGGATGTTACTATTGGCTCTTCATTGGTACTTGTAAAGCACATTTTAATGGCTTATTCTGCATGACCATATATTACATCCTTTTTATCCTACCCCATAACTGTTAATAAGCAGCAAATTAAGAGTTTATTCAGGCAAAGTCATATTTAGTAGTTGGTTAATTGTGAGCATTGGACCTTCAAATAAAGTTTTCTCTGGCTTGTACAAAGTTAATTTTGACCTGTGTTGTGGTTAGTTTAACCTCTATAGAGGCTGAACAAAATAAAGTCTTGATGCTGAACATCCCAAAATATCATCCATTGACAACAGAGTTGCAGTCAAAAACTGAATTATTATATTTAAAAGTTAAAATACAAATAATCAAAACACGTATGTGGTGTCTGTGCAGCAGCACGTCAGACTGTGAGGTCAAAAACACATTTGAAGCGTCACATTTTAAAAGAAGAACCTGGATGATCCTCAAGACTTACCTTTATGTTTAGCAGAAATCAAACACTTCCATTCATAAGAAGAGCCTCGTATCAGCAGTCAAGCACAGTTGCTAGTGTGATGGTTTGAGGATGATTTTTGTTGTATCAGGAACTGAACGCTTTGCAAACATTCAAGTTTTGGGAATGGCACAGTATCTTTGTTATATATTTTGTGTTCCAAATGATAACTGGCTTAGCAATAACAAAAGCAGACTTTTTGTAACATTTAATTTAAACTGTATTCCTGAACAATGTACAGTTCTGCAAATTATGCAAATAATAAAGGATAACAATAAAGATGTGTCTACATTCTGTTGGCTCTGTCTCATATGTAGTGATGAGTATTCATAAGTCAAGTTATTCTACTGAACTGCTTTCTCCTAAACAGTCCTCTTTCTCTTTGGAAAATGTGCTTCATTCCAGATAATCTGTTTGTCTAAACAGTCCTGTATGTAACTTAAGTCCTATTCTTTTTAGTGAGTTTTGTTCATACGGTACTACTTTTTGAAAGAGTTACAGTTAAAAAATAGTTTTAAAAGGAGACAGAATAGAGTTCCACACTATTTCACCAAGGTTCATCCACTTGGAGATTTCCGGCCTCGCCGCTGATCTGAAGTGACCTTTGACCTCTTTTTGTCATAGAGTTTCTCATAATTATACTTCATACACAGCTCAGTCGTTATGATGCAGAGGAAAAAATACAGCTTCAATCTAAACTCATATGAAAAGATGTTGATGATTTTTATACACTGATTAAAAAAAAAAAAAATTAGTGCTGTCAAAGTTAACGCATTAATAACGCGTTAACGCAGATTCATTTTAACGGCACTAATTTTATTAACGCGCGATTAACGCAGCCCGCATTTTCTGTTTGACCCGTGGCCTAACCGTACTACTATAGCTGGAGAAATGGAAATGGATGGAGATGCTGACAGTGTTGCCAACTTAGCGACTTTTCAGACTACTTTAGCAGGTTTTATTTTTTTTTTATTTATTTTTTTTTTTTTCAAAAAGCGCCTAAAGACCAATCTTTATAGGGTTTAAACTTATTTAGTTTCTGAGACTCGCCGGTACTGCCGCGTGAGCGCGAGGTCTCTCTTGCCCGCTGCGCACACACCTCTCTCTCTCTCTCTCTCTCTCTCTCTCTCTCTCTCTCTCTCTTTCTCTCTCTCTCTCTCTCTCTTTCTCTCTCTCTCTCTCTCTCTCTTTCTCTCTCTCTCTCTCTCTCTTTCTCTCTCTCTCTCTCTCTCTCTCTCTCTCTCTCTGCGTCTGCTCTGTTCAGCGCGCGGATGAGAGGAACAGCGCTTTCAGTTAAAATATTATGTTGCTTCTCTAATTTAACATGCAAGTACAGCCAAAATCACAGCACAGCTATTGTCTTTATCTTATGTATAGCCTATTTGATTTTATCAAACGATGGCTGGATTATAAATCAGGATTTTTGTGCAGATTAACATCTTGGAAGGGAGAGCTGGTTATTTAGTCCTATGAGTCGCGTTTCAGTCACTATTTCATATTAATTCTGTTGTCTGACAACAGAAACAGTAAAATATATCAATGAAAACAGTTTTATTGAGAATTTAGCTGCATCAAAATACAGTATGTGGGCACAGAGAGGCAAACAAATGTAATAATGAATAATAAATGTACATTTTGCATGTTCAGAAGAAGTGAGATGCCCTGTCATGTGGAAATGTAAACAGGTTTGTGTAAGTAAATTGCTCAGTGCAAAGAAAGAGAAGTAATGGGAATCTGGTATTTCTTTTTTCACGTGTATAATAGACATGAGCACGGTCTTTGAAACACATCTATGATCTTTGAAACATGTCTAGTCTTCAGGCTCTGTTAACTATGGTTTCACTAATAATAAACATATATTACATAAAGAATCCATATTTGTCATTGCCCATGTCGATTAGAGAGAGTATTTAAAACATGAAAAAGTATTAATTTAGGTTACATTTAGAACAGATAAACATGTGCGATTAAATTGTGATTAATCGCAAGTTAACTCATGACAATCACGTGATTAATCGTGATTAAATATTTGTATCAATTGACAGCCCTAAAATAAATAAATTAAAATAGGCCACATGAAAATATTTCCCAAATGGCAGCATGTGATTGTTTCAATGTTGAATTAACACTGATGTCTAACACTGAACCTATATTTATCTTGTCTGTTAATTCTAACGTTGAGGAACCATAACTATTAATCTTGTTGCTGTTATGCAATTATATTCTAAATTTTGTCAAATAAATTTACAGTTTTTCCTTTTTTTTTTTTTTTTCAATTGCTAACAAGCATTTACCAATACTTAAAGTACTTTTTCTAAACTCTTAACACAGCAAAACACCTACATCACACAATCAGCCAATTAGTTAATTTTCCAGCCAAAACCACATTTTGTTAAATAAATAAAAACTCTAAATTTCAAAATGCTGAATACCTTTTCTACATATACTAACTCTATTAAAACACAGCAAACACGATTCAAAATCGAGTCATTCGGTCAAAACATTGGCACTGGTTTTCTGTCCAATACGAACATAGAGTCAATCATAGTGCATAGACTGCTGATATGATAAAATGATAACAGTTAATGGCATTACAAAAACTGCATTACTTGTCATGTCACATTTTTACATTGTGTTCATTCTTGGCAACATACTATCTAAAACTGAATGAGTCATTACTTTATAGAATGTACAATAGAACAAACAGGGTCCCCTATGTAGAAATTCAGCTGGAACCTTGAACCTTCCCGTGGGTGAGTGTTGGATGTGGATGGTGTCCTCATGGTAGCTGACGCCAGGGATCAACAAAAATTCCAGCATACATGACCTTCGGTTACTATGCAAGCTTGTTTCTGTCACAGAATAAAAAAAGTAAAAACAGTAATTGTGACCTTTTTATCTCACAATTCAGACCTATATTGGAATTGTGAGTTTACATCTTGTAATTCAGACTTTATCAGAATTGTGAGATACTGTAAATTCACAATTGCAAGAAAAAAGTCAGAATTCTGAGATAAAGTCACAATTACCCTTTACCCTTTATATTTCATGACAGAAATAAGCCTTCATAGGTTCCATATGTGTAATGGGAAAAAACAAACAAACAAACATAAAAAATTGCACAGTCTAACACACATTCTCACTCCTTTCTCTTACCTCTTCTCCCTTTTTCTGATCCAACTATTCCTCTCCCTCTCCCAGGCATTTTTTTTCTCTTTCTGATTCTTTGTGTTGTTCTGCATCCACAAAAACAATTCACAGAGGTCTTTTTTACTGTATATTGTTGATGTGATGGAAAGAGCTTCAACACCTGACTATTCCTCCAACTGAGACTGGAATCAGCTATTTCTAAATATTTCAGTGATCTGTTACTTACAGTAAAAGTGCTTATCAGTTGTTACAATATTTTAGATACAGATATTCTTTCAATACTTTTGAGCTGCTGTTGTAGCAGAAGCTTTATGCTATATTTAAGGTTTGGAACATTAGGTCTTCAATTCTGACATGCTGTGTTTAAGCATTTGTAAATGAGACTAAAAAGATCCATGATTTTGGTTTTGGGTAAGCTTGTATGAAAAGAAAATGTCAGCATTTTAGAAACATGGTAACTGACTGCATATTGTGTGAAAACAACACAAATTGTGTTAATGGTATGGTCACAACAGACGAATGTTGTGCTAATTGTGTTTAGAGTTTTGAAAATGTGACTATAGATTAGACAAAAGAATGTTAGCAATTGAAAAAAAAAAAAAAACTGTAGTATTCAACTATTTTGTTTCGTCTAATGATAGACTGGATGATAAAACATTATTTTGCACATACATCTTCCCTTATATGTAGTGTACATGAGATATGATAGAGATATTAGCTCAAGTTGTTGTAAATCCTGCCCACTTCTTTGCATCGTCAGCACATGCTTCAGTGCTCTGAGAGTGTTTATAGTGCTGTGAATTTAACACTTCATGACTGAGAGCAGAACACAACACAATCTTCATCATCACACAAGACAAAACAACAACAATGAACAACATCATCATCCTCATCTGGAACTCTCTGCATTCAGGGTAAATATTTGTACTAAATAACATTACACACATCTTATGTACAGTCTAAGAACTACTAAATGACTAAAATGTCTTATTTCAGAGATCTGGGGCCAAGTGACAGTGACTCAGAATCCAGAAATAAAACCCATCAAACGAGGAGAAACTGTTACGATCAGCTGTAAAACCAGTCAGCTGATTTCTGGCTGTAGTGACTGTGTGTCTTGGTATCAGCAGAAACCTGGAGAAGCTCCTAAACTCCTCATTTATGACATAAACAACCTTCAGTCAGGAACTCCATCTAGATTCAGTGGCAGTGGATCTAACAGTGATTTCAATCTGACCATCAGTGGAGTCCAGACTGAAGATACAGGAGATTATTACTGTCAGAGTGAACACTATATCAACAGTAAATATGTGTTCACACAGTGATAAAGAGTCTGATCAGATCACACACACTAATCACACAATATCATTATAACAGAAATATTATATTCCTGAATAAAACAAGTCAGTGTTTTAATATAATCATCATGTTTTAGGTGTAAAATATGATGACTGTCAATCAAACTGAACAGACTGCATTCAGTCACTTCTGCATAAGAAATATGCTTAAGACAAACATACTTTAAGTGAAGTTTTAGTGTATTTACATAAAACACTTATTTTACTCTTACTTAAAGTATATTTTATGTTTACTTTGTGTAAGAAAATAGCTAAATTAATCAGCTTTTAGTGGGTTTAAAGTATTAGTTCGTTATAACCATGTGTAGGCCTGCTGCAATTTATTTTAAATATGTACGTAATGAACGTGCTTCAGTTTGCTTTTCAGAAGTAAGATATTAAAAAAAAAAAAAAACATTTTTTAACATTTTAATATATTTTATGAAGCACATTAATTCACTACTATGTAAGTATACTATAGCTATATGTGCTATATGCTAAAGTGCATTATTGTATAAACTTACAATGTTTATTAATATTACTTAGTTACAGTATTTATCCTTGTAAATATACATATATATGTAAATATACGTGTATATATATATATATATATATATATATATATATATATATATATATATATATATACACACATACATATATATATATATATATATATATATATATATATATATATATATATATATATATATATATATATATATATATACACATATATATATATATATATATATATATATATATATATATATATATATATATATATATATACAGTGGGGCAAAAAAGTATTTAGTCAGCCACCAATTGTGCAAGTTCTCCCACTTAAAAAGATGAGAGAGGCCTGTCATTTTCATCATAGGTATACCTCAACTATGAGAGACAAAATGAGAAAAAAAAATCCAGAAAATCACTTTGTAGGATTTTTAAAGAATGAATTGGTAAATTCCTCGGTAAAATAAGTATTTGGTCACCTACAAACAAGCAAGATTTCTGGCTCTCACAGACCTGTAACTTCTTCTTTAAGAGGCTCCTCTGTCCTCCACTCGTTACCTGTATTAATGGCATCTGTTTGAACTGTTTGATCAGTATAAAAGACACCTGTCCACAAACTCAAATAGTCCAACTCCAAACTCCACCATGGCCAAGACCAAAGAGCTGTCAAAGGACACCAGAAACAAAATTGTAGACCTGCACCAGGCTGGGAAGACTGAATCTGCAACAGGTAAGCAGCTTGGTGTGACGAAATCAACTGTGGGAGCAATTATTAGAAAATGGAAGACATACAAGACCACTGATAATCTCCCTCGATCTGGGGCTCCACGCAAGATCTCACCCCGTGGGGTCAAAATGATCACAAGAACTGTGAGCAAAAATCCCAGAACCACACGGGGGGACCTAGTGAATGACCTGCAGATAGCTGGGACCAAAGTAACAAAGGCTACCATCAGTAACACACTGCGCCGCCAGGGACTCAAACCCTGCAGTGCCAGACGTGTCCCCCTGCTTAAGCCAGTACATGTCCGGGCCCGACTGAGGTTTGCTAGAGAGCATTTGGAAGATCCAGAAGAGGATTGGGAGAATGATGAAACCAAAATAGAACTTTTTGGTAAAAACTCAACTTGTCATGTTTGGAGGAGAAAGAATGCTGAGTTGCATCCAAAGAACACCATACCTACTGTGAAGCATGGGGGTGGAAACATCATGCTTTGGGGCTGTTTTTCTGCAAAGGGACCAGGACGACTGATCCGTGTAAACGAAAGAATGAATGGGGCCATGTATCGTGAGATTTTGAGTGAAAACCTCCTTCCATCAGCAAGGGCATTGAAGATGAAACGTGGCTGGGTCTTTCAGCGTGACAATGATCCCAAACACACCGCCCGGGCAACGAAGGAGTGGCTTCGTAAGAAGCATTTCATGGTCCTGGAGTGGCGTAGCCAGTCTCCAGATCTCAACCCCATCGAAAATCTTTGGAGGGAGTTGAAAGTCCGTGTTGCCCAGCGACAGCCCCAAAACATTACTGCTCTAGAGGAGATCTGCATGGAGGAATGGGCCAAAATACCAGCAACAATGTGTGAAAACCTTGTGAAGACTTACAGAAAACGTTTGACCTCTGTCATTGCCAACCAAGGGTATATAACAAAGTATTGAGATGAAATTTTGTTATTGACCAAACACTTATTTTCCACCATAATTTGCAAATAAATTCTTTAAAAATCCTACAGTGTGATTTTCTGGATTTTTTTTCTCATTTTGTCTCTCAAAGTTGAAAATTACAGGCCTCTCTCATCTTTTTAAGTGGGAGAACTTGCACAATTGGTGGCTGACTAAATACTGAATATATTCAATACTGAAATCTGAATATATAAATGTAAATCTGAATATATAGTTATAAGTATGAATACATAAATGTAAATCTGAATATATAGTTATAAGTCTGAATATATAAATGTAAATCTGAATATATAGTTATAAGTCTGAATATATATAAGTAAATCTGAATATATAGTTATAAATCTGAATATATAGTTAAAATTCTGAATATATAGAAGTAATTCTGAATATATAGTTATAAGTCTGAATATATAAATGTAAATCTGAATATATAGTTCTAAGTCTGAATATATAGAAGTGAATCTGACTATATAGAAGTAAATCTGAATATATAGTTATAAATCTGAATATATAGAAGTAATTCTGAATATATAGTTATAAGTCTGAATATATAAATGTAAATCTGAATATATAGTTCTAAGTCTGAATATATAAATGTAAATCTGAATATATAGTTATAAATCTGAATATATAGAAGTAAATCTGAATATATAGTTATGTCTGAATATATAGAAGTAAATCTGAATATATAGTTATATATCTGAATATATAGAAGTAAATCTGAATATATAGTTATAAGTCTGAAAATATAAATGTAAATCTGAATATATAGATATAAGTCTGAATATATAGCAGTAATTCTGAATATATAGAAGTAAATCTGAATATATAGTTATAAATCTGAATATATAGAAGTAAATCTGAATATATAGTTAGAAGTCTGAATATATAAATGTTAATCTGAATATATAGTTATAAGTCTGAATATATAAATGTAAATCTGAATATATAGTTATAAATCTGAATATATAGAAGTAAATCTGAATATATAGTTATAAATCTGAATATATAGAAGTAAATCTGAATATATAGTTATAAGTCTGAATATATAAATGTAAATCTGAATATATAGTTATAAGTCTGAATATATAGAAGTAATTCTGAATATATAGAAGTAAATCTGAATATATAGTTATAAATCTGAATATATAGAAGTTAGTCTGAATATATAGTTATAAGTCTGAATATATAAATGTAAATCTGAATATATAGTTATAAGTCTGAATATATGAATGTAAATCTGAATATGTAGTTATAAATCTGAATATATAGGAGTAAATCTGAATATATAGTTATAAATCTGAATATATAAATGTAAATCTGAATATATAGTTAGTCTGAATATATAAATGTAAATCTTAATATATAGAAATAAATCTGAATATATAGTTATAAGTCTGAATATATAAATGTAAATCTGAATATATAGTTATTAGTCTAAATATATAGAAGTAAATCTGAATATATACTTATTAATCTGAATATATAAATGCAAATCTGAATATATCGTTATAAATCTGTATATATAAATGTAAATCTGAATATATACTAATAAATCTGAATGTATAAATGTAAATCTGAATATGTGATGCGATATAGGAAAACCCAACACATGGAGAAATTTGACCTTTTTAGGTTTTGATACCATGGAAGCTGGGTTCAAGCCCTTTCCAAAACTGTTTTTTATTTTGTCCATAGCTTGAACGTAACAAAAGTTATGGCTATCTGAAGTTGGCTGATAGCTATTATTTTCAGGAATGGAATTTTGAGAAAAACGGGTTTAAAGGGAGACGGGTTTGACTTTCACTTCACGGGTTTAACGAGAGCTGTCTGTCAGGAGTGCTATTCTGCATCATTACACAAACAGACTAACGTTACCCTGAAGAGGACAGTTTTCTGTTGTTTATCGTGATGGGCATAGATTCTGAACTTTTGATCACCCCTTGTATGTTTAGATAGCACCAATAGTGTAGCTACCTTGTAGTTTACATTTAGAACTGTTCGCGCACCTGTGCATATAGGCTAACAGACTGTCATCGGACTCTTCCTCTTTAGTAACTTCATCTTCCGATTCTTCATCTCTGGATGTGAAATAGTCCATTATAACATCATGTAGGGCACTACCATCACCAAGATTGAGCAGACTGAGATGTGCAAGATCGTTTAAGTGAGCAGCTAACGTTACTTCAGACTGTTCTCTCGTGTTCTGCCATATCATAATATACTTAATACTTAATAAATTATTATTTACTAAATAAATAAATAAATAAATAAATAAACTTTGCATGCCATAGTTTACACAGGACTGGCGGGAAATGTGCATTGATCCAACTTTATTATATACGTTACGTGGTTTATTTTGATAGGTTAACAGTTTTTGTGGTGTTAAGAGAAAGCACCTCCTCAGCGCGTCCTTAACATAAGAGAAAGACACAGTCTTTTCTGCTTGCTGCAATATATCGCTATTTTTCTGTACTAAACAAGTGAATTTTGCCAAGATATTTTCAGAGACGATAGACAAGATGTTATAGAATAATATTTTAATAAAAACCTAATTTTGACAAAAAAAAAATTGACATTCGACTTATTTTTCGAATTTCCTGAAAATGTCCCAGTTTTCCCAGATCGCATCACATATATTTACATTATATTAACATTTAGTCATTTAGCAGACGCTTTTATCCAAAGCGACTTACAAATGAGGACAACAGAAGCAATCAAAACCAACAAAAGAGCAACAACATGCAAGCACTATGACAAGTCCCGGTTAGCCTAACACAGTACACACAGTACATGTAGCAAGTAGATAGAATATAGAATAAAGAAACCTAGTGTTTTTTTGTTTTGTTTTGTTTTAAAGAAACAAGTAGATAGACTAGAAAAAAGAAAACTAGTGTTAGTGTTAGATTTGTAAATATACATTCAGATTTACCTCCATATATTCATAATTTGCGTTTATATATTCAGACTTATAACTATATATTCAGATGTACTTCTATATATTCACATTCACTTCTATATATTCAGATTTAAATCTATATATTCAGACTTATAACTATATATTCAGATTTATAAGAATATATTCAAATTTACATTTATATATTCAGACTTATAACTATATTTTCAGATTTACATTTATATATTCAGACTTAGAACTATATATTCAGATTTACATTTATATATTCAGATTTATAACTATATATTAAGATGTACTTCTATATATTCAGATTTACATTTATATATTCAGACTTATAACTATATATTCAGATTTACATTTATATATTCAGACTTATAACTATATATTCAGATTTATAAGAATATATTCAGATTTACATTTATATATTCAGACTTATAACTATATATTCAGGTTTATAAGAATATAATCAGATTTACTTCTATATATTCAGACTTATAACTATATATTCAGATTTTTATTTATATGTTCAGACTTATAACTATATATTCAGTTTTACTTCTATATATTCAGATTTATAACTATATATTCAGATTTACTTCTATATATTCAGATTTACTTCTATATATTCAGACTTATAACTATATATTCAGATTTACATTTATATATTCAGACTTGTAACTATATACTCAGATTTATACGAATATATTCAGATTTACATTTATATATTCAGACTTATAACTATATATTCAGATTTACATTTATATATTCAGACTTATAACTATATATTCAGATTTACATTTATATATTCAGACTTATAACTATATATTCAGATTTACTTCTATATATTCAGATTTATAACTATATATTCAGATTTACTTCTATATATTCAGAATTGCTTCTATATATTCAGATTTATAACTATATATTCAGATTTACATTTATATATTCAGACTTAACTATATATTCAGATTTACTTCTATATATTCAGATTTACATTTATATATTCAGACTTATAACTATATATTCAGATTTTTATATAATTATTTCCTGTTTGGCACCTCATAATATATATATATATATATATATATATATATATATATATATATATATATATATATATATATATATATATATATATATATATATGTATGTATGTATGTATATATATACAACCCCAATTCCGGTAATGTTGGAACAATTTTTTTTTTTTTTTTTTTTTAATTTGAATAAAATGAAAACTAAAAGATTTTCAAATCACATTGGGCCAATATTTTAAAATGAAATGCTGGGTTAAATACAGAGGTGGAAAGTCCAGGAGCCAAAGAGTAAAAGTCCTGCCATATTGTTGTTCCACCCATGAACTCAGCAGCTGATTTCACCAGAGGAGGAACCAAGACATTCCTTTCAAGTCTCAGGTCAAAACTCCAAGTCCTTAAAGAGTTAAAGTTAATGATGTAATTAAGTGACTAATTAAATGATGATTGAGCATAAGTAATGAACACCTGATGTTAACAATCAACATCACTGAAGAAAAGAGAAACACAAGAACTACAACTGACTTGGATGAAATCAACTGGAAGAAAAAAAAAAAAAAATGCCACCATATTTGTGGTCAGTGTTTGCTTTAGTTGAGCTCTTGAGCCTTTTAATAATTTGGAGACGTTTTCTTCTAAATAATTGCAATATTGTTTCACAGCAAACATTTGTGCAATGATTAGCTTAAGCTTTCGATGAATGAACACTCTTGGTTGGTTAACTATATTTGATTAAAGAAAAAAACTATATATATATTAAACAGATGCCACCATAATGCTTCACATATTGAGAAAAAAAAAAAATCCTGTTTAGGATTAGGCTTTTAGAAATGAACATTTATCACATGATCCTCAACAGTGGTGACAATAATTATTCATACTGCATTGCAGCATGAAGTATTTTGTTGATTGTCACCATTGTTGAGATTCATATGCTCGTTCTTGAGAGAGTATCAACATGGAGTTGGGAAATTAAAGGATTTGGGTTGTTATCAGTAGTGTAATTGATCTGTTTCTGATAAATTAATCAAAGGTTTGATATATCACGTGATACATCAAGCTAGCATTTCTACTCATGGAAACAGA
Source organism: Spinibarbus caldwelli (assembly GCA_039654775.1). Lineage (NCBI taxonomy): Eukaryota > Metazoa > Chordata > Actinopteri > Cypriniformes > Cyprinidae > Spinibarbus > Spinibarbus caldwelli. The sequence continues at coordinate 23,438,611 of CM077264.1, forward strand.
TAAATTACGAGGTGCAGAGAGACATCGTGTATAGTTGGAGCATGAACTGATAGGGCTCATTTGAAGTAATTTATTAAGAAGCCAATGGACAACATAAACTTTCTGACTGCTTTCCAAGAAGAGCGCATCTGATTTACCAATATTGTGATAGTGTACAGGGGCTGAGGCAATGACTAACGACAGCAGTAGAGGAAACATTGCAGGATTGTCTACAAGTACATTTGTACAATATCATACAAGTGTTACATTGAATTACTGAATTATTAAGACTTTGATGTGAGACTGTGTTCAAGGTTCTTACTAATGGGGCATTTTAAAGACTTTTGCCCTGTCCAAATACCCACACTTGCGGTCTTGGCCACTTGAGAGCGCATGTACGTGACAGTGCGTGCGCAGGACTGTCCCAGGTCTTAATAATGCCAAAACACAGTGCCCTTACCACACACTAAACCCACACTATCTTGAATACCACACCGGAGCGCTATTCAAGGTTTGGTGTTTCCCATCATGCATCATGTTTTGGAATAAATCGTGAGACTTTTTGCTGAGATTTCGCGAGAGGTCACAAAAACCTTTCCAATGTAAGTTAAATATTAATAATAAAAATAATAATAATTATATATTAGGAATAATTTGGTAGTAAAACAAAGTGTTGCACGTTTTATTGGTGAAAAGATAAGTATATTTATTTTGTACATCATTTGCAACTGCTTATTATCACTTAATTAGAAGCACCACAAATTAAATTGCCATCTGTTATAGGGACTACTGAACAGACATTTAGAAGTTTATTTTAAAATGCAAAGTTGAAACTAAAAATAAATCTCTGTAAACACTTGCATTTTTACAACACTATAAGTGTGTCCCATAAGGTAATGAAAAGTTCTACACACACTTGAACACTTGGGCCAAATACAGGAAATACGTCAAATAAGTAGTCAAGTGGTCAAGTGCAAAGACCGCAAGTGTGGGTATTTGGACAGGGCAAAAGTTTAAGAAACAAGAAATGCTGTTCAAATTATAACAGCAGGAATTTTTGATAAAAGGGTAAAACTAACACAGACCTACCGCTGCAAATGTCTGTCTCCGCAGCTTTCTGTCTTCTCCGTTTCTGAATTAATACCTCTCCACAAACACGACTGGGCTGACTGCTTCCTTTATGTCTTTTCAGCTATAAAAAAAATAATAATAATAAAAAAAATAAAATAAAATAATAATAATAATAATAATAATTAAAAAAGGGAGAGAAAATAAAATAGAATTATATAGAGAATGTTAATAATGATCTGTGAGTAAAATAATTCAGATAAAAACTGATATGAATGAACTGCAAGATGGAAAAAAAAAATACACAATTTTTAGTTTCCCCCCCCCCAATTTTTACTTTTTTTTAATTTTACATTAAAAGGTATTACAAGCATGGTACAGTAAATGTTGTGATTACTGCGATATCTGTTATAAAAGCACATCAAAACTACCATTACAGTGGTAAAACCATAGTAATTTTGGTGATACTGTGGTATTAATATACAGTTACTGTGGTAAAATCATGGTAAGGGTCATGTTTACTTGTTTTAACTTCAAATTTCACAGTAAAACTACAGATACTGTGGTAAAACATGGTAAATGTCCTGTTTACTGTGTTTTATCTTCAAATTTCACAGTAAAACTACATGGTTACCATGATTTTAGTACAAATACAACTTACATCTTTGAACCTATGAATATAAAACTGATCCAAGGTCTAAAGGACGTCACATGACAGATAGCGTTTAATCACACTAGTTAGCAGGTGTGTTGATTTAGTTAAACTCAATGAAACTCAAAGACATGGGTTGTCGGTTCTTGAATGAATCGTTCTTTTGAGACGGTTCTCAGGAAGTAACGGGTCGAGGCGGTTCACAAATTGAACTGAATCGAACTTTAGTTCCGGGTTGATGATGCAGAACGCACAGCCAAAGTAGCACGTCCAACTCAAAAAGAACTGAATGAGCCGGTTCAACCAACTGTCGAAGTTTACCGAGGACTCAACAAGAACCGAATGAGCCTTGGTGAAATTTGCCGAGGATTACCGAAGATTGTGATTAGTGAGTTGACGATACTGTGCAAGCCTGAGGCGCGTACTGGAAATATGCTTATTATGACCGTTCTTAATTTACATTTTATTAAAACCTGCAAAAACCTTTCTGTCGAGTGATGTAAATAAGTTTTACTATAGTTTATTGTGCATGCATATTATGTTTAAAGTTGCTTAAGTGAAATCAAGGAGTTTATAAGACTGGTTTACTCATTCTTTATACTGTAGACATGTAGAACATATCAGCGTTGTGCATCAATGTCTGTAATGTGTGCTGTAGGTGTGAAACTTTTAGAAATCTTATTCAAATTGTAGGCTAGTCAATATTGATCAGTCAGTCGTATCTGACATAAAGGATAGGCGAATGAAACTGTGACCACAAACTCCATTAACTTAAGTGAATTATGTGGAAATAATCAGCAATATGCTTTCACACAAATAACTTTATTTTTTGAATGTTTCAAAATGTGTTGACACAAATTACTTATTTGAATTTTTCAATGATACAACATGGCACTGAGTTGATAGTAAAGATATGCATAGACATGCTATTGCTTGATGACATCAGGAACCGGTTCAAAGAGCCGATTTATCCGAAAAGAACAGGTTCGCGGAAATGAATCGGACTTTGCATCACTATTAAATAGGCCGTTCTAATTAGGCTGATGAGAATAAACACCTGAGAAGAATCACATCAGAGTTCAGGTGAGTGTGACGTCTGGTGCTGGAGTTAAAAAGTGGCAGAGGGTGTGATAATACCAAGGAAATATAATAAAATTGTACTGTATGTCACTTACTAGATTTCACATTGTCCATAAGAAAAATAAATATGTGGTGCTTGTTCATGCAAAACTTGCCATCATGTAAACAATTGTCCAAGATTTCCCTTGATTTTATAATATTTTGATTTCTAGATTTGACTGGAGCTCTGAGGGATTCAGAGTAAGTTTTTCATCAGTCTTAACAAGTACATTACTATAACAGACTCATTAACTCATGATCAAGTCAAGCCAGTAACTTATTGTCTGACTAATCTCATTCTCTCATCTGATTTTCATGATGCATCATTCATCACAGAGTCAACAGTTGATTCAATCATTCAGAAGGTCAGTATGACTGCTGAGAGTCTCAGTGTGAACAAACCTCATCTCTCCATTAGTCCAACTCAACTGATTCATTTCAGAGAATAAAGAGTCAAACAGTCAATCTCATATTTGAGTGATTCTGTTCCTCTCAGAATAGAGCAGCTCCATCAGCAGATGTTCAGTGTCCTCACAGGAGCTTCATGATACAGTCAAACTACACAGAGTCAACTCACAGAGAACCAATCGAGATCTGAGGAAATGTTTTAGTGTTTGAGGTTCATAATTTGACTATACAGTTTTGTGATATAATTTCCTTCATCTGCAGGTGTTTTCACGGTTCACTGAGTGACATTTGATTATAAAATATGAGCTTGAGTTCTGGGGCCTCATTTATAAAGACGCGCATACAATTTTCAGAAATTCCCTATGACCGATTTATAAAACCAAGACAAAAAAAAAAAAAAATGCACACAAAAAAAAAGTTTCTAAATGCATTAATCTTTATAAATCTCAGTTCATTTTAAATACAAGAACTATGTGATTGAATCAAACACATCAATCTACAGAATGGCCACAAATATGACTTTATGATTCAGAAGTACAGCACTCATCAACATGGACAAGAAAATCCAAATGTGTTCATATTCAGGAAATCATTAATACCTGTGATGTAATTTTCACAAAGCATAACATTAATGAATATTGTGATTGTCTATTTTTACCTTATTTTATTTATTTTTTAATCTTTACAATTTTCCCAATTTGTTCCTCACTTTCAGGATGAAACATCATTTAGGATCCGATCATATATGCATTTTAAAAATGAAGCTTGTGATCTTTTCAAATTCATAAAGACAAAAATGAATCAAAGACATAAAGATAAAATGTTGTTTTGTTTGCTAACAGAATTTTGATTAAATAATGTCCAGTATAGTTGAAAAAGCGGTTAAGTTTTTAATTTTTAGATTTAAATAACATTTCCCCCATCTGTGCTTTTATTTTGACTTCTGTAAATACTAATCAGATTGATATTAATCTTATAAATCTCGGAACAAAACCACCATAACACAAAACCATCATTAAACACTTCAAAATCTAAACATTTAACTCTAAAAAAAGAAAAAAAAGAATACTGAAAGATTGACAGCCAAACAATAATTTTACAAGACTTACACACAAAATAATATATTATAAGAGATAAATAGGAATATCACCTCAGTTTTCAGTCTCGTGTCAAACTGGTTTATGTGTATGAATCTATATGTGTTTAGAAAGCAGATGATCTTTAATAATATTAGGTTTTTTATTAACCCAGTAAAATAATTAAACACTCACTGTAGAGAGTGTCTGTCTGATTTCTATAGCTAATATTCATCATAAAGTATTGAAACTTTCATTGTTTTGTACAACATGAACATGCATGAAATATTAACCTGAGGTCTGAGACTGACAGCTGCCTGTTCTGTGTGTCAAGAGCATTTACATAGAGACACTTTGCATGAGAGTGTTTATAGTGCTGTGAGTTTAACACTTCATGACTGAGAGCAGAACACAACACAATCTTCATCATCACACAAGACAAAACAACAACAATGAACAACATCGTCATCCTCATCTGGACTATGACTCTCTGCATTCAGGGTAAATATTTTATAATAAATCACAAACTATACTACAACATCTCATATAGTATGATATATCAGAATGATAATATTTGATCAAAATGTTCACTAAACAGCTAAATTGTCTTATTTCAGAGATCTGGGGACAAATGACAGTGACTCAGAATCCAGCAATACAATCCATCAAACAAGGAGAAACTGTTACGATCAGCTGTAAAACCAGTCAGACACTTTCTGGCTGTAGTGACTGTGTGTCTTGGTATCAGCAGAAACCTGGAGAAGCTCCTAAACTCCTCATATATAGAATAAACACTCTCCAGTCAGGAACTCCATCTAGATTCAGTGGCAGTGGATCTAACAGTGATTTCACTCTGACCATCAGTGGAGTCCAGACTGAAGATACAGGAGATTATTACTGTCAGAGTGTACACTGGATCAACAGTAAAGCTGTGTTCACACAGTGATAAAGAGTCGTACAAAAACCTCCGTCAGTCAGAGTCACAGTGACTGCACTGATACAGCTGAGAGATACTGCAGCTGCTCTACAACACAATCACACACAACACTGAAAAGATCACACACACTAATATCATGACAATCAGCATCAGTCTTGTATTTCTGAAGAAAATATGTCAGTGTTTTAATATACTCATCTATTTAGGTGTAATATATGATTCCTGTCAATCAAACTGAACATATTGCATTCAGTCACTTCTGCTGTCTGGACGTGATGCTTTACATTTGACCCACAGAAAGATTTACACACTTTCACAATTAGTGTCAGAACAAATGATTATTGATTTGTAATCATGTATTTTTATAATTGTTATGATATTTTCATAAATTAAACTTTACCAGCTTTATTTGACTTACTGCTACTGATCAAGCTTCTGAAAAGCACCTGAACAAACACTACATGCATCTTCATCTGTTAGTTGAATGATGTTGTCAGACACAAATGGAGCTTGTTGAGAAGCTTTATTGAATGTTGCAGCAAACACAGCAGATTGAAAGATCAGCCAGTGCTTTGACACTAGAGCTCTCTTTCAGTATTGAGTTGTAAATGACTACAGCTGCAGCACTAGACTCATGTGAATCCTGCCTGACACAGGACACTCAGATACGGCTCATCTTCAGGAGAGAGCAGCACTCACTGGAGAAACATCAGCACTGCGAGCGACTAACAGCGACTCTTGTGGAACGAGACCTCATGAGGAGCTCCAGCATGTGTTACTCTGCAGACGTACAGCTCTCCCTCTTCCCAGCGTGCTTTGCTGAGGGTCAGGACGCTACTGCGGCTGTAGCGGCCGTCCTGCTCGCTCTCTGCGCTGGTCACAACCCCCTCGGTGACCTCTGAACCGTCCAGTGTCCAGCTCACCAGCGCCCCCTGTGGAGAGTAAGAGCTGAGCAGGCAGAGCAGTGCGGCTGAGTCTCCAGAGATCTGCAGAGAAGAGGGCGGCAGCAGAGACACTGAGGGCTTCACTGTGGGACCAGCTGCAGGAGACAAACACAACACATTCACAAACACACAGAAAACACACTGCAGCTCCAGCACTCTTCTGTCCTGCAGCATTCACAGCATTTCAACACGACTTTCAGCAGCAGACATGAGGAGTGCAGTCAAAATCAAAATCACATCAGTCATCTTATTTCACATCACTACAGCTGATATATACACAATATACAAACTTAACACAATCAGTACATGCATTTCAGTGAAGCCAGTCATCAGTGAAAGTAAACATACCAAGACATTTACTGCTTTAATTCCAGTAGTTTTTATATCCTAACATAAAGTTCCTAAATGTTAAATATGTGAAATATTGAGCTTTGTAATTTATTTTTTAATAATAATAATAATAATAATAAAACATCAAATATCACAAAATAGCAATCTGCTATTTTGTGGCTACAGCTCAGACCACATGAAAATTATATCAAAGTTCAAAAACAGCCGAATCCTTGTTTCTAAATGTACATATATTTAGCTTTTATTTTTTATTTATTTATTTTTTTCTCTGGTATTATAAAACACTGAATTATAAGCACAAAATGAGCAAAAGAAATTGAATATCATTAAACTATATAACATTGCTCCATTTAGATTGTGGTGTCATATCCCTTTTTTATGTATGATATATACAATACAAGGTGAACAATATATGAAGTCACATATTATGAACTATATCAACAACATAGAATGAATGAAGGAAAAATAAACCTGTGATAAACTCATAAAACTCAGTGAGCCACATTGTGAAAATTTGTTCAGAAAAGAATTGTTTGCTCAGCATGAACAATTCAGTTCTTTTAACGGGCTTAATGTAACAATACCAACTATTTCAGTTAAATATTTATTATACATATTTAGCTATTTTAGCACTTTCTAAAATCTATAAATATCAATATGTTTATATAAGGGAGTTAAATAGACTTACAGAGCACCAGTTTAGTTCCTCCGCCGAAAGTGAACCACAGTGATACAATCTAATGAAACGCTCGTACAAAAACCTCTATTTCACTCGAGTGAACACAAACTCCAGCAGAGAGAGAAACAACACTTCAACACACTGATAGTAGAAACACCTCAGCTGTTGACAACACTCAGTCATTTAGTTTTGACAAAATGCTTTTCAAAAAATAAAGCTCTTTCACACAAATTCCTTTCAAAACGGAACAGAAATATGTCGTGATGTTTTAACTTTATAATCTATATTTCTCAACACTGAAGCTGGTTAAAAACAAACTTTGCAGCCTTTGCAAAGAGGAGAGATTGTCCGAACTTCTTTTGTTGGCCATTGAGAAGGACATTCCAATAAATAAAAATTATGTCATAGACATTTTTAGGGACATGACCAACAGGAAATTGCTGTTATAAATGCCTACAGCAACTCCTCCTCCACTTATTGGTAAGATTAATGCTACTCTGTGATATTTAGTAGGTGCCAACGGAATGAACACATACACACATACACAGACATTTTAGTTTTTGTTTTTTAATTTTATTTTTGATTTTTGATTAGACAATCACAATCCAACATAGTCACAATGCAATATGTTAAATCATTATTACAATATTGCATATTGTAGACACACAAGCAAGCAACACACACACACACGTTTATTTTTGTGAAAAGTGGGGACATCCCATAGGCCTAATGGTTTTTATACTGTACAAACTATATTTGCTATTGCCCTACACCAACCCTACACCTAACCCTACCCCTTACAGGAAACTTTGTGCTATTTCAGATTTTCAATACACTCCATTCTGTGTGATTTATAAGCGTTTTGAAAAATGGGGACATGGGATAATGTCCTGAAAAGTCACTTTCTCCTTATAATACCTATGTCATACCCTTGTCATTATACAAATTTATGTCTTAATTTGTCACAAAAACGCACGCGCGCACACACACACACACACGTTTCGCTATCCTTGTGGGGAAATCCATAGGAGTAATGGATTTTCTACTGTACAGACCGTATATTCTATTGCCCTACACCAACCCTACACCTAAACTTAGGCCTCACAGGAGACTTTTTGCATTTTTAGATTTTCAAAATCTTCATTCTGTGTGATTTAGAAGCTTCTTTACCCGTGGGGACCTCAATTTAGGTCGCCACCGTGACACGAGTCCCCATGAGTCTGTGTGTATTCAGGTTTAAGTCCCCACCTTAATAGAAAAACAGGTATACACACACACACACACACACACACACACACACACACGCACACACACACACTCACACACACACACACCTTTATCTATGTAGTTTTTTCTGTCTTTCTGTTCTCTGACCTTTATCCCTGCCACGGCCACCCTCATCCTTCCCCCCATTAATGTTTCCTTCTCAGAATATTTCCCACACTTTTTTAAATCTGGTATCTTATTTTCTCTGCCTGCAGCTCTTGGTGTGCAGCGGCCTCTCTGAGCATCTCCCTCTCATTTTCTCTTAGCCGTCAGCCTTCGCAACAGCTGCAGCACTTCAGCAGGTCAGTCACAGTTCCAAACACTGTCATCAGTCTGTACATGTTGTCATGGTCACATAACAATTGTTTAATCAGCTAATATATCTCCTATGTTTGTTTTAATGTCTGTAGTCTCAGATCACCTCCAGCAGTATCAGCAGCAACAACAACAGCAAAGGCAGCAACCGCAGCAGCATCCCCAGCAACCCCCTCAATATCAACTGTTCCCTGTAAGTTAGTAGGTGCAAAGAAAACATTATTTAACTTTTAAACTTAAAATGGTCTTTTCTGTTCTGTGTTTCTTTTTCAAAACTGCATCACTGATACGCGTATCAGCAAGGAATGCGACACAATACATTGCTGTTATTATATTTTGAGCACAGCCCTATTTAAAGCCTTGTTTCATGTGCCCCTTTTATATTTGAGCACCTGCCCCTCCAAAGGTCTCTGCACGGCTCTGGTGTATATATTAAACATGATATTGTCCAATTTTGCAAAATTGTGTGAATGTAAACATTACCTATAAAGCCACCGAAGAACTGTTAAGGATCTCTAAACAAACCACAACAGGTGTTTGACTTGAAGCAGCACCGCACAGACCGTTCTGTGTATATCAAAGTACCGATATATTAAAGAGCATTTTTGAATGTTTGTTTTGACGTTAAATAAATCTGACTGTTTTGCTTTTTTGATAAAGTAGTGCTGCTGTTGTAAAGTTATACAGCTACAGCTGTGTTGCTGGGTTTTAAAGCTGGTCTGATTTTCTTTCTTATCAGTGTGTATTTACATCAATTTCACTGTCCACTCGGTTCAAATGTGGATGAACGGCTGCATGTAGATATGTGTACACTGCACATGAGTATTACATACAACAATAAAACAGTGTGTTGACAAAAAAAAGGAAATTTACTTTTGATACTTAAGTACTTTTAAAAGCAAGTACTTCTGTACTTTTACTTAAATAAAAATCTGTCTTTACAACTTTCAATTGTAATGAGTAATATTTGAGCAGCAGTATCTGTACTTTCACTCAAGTAATGGAGTTGTGTAATTTGTCCATCCTGATTAGGAGAAACAAGGAGAATCCAAAGAGTGGTCAAACACAAGGCAAGCAGGAAGAGAGGCAAACAATGTTCATTTGTATATCACTTACTAGATTTCACACTGTCTAGGAAAAATAAAATTGTTTGGTGCTTATTCATGCAAAACTTGCTGCCACAATGTTACCAGAAACATTTTTCTAAGGTTCCCGTTTTCTGTACAGTGCATCCAGAAAGTATTCACAACGCTTCACTTTTTCCACATTTTGTTATGTTTCAGCCTTATTCCAAAATGGATTAAATTAATTATTTTCCTCAAAATTCTACAAACAATACCCCATAATGACAATGTGACAGAAGTTTGTTTGAAATCTTTGCAAATTTATTAAAAATAAAAAAGTGGAAAAAAAATCACATGTACATAAGTATTCACAGCCTTTGCCATGACACTCAAAATTGAGCTCAGCTGCATCCTGTTTGCACTGATCATCTTTGAGATGTTTCTACAACTTGAGTAAATTCAGTTGCTTGGACATGATTTGGAAAGGCACACACATCCCAGATAGCAACATATGGTCGGCTCAGATCCGGCCCACATCTGGCACATGTAGAATGATGATCTGGCCCACATGTAGCGTGGAATGATGGCACTTGGGCGGACCGCTCCACATGTCAGCCAAGAGCAAAGAAATAAACCACACTGGACCTTATCTGAGCCACAAAATCTTCATATATTATTTATAGAGTCCTCTCAGCTTGTCTAAGCTTGTTAATAAGCAAAATCACTGAAGGAAAGAAGAGATGTGAAGATTTTGTGGCTCAGATAAGGTCCAGTGTGGTTTATTTCTTTGCTCTTGGCTGACATGTGGCATTGTTATGGCCTGCTTTTAGCCCAGATCTGGCAAACAGAAGCGGTCCGCCCCAAGTGCCATCATTCCACGCTATATGTGGGCAAGATCATCATTCCACATGTGCCAGATGTGGGTCGGATCTGGGCAGACAATATGTTGCTATCTGGGATAAGGTCCCACAGTTAACAGTGCATACCAGAGCACAAACCAAGCCATGAAGTCCAAGGAATTTTCTGTAGACCTCAGAGACAGGATTGTATTGAGAGACAGAGCTGGGGAATTGTACAGAAAAAAAAAAAAATAAAATAATAATAATAAAAAAAATAAAAAAATCTGCTGCATTGAAGGTTCACAGAAGCACATAGTCTCTGTTAACCTTAATGGAAGAAGTTTGAAACAACCAGGACTCTTCCAAGAGCTGGCCTCCTGGCCAAACTGAGCAATTGATGGAGAAGGGCCTTGGTTAGACTGGTGACCAAGAACCTGATGGTCACTCTAGTTGAGATCCATGATCATATGTGGAGACAGGAGAAACCTACAGAAGGACAAACATCACTGAAACGCTCCACTGATCTGGGCTTTATGGTGGTGTGGTCAAACTCAATCCTCTCTTCAGTGAAGACACATGAAAACACACTTGGAATTTGGCAAAAAAAAACAACAAAAAAAAAAACTAAAGGACCCTCAGACTCTGAGAAACAATAGGCATATTCTCTAGTCTGATGAACCTCAACTCCAAGCATCATGTTTGAAGGAAACCAGCTCTGCTCATCACCTGCAGAGTACCATCCCAAAAGTAAAGTCTGGTAGCAGCCTCATGCTGTGGGGCTGTTTTCAGCGACAGGGACTGAGGGACTCGTCAGAGTAGAAGAAAAGCTCAATGCACCAAAATACTGAGATAGCCTTAATGAAAACTCAGTCCAGAGCAAGCTTTTGTATTTTGCTATCCATATCTCAGGCCATCTTTGAAAAAAAGAAAAAAAAAAAAAACACCTGTGTGCCCTTTATAGGTGATTTAATTGGTTTAAATAAGTATGAATCTTTCCCTGGTGGCATAGTCATCTTTAGAGTGTGTCTTGTTTTTCCTCCTGCCTTATGCCACACTTAGAAGATCAAGACAGACTGTAGATATCAAACACCTTCATCTCCGGCTCCAGTCTGAAGGGAAACTCGTGTTTGTATCACATATCTTTGTGGAAATCTCTTCACACTCGCTGTAGAAGAGATGATGCCTGACAATCAGAGAACTAATGTCAAAACATCAACAGTGTTTGTCCTTTACTTCTCTGCTCACAACAATCTTAATAACAATCTTATTATCTTATAACAAATGCTGATGTAAATATAAGACAAACATAAAATTGCATACATTCTTGTTTTTGAAAGCACACTGATAAAGATGAAGTTTTGGACAGGATACTAATTTCTTATGTTTCAAATACTTTGCTGCTCTGTTCCAAAAGAATTCAGGATATTGTGTCTCAAACCATCATGTGAATCCTACCTAATTTATGACGTTATAAATTAATTGATTAATTAATTACTTGATTGATTGATTGATTGATTCATTCATTCATTCATTCATTCATTCATTCATTAAAAATGTTTTTAACTTTTACTATGTCAATGTTGCCCTTTTAATATATATTTTAAAATCCTTAAGAAATCTGTTTTCACTTCAATTTATTATTATTATTATTATTATTATTATTATTATTATTATTAGTAGTAGTATCATTTATTTTTATTATTATTTTTTAAATAAATGTTAGATATTTCATTGTCTATATGTGTACATTTAAATTATAATATATACTTTTTAAATACAAATCAGTTATGAATAAAATATGTGTGGAAAATAAGTCTGAATATGAAAAACATACAAGCTGAAACAACAAAACACACATTGTTGAAATTGTCTGTTTTCAACAGCTCATATTCATCACAGAATATTTGAGCTTCTAATGGTTTGTAGAACATAAACGTGACTGAATGAATTGATCTGTGGTCTGAGACTGACAGCTGCCTGTTCTGTGTATGAAGAGCATTTACATAGAGACACTTTGCATGAGAGTGTTTATAGTGCTGTGAGTTTAACACTTCATGACTGAGAGCAGAACACAACACAATCTTCATCATCACACAAGACAAAACAACAACAATGAACAACATCATCATCCTCATCTGGACATTGCTGTGCTGTATTCAAGGTGAGAGCTCGGATAAAGCAGTGTAATTAATAAAGTTAGCTAACATATACTGCATATGTAAGAAAATGTTTGTATATGTCTTGATGTACTTATATGAATACTATATATTTCTCTCTCAGGCTCCAGTGGACAGATCACAGTTACTCAAACTCCTGCAGTTCAAACAACTGAACTAGGAAAGACTGTTGTGATGAGATGCACCGCCAGCACTTCTTTAACAGGCTGCAGCCCACCATGTCTGTCCTGGTACTTACAGAAACCTGGAGAAGCTCCTAAACTCCTGATATATAGAATAAACAAACTGCAGTCAGGAACTCCATCTAGATTCAGTGGCAGTGGATCTGACAGTGATTTCACTCTGACCATCAGTGCAGTCCAGACTGAAGATACAGGAGATTATTACTGTATGAGTTTACACTATCCAAACAGTAAATATGTGTTCACACAGTGATAAAGAGTCGTACAAAAACCTCCATCAGTCAGAGTCACAGTGACTGCACTGATACAGCTGAGAGATACTGCAGCTGCTGATGAGAGGATGACACACAAGTAGCACGCTTTAATTTTAATTTTAATTAATATTCTAGGTGGATTTTAAATGTATTCTCAACTATACGGTAGATAAAATCATGAAGGATGTGACATACGTTTAAAGTTACAATACTGATCATTTATCTTAAAAGCTACTGCTATTTTTTATGATTCTTTCGTTCTTTCCTTCTTTCTTTCATTTTAGTTGAGAAAAAAATTGATCAAGCAAACATTGACCTTCTATGAATAATTCTTTATTGTTCAATGTTATAACCCAGAGGGAAATGAGTTTATTCTCAGTGAAGATTCAAAATAGAAAGTAGATTACAGAGTTAGAGAAAACAGTCTCATTTGAAGAGCTAAGTGTGGCTGAACTTTTGAAGAAAGAAGTTAAATCTTTATAAGAGATTTATAAGCATTGTATTTCAAACTTGTCACGTCATTGACACTGAAAGTGAGAGCAAAAGCGGCACCTCACTACCTGCAGTTTTGATTGATTGATGGGAACTCTCTTTCCCTCCATTTGCTGTCAATCTCTACTACTGTGGTGAACAGACCAGAAGGCCTGAAGTCCATAAAAGAATCAAATACCTTGAGATATGTGAGACATTAATAATCAAACAGTGACTCTGGGAGTGAGGGCTGAAAATCTCAATTGCATTGTCAGGGTGAGTGATTGTGATCCTCTCAGAATAGAGCAGCTCTGTCTCCAGAGACCATGTTCAAACCCCAAGAGCTTTATTTGACTAGATTTACTGCTACTGATCAAGCTTCTGAAAAGCACCTGAACAAACACTACATGCATCTTCATCTGTTAGTTGAATGATGTTGTCAGACACAAATGGAGCTTGTTGAGAAGCTTTATTGAATGTTGCAGCAAACACAGCAGATTGAAAGATCAGCCAGTGCTTTGACACTAGAGCTCTCTTTCAGTATTGAGTTGTAAATGACTACAGCTGCAGCACTAGACTCATGTGAATCCTGCCTGACACAGGACACTCAGATACGGCTCATCTTCAGGAGAGAGCAGCGCTCACTGGAGAAACATCAGCACTGCGAGCGACTAACAGCGACTCTTGTGGAACGAGACCTCATGAGGAGCTCCAGCATGTGTTACTCTGCAGACGTACAGCTCTCCCTCTTCCCAGCGTGCTTTGCTGAGGGTCAGGACGCTACTGCGGCTGTAGCGGCCGTCCTGCTCGCTCTCTGCGCTGGTCACAACCCCCTCGGTGACCTCTGAGCCGTCCAGTGTCCAGCTCACCAGCGCCCCCTGTGGAGAGTAAGAGCTGAGCAGGCAGAGCAGTGCGGCTGAGTCTCCAGAGATCTGCAGAGAAGAGGGCGGCAGCAGAGACACTGAGGGCTTCACTGTGGGACCAGCTGCAGGAGACAAACACAACACATTCACAAACACACAGAAAACACAAACACTACATACATTTCAATGAAACCTCATAAAAAGAACCGAAATATATTAAGATATTTTCTGCTTTCACTCCAGTAGTTTTATATCTCTAAATAATGTCATTGCAGTTTAGTTAAGTGAAATATTCAACTCAAAACTCAATTTCGAACAGAGATTGTGTGACTACAAATGATATCACTGGAATTAGAAATTAATCAATGAGTTATATTTTTGTATAAACTGTGCTTATATTAAAATGCACTTAATTATAAGCACAGCATGAGCAAAAGAAATTCAAAATCACTGATTGATCTATAGAAAGTAGCTCCATTTATATTTTAAAGTATATATTTTTCATTTATTTTCTTTTTTCTATGTATAATATACGTGATAAACTAATAAAATCAAGAGTGAGCTACATTATGAAAAAGTGAATAATTCAGTTCTTCTGAATATCTAAACGTCACAATATTTTAGATTAAAAATTTACTGTAAAACTATATTTATAAAATGTGTAACAATTTTCAATAAGGTTCATAAGTTAACGTTAATTAATAGTGATAGAAATGAGTCTTTTCCAACAAGTTTTATTGGCATTTTTACCTTTAAGCCATTTTTTCTAAAAGTGTGCATAATCTTTTAAGTTAAATTCTTGCATTTGGGCTGTTACCAAGCAAATGAAATCAGTATCAACAAAATTTATCTTTGCAATGCATCTGAAGTGGCATTTAGATGTATTTACACACTCTTTAATGCAGCTCAGAGGGACATAGAATGCTAACCTGCGCAGTTACAAATGCATAAATGATGTTTTGATATTTGAAACATAAAACGTTGAAAACTGATGTTTGAAATTATTTTAAAAATGTGAATATACTTTAAATGTGAAATTAAAACGGCCAACAGGTGGCAGTAAGTCAGCGTTAATAAGTGAGTCATTGCGATTGAACCGAATCATTTAAACGGTTGATTCATTCAGGAACGAAACACTGTCATGTTGCTCAGAGACGCAAAACTGCTGTGGCTGTGTTTGGAATTATTTTTGTTGTAAAAATAGAGCAAAAACAGCCAATATGGTGTCTAAAACGTAAATCTCTTAAAATTAACTTCTTGTTTATTGAACTGTTGCATAAAATCAATATCACATTTGTAATCATGCTGATTTTTGGAGAAAAAAAATGGCACTCTTCGTGTGATATTAATTATATGAAATGATATAAATATAGGCTATAGATTTTCTGCCCCCATATCTTAAATGATGTGATCAGTCTAAATGTATTTTAATGGACTGAATCGCACGCACTCTAGTTTAACCTATGTTAACTGATTCATTCTCTGTCAGCAGGTGTCGCGTTTGGCTGAAATATAAGAGTTTTCCCGGTAAAGACTGAACACAAAGCAGCGCAGCACCGGACTTTGAACTTGCAGCGCTCATGTTTATTTAATCAAATCATAGCCTTTTGAAGTTTAATCGTCACATTCAACCATATCGCAATTCTTGTCTTTCCGTCTCCAAATTTAAGACCTCTTTAAATCATAATTAAGACTTTCTTGTACAATTTAAGACTTTTTAAGGCCTTAAATTTGATACAACTAAATTTAAGAATTTTTAAGACATTTTAAGACCCCGCGGAAACCCTGATTCATGACAGAAGTTTCCACAGTGCAACAGAATGACAGTGACAGAATAAAAAACACAGATAATAAAAAGAAGAATTAAACAATAGAATAAGTAAATAAGGAATAAAAATATACAAAATGACAGCTGTATGTAGAGGTATATTATGTGCAAATTGAAATGTAGACTAACAATTTGTTACAGTATTTATTAATCTTAGTTAACACTGATTAATAAAGGTCCAACTGTTCATTGTTAAGTTCATGTCAACTCAGGTCCATTAATATTAGCAGATAAAACTTTGGATTTTAATACTGTATTAGTAAATGCTGCAATTAATGTGCGATTGACTGAGATTAATTACAATATTTTTTAATTGTTAGTTCGTGTTAACTAATGTAGTTAGCTAATATTAACAAATGAAACATTATTGTAAAGTGTTACCAAAATATTATTGTTAGATGTTTTTTTTTTTTTTTTTCTGGTTCAAATAAAAATAATCATAATAATTGTACACAATCTAAACTGTATGTTTGCAGTGGAGAATTAAAATAGAGAGACTTACCGAGCACCAGTTTAGTTCCACCACCGAAAGTCCACCACAGTGATACAATCTAATGAAACGCTCGTACAAAAACCTCTATTTCACTCGAGTGAACACAAACTCCAGCAGAGAGAGAAACAACACTTCAACACACTGATAGTAGAAACACCTCGGCTGTGACAACACTCAGTCATTTAGTTTAGGAAAAAATGTTTTTCTAAAAGTAAGAATAAAACTTTCACATAAAATACCTTCAAAATGTGCTGATATAACAATTTTAAAGATATATATTTAATGGCCTTTGACCTCTTTTATTATGGATGATGTAGTGTTTCTCATAATAATGTTTCTGTTTTTCATATACAGCTCAATCATCATGAATCCAAAAAAAGAAGAAGAAGAAGAAGAAAAACCTACAGATGAATTAAAAATATCTCATGCACACTAATTGATCTTCAGTAAAACTGACTTTCATTAATTTGCTGAACAGTTACCAACAAAAATACAATGCAGCTCCAGGAGTACCACTGTTTCCTTACAGCATGAAGGTCACTTATGGAATTATTTTTGTGTCTTTATTATTCAAACAAAAATTCTGTGTTTGAGAGCAAAACTAATCATTTAGTAATTAAAAAAAAAAAAAGAGATAGAAAAAAAACTCTGTTTGAGAGCAAAACTAATTATTTTGTAATTAAAAAAAAAAAAAGATTGCAAAAAAACCTCTGAAATTGATAACAAAATTCATTGCAGTGCGTGCAAATCTTTTAAATTTTTTTTTCTTTGTGCACTTCAAAAACTTTTCATCACGAAACCACAAATGTTGCTCTCTTTTCTGCCGTCTTTTTTTTTTTGCGGGTCTAAAACTTGTTTGCGAGTTTAAAAGTTTTGTTTGCGAGTGAAGCTGTGTCTCAGTGGGCGGTCTCTACCCATCAGGATGAAAGGCCTTTTTCTATTGGTCACTCTCGATTGAAATCACAGGTTGACCACGCCCACTATGTTTCCCCGGAATCCCCTCCACTTCCGCCGCCAGTCTGACAGAAGAGCTAGCGAGGTCATATCATGGCCAATTCTATTCTGGGCACCCAACAGCTGTTCAAAATCATGCAGCGCCACGTACAGTTTGCCATTTAATATTTTTCTAAAACACAACGATTTGGGACCGATGTCTATACATTCTGACTTCACTCTAGTCTGCAACTGTCTATTGTGCATTTTAATAACAGGTTTGTTTTGTACTATCTTTACGACCTGTGCACAGACAATTGCAAAACATATTACTTCAATAGTAACGATTGATAATCAGGACTTGTCAGCCAGTACCACTGTAGCCTTGCAGAGACTTTGTTTTGAAAACCTTTTAATTAACTAACTTCCACATTTCAATATGCCCCTGACTTCTAAGGGCTGTTTTTATTTGTGACTACTCCCAACAGCCTAGAATTCTATCAGTACAACATCACATTTTTCTTTTCTGTTTGCAGGAAGAAGGTTTGGTGTTGATAGAAGAGGCGACATCTTCAAGGCAAAACCTTAGACCTGATGCAGCATCATCCAATGTTGCAATCACCCTCAGGAGGTACACAAGCAAAAGCTTAATTGAACATTGTCAATCATCAATTCTTATTTTACAAAAATTTGCCCTGCATACATTTTCGTCTTTAATGTGTAGACACTTGAGGCCCAGTGCCCGATATGCACAGCAACATTTCCAGTGTCAGAAGTAGAACTAAGAAGTAGAAAAAGTCATGATTATAATGCGCATGCGCTGGTTTTAAGTGATACACATGCTCAATAGCCGCTTTTGTTGTATTGTGATGACGTTCTAACCTGTGTGGTAGTAGTACTGATGGATAGTAATAAGTAATTATTGGTGAATAAGTAATTGTTTACACAAGTTTTCCTAGTTTAACAATGTGTTTCTTGCAAAATAGTTAAAATTTCACATTTTAAATCACGATTTTAGAGCTTTTAAACCTAAATTGGATGGATTGATAGCATAAGGTCATTGTGAAGTATTATTTTTAATGCATGTATGTGGAACATTTTAAAATAAAGCCATTTTATTCTATTCAGGTCATATTTACTGTTGAGTGGAAGCAAAAACGAGTCAAGTAAACGTCTCTGTAATTATAATCTTAAAGGTACAATACAATAAGGTCTGTAAACAACTTAAAGTACCAGTACACATTCAAGGGAAAATGCAAAAATAATAACAGCACCAAGAAATCTTGTCAGATGTCAAAATAAAAAAAGTGTGCTTAATGATATTTTGTTTGGTAAGAGTTCCTTCTTTAATGGCTATACTGATTTTTCTACAGTGATCTGTACATAGGGTTCCTCTTCAATTTGCTGATCAGTGTCAGCAAGACATGTACGTACATGGAAAATAAAATAACCCACAACATTACACATGAATTTAAGTTCAATATACAAACTGATCACAGCATTTAGATCAAGCAGTTGTCAGTCAAGTGACCATTTATATTTAAATATAGCACAACAAACTAGTTGTCCTTGGGGCTATAGTGATTGCCGTCACAGATGAAGCAGTCTGCTGAGCAGTAACCTTCAAACTCTTTGATCAAGTAAAATCCACGAAGGATTCCTTTCCTTCCATCGCCAATATAGCCCGGCGGGAAGTCTTTAAATAAGTCCCCACACCATAGGCAACTGGTCAGTTTATATGGCACTCGATACATCTCCTTGTAGTCACTGGAGTATGCACTCCAGTTGACAACACCTATTGTAAGAAAGAGATTTAAAGTATTAAAAAGTTTTGAGCAAAGCTTAATGCATTTGCTGTTTAAACATAGTGTGTAGTGTAGAATAAAAAAACTGTCTACTTATAAAAATATAAAATGAAAAAACTTTCTGTCAAGCCATGCAAAATGAGCCTCTTTTCTGAATGATGCCTCACAAACAACATCATGGAAAAGCCAACACGTCAGAGACAGTCTGAAGAAAGCCACATCTCCATCTTCTTTGACCACATTCATGAGGATATGCCTCAGGATGTCAGGTGGCATCTGTAGAAGAAAAAAAAAAAATAAAAATAGCAATATTAGTCAATATAAAAAACTTGTCAAAAAAAGTATACATTAAACATGCTAAAAAAAACCTAAAAAAGAAAAGAAAAAAAAAAGGTCAATATAGGGAATAGGGAAAACTCCCACCTATGTAATCTGGTTCCATTTCCAATTCTCCTTAAAAAAAGAAAGAAAAAAAAGAAAGAAAAAGAAACGTGCATCAATCATGGAATAATTATGGAAAAAGGAACTTGAACATTTTATCATCAGTTGTCAGATTAGTTGTTGCAAACCTATTTTAGTTAAAGTTATACCTGTGTTCCTTGTTTTGCGCCTTTTTCTGAGTAGCTGTCTTTCAGCACCTGATCTTAAATTATAAAAAAAAAAAAAAAAAAAACACACAACGTGTAAACTACACAGACTGCCTAGAACGGGGGGGGGGGGGGGGGGGGGGGGAATACAAAACAAACAAACAAACAAAAAAAAATTATATTATTGAACATGTTATAATTATTCAAAAATAAAAAATGTGGTTGAATATCTAAAATGGAATTTAGTAATGGCAACAAGAAAACTGCTTACGCTGAGATCATCACGTCCATACTCTTTCCATGGCCCAGGATGTAGTTGCTGTGCAAGTATTCTACAAAGCATGTAAACAACAACAATTAAAACAAAAATGGTCTAATAATAAAAATAATAATGAAATACTAATCAACAAACAAACTGGGGTGGAACAACCCCAAACAAATTCTTGGCTCATTTATCACTGTTTAAACTATTTTATGTTTGAACTATAAAATATCAATTCCAGTGATTAAGTTTTAAATAGTTTAAGCACCAATGAAAAATGAGCCATAAAACAAAAACAAAATGCATGCAAAAGGATGTATGTTATAAAACAGAACTACCATAATCCTGAACTTCTTTTGAACTCTTAATATTTTACTGAAAAAAAAAAACCTGTAGGGATCAATGTAACGGCAATCTCTGAAGCCAGGGCCGTACAGTGAATCAAGCAAATACATCTCTCTGCTTTTTGGTTTCATGATCTGTAAAATTACTTCTATTAAATGATTCTTGGAAGATACAATTATTAGTTATGTCAAAATATAACTTGCACTCCTTAATGTGTTACTTGCATTAAGGGGAACTGATAATTTAAACATAATAATAGACTTACACATATCATCCAATGGTTTGATGCCCAGGAAGGCAGTAAGATGAAGTCACATCTTGCTATATGGTCCTAATACAGACAACAAACATTTTTAAATGCCACCCAAAATGACCTTAGCTAACTTCTATTAAAAATGTCACAGTCATACTTACAGGTAAGTTAGCTGAAGGGTCTGCACACACTGCACACAATGGTGGCAACCATGTCACTGTCACATATGAGCTAAAACAATGGACCTTTATGTTCTGTTAAGATACCATTTAAAATTACAGTTAATTGGATTGCATATAAAGGATCACTTATGCACACTTTCTCACTCCAAAAAAAAAAAAAAAAAAAAAAAAACACACAAGACAGGAAAACTTCAGGTTCTACACAGAAGACAGGAAAAATATTACCTTTAAGTCAGCAGTATCTCTGACAACCGAAAGGCAGGCATTCAAAATCTGTAATAATTTGAGAGAAACCAAATTTAATATTCTCTCATCACAAAACAAAAGCATGATTGTGCATGTGATAATACTCACAGTCGCTTCAACATCATTTGGATGTCCCAAGGTAATAAAATCTGATCTGTCCAGAATAGTTGCTCTTACTTGAGTCAAAAATTGTTGTTGTGATTCCTTTTCATTTAAAGCATTGTTTATCTAGAAAAGCAAAAACAATGGTAAGTATGATTATACACTTTGCATAAAAATGCAAAACAATTCAACATACCATATTCATTTGGTCACTGCTTTGTGGATGCATCCAGCATGCCCTGTTTGGCTGCACATTTCGCAGGGATGTCATGTCCATCACTGAACCCTGGCTGGGGTCTGAAAAGAGACAAAATATTATGACCCAAATGTATTTATTAAGTGAAGTGAGATATTGCAAGTGCAGTGTTTATCATGACATTACTTACAGTGTACTTGGTCTGTTTGTGTAATATCACATGAGAGTCTCTCACTATCATTTAGGGACTGTGGAGGCGTACCTTCACATACAGTACAAGAAAAAGTGATTTTGCAATACATGACAAAATTACTGGTCATTGTAAGATATAACAAAAAAAAAAAAAAAACTTACCAAGTACTATCTGCCCATAACCATTGAGGGTTAACTGATCACTTGGTGATACAACTTTTCTTATGCTGTCCTCCATGTTCTTATTCTGTGCTGTTTTATAATGGTGAATGATGTTGCGCATCAAAAATGTGTGTCCTGATGGCGTGAGCATGTTCAGGAAATAATTGTTTTTACGCATTGCAGCAAAGAGTTGCTCTGCGGTTTGAGTATTTACCCATCCACAAAGTTCTTGGACTACTTGGACTCTCCTAAGAGCATATCTTGGGTCTTTTGTATTGTATTCGTAAAATCTGTCATACAAAGCATAATGCTCCGAAGACCCAGTCAAAGGATGGCAGTTGGTATCCTCCTCCTCCTTCTTATTTTTCAACCATGGTAGATTTACTTTGAGCTTGCCTTCTTTTGCTAGCTGGATATTCTCTGTAGTTGGTTCAGCAAGTCTCCCTTCATGGGGACTGAAAGGTAAAGACTCTGCTTCACGAAGATTAACGTGTGCTGCAAGTCCTCTACCAAAGTCGTATATTACAACATTAGGGAAGTGCTTCCAACTCAGAAGCAAGTCCGCAAAGTCTCTGGGAGACTCTGCTCTTATGTTGAATTTGATGGAATACACTATTCCACATGGACATGTAATGACTGCCCAGCCACCTAAGAGAAAAGTAAAATTGAGAAAGTACAATTTTAAAAAATCTGTTGAACCATTAAAAAATGGTTACTTAAAACACAAACAAAAAATACAAGTAACACTTCAACTATTAACTTAGTAACAGTAAAAGATGGTTTTCATCATACCATAATTATAAATTTTGTGTGAATCTACCTAATTTCACTACCAATTAGTCAGTAGGTTGACTCAGAGACTAGTTTACTCAGTGTTAATTAACCCATGTATAAATTGCAAGTAGGTTCTCATAGCAAATGAAATATTGCATCTTCCAATGAAAGCACTGAATGAAACTGCTGACGACTAAATGTTCATCAATATACATTTTAAACTCCTGGCACTTTTTTTTTTTCAATCAAAGCTACGTATGTATGTATTATTAAGATATATATTATTAATATATAGATATTTAAGAGAAGAGTTAGCCAATTTACCAGAAGCACCCCAAATCTGCTGGAAGACTTTGTCGTACGCAGAGCTGTTTTGCATCTCTGTTCGCAAACGTAACACAAGATCCATCCTTGATCCTTTTGTGTCCAATCCACATTCTTTGCACAGCTTCCTCACTGCATCAACCTAAACATATAACAGGCTTTGGTTAAAACCAAAATTGTCGCAAAACATAATTAGACATTGTAAATTTGTTCTTACCTTAAGATTAAAGAGCTCATCACCTAACCTTTCCTCTGTGACGTCAAGATCTGGAACAGCACAGGACTTTGTTTTTTGTAGTTTTGCATGCTCAGTGTTTAGAACAATGTCTGACTTTCGGGTATTAGGTCCAATCCACGGAGCCCAGCAATCATAACTTGGGTGAACTACAAAGGAATTTTTCCTGCCACCTTAAGAGAAATACAGAGTGTAAAAGTACATTAAAGAAAATTTGTTCCTTTAGTTACACAGACCTAAATAATATTACACATGAAATAACTTACTTGAAAGAAATCCCCGGCCAATCATCTCCATCGTTATGGATTCCCAAAAAGAGACTATGTTTGTATCACCCTTGAATTCTGATGGTGGTGTAGCTATTTCACTGACTGCAACACACAAATTCACAAATCAAGAACATGCAGTTTTTAGAAAGCATTTGCAATACAATGTACACAACACATACTTACAAGGAATACTGAAGACACCTTTCTTGTGGAGATCCATAATCACGACTTTGGGGTAATAACCACAATTGATGCAGGTGTAAGAATAAATATGGCTGCTCAAGGCTTCAAAGTGGAGGTAACCATGGAGCACTGTGTCTTTGCTGGGGAATTTTGCTTTGGCAGTGGCTTCAAGTATGCTCATTACTCTGCTAACTGCAGTGTGATTCTAGGCATATTCACAGATTATAAAGAAACAAGATTATATTACATAATACTTATTACATGAAACAATATCAACATAAATAGTTACACATATTACCTGAAGAGTATTGCGAAGAATTACACACAAGTGTAGAGAAAGCAGAAGGTGGTCATTGAAGTTATGGATCCCATCAGTGAATTCCTGGTACCTGTATATCATGCTACAGTTGCTACATACTTTGTAGTAAGTTGAAATTCCTTAATGGAGAGCAGAAAAGTTAAATACAAAATAAGTGTACACTCTTTAAACAATTTGCATGTTTTATTTAACAATATTTACCTTCAACTACCCCAGTAAAGGTCAGAATCTTTGCTCTTGATGTTATAATAATTGGGTCACTTAAGATATGATTACCCTCACATTCAGAGCAGAATGTTTCTTCAGGAATTTATTGGTGTCTCAATTCACTTCCAAGTTGTAGACCACCAATCAAATTTTGAGAAAGGTCCACAGGCAGAGATTTATTTTTCATCAAATAGCGCACCATCCTCTCTATTCCATCATCATTAGGTGGGTACTGATGATCACTACAATCATCCACACTCTCAGACTGCTGTTGGGGTATCTGCATGGAATCAATCCTTTCGGTGGTCTTCACCTTTTGGAAAAGAGCTCTCTGACTTTGAAATAAATGCCATTTAGCTATTGCTTTGTGAATACATGACTGTTTTGTTTTATTACATGGACAGGCCCATGTGATCTTTTTACTGTCATATACAACAGTCACTCTTCCAAGTCTGCAGTAATAAGACATTTTTGGCTCATACACTGATATATATTTTTTGTTGGGGGCCCAGCAAATGTGATCTCAACAGAAAGTGGCACATCTTCTTCATTTGCCATGCATTGCCTTTCGATGCATGCATCTTTCCTACTTTCTCCAAACCATTTATCTTTCACCATCTCTGTTAGAGTTTCCTCTTTGAGATGAACAGAATTGCCATCATCTTTGGGGCAGAAAGCTAAGGACATGAGATGGCAGCACTCAAATGGCTTCAAGCCACTCCTTTGTGCAAATTCAGCATTAGCATTACATTGGTCTAGCTCACACATCACTTTGTCGTTTACACCCCAAATCCTTTTTTGAACATGGATGGGAACTGATGGTGAACTGAAAGATTTTGCCACTGCAAAAATTCCATGCTTACTGTCAATGCACTGGCAAAGTAAATGTTGTTCTAATGTGATGGCCTCATTAACCTTGGTGTGCTTTCTTCTAATGTGAACACGCAAGTTCTTTTTATTTAATTCCATATCACAGTAATCACATCTGATTCTGTTCTTCGCTCGAGGACGATTTACTGTCGGTTGCTCTGGTGGAACGTGGACAGAGGAAATAGTCGGAGATGGAAATACTTGGGTGGACGCAGAAAGAGAAAATGGAGCTTTGGAAATAGGGCAAGTTGTCCCAGGCTGCAAAGGTTGACATAAGGGACTTGTCCAAGACTGTGTCGTTGGTGGAGACTGCGTCATTGGTGGAGACTGCAACACTGACGTAACTGGAGATGAAGACTTATGGATAGACATGGGGCATGACAGTGGAGGCACCTGTGTAATGACATGAGAAGTCTGTGCCGAAATAGTAGGAAGTGGAGCAGTGGCTGCTGGGCTATGCAGGAGTGGAGACTGAGCTTCCTGGCCAGGAATACCCAACTTTTTTTTACATTTTTGAAGATGAGTAATTAACTGCACTTTTCTTAGTACTGTAGCAGGACAGTAACAACAGTGAAAATGTGCATTTTCTCTACAGTGTAAATTGCACTGAACAATCACAAAATCTGAAAAAAAGAAAAAAGTAACAAAAGCATTTATAATCTGATCAAATTATATAAAGCAACATAATATTAGTAGAAGTGAAATTATACTCGCCATCATGGTGTACTGCCAATTTTAGATGATTTTCTACATGGTTATCAATGGACAGTTGTGATGTGGTTTTGTACGTCTCACAAAAAGGACAGTGATACTGGTTACAGCACCGTGTACACCTTGAGACTACTGGGCAACTGCCCTTTTTAAAGATATTCATCTAAAACAAGACAATAGCAAATAAGTATTCATTAGCCGAGCAAAATCAGGTTAATTTTACATTATCCCTGCAGTCTGTCCACATGGTATTATGTACTGAAGTATACGATTAAAATGAGAATCCCTGTGCGCAACATAAACGTCATGTCAGCTAAGCGGCACGTTTATACCGCTTCAGATAACACTACATACTATAAATGTTGAAACAACACAACAGTAAATAAAGATTCCAAAGATTAATTACCTACCGACATACAATCACTGTCATTAATTAATTCATCGTTTTTCTGCAGATACTTCACGGAAGACCAAAGCACGTGTGATCATTCACCAACTCTCTACTGCGCATGCGTCTATGACGTCACCAGAACACACCACCGCGCATGCGCGTAAAAACGTCCAGTACGTATTGGATCTGATCCAGTACGTCATCACGCTGCAGGCTGCAGCGAGGACTTCTTGAGACATAATGCCGCGAGGCTCCCGCGGAGTGAAGAAGAGGTGGAGTTACGAGGCTTCTCAGACAGTTTAAGTGTCCAATGGAGTTAAGAGATTTGCAGCTATTTTCAACACTTTAGATTGGTTAATAATTTGTAAAAATAACAGACCCACGTGGGGACTGACCAATAGCATCGATTTGTGAAAAAATATGAAATTGACAAAATTTGGACATAGGAGGTTTCCGCCCGACAGCGACGATATGATTTATTCTTGTGTGATATCATTAATTGTGACAACTCAAACTATAATGATAACTTGTGTAACATGTATGATGAAATTATGATGGTATTAAACAACGCAAGCAAATTATTTTGTAACAAAAGATCTAAAGGATATAGTATTAGAGCAGGATGGAATGAGCATGTGAGTATACTCCATCAGCAAGCAAGAGAAGCCTTTAAAAACTGGGTCGCTGCTGGGAAACCAAGGAATGGCCCTATATGCGACGTAAAGAAACAAGCTGTCACACAGTTTAAATATGCTGTTCGCTTCATAAAAAGGAGCGAACATACTCTCAGAGCTAACTCTTTGGCTCAAAAATTATTACAAAATGATATACAAGATTTTTGGAAAGAAGTTAAAGTTATGAATGCTAGCAAAATTCCTCTGCCCTCTAGTGTTGAGGGGGTTACTGGATCTGAAAATATTACAGATCTTTGGAGAAAGCATTACAGTGACCTATTCAGTTGTGTTAAAAGTGACGATTTCAGTATTGGGAATGTGTCTTTTAATAATGAGGTTATCAAGGCTGAGGAAGTAACTTCTGCTATAGGAAAATTAGTTCTGAATAAATCTTGTGGCCTAGATCAGATCACAGCAGAGCATTTGAAATGTGTTAGCCATAGACTTGTTGTTTTACTAGCCTTATGTTTTACTGGAATGTTGATTCATGGCACATTGCCCAGTTCTATGCTTTCTGTCTTGCTGGTACCTGTAATTAAGGACAAAACAGGGAAAATATCTAGCATAGAAAGCTATAGGCCTACTGCCTTAGCCAGCGTGATGTCTAAGGTATTAGATATAATATTACTGGATCGATTTCAGCAATATGTTATTACCAATGATGAGCAGTTTGGTTTTAAAAGTAAGCATGGGACTGATATGTGTATCTATGCTCTGAAAGAGGCTGTGAGTAAGTACAGAAGGCAGAACTCCACTATGTGTCTGTGCTTCTTAGATGCCTCCAAAGCCTTTGACCATATTAACCATGGAAAGCAATTTGTAAAATTACAGCAGCGAGGGGTTCCACCATACCTAGTCCGGGTTCTGCATTTTTGGTACATACACCAAACAATGCAGGTTAGATGGGGCACGACAATATCGGAGCCTTTTCTAGAGACAAACGGAGTCAGACAGGGTGGAAAATTATCGCCCATGCTCTTTAACCTTTATATGGACGATCTTACTCAAAGACTTAAAAACTGTACTGGCTGCATGGTGGGAGAAAGACTTTTGAACCATCTACTGTATGCGGATGACCTAGTTGTAATGTCACCTTACTCTTGCTGGGCTGCAACAGTTGCTTAGAGTCTGCTCCGACTATGGTGAGCAATATGATTTAAAGTTTAATACCAAAAAGAGTGTGGTTATATTGGTGAGGGCAAAGGAGAACAGTAAGGCCGTGTTCCCCTCTTTTTATCTGGCTGGACAGGAGTTATCTGTGGTGAATAAGGTCAAATATCTCGGTCACATGATTAGAAGTGATCTCTGTGACGATGATGACATTCAGAGACAGTATTGTAAATTGTATGCACAAGCTAACATGCTTGCTCTTAAATTTAGCATGTGTACTGATGATGTTAAAATAGCTTTGTTTAAAGCCTATTGCACTCCACTGTATACTGCCCACTGCAGTTACAGTAAAGCTAAATTTAACAAGTTGCAGGTTTCATACACTCTCAAAAAAATTTTTTTGTGTTATGGCCGTTTTAACACATTTTGTGTAATTTTAAGTTGATCATGTGTAAAAAGAAAGAGAGAGAGAGAGAGAAACAACACAATGTGTCCAACACGATATGTGTTAACTATCATCCAATCACATTGCTGCCTACATCAGTCCACAAGCTGTTGACCAAATTCGCGCCTCTTTTTTCATTGGTGGATGACGTGGATGCACTCAGGTATATGGTCAGGTATATGGATTTCCTCACTAGAAAAGTAATGTTCCCAGAGCGTATTCAGAAGGTCCCACCGGTGTCAATGATGTTCCCAGAACATTTCCTGAGATGATGTGGAGTTCTTTAAAGGATTGGACAGAGGTGGGACCAAGTCAAGTCCCAAGTTCTCAAAGAGTTAAAGTTGATTAAATAATTAAGTGACTAATTAAATGACGATTGTGCATTAGTGATGAATGCCTGCTGTTACTGAGAATTACAGAGGATCAGATGTTGATGTTTTATTGATTAAAATGATGCCACCATCATGGAGATCAGTGTTTGCTTTAGTTGGGCTCTTGACCTTTGATTTCCTCTGTTAGATCGTTTTCTGTAGTAATGCATGTGGTATTGTTAAGCAGAGCGGAGATATTAGCTGTTTTTATGTGATGAGCTAATCACTATGAGACGGCTTGATTGCAATCAAAAAAGCTTTTTGATTAATTATTATTTTTTTATAAATATGACTAAGTTTTGCATAATCAACCCTGTGATACTACAGCATGCCAGGAAAGTGTTTTTCTAACAGTCATAGTGAACTAATTTAAAATCTATGTGATAAATATTGCAATTTGAAATCCAATAGTAGCTCAGCACACACAGACATCAAGAACCAGCATACGAATCTCAACAATGGTGACAATCAACAAAACGCTTCATGCTGCAATGCATGCTGGGTAACACCATAGTAAAAACTCCCATCATGCACTGCAGTATGAAAAATTATTGTCGCCACTGTTGAGGATCATATGATAAGTGTTTATGTCTAAAAGCCTGAACGAAAGCAATTTTTTTTTTTGTTCTCTCTTTCTATTCTTCTTCTTCAATTTTGAATCATTATAGTTGTATTTGTTTAATAGGGGACTTTTTTTAATAATGTCAGTTGATAAACCAAAGAGAGACTCCTTCATGCACTACGAGTTATAAGTAGAAATCATAAATTGATCTGCTACTTCAAGGTTTGACTCAGCAATGCACAAATGTTTGCTGTGAAACAATATTGCAATTGCATAGAAAAAATTACTTTGAATTAGTAAAATGTTCAAGAGACCAACAAAAGCATTGTGTTTTTTTTTTAGTTGATTCCATCCAAAGCTGTGGCTGAAGTCTGTAGTTCTTGTGTTTCTCTTTTCTTCAATGATGCTGCTTGTTAACAGCAGGTGTTCATCACTAATGCACAATCATCATTTAATTAGTCACTTAATTATCTCATTAACTTAACTCTTTGAGGACTTGGGATTTGACTTGAGACTTGCTTGTGACTTGAAGGTCCCACCTCTGGATTTATGACACATTAGTGTGTTAAATATTTTAACACACTGCCTGTGTTAAGAAGAATAACACACTGATTGTGTTAAAATTGAATTAAAACAAAATGTGTTGTCCTTAACTAGACACACGTGTGTTAAAATATAACAGAGGTTGTGTTGTTTCAACACATCTGTTTTTTTAACACACTAATGTGTTGTAGCATTTGGACCAATCAGACACACATTTGTTCATTAGAGTTAACAAGTCAGTTATTCCTTAGATTAACAAACAGTCACAGACCCCTCACCCAACACCAGACTCGGTGGCTATATGTCTGTGAACGAACTCCAGGCCCCTGGTTGCCATGGCAACCAAGAGACTTTTGCCAGGCCAGATGCAATTTACGACCTAATGGCATGTAGAGAGCTCTCCTTCTCCCTACCCTTTCCATAGGAAAGGCACATAAGGCACATAAAAATGGACTCTTCTCTAATTAATTCACTGAAAAACCTTTCTTTGAATGAACACACACATCCTCAGGTCATTGTGTATATTGTTACTGTTCTTGTATATTGTCTTTTGTACTGTATCCTGTTTTATGCATGCTTATGATAGATCACTAGTTAATATTACCTCACTTATATCATGTTTGATCCCTATCAATTCGTCTTTGGATGATCTAATTGAGAGTGTATATTATATGTTGCTACCTATGCAACATATAAGTGTTCTAAGAATCTTTAATGGTTTGTATATCAACTTCCAATCCAACCCCATGCAAATTACCATGCTCAGAGACAAAGAGTCATAAAACCTTCCCTCCAAAGAGACTGGAGTCCATTGGCTCTTTGACTCCCCAGAGGTGTGACCTCTATACCAGATAAAGCTCTCACACACCCTATGAGGATGAGGAAGATGTGAGCTAGAACTCTTCTGGACCCTTAAGTTATTGTGCCAGGCTTCGCGGCCTTGTCTCTCCATTCGACCAAAGATTCTTGGATCTTAGCTGATGTCTCTTAACTCTTCTTCACTTTTCACCTGGGAAGAAACTCCCAATCACCATTGAGTCAAAACATCTTTGGAATTCATCACTCTTCAAACCAGGAAGAACGTGATTGCAAATCCAAAACCTTGAAACCATCAAGACTTTCATCCGAGACTGCATTCTGGACACTCATCAACGATCAAGGCAGTGCAAGTATAGTACATTTAACTAAACGAAACAGAGGATTAGTATAAGTTATAGACCCCGTTATAAACGGCGCTGATGGTTTTACTCAGGTGGTTAACTGACTCTTTCCATAACTGCATTCTCTGTTTTCTCTAATGGCTTCATTCATCCACTTTAGCTCCACTTTGTATGTATGCGTGAGTGTATGTTATTCGTTGTTTGTTTAGATTAGTCAAGTGTGTTAGCGTTTAGTTAATAAAACTCTTCTGCACAAATTACATGAGTTGCTGATTCTGCCTTGCAAATAATTGTCCCTTTATGATTTTGACCCTTGCTACATGCTCTAATGCATTAATAGGAAGGTATTTTCTGTGGCCACGGAAATATCCTTTCTTAGAGTTGATATGAATTTACACTGAATGTTCGCTGGACGAACAAATCAGCTGATGGCAATTTAACAGTTATCACTGTCAACCGATATAAATAATTGTAATTAATCATAATTAATTGTAATTATTTATATACAATTCCCTTTTGAGCTAAATTTGCTACAGTGTCATAAACAACACAATTTGTTTCATAGATGTGCTATTCTTAAAGGTGCACTATTTAAATATTTGAAGAATATCAACCTGTGTTAAGAAGAATAACACACTGGTTGTGTTGAAATTAACACAAAATGTGTTGTCCTTAACTAGACATACAGGTGTGTTAAAATATAACACAGGTTGTGTTGTTTTTAACACATCTGTTTTAAGAGTGTACAATGATGCATTGCGACTCTTATTAAAAGTCCCTCGGTGGACAAGTGCCAGTCAGCTTTTTGTTCAGAATCATGTGCCCATGTTATATGCTGTTATCAGAAATTGTGTGTATAAATTTATAAAGTGGCTTGAGGTCTCTAAAAATGAAATTATTGTGATCTTAGAGAAGAGCACTGTTAGGTATACCTCTGCACTTTGGAGGCACTGGAGAAAGTGCTTATATGGACATTAGATGTAAATTATTTTCTTGTTGTCTGTTGTTGCTGTTATTCATGTTGTATGCTGTTCTTTTTAGATGGACATCTTTGAGTCTGAAATAAAGATATCATATCATATCATATCATATCTTAGCGAAAATTTAGGAGTCCTAAATTTAGGACTGACACGCCCATTATTTTTAAGTTTTTCTCCTAAATCGGCAAGTTCTGAGCAGAGGTGGAAAGTCCAGGGGCCAAAGAGTAAAAGTCCTGCCATATTTTTATTCCACCCATGAACTCAGCAGCTGATTTCACCAGAGGAGGAACCAAGACATTCCTTTCAAGTCACAAGCAAGTCTTCAGGTCATATCCCAAGTCCTCACAGAGTTAAAGATAATGAGATATTTAAGTGACTAATTAAATGATGATTGTGCATTAGTGATGAACACCTGCTGTTATTGAGAATTACAGAGGATCAGATGTTGATGTTTTATTGGTTAAAATGATGCCACCATCATGGAGAACAGTGTTTGCTTTAGTTGGGCTCTTGACCCTTGACTTTCTGGGTTAGGTCTGTTTCTGTAATCATATGTGTAGTGTTGTAAAACAGAGAGATCAGCCATTAGATTGTTACCATGAGCTGGTTCAATTTGATTTGGCTTCACTTATATGTTTAGGCTTTGCAAAATCAGTGACACTAGAGTATACAACCAAAGTGTTTCTCTAACAGCTACAGTGAATTGATTTTGTGTAATGCATATAAAAATTTGATTTCCAGTAATTTTTAGACACACAGACAACAAAAACCAGCATATGAATCTCAACTATGGTGACAATCAACAAAATGTTTCATGTTGCAATGCATGAAAAAGTCCCATCCTGCAATGCAGTATGAATAATTATTGTCACCACAGGCGCCGATCCTGTGGGTGTTCAGGGGCTCAAGCACCCACGGAAATACACGAGATAGTCTTAGTTCATTTTAACCAATAAGAAATGGATTGCAGTTTGTATGACTTTATTGTCATTTTCATTGTTCATTTGAGGCAGTTTTTGGCGTTATTTTAATGGCAAATGTCAAGAGTGCATTATTGTAATAAGAGATGGTGCCATAGAGTGCACGAATCTCTCGGCTTGCAGCGGGTTGCTCTCTAATAGTGATCATGGCTCTGCTGTGCTCCCTCAGATATTACCTGTACGCCCTCAAACTTTGCCTGTGTACGCGCGAATAACTGCTTATTGTAAACAGGTATTTATTAAATCATTTTATTAAGTGAAGCGCAACCCTCAAAGAAAGAATGTGTGTATTTTTGCATAAGCGTAATTTACGGGTGGGACTTTGCAATTGTAGCGCTACAATGTTTGTTGCGTTGTTATTAGTGACGGAACGCTCTCTTGTGGCTCGTCTTCATACCTATTCATTCCGGTTACATCACAAAACAATATACACACAAACGTGTCCCTGCTCTTGATATACGATGATCATCTTTGAATTTAAATTCCCAAACCTGCCTCTAGGACAGGTTTGGGAAGCACTGCTCTAGAAAAAAAAGAAAAAAAAAAAAAGAACGAACACCCAGTACAATTAATTTCTGAATAATGTGAATAAAATATTTGAAAAAATATATATATATGGGAGGGAGGAGGGGAGGTGGGGGGTGGAGTTGGAGGCTTGAGCACCCACCAGCGGAAATATAAATCGGCGCCTATGATTGTCACTACTGTTGAAGACCATATGATAAATGTTCATGTCTAAAAGCCTAATTCTAAACAGGTTTTTTTTTTTTTCCCCCTCCTAATTGAAGTATTATTTTCTTTAATAAACATAGTTAATAAACCAGAGAAATTTACATTTCACATTCAGGCATCAAAAGCATAAACTAATCTATTACTTTAAAGTCTGTTTCAGCGTTGCACAAACATTTACAATAAAACAATATTGCAAATGCTTAGAAGCAGATTTATTCAAATTACTAAAAGGCTCAAGAGGCCAACTAAAGTAAACACTGACCACAATTATGGTGGCAATGTTTTTTTTTTTTGTTGTTTTTTTTTTTACTTCAAGCTGATTTCATCCAAGGCTGTGGCTGAAGTCAGTTGTAGTTCTTGTGTTTCTCTTTTCTTCAGTGTTGTTGATTGTTAACATCAGGTGTTCATTACTAATGCTCAATCATCATTTAATTAGTCACTTAATTATATCATTAACTTTAACTTTTTGAGGACTTAGGATTTGACTTGAGACTTGCTTGTGACTTGAAATGAATGTCTTGGTTCCTCCTCTGGTGAAATCAGCTGCTGAGTTCATGGGTGGAACAAAAATATGGCAAGACTTTTACTCTTTGGCCCCTGGACTTTCCACCTCTGTTTATGAGCTACTTTTAGCCTTAAGATGTTTTGTGAATATGGGCCCTGGTCAAAAACATCTCAGCAGTCTTCCCTTGAAACTGACACATCATGTAAGAGAGCTCTTCAGTAGGCCCACATTTTGGAAGTAAGGATGCTTCCTCAAGGTTTGTGTAGTAAAATTTTGACACTTTATTGTGTTTAAAGTGTGAAACACTGTACAGCTTGTTCATCATGTTCACTACTAGGGGTGTGCCCGAAGCCGAATACCTTATTCGGAAAGGCACGGATAATGGCTTCAAAAACGAATAACGGATAACAAATAATTCTGCCCGAATATTCGGCTGAGGCTGGCACATTCTGGTGTTTGTTAGGTAACAGGTGAACCAGGGGATCAGCGCGATATTTTACACAAACCTCTAAAGTTGCGCAATAATGAGTGTGTGAAGTGAATGAATGTAAATTTTATAAATGAAAAGAGCGCAAATCAAACACGTCATTGCTGTTGCCTCTCCGTGCATCTCTCAGAAATCAAAGCTTGGCAAGAGTAATATCAAATAAAATAATACATCATACATGTTCTACTATTTGTGTATATTTAAAAGGCAACGATTTAAACCTTATAGGCTACGATATGATACACGAATGAATGAAATAAGCACAGCACGATCACCAATCAAACAGCCGCGTTGCACATCTCAGTCTCTCAAAAACCAAACCAGCTCGCTGTCAAGAGTAGGCTAATAATCAGCTTAGATAAAGATACATTTTGTACTAGGCCTACATGTTTGCTTCTTTATCTTTTGCTGGTTTGCGTGGCACATGCACATTTGTTTAGTGAAGTTAAAAAAAGACTGCTTAAAGAGTTCTGCGTAATGAAAAAAATGTGCCTTGAATTAATTCAGTCGTGTTCAGATGATTACTAAACGTTTGTCATGAAAGCTCTCTACTTGTATGATTAATTTATTTTTCGAAATTAATTTTATAGTTTAGAACACTGAATAGGGCAAATAGTCGAAACACAAATATTTTTCCACATTTTTTTTCCATACTTTTCCAGACCTGCAAATTACTTAAGTGAAATACTTTTTTAAACTGCACAGGAACCAAAGGAAATCATGTTGTTTTACATAAACCTCTAAAATTACAATGCAGTAACAAGTGTGTGAAGTAAATGAGTACAAACTCTATGAATGAAATAAGCTCAAATAAAGCACAACCGCACTACATTTCGAAGCACTGCCTATACAAGAGTATCGGCTCCGACTGTTAGAAGATATTTAAATAAATGTTATAATCATAAAAAATATATATTTTAGTTAAACACAGCACATTTGTTCAGTGATAACTCTGAAAAAAAGGCTGTAAAACCATAGACATAACGGTCTTATCAAGTATAACTGTACGAAGTTCTGGTTCAAGCTCCGCCTACTTCTGCCTTTATCCAAATACAAATACAGATACGAATAATTTTGTGATTGTTACTGACAGAAATACAGATATAAATACTGGCTTCGCTGCACACTCCTATTCACTACTGTACTGTATGTTTTTTTCAGGGTATTAGGTAATCAGGTCGGAATTTCACGCGTGACTTATGCGGATCCATTGTTTACTATTGTGGAGAAGGAGGACCGCTCCGAAGTTATTGCGTGTGGAATGACACAAAGTTATATGTCTTTGTGTCAGTTTTTTGTTTAAAATGTTCCGTTCGTGTGTGTATACCCTGGATGTGGAAATCATTTTAAACCTAAAATATTACGTCCGCTAGGCAATAACGTGACAGCTCACAAATTTCCTTTAAAAAATTGCTTGAACTTCCAACTTACATAGTACATAGCGTCGCCGACGCGCATCCCAGAGCTAGTGCTAGATGAGCTTTTGTGGTTAAAAAGTATACTTTTTTTTTTTTTCTAAGAAAATGACCGATCGTTTTGCTAGATGAGACCCTTCTTCCTCAGCTGGGATCATTTAGAGCCCTTTGAAGCTGCATCTAAACTGTATTTTGGAAGTTCAAACCCGCGGGCACCATAGAAGTCCACTATATGGAGAAAATTCCTGAAATGTTTTCCTCAAAAAAACAATTTCTTTACGACTGAAGAAAGAAAGAAATGAACATCTTGGATGACAAGGGGGTGAGTAAATTATCTGTAATTTTTTGTTCTGGAAGTGAACTAATCCTTTAAGTTCCTGTTTTTATCCATCCATCCTCAATTCTGATTGGCTGAGAGGTCTTTCCAGCCATGCAACATTCTATGAGTATCACAGTTTGTATTACTCCGCTTGCAGCATTTCTTACAGGGAGCATCATGGTAGACAACAAAACCCACTATAATTAAATAAAGTACTACTGCTGTTGTGTCACAAAATGTAGTTTGAAGAGTTTTTTAGAATGTAGTTTTTTAGACGTCAAATACGCGGTTTTGTTAATAAGGATAACACCAATTAGAAAATTTGCTTCATTTTTGGAGATGGGAGCTTTAGGGTGTCAGCGGACGTTCAGTGCACATGAACTGAGAACAACCTTACCTCAGCCAGCTCTTTGGAAAATATAATCAATTATAACTGGTTATAATGAATGGTAAATATTTACATCAGAATTAACTAGCAGAATTAATATTACAATTATTTAGTCTATTCATCCACAGAGCAGATGGTATAATTTTAACAGTTCTAGGAAAGGTTACTTTCTTGGATTCTAGATATCTGTACCACATAATTAGTGGGCAAATGGTGATGGGTGGAATTCATCCCTCCCCCTTGAAATACCTCTCAAGCTCGAAGAGAATGCAGAAAACTGTTCTGGAGTGCGTTTCCCAACAGCATCATTAGCTAACTATGGTCGTTAATTCAATTGAACTCTATTAATAATGACAGAACTTGCCACTATAGTTGCTTTTGGGAAACACACCCCTGGTTAGCAAGGCCGGATTATCCATAGACGGGATTGGGCGAGTGCCCTGGGGCACCAGCCAATAGGGGGGCACTAAGTGATTAAATAATGACTAGGCCTTTAAAATATTTTTCATGTTTTGTATATATATTATTTAGCAGAAAGAGATGCAGATACATACAACTGAACAGTTAATGATTCAATATATACCTAGAAAATATAAAATATATGCATATAAAGAATTACGATTGTGTCAGGTCACAGTGTATTTGCCCCTCCCCCCAGTCAGAGTCAAGCCCGCTGATTTATAATATTAAATTCATGATGGACAGGCAGCATCAACTTAGCGGTTGTGTGAAACGTATATTAAAAAAAGAGAGAAAATATCACGACACATAGCCAGGGCTGTATAGTGCGACCATTTTAGTCGCATTAGAGACAGAAAATTACTGTGTGCGACTCAGGGGCACCATGAAGAGTTTTAAGGGGGGTATGCAAGACAGAAATTTGGGCCCCCTTCTTCCAGATGAATTTTTTTTTTTTTTGCTTTTAACGCTTAATAAGAAATTGAAAGAAACTGAATAATTATAAGAAATTCAAATAATTTATCTGTTAAAATTTATATTATTTCAAGTATTGAAATATTTTATTTCAAGTAGCCTAACTTTGTTGTAAAAAAAAAAGTTATAATTGTTTTTGAGCCGTTATCTTGTATTATAATAAATAAGCTTCAAAAACACCAAAATTATAGGCCTATACCAGTTTAATTTTACAATTCACGATTCCAATTTCAATAACACAGCAAAAATTACTAACAAATATAAAGTTCAAACATTAGCCTATTAAAGACAAGTGAACAGTCAGTAAATTAAGAAGAACAAATGAACAAATTACAAGCAATAGGACAAATAAATAAATAGAACAAAGACACAAATAAAAGATGTTTTGGGCTTTTAGATTTGTAGGTGTTCAAGTACAGAAATTAAATAATCAAATGTAAAGTAACATTGGATATTCTTAACTGTATAAATGGAATAGGCTATGGATTAACCATAAGTTATTCAGTCAAGAGCAGTGAGTTCGTTTCGATAGGACAGTGCTGGTGTCACGGTTTGGCAGCCTAAGTTTTCGATACATCAAAAAGAATGAAATGCCAGAGAAATTTCCTTGTTTTTACCATTTTTTATTTATTAAAACTAACATAGTTTTTTTTTTTTTATTATTATTATTACTTTGAACAATGCAGTGTGCCGAACAACAGTCGCATCTCAGATCAGCTGCAGGAGTCGGATTTCATTTATCATCTGA
Source organism: Spinibarbus caldwelli (assembly GCA_039654775.1). NCBI lineage: Eukaryota > Metazoa > Chordata > Actinopteri > Cypriniformes > Cyprinidae > Spinibarbus > Spinibarbus caldwelli. The sequence continues at coordinate 23,477,476 of CM077264.1, forward strand.
GGAGAGTGAGTCGAGCTGACGAGTGAGGTGAGAAAGACAAGGAAGTTGGCGAAAGATTTAGTTTCGAAACGAAATATAAAAGCGCCTGCTTAAAAAATATTTTAGACTTTGGAAGGCCTTTTGACTTTTGCCATTTATCTAAGATGATTTTGGAAGCTTTTTTTAACATTCGTTTCTTATTTATTTTGGTTCCACCAAATAAATTTGTTAATAATGTTTGCTGATTTTCAGTATTTTATATTTTGTGTAAGTTATTTATTTTATATTAGGCCTGATAGCATGCTGTTTGTATTCGCTTTGTTAATATATTAAACATTCTATCTTAAACATTCTGTGTAAACATAGCCTAAGTGAGTTTGTCGTAGTTGTTGTCAATTCATTCAATTGACGCCGAATTGCCGCTAATTCGAAAGTGAAAGTAAAATGCGCACATGGATTTAAAGTGAATAAAAGCGAGGAAAATAGGGAAAACTCTAACGAACTTTTAGGGGTGGGAGGCCAGACATCACGTTGCCTGTTTCATCGTTTGGGCAGCCTTGTTGAGGATTTTAAATTGTCAGATAATAAATGTTTTTGAGGCGGCCAAGACGGGTATTTTGACATAGCTACTTTTGTATTCCACGCTGTCGGGAGTCACTTCAAAGATTTTACATATCAGTAGTTCTTTAGTTGCAGAAGGGAGTCAGGGAGAGGCAGTGGTGTTGTTTTACGGTGTATTACAGTGACAGCTCTACAAGCTATACATAAGGGGTCGTACTGTAAATATTTAAAAACTTTGTTCTCTTTCTCCTCATCTTCGTCCTCCTTATAGCCTACTCGCGAATTTGCTGTCTTTCGTGGCACATCAGCTTATAAATGAAAGAGTAAACGCATAAAATTAGGGTAAATTCTTAAAATTCAGTGGCCTCCATGTTTACTTCCGTATGACAGCGCGCTTATACCGTCTTGTTGTTGTTCTTTTGCGCATGAGGGTCAGTTCAAGAATATCAATCATTCACAATGATATTTGGTCACATTTAATAAAAAAATATTATGAACAGCCATACAAAAAAATTGGCAAATTGGCAAGGTGTATCTGTCCTTTAAAGTGCTAGAAGACGCGCTCAAATAAAAAGTCGTCATTTGGGGCCCCCTAGCGGTCTGGGCCCATATGCCTGGCATACTCTGCATCCCCCCAAACGGCGCCCCTGAGGAGCACCTGTGCGACTGACCCGATCAGCACAGGCTACATTATTTGTGTTTGCGCTCAGGGGAGCTTCAAAGATTTCTACGTGTTTTTGCAGCGTTGAGTAATGTATCGCAGACATATGTTGACTCCTTGAATGCAATATTAATCAGAATTCGCTCACTGCTCAAAATACTGGAGTTTTGTTCATTGCTGAGTTATGCAAGTTCACAAATCCTCTCCTTATAACAAACAAAGTATGGACAAGGTGTAATAAAGAGATTTGTTGTGCAGTGTAGGGAGCTTCATTGATTATAATGGAGCTTTGAGATCACCATGAACTGAAGTGAGTGACAGCTTTTAAAGATTAATAAGGGAGTTTGCAAATGTGATATTAAATTAATACAGCAGTTCAATAAACAAAGTTAATAAGTGACATAAATTGTATGACTTTAACAATATTGCCTGATATTTCATCAACGAAAATAGTTTCAAACAGTCACAGCTGAGCCGCATCTCCATTCAAAACACAGTGGTGTTTCATTTATGAATGAACCTTCGTTTTTAAATGAATCTAGTGAGTCGATAATTCAATTACCCATTCATAAAGACATTCACTTGCTTCGTTCCTGAATGAATCAGCTGTTCAAACAAATCAATTAAATGAATGATTCAGTGGTAAAATCAGTGACTTGCCGCCACCTGCTGCCAGTTTTATTTTTATTTTTAAAGTGTCATTTAAGTTATTTAAATCATTCCAATCAAACAATAGTTCTATATTCCAAATTTTATATTTAAAACATGAATATCACTACATTGTTATGAAATTAAAACATCCATGCCACCTCTGAGCCTCTGTAAAATGACTGTAAAATGACTGTAAATTTACCTACATGCCAGTTTTCTGTTCTTCTGTGCCACCTTTGTAGTGGAAACTGATTTTGTTAACATTGATTTCTTTTGATTGGTAACTTGTTCTTATTCTTCCTGTTCGTATTCTATTTTTAATTAAAAAATGTTGAAAAGCTTATAAATATAGATTTTTGAATTTGACATAATGACATACTTTTAATAAAAAAAAAATAATGATAAAATAAAAAATAAATGCCATTACAAAAAAAAAAAATGCACCTGTATATCACTTTAAGGAGTCAAATATTACCTTGTAATGGGAAGGCAAATTTTTTTTAGGGGGGGGGGCACTTCAAATGTGTTCACCCTAGGGCACTACACTGTGTTAATCCGGGCCTGCTGGTTAGCATCAGTAAAGATAGCAGAGGTGATGATCTTTGATGAAATTAGACAAGCCATCTGTAATTTCATTGTAAAAGGAAAGAGGGGTAGTTACATATGTTTAGTTGTCTCAAAGAAGCTGCGATGTCAAGTTAGCAATGCTAAACCGTAGCTGTCTACACACACGCACGACGAAGACGAAGAAGATATAGTTCAACAATATTTAATAATCCAGACAGAGGATAATACAAGGCGGGCAGGCAGGAGACACACGTAAGGACAACATTCACAATACCGGACAAACGAGAACTGAACAGGCTAGAACTAAAGTAGGGTAACTAACGAGGGACTGACAGGTGAACTAACTAATCTAATCAAACATGGGGAAAAACTGGGTCACACTAAGCCCATGGGGAATGAAAACACAACAAAACGTCCATGGTTCTGGCAGTAGCACATTACAGATGATAAAAAAAAAAAAAAATGCCACTTGTAGTCCAGAAAATATGGTATAGCAACTTATTATTAATTATAATAGACCCCCTGGGTCTATGTCGCAGGTCCAAACTGGTGGTGAAGTTGCCTGAGGCAGAGCCGAAGAGCTAGCCTGAGTGGAGATGAAAGAGCCGAGGGGCTGCGAGATGCCAGCGGAGCGGAGTAGGTGAGTGAATGTGGTTGGATGAGGCCAGCCGAGAGGATGGAGAAAATGGCGCAGAAAGGTAACAGGGAGGGACCCGCTCATCAAACAGGTGGCTTGAAGTGAATTCAGGGACAGGAGTAAAGTTGGGAGCTAAATCCTCAGTAAAAATCAACTGGCCAGCTAGGCTCTACTGGTTCAGGAGTGGACTGTCCCAATGGCATGGACTCTGGGAAGTCTGACGATAGGCTTTGGCCTCAGGATGGAAATGGCTTCCAGCTCTAGATCTAGAGGTATCAGCTGGCTCTGTAGTTGTTTCTGTTATAATTATACTTTTACAATTCTTTATCAACAGCTGCTATTGCTCTAGACAGTGATCATAACACTGTTTTACAGTAAGCATTTAAATAATAATAATAATAATAATAATAATAATAATAGGCATACAGAAAAAAAATAAATAAATAAAAATTCTGTAATACTAGGGATGTGCCCAAAGCCGAATACCTTATTCGGAAAGGCACGGATAATGGCTTCAAAACGAATAACGGATTTATCCGAATAACAGAAAAAAATATTCGGCAGACACAATCACATGTTTGCTGGAACAGCACTACATTAGTGAGGTCTGCGGTTGTTAAGATTTGTGCAATTATAATGGCTAGTACTGCTTTGATAGAGTTTGACACAGTTTCGTACAGATACCGGTAATATCATGTGCTGCTTCCGAAAACTGAAAAATGCTGCCTTCGGAGGCAGCATTCCAAGGAAGGAAGGCATCAAGGCACGTCCGAATACAAAGTTAGCTTCACTTCCTGTCTCCTGAGATGCCTTCATCTGATCGATTTTTGAAGGCAGCATCCTTCGCTACCTTTGATATCCCACAATCCTGTGCGTTCCATTCCGAGACGGTTGAGCTAAAAATAAAGATGGCGGCTGGAAGTTGCGTTTGGTGGTTAGTTTGTGTGTAAATGTATATTTCTGATTAATTTTTTGCACTTTTGATGTTATTTCTAGCGAGAAATGAGTATTATAGTAATTAAATATTCGTTTACTTATCACCAAAACTCGTTCTATTTTGTTGTAGATCGTTAAACCGTTGCGCTGCTTCAGAAGCCTGTCCGAAATCAGTTTCGGGAGGTGTCTTCGTGCTAAAATGCTGCCTGCAAAGTCATTGCCTCTTGAGGCAGCGAGGCAGCTGCCTAAGTTTTCGGATGCAGCCATGGTGAGCATTGCGTTTGTCTGACAAAAGAGGTCTCCTCAGCAAAAAACTATCCCCGCACTCCTTTTTTGATTGCTGCCTGTCAGTGCCGGCGAAGCAGTGTTGCCAGATATCGCTACAAAAAACAAACACATCCAATCTCCTGAGAAATTCACCAAAATAAGTTTAAATCTTGTATTTTGCAAATAGGATACAGAATCTCTAACCTCAACCTTCATCTTCCCACTTTATTAATGCCCTAATTACTTTATTAACGCTGTTACATTAAGTATTAAAACAAGCCCAGCGACGCTTATAATAACTAGATCTGGCAACATGGCAGAGCGGAATGGAGGCTGCACTTTCGCCAAGGTCCTTCACTCCTGCGTTTCATAGCTGCTGCTGCGAGTCAGTCACATGAATTTATTCAACGACATGATTTTAAATAATTTTTCATATGTTTTCAAATTTTATTTTTGAACATGAAACATTTACAGAGGTCTGGACCTCATAGCTGGCTATGGGCCTGGATGTTTAAAGTGAATGAGTGTAAACTATAGCCTATATCAGGGGTGCCCAAACTCGGTCCTGGAGGGCCGGTGTCCTGCAGAGTTTAGCTCCAACTTGCCTCAACACACCTGCCAGAAAGTTTCTAGTATGCTTAGCAAGAGCTTGATTAGCTGGTTCAGGTGTGTCTAATTGGGGTTGGATCTAAACTCTGCAGGACACCGGCCCTCCAGGACAGAGTTTGGCCTATATGAATGAAATGAGCGCAAATCAATAGCCGAGTTGGGGTCTGCGCGTCTCTCAGAAATCAGAGCTTTGTCTGGAGTTATATCAACTCGACAAAAATATCCTAAAAACAGTCCTAACTTCAAACCTTTTTCGAAATCCAACTGTAAAAACGCATTACATTAGCCCTTTTCGTGAATGGCATTACATTTAATTATACAAGACAAAGAAAAGCGATGTTTGATCAAGGCTTTTGGAGGCTCCAAATGATTTGTTGCGCTCTGTTGATAAAAAAAAAAAAAAAAAAAAAAAAAAACTCGTAAATGATCACAGACTCCCGCAACACACACTGTGGGACCAGCTGCAGGAGACAAACACAACACATTCACAAACACAGAAAACACACTGCAGCTCCAGCACTCTTCTGCCCTGCAGCATTCACAGCATTTCAACACGACTTTCAGCAGCAGACATGAGGAGTGCAGTCAAAATCACAACAATCTCATCATTCATCTTATTCAACATCACTACAGATGTACAAGCCCTCAGTGTCTCTGCTGCCGCCCTCTTCTCTGCAGATCTCTGGAGACTCAGCCGCACTGCTCTGCCTGCTCAGCTCTTACTCTCCACAGGGGGCGCTGGTGAGCTGGACACTGGATGGCTCAGAGGTCACCGAGGGGGTTGTGACCAGCGCTGAGAGCGAGCAGGACGGCCACTACAGCCGCAGTAGCGTCCTGACCCTCAGCAAAGCACGTTGGGAAGAGGGAGAAAGGGGTCAGAAAGTAAAAGTCCTGCCATATGTTTAGCAGCTGATTTCACCAGAGGAGGAACCAAGTCATTCCTTTCAAGTCACACATGAGTCTTGAGTCAAATCTCAAGTCCACAAAGAGTTAAAGTTAATGAGATAATTAAGTGGCTAATTAAATGATGATTGTGCATTAGTGATGAACACCTGCTGTTATTGAGAATTACAGAGGATCAGATGTTGATATTTTATTGGTTAAAATGATGCCACCATCATGGAGATCAGTGTTTGCTTTAGTTGGACTCTTGACCCTTGACTTCTTGTGTTAGATTTCTCTTTGTAACACTGCATGTGCTGTTATAAAGCAGTGAGATCAGTGCTGTACAGTGAATAGCTGTTGGTTGTTTTTATATGATGAGATAATCATCAGGCGTTGATCTATTTACATCCAAAATAACTTTGTTGGTTTTTTCATTTATTTATTCAGGTTTTGAATAACCTACCCTGTAAAACTACAGTATGCAATGAAAGTGTTGCTCTGATAATCATATTGAGTTAATTGTAAATCTATGTAATGCATATAAATACATATTATTTAGACACACAGAGACATCAAGAACCAGCATATGAATCACAACAATGGTGACAATCAACAAAATGCTTCATGCTGCAATGCATGCTGGGTAACACCATAGTAAAACTCCCATCATACACTGCTGCATGAATAATTATTGTCACCACTGTTGAGGATTTTATGATAAGTGTTCATGTCTAAAAGCCTGAGCAATATAGTTCCCCCCCCCATTTGTTTTATAGAACTTTTTTGTAGTTCTGTAATAGCTGAGTGTCAGTCAATAAACCAAAGAGAGACACCTTCATTATGTTCATTCAAGTGACTTAAAAGCAGAAAGTATAAGCTCATCTACTTCCTCAAGCTTTTAATTCAGAAATGTGCAAATGCACAAATGTTTGTTGTGAAGCAATATTGCAATTGCTTAAAAGCAAATCACTTTGATTTATTAAAAGGGCCAAGAGCCCAACTAAACAAACGCTGATCTCCATGATAGTGGCATCATTTTAACCAATAAACATCAACATCTGATCCTCTGTAATTCTCAATAACAGCAGGTGTCCATCACTAATGCACAATCATCATTTAATTATTCACTTAATTATCTCATTAACTTTAACTCTTTGAGGACTTGGGATTTGACTTGAGACTTGCTTGTGACTTGAAATTAATGACTTGGTTCCTCCTCTGGTGAAATCAGCTGCTGAGTTCATGGGTGGAACAAAAATACGGCAGGACTTTTGATTCTCTTTGTGTTAACTCTGTGTAGTTTTACTGTATCATGAAGCTCCTGTGAGGACACTGAACATCTGCTGATGGAGCTGCTCTATTCTGAGAGGAACAGAATCACTCAAATATTTGACTGTCTTTATTCTCTGAAATGAGTCATTTGAGTTGGACTAATGGAGAGATGAGGTTTGCTCTTATTCATCAGTTCACACTGAGACTCTTCCAATTAGAACAATTTTTCAGCCTGACGCCACAGAAAAATCCACAAAGAGCCTCCATCATTGTTGTGGTACTTTAAAGGAACCACCAATGGTGCCAGAAGGAACCCTTTTCAGTCCTACATCGAAACGTGTTGTGTTAAAAAGACATGTGAAGCATCTGTTTCCATGTGGTTTGCGTGCTTGAGTTAAAAAAATGCCACATACCAGAAGAAAACAATTTTTTAGCCACCCTCTTGTAATATGGCTTTAAAACACAGACTCAATCTCTTCAGAAATCCAACATTAATGTTGATTGTGATGATATTGTGTTATTAGTGTGTGTTCACTGATCAGTGTTGTGTGTGATTGTGTTGTAGAGCAGCTGCAGTATCTCTCAGCTGTATCAGTGCAGTCACTGTGACTATGACTGACGGAGGTTTTTGTACGACTCTTTATCACTGTGTGAACACATCTTTACTGTTGATGTGGTGGTAACTCTGACAGTAATAATCTCCTGTATCTTCAGTCTGGACTCCACTGATGGTCAGAGTGAAATCAGTTCCATGATCGGCTCCATTTCCACTGAATCTTGATGGAGTTCCAGTTTGAAGGGTTTTGATGTTGTGAATTAAAAGTTTAGGAGTTTCTCCAGGTTTCTGTAGGTACCAGGAGAAACAATTCTTACACCAACCGTTTGAAGTGTCTCCAATGGCACTGCTGGTTTTACAGGTCAGAGTGACTGTTTGTCCGTTCTGAACATGTTTCTCTGTTGGAGTCTGAATTACAGTCACCTGTCCTGCAGAATCTGAAGAACAAATAAAATATTATAGAAATTGTAATTCCAAAGAATCTAACTATAACCAGTTATAAGCAATAATGCCTTACCTTGAAAATACATTCCTAAGATCAAAAAGATGATGAATGTCATTTTAGTCAATGTGTCTGTTATGATAAACGGTGTCACTCATGAAGTGTTAAACTCACAGCATTATAAACACTCTCAGAGCACTGAAGCATGTGCTGACAATGCAAAGTGACTCTCTATATTTAAATAATTTACCTGAAGCTTGTGACTCAAATTACAGATGAGTGGAGAATGTGCTCACCATTAAACATGGACTGACCTATGATAAAGGCATAAATATTTTGAAAAAGGTAATCAATCATTGGTTACAAAAACAGTATTACATAGGGGTGTGCAGCGGAGCCATCATTTGTATCTGTATCTGTATCTGTGACAATATCAAAATTATTTGTATCTGTATCTGTATTCGGATAGATCCGGAAGTGGGCGTGGTTTAAACCAGAAGTTCGTCAAATTACATGAAAATAGCATTTTAAATGCAAATCTGTTCGATTCGTAGTTTTCATTTAACAAATATGCCTTGTATAACTAAAGAAAATATTATTTTTTTTATTAAAATTATAACTTTGTAAATATCTTCTATTTAAAACTTTACCAAAAAAGAAAAATAACTTTATTCTTCTTATTTTCCAGTGAAACTTTGTGTACAAATTTGACAAGAGACAAGCATCCATAATCTTAAATAAGAGCACTAGTAGAAAAAAAGAAGCTGAAAAAAAAAAATAAAAATAGAAATGGAAAGAAACTGTTCAGTAGCCTATCATAGCAGAATGACAATAAAGCTCGCTTGAACTTTAAGTAACTTAGCTAGCTAAGTTACTTAAAGTTTTCACTGTAAAAGATTGTGCCGTTAAATAACAGGAATTTACTGGCAGCAGGGTTGCCAGTAATGTACTGTTAATTTACAGCCCTCTAATGTTAATTTACAGCTCTTCGTTTTTACAGCATGTTACTGTTATACTACCATGGAAATTAACTCTGCTCTAATTGCTTCAAACAGTTCGACTTTAAAATATTAGTATTCATATGGTGTTAGTAATGTGAACTTATGTCATTTAACACGTCTTTAACTCAAATCGTTGCAGTTCATCACCAGATATATGCTGGAGTATTTAACTAAAAGATCATCGCTGCACAGTTACTGCCTTTAAATAAAACAGCAGAGCAGCAGTGTTTGTGTCTCATCATTGACTGAAGCACAGACTCTACTCCAACACAATGGTGACCCACAAAACTACATTAAACAGGTTCATTGGCAGTCACTGATAATTTACATTCACATGGAAGTTACTCCCATAATTCTGTTCAATGCCTCATGGGTACAGAAAAAATGTGGATACCAAACAGAATCACAAACAGACAAGATCAGACAAACAACTGTGAAGTTCTTGATGAGCTGGTGAATGGCAATAGGTCGTGTAATTAATCCAGGACCTGAGCAGAGTGAGAAAGTTGAAGACTGTCATGGTGAGAGAGAACAGAGTGAATCCTTGACGTACAGTGCATTCATAAAGTATTCAGACTCCCTTCACTTTTTTTCAATTTTGTTATGTTGCAGCCTGATACTACAACTGTTTAAATTAATTTGTTTTCTCATTAATCTACACTTCGTACCTCATAATGACAAAGTGAAAACAGAATTTTAGAAATGTCTGTAAATTTATTAAAAAGAAAAAAAAACTGAAATATCACATTTACATAAGTATTCAGACCCTTTGCAACAACCCTTGAAATTTAGCTCAGGTGCCTCCCATTTCTCTTGATCATTGCTGAAATGTTTATATACCTTGACTGGAGTCCACCTGTGGTAAATCAAATTGATTGGACATGATTTGGAAAGGCACACACCTCTCTATAAAAGGCCTCACAGCTGACAATACATTTCGGAGTGAAAACCAAGCCATGAGGTCAAAGGAACTGCCTGCAGAGCTCAGAGACAGCCCAGCAAACAGGGGACGTCCCCCGGACGTTGCGATCATTCCTTTAGGTCCACATTACATCCGCTTGGCGGATTCATTCATTCACTGGCGGACGTTTTGAGGATGTCCAGATTTGGTCCGCTTTGTAACATTCACTGGCAGACATTTTGAGGATGTCCGGTTTCGAATTCTGACCCCCGCCGGATTATTACCCTCCTACATAGGCGTAAATCCCAGGGGGGATGGGGGGGACGGGACCCCCCCTATCTGAGGGTTGTCCCCCCTAAAAATATCATTACAAGCAACTCTGTGTCTTGAAAATAATATAATGAACATATACTTAAAATAATTGTGTAAGTAGTAAAACTAAATAAACGCAAAAAAGCGTTTTAAGTTCAGAAATATTTTTATTCGCCCCTCCCTTGCCTCACAGTGGTTTGGTCCACTGCCTCGATACACTCAGGACACGAGCCCGGTGGGAGCAGTGTTGCCAAGTCCGCGGATTTCCCGCGGAATTGGGCTACTTTAACGCTCTTTCCGCGAAATGTTTTTCATGTCCGCAGGTTGGAGCGACCCCAATAACGTGATATTTAGCCCCTGGAAAGCGACATTTATCAGGGGAACCCCACCAAAAAACGTGTATTTTACCCCACCGGAACGCGATTTTTACCGGAAATCCCCCTGAAAAGCGATTGGGCTAGTTTTGGGCTAGTTTTGAGTAGCAATTGGGCGGGTTTTGTGTGAAAACCTGGCAACCCTGGGTGGGAGAGAATAGATAATATAATCATTATAATATGATCGCGTGGTGAACCATATGAACCGAACTCATATTTAAACACGGTCTCCATGCTGTTTACACATGCTGTGTATCTATCCTTACAAGTACAATTTTGGCTGTATTATTTGTGTCCCCTTCAAAAATTGCTCTTGAGAAATTTTATGTTTCTTGTCCCCCCCTACTGTTAGATGAAATTTACGCCCCTGCCCTCCTAGTATTAGTACGTTTAGGGTTAGGTGTGGGGGAAGGGCTAGGATTAGTGGTGGGGTTAGGATTAGGCAATCAGGTAGTGATTTCAATGAGGGGGGTAATAATTTGGCAGGTGGTCAAAATGTGCATAACACTGGATTTGGTCTGCTTTGTAACGTTCGCTGGCGGACTTTTTGAGGATGTCCGGATTTGGTCCACTTTAGATGTTCTGAGGACATTCGTCCGAGCCAGTTTGTGAACGTCCCTGTTTTGTCCCCCCACTGCCATTTCCAGAACAACACTTGAAAAATCCAGTTGCCCATGCATGGGCTTTTATCGTCAGACCTGACATCTTGCAACTCAGACAAAGGAAATAATAATAATAATAATAATAATAATAATAATAATAAAACCAGAATTCCGGAAATGTTGGGACATTTTTACATTTTTTACATTTACATTTACATTTATGCATTTAGCAGACGCTTTTATCCAAAGCGACTTACATTGCGTTCAAGTTACAGTTTATACATTTCTATCAGCTCTCAGCTCTTGCTTTCCCTGGGAATCGAACCCATGATCTTGGCGTTGCTACCGCCATGCTCTACTATTTGAGCATTTTTTTTGCTCTACTATTTTTTTTTTTTTTTTTAAATTTGAATAAAATGAAAACTAAAACACTTTCAAATCACATAAGCCAATATTTTATTCACAATAGAACATAGAGAACATAAATGTTTAAACAGAAATTTTACATATTTATCCACTAAATGAGCACCTTTCAAATTTGATGCCTGCTACAGGTCTCAAAAAAGTTGGCACGGGGGCAACAAAGGACTGAAAAAGCAAGACATTTTGAAAAGATTCAGCTGGGAGAACATCTAGCAACTAATTAAGTTAATTGACATCAGGTCTGTAACATGATTAGCTATAAAAGGGATCTCTTAGAGAGGCAGAGTCTCTCAGAAGTAAAGATGGGCAGAGGCTCTTCAATCTGTGAAAGAGTGCGTAAAAAGATTGTGGAATACTTTAAAAACAATGTTCCTCAATGTCAAATTGCAAAGGCTTTGCAAATCTCATCATCTAAAGAGGAGGGAGACCTTCCAGCGTGTTATCAGCGTTCAGTTCAAAAGCCAGCATCTCTGATGGTATGGTGGTGCAGAAGTGCATACGGTATGGGCAGCTTGCATGTTTTGGAAGGCACTATGAATGCTGAAAGGTATATAAAGGTTTTAGAGCAACATATGCTCCCCCCCCAGGTGACGTCTATTTCAGGGAAGGCCTTGTGTATTTCAGCAGGACAATGCAAAACCACATACTGCAGCTATTACAACAGCATGGCTTCATAGTAGAAGAGTCTGGGTGCTGAATTGGCCTGCCTGCAGTGCAGATATTTCACCTATAGAGAACATTTGGCGCATCATTATATGAAAAATATGCCAAAGACGACCATGAACTCTTCAGCAGCTGGAAACCTATATCAGGCAAGAATGGGACCAACACCAAAACTCCAGAAACTCATAACCTCGATGCCCAGACGTCTTCAAACTGTTTTGAAAAGAAGAGGAGATGCTACACCATGGTAAACATGCCCCTGTCCCAACTATTTTGAGACCTGTAGCAGGCATCACATTTGAAATGAGCTAATTTTGTGCATAAAATTGTAAAATTTCTCAGTTTAAACATTTGTTATGTTATCTATGTTCTTTTGTGTATAAAATTTTGGCTCACGTGATTTTAAATTCTTTTAGTTTTCATTTTATTCAAATTTAAAAAATGTCCTAACATTTCCGGAATTCGGATTGTAGATTGTTCCAGAGATTGGGCGCTAAATAGGAAAAGGATCTGCTGCCCGCAGTTGATTTTGATATTCTAGGTATTATCAAATGGCCAGTTTTGAGATCATAGCGGACGTGAAGGACTATAATGTGATAAGAGCACACTCAAATACTGAGGTGCTAAACCATTTTATGTTTCATTGGCTGCAAAAAAAATATAGAGCTGAGTATCATCAGCATAACAGTGAAAGCTAACACATGTTTTTTGATAATATCTCCCAAGGGTAACATGCAAAACTCATAGAGGTCAATGTGCTGTACTATCTGATCACTTTTATCAGATTGATCAATGTACAATATTATGACTCAGTCACATGTTGTATATACTTTTATAATTATACTGTACAGTCTATAGCCTTATTTATTGTCTGTGGTTATATTAGGGTTGGGCGATGTCTATTAAATAGGCATCGGATGATGTCTACAGTGAAACATCGCACGGGGGTTTTAAGGTGCCCGAAATGTGAATCCGTATTCAGAAAGGCACGGAAAACAAATAACGTGTTCTACGGAGCCTCGTCGTTAAAAAATTTGCAGATCCGCTCCGATTTCAATGCCCTGCATATATTAATAGTGGCTCCCTGATGCCCACAATTTATATAGAGTATAATTACCCAACGATATAATTGCGAGAGAAAGTATTTAAATATTTATTTTTCCTCCCATCTCATATATATTCCCTTTAGGTGTTCTGTAGTACGCGTCATTTCCTTTCTGAACACAGTATTGGGATGTGGCGGATTGCGGGAGAGGAATCACAATGCTGTCTATCAGCCCAACCCTAGGTTATGTTTGTTTTCTAACACCAGTCAGGAACAGTGCTCCTAAATTCATTGTATGCAGAAAAACACAGAGACGAAAAGACTTTCAGTTCAATTTAATTCAGAAGCTTTATTGATAATAAATAAAAAGGTAACATTTAATCAATAATTACTGAAAGTAAAAGTGAAAACTAATGAGATGGATCTATTTTTTCCTACAGACTTACAAGTAGGTATGGGTATCGATAAGGTTTAAATGGTATTACTGTTCTTAATGCACATCAGTCCAGTTCTTTAACAGTACACTTTTTGTTGTTGTTATTTGATTGGCTTCATATTCTGAAATGTAAAAATCTATAGAATAGAAACAGCATGTTTGAAAAAATTACTATTGTAAAAAAACAAATGAATATAAAACATCTATTTGAAAAAAAATGCACGCATATTAAAGCATTTTTAGTGTTTAAGATATATAATGTTGATACAAAAAAAATAAATAAATAAATAAAACACACTAAGGTCTAACAGTAGTATTCAGGTAAATAACAAAAGAAACTGAATAAATCAATCAAATGAAAAATAATACTATATTGTCTTCACTGTATAAACCTGATGCTAATTAAAGCTACTAAAGCCATTCAGTCAAGATTAGAAAGTGATGTTTCTCTTTTTCTTTTGTTGTTTGATTATCATAAACGATACAGACAGCTGCAGGTTTATTAGGCTGCTGTCACTTTAAGAACTAATGCATGGATCCAATATACTGAGACATCAGATTTTCTCTAATATATTGCTTTAACCCAAACATCTTGTTTTCATAATCCATAGAAGCCAAACTCAAAATTGAATTTAAAATAAGATTAAACGCACAGCACTAAAGTGTAAGAGAGATCTCGATTCTGGATTGCAAATAACGAACACATATTATACACAAATGGAGGTGGCATGTGAAACTGAGCTTGGCATAATTTGAGTCTGTGTAAATGAGGAGTTCTCTGATGCAGTTCTTGTGAGCCGATGCGGTATAAAAGGGTGATCAGGATGGCTGTCACTTGTACTGTGATGACTGGGAGTCCAGCTTGAAGTGTTGCTGTGGGAGTGGTTTGCTGTTAACCCACAAAACACCCGCTTTGGGCACACCGTGCCTCAACATTGCATCCTCAAAAGGCCATTGACCATGTGGCTTTGGGTGCGTTGGTCCTCTGTACGGATGCTTTGGCTGTTGAGGGCCAATTACAGGTTGGTGGCACGTCTCTGTGATCACTTTCCATGTTCCATTGTAAATGGAGAATCGCTGGATGGTTTGTGAAGTGCAGAGCAGGGCTCTTTTGTCATCTGAGTAGTTAGTGCTCCGGTGGGAGCAGTGTTCTGCTGAAGTGGCAAACCCCTTTTGTTCTGCTGTTCTGTGTTGTTGGTGTAGACCAGGACTAAGGCAGTAGTTGGTGAATCCAGCTGTCAGATGAAACTCCTTGGGATGAGGGTAAATCAGGCATGGTGTAGAATGCAGATGCCATTTGAGTTTGATGATGTAATGTGGTCTTGAGTGAGTCCACGTAGTTGACATTAGCTCTGCATCATTGCCTCTTGTGAAGAGCAGCTTTGGCACTGGCAGTTGTCGGCAGGTGCTGGATGTCTCTTAGAAAAGGGGGTGTGGCTCAGAGTGGGGCCAGGTTCCCTCCATTCCCTGGAAGATGTGTGGTTGAGGGTTTGGCAAATCTGTCTGTGTGTCACACTGTCGCTGTCTGTTCCCCTTTTTTGTAGGCTGGTACTGCAGTCTCATATTTTCACCAGAGTAAACGACTGGTATGATCTTGCAGGAAGTTCCTGCACTTGACAGGGCTTCCCCAGGGGGTTGCAAGGTGTCATAGGGAAACTCGTGCACTTGTTTGCGAAGGCAGGTCTGGTATGTGCTCGGTGAGTGCTTTGAAGCGTGTGAGGCTTCAGGCCATGTCCTCATGGCTGGCTGTGAGATTTTCCAGTGACCTCGGCAACCTGACAGTCTGTCAGGGTGACCTGTCTGGCTGGAGTGGCCGGGGTTCTCGCACTTCAGCCCGGAGTTTCGCTGGCTGGAAAGGTGAATGTTCCCGCACTTGAGTCCAGTTCTATGAATGCTTAAAGTCCTTTGGGGCTCAAAAAAATACAGCAGGTCTATGCTGGTGAAAAGAGGGCCTGTCATGGGTGGTCAGCCATCTGCTGATGTGCTGTCTGGGTGCCATGACCAGCTGGCGTTTCTCTGAGTAGGAGGGCATTCTGGTAGGTTGTTGGTTTCTCATGCCACTCGTAGTTAAAAGGAGTCTGATAGGCTGATACATCCTGCTCATCCGGCCGGTGAGGCCGCTCTCAGAATCAGTTCCTTTAATGTTCTCAAGATCTCTGTTGCTGGCCCGTGTGCTCTCCAGAATCAGTTCTGGGTACTGTGCAGAGATAGGCAGGATTTTAACAGTCTCTATGGAGGCAGCGCTGTGTTCCCTGCAGGCCATATGGGCTGAGTTCCGCAGATGTCAGGTGGTCATTGTGCGGGTGAAGGCCATGGCGCTTGGGTGGTGACTCATAATGTGATGCGGATTTCAGGAGGAGAGAAGGTTCTGGAGTTGAAGCCTTCCTCCCTTGTGGCCTGTTCTGTCATCCGCCGTAGATTCAGAGCTGACTGTAGCAGGCTTCTTGTAGTTATTGTAATCCGCTTTGACAGGTTCAGACTGCTGGTACAGGATGTTGGGTGCCTCAAGGCCAGCGGTGATCCAGAGCAGATAGTCTGTCTTGCGTGGGCACATTGGGCAGAGTTCAAGCATAAATGTCCATGTTTTGCAGGTGGGCAAGTGTTGTGGCCCTCTGCAGTATTTAGGTTGACAGTTGTATTGTCTCTGGCCAGCTTGTTAGGGTCTGTGGGGCCACACGGTGTGTGCGCCTGCAGTGATCCTCTGGAAGGGTCCCTGCCCCACCCCCCTGTAGTTGCTGGCTGTTGAAGTGTGAACAGTGGGCTCTCGCCCCCCCTTCGCAGGTTTGGACTCTTGGCTGTAAGGGTGGTTTCCCTACAGTGGTTCAGGCTGTAGGATTGCCAAATGACTAAAGAAACGTTATCAGCACGATGGTATAAAAGTGTACATTTCTAGTCTATTACCACCCACTGCCACTTATACCAACGACGGAAATAAGTGCAGTTAGAATAGCTAAATATGTGGGAGAGCGTTGCTATTAAGTGACTATATTGTATTGTAATAGGTAGCACTTCAATATTAACCTTGAATCAAGACTAGTTAGCACATAATTTATAATTGAAATGGTTTAATAACAGTATTTCGTTTGGTTACACTTGAATTGGTTACAAAATAGATGAAGGATGGTAAAACATTACCAGTTAATTGTACCCAACATGTATGGAAAATGTTACCTGAGAGAGAAAGAGAGGGGGTGAGGGGATAGAGAGAGGATGAAAAAGAGGGAGAAAGGGCAGAGCCCCAAGAAGAGTTCCAGCAAAGAAAAGAGGCAGCAAAGAAAAGAGACAGAGCAACAGTTGCAATCTTCTTTTATCCCTTCCTTGACCATGTGACTAAAACCCAAATGTGAGACATTCAAACTGACCAATCAGCAGATTACAGCTTCACCCACTAGGCAAAAGGTGTGACAATTAGAAGACCCCCGATGTATACACATGTTGGCCTATAGGCCTTGATCGATATCAGCACTTCTGTGCCTTCAGGAATGCCAAATGGCCCTTTTGTTTTTCAAGATAGGTTTGGGACAGGAAAGCAGAAGTCTTTGATTATTTTTGACCCTACAAATAAATAGTAACTTTAAGTAACCGAGGGATCAGCATGGGCTAAATTGAGTTATAAACGCCAACATGACACCAGTAAGTTAATTTAAAGATGTGAATTCACCATTACGTTATTCTGCGAAATAAACACCAGTAAAGGCGTGAATTCACACTTAATCTGCAAAAAAATACAATGTAATATACGTAAAATATACTGTGTCCTCAAGTATAAACCTCGGAGAACCTGGTAAGTTAATTCGTTTAGCGAATAACGTTAACGTACTTGTCTGAGGTGATAATGTAATGCCCATGTTTTACGTTTTTTGTCGAAATTACTGAGAGCTGCACTCTATTTAACCTAAAGAGGACTTAATAAATACAGTTCAGTACTCACTGTAACTTTATAGATGAAAATCCGTTTGGAAATTATGTTTCGTTTCGTCGCTCCTAAGCATCTCTCGCTCTCCCGCACTCAGGTATTTTAATCCACTACGATTCTCTCATGCGCACACTCGTTTTTTGCTGCAAGGGTTGTTGGGCCAAAACAGATTTTTCACTTCTGCTTGATAAATTGGCTGAAAACAATTTAATATGTTCGATGAATATATATTTTTAACTTTAACTTCAGACCTTCAGCTAAAATTAGCACAATGCATTTTTTTTGTTTTGGGGTAATTTTTGAGAAGCAATTTGTTGAGCCAATGTTTATTTTTCAGTTTACCCAATTTTTCTAAATGTAAATTTTTTACAGTATGCTAGGGTTAGGGTTAGAATAAGTTTTCATACTTTCAAAATTACTTATAGTCAGTGGAATGTCTGCTGGGAGGTCATCACAATAAAGAGTTAGCAGATATTAATCAGACAGTCTACTAATACTCTAATGAGAGTTTGTTGACACGTAGAGGCAAAGATACTTATTGTAGACAGAATACTCAAAAGGGGCCATCAAAATAAAGTGCTACCAATAATCTTAACAATATTTTAGATTAAAAGTGTATTGTTAATATTCATTGTTACAAAATTAATAGTTTTGTTGTTTCAATTTTAAATTATTTAGTATAACCTAAACTGTATGTTTTTAATGGAAAATTAAATAGACAGACTTACCGAGCACCAGTTTAGTTCCTCCACCGAATGTGTATCACAGTGATACAATCTAATAAAACACTCATACAAAAACCTATATTTCACTCGAGTGAATACAAACTCCAGCAGAGAGAGAAACAACATGTCAACACACTGATAGTAGAAACACCTCAGCTGTTAATGACACTCAGTCACTTAGTTTTGACCTTTTTTAAAAATTTTTTTTTTCAAAAAGAATGAAACCCTTTCATATAAAGTACCATCAAAATGTTTGTTATTGCTTGAAAACAATGTAATTTTTATAGCCAGCCCAACTGTCAATGACCTATTGGTCCTCCGGTGTTTTTTGGGTGACACACCACCAGCAGTTCACTGCGGTTGGGCCTCTGTTGGTACACCGCTGGTAAGCTGATAGTCGGTTCATGCAGCTCAATCATCATGATTCACAGAAAAATCTGCAGCTTCACACAAATGAATAAAAAATTATGATGCACAAACCTTTCAGATGCACATTGTTCAGTCTAGACTTGTATGACCAGATTGAGAGTCCTGATGATCTTTATAAATGACCCTTTATAGCAAATTGATTGAAACCAAAACATTTATTTTTACTGCTTCCATGTTGGAAAAAAAAGGTAACTCTTTATAATAACTTTCATAAATAAATCACTAACAAACATTATATAATGCTTAACAGATCATTAGTGAATATAAATTCGCATAGCTAGAAACATGAGATAACAGTAACATTTGCCTACATAAACACATTTGTAAATGTTTATAAACGTTTACTAATGATCAGTACCTTTATGAGCAAAATGTGTCCCAAATGACCTGAATTCACCCTATTTACACATCTTAACTAATCATTTATTAACTATTTATTCATGTTTTTGCAGTACCCAATCTAAAACTGAGTCTATTCATCATTTGTAAATGTTTGTAAATGTTTACTAATCATACAGAACTACCAAATTTCGCCATAAGTACAATATATAAATATATTGTATAAACTTAATTTCCTGTAAAGCTGCTTTGCAATGATTTGTATTGTGAAAAGCACTATACAAATAAACTTGAATTGAAAAATTTAATTGAATTTAGTATCTTTATGTGGATGGGACTTTTAGCTGCTGTAAAAAAAGTTTGTGTAAAGGGTGGTAAGTTTATATAAATGCTTCTTAAAGACAACACATTGTAGTTTGGGTGCAAAACAAGCTTTTATTGCCTCAATACTTATATTAATAGACTACTGTATATCATTAATCAGAATATTCCTTGAATCATACATCAACAGGAGAAAACAAATCTATTTTTTCAAGAAAATACTTGTTTATTCATCAAAACAATGTAATATAAACAGAATGAACTGTGTTCCCTTACAATAATCAAACTGACCCTTAAAAAACCCTTAAACCTACCCATACCTGGAGCTCAACACGCTCAAAACACTGGAGATGATCGTGGACTTCAGGAGAAACCCCCCTGCTCTCCCCCCAGTCACCATCATGGACAACACTGTAACAGCAGTGGGGTCATTCAGGTTCCCGGGCACCACCATCTCTCAGGACTTGAAGTGGGACACTCACATTGACTTCACATTGTGAAAAAAGGCCCAGCAGAGCTTGTACTTCCTTCGCCAGCTGAGGAAGTTCAACCTGCCACAGGAGCTGCTGAAACAGTTCTATACCATCATTGAATCCGTCCTCTGCACTTCAATAACTGTCTGGTTCAGCTCAGCTACCAAAACTGTCCTCAGAAGACTACGGAGTGTAGTCCGGACTGCTGAGCGAATCATTGGTACAACCCTCCCTACTCTCCAAGAACTGTACTTATCCAGAGTGAGCAAAAGGGCTGGTAAAATCACTCTGGACCCCTCACATCCAGCACACTCCCTCTTCGAACTGCCGCCGTCTGGTCGACGCTAGAGAGCTCTGAGCACCAGAACGGCCAGCACAGGAACAGTTTCACTATTGTGGAACACACACAATTTATACAATTATACATTTATTTATCTAACACACATACTTAGTTTACATTTCGAATTTGCACATAATGTACCTGTACATGCAAAATTGTCATTGTAATACACCTGTACACAAATTGTCAATTTGTATATTGTTATTTCCTATTTACTTGTTTTATTTTTTATTATTTTATTATCTGTGTTTTGTTTTGTCCTGTCACTGTCATTCTGTTGCACTGTGGAAGCTTCTGTCAAGAAAACAAATTCTTCGTATGTGTAAACATACCTGGCAATAAAGCTGATTCTCGGTTCTGATTCTAATACCATCAAACCTGTCCCTAACCTTACCCATATCACACCTCCATAGCAGCGCGCTGTGCATTAACAAAAGCTTTTAATCATTGTATAACATCTAATAAAATCATTTGAAGATTTTTTAAAGAAGTGCTTGATCACATGAATTGAAAGTTTAATGACATTTGTAAGCATATTAACTTATATGAAATAATGATCTGTTAATAAGTTAATAAGTTCATTAGTAAACATAGAATGTTATATTTCTAGCAATGTGAATATATAATAACTAATGATCTGTTAAGCATTATATAATGTTTGTTAATGATTTCTTAATTAAAGTTATTATAAATCATTACCAAAGAGGAATTATATTTAACTGGAAAGACAGAATTAAAATATCTGTCACTCACTGTTTCAATCATTGTAAGACTTGAAAAATTAACTGCCACAAAAAAGTAGTAGTCCTCCTCTGGAGCCTCTTCTAAAATTACTTGACAGATGAAGCTGGCAAAACATATTATAGCATACAACCGTCAGCTCGATCAGGATAATCCTTGTCATCTCTTCAGACCATATGACCACATCAGGCCTCAGGGATGTCTGGACAAACTGGGGAAAGTGTAGTTTTTACCCAGGTCCACCCTCATCTCCCACGATTGTGCTGCCTGCAGGAGGCTCTTCTTGATCTTCTTGGAGGAGGGTGGCTTCTCCCCCTCCCTGATGAACTGGATATATGAGTCTGGTCTCACATGGGTCTGGCGCTTTTTCTGTCTCACCTGCTCCAAGATGTCAGCCAGTGCACTGAGGACCTTGTCGTGACGCCATCTATATCTACTCTGGCTAAGTGCAGTCTTTCTCCCCACCAGTACTGTATGTGCGCACATGTGCCTCTCCCTCCACATAAACTGCACAGTGAGTCCCACCTCATTCCCCACCTGTGCAGGTTTGTTGGTGTTTGAAGAGTGTTGTACACTGATCGGAGCAGGAAAGAGATGCGAAAGGGCTCTAGTCTCCAAAGTTCAGGCCACATGATTTTTCTCTTTGGCAGGTCCCATTTTGTCCAGGCACTTTTTGATCCAAGTTCCACAGCCTTTGACCTTTGCCTTTCTTCTTCCAGGTGTTGGACTTCAGCTTGGATCGTGTCTCTCCTCAGTCTTGGGTCTGCTTTTCCCCTTTGCTGGATGTAGTTTGTCCCGAGTCCTTGTCTCCCCATGCACAGGTTCCCAATGATGTCCTTCAACTTCAGCATGCTCTCGGCCTGCGCAATTGGTCCTGCAGATTTATTTTATTGAACATCAAGAAGATCAGGCCTTTTCTTTCAGAACATGCTTCACAAGTCCTTGTTCAATCTCTTGTTCTGTCCAGCCTGGACTATTGCAATGCTCTCTTGGCAGGTCTTCCAGCCAGTTCTATCAAACCTTTACAATTAATCCAGAATGCAGCAGCAAGATTAATTTTTAATGAGCCAAAAAGAATGCACGTCACACCTCTGTTTATCATTTTGCACTGGCTAGCTGTTCGCATTAAAATTCAAGGCGTTAATGTTTGCCTACAAAACCACCACTGGCTCTGCACCACTTTACCTAAATTCATTACTTCAGACTTATGTGCCTCTAGAAGCTTACATTCTGCTAGCTTTTCTAATCTTTTTGTATTCAATCTATTTGTTTTCTTTTTATTTATTATACAATTAACAAAAGCAAAAAAGGCCTCTAACACTAGCTTGCTCTATTATTTTTCTATTCTATCTGTTTTCTTTTTATTTATTATATAATTTAATAAAAAACCTTGCTATGTGTACTGCGTTAGGCTAACTGAGACTTGTCATAGCACTTGCACATCATTGCTCTTTTGTTGATTTTGATTGCTTCCATTGTCCTCATTTGTAAGTCACTTTGGATAAAAGCGTCTGCTAAAAAAAAATTAAATGTAAATGTAATTGATGTGTCAGCTGCCCACTTGCGTCCTGATCTTGTGATGATGCCTGCATCTCTGACCTTTTCATTGCTGTAGTCTCTGTACATCATCACAGCCCTGCACTTTGCCACCTTAAATTCTTCGACCACTGATGATAGGGGTAGCTGTAACTGTCCAGACCTAATGTATAGACCAACTGATGTGGAGCTTGGTGGAATTCCGAGCCTCTCGACTCCTTCCTCAGATGTCATAGGCACTTCAAACACATTAAGTATTTCACGACAGCGACCCAGGTTTTGCCGTTAAAAAAATCTACTGTTGCCATGGACACGGTATTTGTTAATGCAGATAGCGGTGTAAGTTTTCACAGAAACATAACATTTTCAGGGACTAATGTGAATAAATCTATATTTAAATGCAAAGAGACAAGATAGTCATTTTATTCGTATCCGAGGCGATGTGAACATTATGAAGCGCTAAACACTCCTATGCAGTATATGTTGCATTCATACTCAAATCTGGAGGGCACTGTCGC
Organism: Spinibarbus caldwelli; assembly: GCA_039654775.1. Classification (NCBI taxonomy): domain Eukaryota; kingdom Metazoa; phylum Chordata; class Actinopteri; order Cypriniformes; family Cyprinidae; genus Spinibarbus; species Spinibarbus caldwelli. The sequence continues at coordinate 23,500,594 of CM077264.1, forward strand.
GCTGAAAGTCCAATCCGGACTCATAGTATAGGGACTTTAAGCAACAGCTGCGAATGGAACGGCTACTTTGATCGGAAGTAAGCTGTTACACCGCCGTAGCCGAGAACATAAAAATCATTAAGCAACCGTAAACTGGACGGCACAACGCGGCATTCAGTCATTTATTTAAATACAAATGATGGATTATGAGGAGGATGTTTAGGCAATAATTACATTTTTCTCTTCACATATCTTTAGTCTCAGTGCTACCTGAGGTGCTGTTGCTAACAGCAGACATATCTTTGTACAAACGAAAAAAAAAAAACGTTAAAATTAGCTTAAGTTTAAAACATAATCAACACAGATTAAATGAAAGACTAATGGTAGAATCGTATACTGATGGAATTAAATGGTATATACCATAAAACGCAACATTTAACTACATAAGCTGTCACGTTGTAATGACTACGGCAAAGCAGCTGTTCTCCCGCAGTACCGTAGTAGACGGTTACAGTAGACCGCGAACGCGCAATATGACGTTGGAATGCTGTTCCAACAGTGGAGGCTGATTAAAGTCCCTAATATCTTATAATGGAATACAGCAGTGATCGCTGCAGCAAAGCTGAATAAAAAGCAGAAATGTAAACACAATAAACACACGATTTCGACAATACATGGTTTATGTGTGTTTTTCAAGTCATCTCCCAGGTAACGTAGGAAAATACAGGAATACATTATTATAGAATATAAATGTGTTCTCACATGACACACTCACGTTTGAGCTATTAGCTGTATATTATTTGATTAATGTGAATAAATGCCTAAATTAAAATCTGTTATAAAGCGGCCGATTGTGTCTTGTAGAAGACTTTAGGATTGAATCTGCTCGCTGTGTAACAATTAAGGTGACATTTTTCATAACTTATGTTCTACTTAGGAAAATGACAGTTAAGGGGCTTTATGCAACACTTAATGGGCTTTAAGGGATACTTAAGAGAAATTCTAAGGGTTTATGACGTTTCACCTAAAGAAACCCTTAATTGTCATTTAAGGGATATTTTATGCAACAAACTTAATTGTAAGGGAAACTGAAGGGCGATCTTAAGGGAAAATTACACTTAAGGTGCTTTATGCAACCGGGCACTGATCCCTCTATCTTTCTCAACCATTCGTCTGCCTGTTTCTCTGTCCTGGATATGTTGCTTATGTCAGTGAGAGAGGCTTTGTACCACTTCCCTAGGCATTTTATTGGGCTTTCCTTGATTGAAGGTATTATCTCCCCCTGAATTTGGAGTTGGAACTTGCTGGTCACTTTCCCATTTCTGATCACCATGCTTCTTGACTTCCTTGGCTTGAACTTCATTCTCGCCTATGTTGCCACATCTTCAAGTGCCTTCAGGATCCACCTTGCTTGTACATGGGATGAAGTTGTTATGGTTAGGTCATCCATAAAGCCTCTTATTGCAGGCTAGCAGGTGGTGGACTCCATTATCGGCCTCCTGGATTCCTTCCCTGCCGCTGTTATGAGCAGATTCATTCCCATGATAAACAAGATGGGGGAAATATTGCAGCCGGTTACATTTCCCTTTTCCAGATCCTGTCTCTGAGTTGTAAAATGGGCGGTCTTGAACCATGACTTGAATCCTCTGAAGTATCTGGTGAGCATTCCCTTGATGTGGTGGGGGATATGGTAGTGTTCCATAGCTGCGTTGATGTGGTCATGAGGAATTGATCCATACGCGTTTGCCAAGTCAAGCCATACAACTATTTGATTGCCTTTGCACTCATTGGCCTCCCGGATCAGCTGGTTGAGAACACCTGTGTGCTCCAAACACCCTGGAATGCCACCTTTCTGGATTGATGTATCAACTTATTCTTAACCATATAGGTAATCATCCTTTTGGCCAGAACAGAGAAGAAGATCTTGCATTTGACGCTCAGGAGAGATATAGTTCAGAACTGACTAATCTCAGTGGAATCTTTTTCTTTTGGTACGAAACAGCCCTCTGCTCTTTTCCAGGACAATGAGATACTGCCTTTTGTCCAAACTCTCTGCAACAGTTTCCATAGCCTGTGGAGTAGCATCGGGCAACTCTTGTATACTTTATAAGGTTGGGTCCTGGGGCACTTGGTCCTGGGGCAGATCCTGATCGGGCTTTCTGTACAATGTCTCAGACTTCCCTCCATATTAGTTCACTGGAGTCAAGTTCTTCCGCAGGAGTTTCAGGAGTTTACACCCCGCCAGTATGTGTGCCAATGTGCCTCTTCCTCCATATAAACAGAGATCTATGAGCTGCACAAGCTGTTGTAAATCCTGCCCACTTCTTTGCATCGTCAGCACATGCTTCAGTGCTCTGAGAGTGTTTATAGTGCTGTGAGTTTAACACTTCATGACTGAGAGCAGAACAGAACACAATCTTCATCATCACACAAGACAAAATAACAACAGTGAACATCATCATCATCTTCATCTGTATATTGCTCTGCTGCATGAAGGGTATTGAGCATTTGGATAAAATTAATTGAATTACAATGAAGTTGGCTAACATAATATGTTAACATAACATTTGTATAATGTTGGATTAGGTTTATACACATTATACACATTATACACATCAGTTCAGGTTTTGCCATTATAAATCCTGATTTATTCCTCACTTTTGATGTAGGCTGAGGCCCATGAACTTTTCTAGCTCAAAAAGACAAAAATGAGTCAAAGACATAAAGTCACAATATTATTATATTTACTTACTGGATTTTGATTAAATAAAAACCAGTATAGATTCAGCTTCTTTTAAGTGTTTAATCTATATATTTAAATAACATTTCACTCATCCATGCAATTATTTTGACTTCTGTAAATATTAATCAGGTTTATATTAATCTAATAAATGTTTTACAAACAAAAATCATTAAACACTTAAAAATCTGAACATCAGAATACTGAAAGATTGACAGCCAAACATTTAGAGTTCAATAAATTTACAAGAATTGCACACAAAATAATTTTATTATAATAGATACGGGAATATCATCTCAGTTTTCAGTTTAGCGTTAAACTGATTCACGTGTGTGTGTTTTTTTTTTAAGCAGATGATCTTTAATATTATTAGGTTTATTGTCAGCCCAGTAAAATAATCAAACACACATTGTAGAGTTTATGTCTGATTTCTATAGCTCATATTCATCACATAATATCAAAGCTTTGAATGTTTTGTAGAACATGAACATGCAGGAAGAAATTCTGTGGTCTGAGACTGACAGCTGCCTGTTCTGTGTATGAAGAGCATTTACATAGAGAGACACTTTGCATGAGAGTGTTTATAGTGCTGTGAGTTTAACACTTCATGACTGAGAGCAGAACAGAACACAATCTTCATCATCACACAAGACAAAATAACAACAGTGAACATCATCATCATCTTCATCTGGACTCTCACACTGTTTGCTCAAGGTTTGTAGTAAAACTTTCATAAAGACAATTGATTATTTTAAAATATGAAATATATTGTACGTCATTTTTAATTCTTAACCTTTTTTTTCCCCCCTTTTCTTTCAGAGTGTAGAGGACAGTATACTGTAACTCAGAGTCCATCATCAACAACAGCGGCTCAAGGACAAGAAGTCAGAATAAACTGTAAAACCAGCAGTAGAGTGTATAGTAGTAATCGTTTAAACTGGTACTTACAGAAACCTGGAGAAGCTCCTAAACTCCTCATATATTGTTAAAATTACAAATGACTTGCTTCTTGCGTCAGACCAAGGCTGCATCTCATTGCTAGTTTTACTTGATCTTAGTGCTGCGTTCGACACTATAGATCATGACATACTCATAGATCGATTACAAAATTATACGGGTATTCAAGGGCAGGCTTTAAGATGGTTTAGATCCTACCTGTCTGATCGCTTCCACTTTGTTTATTTAAACAGGGAGTCATCTCAATTATCACCAGTAAAATATGGAGTACCACAAGGATCTGTCCTAGGTCCTCTGCTATTTTCAATATATATGTTGCCCCTTGGTAATATTATTAGAAAATACGGGATTAGTTTCCATTGTTATGCTGATGATACTCAACTATATATCTCAACAAGACCAGATGAAACTTCTAAATTATCTAAGCTAACAGAGTGTGTTAAAAATGTAAAAGATTGGATGACCAGTAATTTTCTCCTATTAAATTCAGATAAGACAGAAATATTACTTATTGGACCAAAAAACAGTACACAGAATCTCTTGGATTATAATTTGCAACTAGACAGATGTACTGTTACTTCCTCTACAGTCAAAAATCTGGGTGTTATATTAGACAGCAACTTGTCTTTTGAAAATCATATTTCCCATGTTACAAAAACCGCATTCTTCCATCTTAGAAACATTGCCAAGCTACGAAACATGTTACCTGTTTCTGATGCAGAAAAGCTAGTTCATGCATTCATGACCTCTAGACTGGACTATTGTAATGCACTGCTAGCTGGTTGTCCTGCATCTTCAATAAACAAGCTACAGGTAGTCCAAAATGCAGCGGCTAGAGTCCTTACTAGGTCAAGAAAATATGATCATATTACCCCAATTTTACAGTCTCTGCACTGGCTACCTATTAAGTTCCGCATCAGTTACAAAATATTATTACTTACCTATAAGGCCCTTAATGATTTAGCTCCTGTGTACTTAACTAGTCTTCTACCACGCTACAATCCATCACGCTCCCTAAGGTCGCAAAACTCTGGACTTTTGGTAGTACCTAGGATAGCAAAGTCAACTACAGGAGGTAGATCCTTTTCACATTTGGCTCCCAAACTCTGGAATAGCCTTCCTGATAATGTTCGGGGTTCAGACACACTCTCTCTGTTTAAATCTAGATTAAAGACACATCTCTTTAGCCAAGCATTCACATAATGCATCTCATGATCTTGTACTGCAGTTATATCTGATCAAACACGCATTATTGTTCTTTAGCTTGGATTGAACAAATCATTTTTGCTTGGTTGGAACAGCAGCTACGCTAATTATGTCTCTATTTGTTTCTCTGTTTCTGCCACGGGATTAACATCCCGTGGTAACTAGGATTTACACAAGCTTCAGTCTGGATCCAGAACACCTGAGAAGAGATGATGCCAACCCCTCAGAGGACCTCAGATGAAGCATACCCTCAGACAACATACAGAACTACCAAATTTCGCCATAAGTTAAATATATTAAGTTTCTACAATATATAAATATATTGTAGAAACTTAATTTCCTGTAAAGCTGCTTTGCAACGATTTGTATTGTGAAAAGCGCTATACAAATAAACTTGAATTGAATTGAATTGAATATATTATGCAACAAGCCTTTACACAGGAACTCCATCTAGATTCAGTGGCAGTGGATCTGACAGTGATTTCACTCTGACCATCAGTGGAGTCCAGACTGAAGATACAGGAGATTATTACTGTCAGAGTTACCACTATATCAGTAGTAGCTGGGTGTTCACACAGTGATAAAGAGTCGTACAAAAACCTCCGTCAGTCAGAGTCACAGTGACTGCACTGATACAGCTGAGAGATACTGCAGCTGCTGATGGATGTGAATCATCTCAATCACTCTTGTCTGTAGACAGGGGCGCTGCTAAGGGGGGGAAAAGTTAGGACGATTCTAAGGGCCCACACACTTTTGGGGCCCCCAGAGATCTGTTTTAGTAGTAGTAACAGTAGTAGTAGTAGTAATGTAATAGAAATTATAAATGTATCTACCAAAGAGTTACAAATAAAACAAAATTACGGCTTATTTCTGCATCTCCGGCGAAATTATCTCCCCCCAATTCACTGCATGGCTTCATCCCGTCTTGCGTAGCCTAGAGTCTCTGAATGAGATCAGATGGTAAACTGTCAAATTATGTCTTCGAGTTCGAGGGGGGGGAAACTGAGCCGGACGATTTGGTCAGTCACACTTTTAAACACATTTTAGTTTTGCTATAGAAAATCTACAAATTCACTCTGATTACACAGAACAGCAGCAGGAAGCGCGGGAGGTTGTCATGGCAACCAGATACACTGCACTCTGCGCTTCTATTTTGCCACACTAAACTTAGCAATAAACACGTTGAAAATGATACACAATAAACATGTCTGTCAAAACAATCTCAAAGAAGGCTTTTATTAAGCAAATCAAGGAGTGAATTACTCATCCACTGTTAAAAAAAAATAAATAAATAAAATACTTTAGCTGGGTTTCCACAGGCAGGGTCACAATAATCTACAGTGTATGAAGCTAAAGGTTTTTGGGTTAAGGTTCATAATGTAGAATATTTTTAACATTGTATGCTGTATGTGCATAGATAGCTAGCAAACAAGGAATACAGCGGTTAAGCTAATAGTCACATTTAGCTGAGTAAGATCATGATTGAGAAATGTTGGATACTGCTGGAAATGCTGGTGTTATGGGGTATCCTATTTATTATTTTAGGATTTTTTTGTTTGCCCCAGTGAAGCATTTCTATTAATATAACTGAATAAGTAGTCAAACTCATTCCATATCAGCAGAATAGTGTGGTACAGAAAGTCTATGTCCATAGAACAGGTTCTGAATGAATTATGTTACTGATACCTAATGGTCAAAAACAATAAAAAAAAGTAATAGATCAATATTATTAAATTGCAGACAAAGATTTTGAATAGCTAGGTTGGCTTATACACTATATTGCCAAAAGTATTGGGTCACCCCCTTCTAATGAACAGGTTTGACTACTTTAGTAATTTCCATGAGTACAAATCTTAATGTTTAAGCATATAATGATATTCTAGGGAATTGTGTGATTTTAATTTTATACCAGTAGTTTGGACAGGACCCTTTTCTATTCTAACATGACAATGCCCAACACCAGTGACTTGTACATATGGGTACAGTCATTTTAGACACTTCCACAACTGTGGGAACAGAGATGGAAATACAGTTTTACATGAATTATGTTTCCATCTTTGTTGCCACAGTTTTGGAAGTGCTTTTTTTCTGTTCTAAAGAAGGAGGTGTCCCAATACGTTTGTCCATATAGTGTATGTACAAGACACTGGTGTTTGGTGATGAGTTTTTGGCTCAAGGTATGTATTTAAAGTCACACCAGAGGTGTTCAGCTTGGATTAGGACTTGACTTTCTGCAGACCAGTCAAGTTCTTCAATCTTTTTATTTTTTATTTTTTTTTATTATTATTTTTTTTAACCTTGCCTTATACACAGAGACATTGTTGTGTTACATTTACATTTACATTTAGTCATTTTGCAGACGCTTTTATCCAAAGCGATTTACAATTGGGGAATACATAAAGCGATTCGTCTTGAAGAGGCAATCAGACAGAGGAAGTGCTCGTAACAACAAGTCTCAGGCATTGTTCAAATAAGTACAAGCTAGAAAGGAAAGGAATAAATAAAGAGAAAGAAAGTTTTTTTTTTTTTTTTTTTTTTTTTTAAGTTTAGGATGAAGTCAAGTAGTGCTGAAAGAGATGAGTTTTCAGTTGTTGCTTGAAGATTGATAGGGATCCAGCATTCCGGATAGGGGTGGGAAGATCATTCCACCAGCCAGGAATGGTGAATGAGAATGTTCTGGAGAGTGATTTTGAGCCTCTCTGTGATGGTACCACGAGGCGTCGCTCACTAGCAGATCTCAGACTTCTGGAGGGGGTGTAGATTCGTAATAGTAAGTGGAAGTAGGCGGGTGCTGAGCCTGTGGTTGTTCTATATGCAAGCATCAGTGTCTTGAACTTGATCCAAGCTGCAACTGGTAGCCAGTGCAAGGAGATAAAGAGAGGTGTAACATGGGCTCTTTTGGGCTTTTTGAAGACCAGACGTGCCACTGCATTCTGAATCATTTGTAGAGGTTTGATTGTCTTTGATGGAAGTCCAGCCAGAAGAGCATTGCAGTAGTCCAGCCTAGAAATGACAAGGGCCTGGACAAGAAGTTGTGCACCATGCTCTGTCAGAAAGGGCCTGATCTTTCTGATGTTGTGTAGTGCAGACCTGCAAGATCGAGCAGTCTTTGCAATGTGCTCTTTGAAGGTCAACTGGTCATCAAAGATTACACCAAGATTTCTGACCGAAGTTGATGGGGCAATTGTTGATGAACCTAATTGAATCGTGAAGTCATGCTGTAGGGTTGGAGTAGCAGGGAAGACAAGAAGCTCAGTCTTTGTCAGGTTGAGCTGTAGGTGATGTTCTTTCATCCATGCCGAGATGTCCGCCAGGCAGCCTGAGATCCGTGCAGCTACTGTTGGATCATCTGGTTGAAAAGAGAGATAGAGCTGTGTGTCATCAGCGTAGCAATGGTAGGAGAAGCCATGTGCCTGTATGATGGGACCCAGTGATGTCGTGTATGTGGAGAAGAGGAGGGGTCCAAGAACCGATCCCTGAGGAACCCCAGTGACCAGTTGATGTGCTTTGGATACCTCCCCTCCCCAGGCCACCCTGAAAGACCTACCAGTGAGATAGGATTCAAACCAGCGAAGTGGAATCCCAGTGATGCCCAGAGATGAGAGGGTAGACAGGAGGATCTGATGATTAACAGTGTCAAACGCAGCAGATAGATCCAGCAGAATGAGGACTGATGATTTGGAGTCTGCTTTTGCAATTCGCAGGGCTTCAGTGACTGAGAGTAGCGCAGTCTCAGTTGAATGGCCACTCCTGAAACCTGACTGTTTAGCATCCAGTTTGTTGTTCTGTGAAAGAAACAATGAGACCTGGTTGAAGACAACTCGTTCGAGTGTTTTCGCTATGAATGGAATTAGGGTCCTGTGCAAGAATAGAAAAGGGTCTGTGCAAACTATTGGTTAAAATTAGAAGCACACAATTCTCTAGAATACCATTATATGCTTAAACGTTAAGATTTGTACTCATGGAAATTACTAAAGTAGTCAAACCTGTTCATTAGAAGGGGGTGATCCAATACTTTTGGCAATATAGTGTATGTTTGGTGCGGTAGGGGGCCCAACCTCATATTCTTTCATAGGGCCCAAAATTGCTAGCGGCACCCCTGTCTGTAGATCATTATATTGCAATGCAGAACACATCGATCTGATAATTAATTCAGTCTGTACTGGTTAAATTAATCACTATGATGGCTGAACAAAAAAGGCTTGATAACATCCCAAAAAATTAGCCATTATCCACAGCATTGCAATCAAAAAATAAATTAATCTTTATTATATTTTAAAATAAAATACTGTAATACATTTAATGACCCATTTTCACTATTAATTAGCATGCATTTTACTAGCATTTTGGCTGTTCTTTGATACCTATGAAGCACATATTAATGCCTTTTTCTGTATGACCATATTCTAGATCCCTTAATCCTACCCCGTAACTATTAATAAGCAGGAAATTAGCAGTTTACTCAGGCAAATGTCGTAGTTAATTGTTGGTTAATTGTGAGAATTGGACCTTAAAATAAAGTTTTCTCTGGCTTGTGCAAAGTGGTCTTTGATCTGTGTTGCAGTTAGTTTAACCACTATAGAGGCTGAACAAAATAAAGGCTTGATGCTCAATATCCCCCCAAAAAATCACCCATTGTCCACAGAGTTGCAGTCAAAAACTGAATGAAAGTTTATTATATTTAAAAATAAAATACTAAAAATGAAAACACATATATGGATTGCAGTACATTTTGCAGTGTTGATGTTTTGAATATGTTTTGTTTCATCAGGAACTGGACACTTTGCTATCATTAAAGTTTTGGAAAAAGCCTTGCCTTCACAACACAACTCTCTGACTACATGAATCTACTGCTCACATTACACAAGACTTCTTGTCATCTTTCATCTCTGTGATGCAGCAATGCAGTAGCAGAATGGAACTGGAAGCACAGTATCAAACATTGCAATGAAGACCTGCATAAAATCAGGAAAGAAAATGTTTTAAAGTCTAGTCCAGTATTTTTTATTTTTTTTTTTGTGGGGCTGAGGTGGAGAGAGAGGATGTTTCTTCATGAGCAGGAGCTGAGGAAGATGGAGTTTGTAGAGCATGAAGAACGAGCACACCACAGTCACTGCTAGAGACGCCACCGGGCTTCAATACGACCTTCACAAACCTATGAACTGCACACAGATAACAGCACAGTACCTTTGCTATATTTCTTTGTGTGCCAAATGATAACTGACTTATCAATAACAAAAGGAGACTTTTTGTGACATTTAATTCAAACTTTATTTCTGAACATTGTACATTTCTGCAAAAACATTGTAAGGGAATTATGCAAACAGTAAAGGATAACAAAAGAGGTGTGTCTACATTCTGTCGGCTCTTTGTCTTGAGTATTGGTAAGTCACTTTATTCTGTTGAAGTGCTTCATCCTAAACAGTCCTCTTTCTCTTATATGTAGCTTTAGATTAGAGGTCCAAGGTCCACTTGGAAATTTCTGGCCTTGCCACTGATCTGATGTGACCTTTGACCTTTTTTATCATGGAGTTTCTAATAATGATACTTCACATCCAGCTTAGTCATTATGATTTACCAAAAAAAAAAAAAAAAAAAAATGCATGATCAATCTAAACTTATGTAATGATTATGATGATGATCTTTATTTTTATACTGTGATGTAAAAAAGGACACATGAAAAGATTTCACAGAAAGCAGCATGTCATTGTTTTAATGTTGAATTAGTGTTGAATTGATGTCTAACATAGAATCTATATATTTATCTTGTCTGTTAATTCTAACATTGAAGAAGCCTAACTATTTTGTTGATATTGTGTGTTATTATATTCTAAATTTTGTAAAATTAATTTGGCATTCAACACCAAATTTTGTTCAGTTTCGGTTTAATTAGTTTTTATTTTACAAGGTTAAAAAGAGGACACACACCAAGAAGTCGGACATTGAAAGACTGTGTAATACTGAAGTCAAAGAGCTCTACGAGATCGAGCTCAAGAACCATTTTGAGGTGCTTGGCAACACAAAAGAAGAATCCAGTTTGGATGATACACTTGACATTATCAACGACATGATAAAGAAAACAGCTGAAGAGGTAACTGGCTTTAGAAGACACAAAAACACTCCATGGTTCACAAAGAAAGTCCTCGCGTTGGGTGATGAACAATGAGATGTGGGTAAAAAGAAGAACAACAGCCCACATGATGTGAATGTAAAACAACGATACTCTCAGCTGAGGTCCCACATAGACAACAAGGTTGTGAAATGCCATGACGACTGGTTCATCAAACAATGTTGTGAAACAGAAGAAGCAAGCCGAAAGAACGACATGTGCACTCTCTTCCAAAAGGTCAGAATGTGCAAGAAAGGAGTCAAAATGAATGAAAGGTGCAGTTACATCAGAAACAAAGCCAGCAACCTACTCACCAAGGATACTGATATACTTAATAGATGGTATGAGTATGTGCATTAATGCACACAGTATATAATGCACAGTACTATATATTATAATCACATTTAAAATAAATTAACAAATGAAGTTTATTTGCAAAAACAGATAACTCCATTTTTGAAATTTTCAAAAATCATGTTTTTTTTAATTATGTTATCAACTTTTCTTGTGTTTTGTGTTAGTTAGCTGTATTTTTTTATTGTGTTTTTTTGTATTCGTATAACTGTAATTTTGTGTGTGTGTGTGTGTGTGTGTGTGTGTGTGCGTGTATATATATATATATATATATATATATATATATATATAATTTTGTTTTATTATTTTTTTACCTAATCAAAATAACCCAACTGCAGTTTGATTGAGATTAATTGGAATGCACAATGAAAAAAACATGACTTTTGAAAATTGTTAAAAATGGAGATACCTGTTCTTGCAAATTAACTCTTCAAATGTACTGTTGGACAAACACGTCAGTTGAAATTAAAATCAATTATTTTATATGTGCTTTCGTATATTAGTCTTATATATAACTTAAAAGGTCTTTAATGTAGACCCGACCAACCAGAACTGAACAGACAGAAACTTAAGTACACAGGATGATTAACAAAACAGGTTGCATAGAATCATATTAACTAAACTAGGAATCATGAAGCAATCAAACTAAACAAGAACAGGAAAAAGACCATATAAGGAAACTCAGGAAGAACTCAGGGCAAAACAAGACAGAAGTGACAAGAATACAGTTTACTTTTTATTTATTTATTTATTTATTTTTATTTTTTAAAGTGTACTTTCAGGATTTGAAGTATACTAATTGTGCACATTCAGTACAGTTAAGTACACTTCTTTCTCACAAGGCTTAGTTTGTTAATGGCACACATCCTGCCCACTTCTTTGCATCGTCAGCACATGCTTCAGTGCTCTGAGAGTGTTTATAGTGCTGTGAGTTTAACACTTCATGACTGAGAGCAGAACACAACACAATCTTCATCATCACACAAGACAAAACAACAACAATGGACAACATCATCATCCTCATCTGGACACTCACACTGTTTGCTCAAGGTTTGTAGAAAAACTTTCATAAAGACAATTCTTTTAAAATGTGAAATATACATCATTTTTAATTCTTATCCTTTGCTCCTTTCTTTCAGAGTGTAGAGGACAGATCACTGTAACTCAGAGTCCATCATTAATAACAGCAGCTCAAGGACAAGAAGTCAGAATAAACTGTAAAACCAGCAGTTCAGTGTTTGGTGGTAGTTACTTAAACCTGGAGAAGCTCCTAAACTCCTCATATATGAGACATCTAGCCGTTACACTGGAACTCCATCTAGATTCAGTGGCAGTGGGTCTAACAGTGATTTCACTCTGACCATCAGTGGAGTCCAGACTGAAGATACATTTAATTTAAACTGTATTCCTGAACAATGTACAGTTCTGCAAAACGCTGATAGCAAAATATGCAAATAATAAAGGATAACAAAACAGATGTGTCTACATTCTGTCGGCTCTGTCTATGTAGTGATGATTATTCGTAAGTCAAGTTATTTTACTGAACTGCTTTCTCCTAAACAGTCCTCTTTCTCTTTGGAAAATGTGCTTCATTCCAGAGAATCTGTTTGTCTAAACAGTCCTGTATGTAACTTAAGTCCTATTCTTTTTAGTGAGTTGTGTTCATACGGTACTACTTTATTGAAAGAGTTACAGTTAAAAAATAGCTTTAAAAGGAGACACAGAATAGAGGTCCACACTATTTCACCAAGGTTCATCCACTTGGAGATTTCCGGCCTCGCTGCTGATCTGAAGTGACCTTTGACCTCTTTTTGTCTCATAATTATACTTCATACACAGCTCAGTCATTATGATGCAGAGGGGAAAAATGCAGCTTCAGTCTAAACTCATATGAAAAGATTTTGAACAAAAAAAATAAATAAATAAATAAATAAATAATAAAAAAATAGGCCACATCAAAAGATTTCCCAAATGGCAGCATGTCATTGTTTCAATGTTGAATTAACCCTGATGTCTAACACTGAATCTATATTTATCTTGTCTGTTAATTCTAACATTGAGGAACCATAACTATTAATGTTGTTGCTGTTGTTTATGTAATTATATTATAAATTTTGTAAAATGAATTTAGTATTCAACTATGTCGTTTCCTCTAATGATAGATTGGATGATAAAACAATATTTTGCACATACATCTTCCCTTATATGTAGTGTACATGAGATACGATAGAGATATTAGCACAAGCTGTTGTAAATCCTGCCCCCTTCTTTGCATCGTCAGCACATGCTTCAGTGCTCTGAGAGTGTTTATAGTGCTGTGAGTTTAACACTTCATGACTGAGAGCAGAACACAACACAATCTTCATCATCACACAAGACAAAACAACAACAATGAACAACATCATCATCCTCATCTGGACATTGCTGTGCTGTATACAAGGTACAATACATGAGACTTTGGATAAAGCGGTATAATTAATGAAGTTGGCCAAAATATACTGTATATTATAATATGGAACAAAATGTTTGTATTTGCCTTGATGGACATACATGAATCCTATATATTTCTCTCTCAGGCTCCAGCGGACAGATCACAGTTACTCAAGCTCCTGCAGTTCAAACTGAACCAGGAAAGACTGTTGTGATGAGATGCACCGCCAGCACTCCTTTAACAGGCTGCAGCCCACCATGTCTGTCCTGGTACTTACAGAAACCTGGAGAAGCTCCTAAACTCCTGATATATAGAATAAACAAACTGCAGTCAGGAACTCCATCTAGATTCAGTGGCAGTGGATCTGACAGTGATTTCACTCTGACCATCAGTGCAGTCCAGACTGAAGATACAGGAGATTATTACTGTCAGAGCAGACACTACATCAACAGTGAATATGTGTTCACACAGTGATAAAGAGTCGTACAAAAACCTCCGTCAGTCAGAGTCACAGTGACTGCACTGATACAGCTGAGAGATACTGCAGCTGCTGATGGGAGGATCACAAACAACACAATGCCACTATTTATGAGACTATCTATTTATATGATATAGTTGTGAAGCAGCAGGCAGAGTTAAGGTCTGAATCCATGTGCAGAGATTTATTAGGAGAAACAAGAAGAGAGCAGTCAAAACCAGTCGATGGTCAAACACAAGGCAAACAGGCAGAAAAGCAAATGACACGCAGGGGTCGAAAGGTTACAAAATCTAGTGTCGTAAAACTAAGAGTGTATCCAAAACAGAGTTCCTTCGCTCCGCGTCAGAAGTATTTCAGTATGTTTGAAATATCAGTTCTGTTCATAACGTAAATTAAAAGAAGAAAATAAAATAAAATAACAGGAGCGTTTCAAAGTGGCTTATTGGAACACTAGTGTGCAAACTTTTTTCCTACCACATGCTGATCTAATAACATGGGGTGCTTCTCAATTCTTATTTGTGCATCCTTGTTTCCTTTCCTTTCCTCGCATCTTACCTCCACCCCTTTGGGATGCAAGGGAAGGATGCACGGAAAAGACGCGAGGACAGAAGAATTGAATCAAGTGAAATGATATATCCTTGCTCCCTTTAGTGTCACTTCAGAGCGTCATCAGCTGCTCAAAATGGATCTGCCCTTATGTTGTTAAAGTTTGTTTTTCAGGACATTCTAAATAAATATTAATAAAGCAAGATGCCCTGTTGAAATATATGACATGTATGGTTTATTTAAATTGCAAAGGTAAAATATAAATTAAAATTATTACAACAGATGAGAAGGGGGAGGAGAATTTACACGTGCGTCAGGTTTTTTGATGAAAAAGACTTCTGCATAGGATACACCTGTGTATCCTTGCTCATAGCTCCTCTGGAAGGCTCCTCACTCCTCGTTCCTCGCCTCCTCGCGGTGCAATTACAGAATTGAGATGTCCTTCAAGATGGCTGAGCTCGATCGGTTTCCGGGTCATAGGATGGAGGACAGAGGAGCGAGGAAGCGAGGAGGAATATTGAGAAGCACCCATGGTTGTCATCATTAAAAAGCAATAATTGCTGCTTTTTGCCGTGCAAATTTTGTTTGTGATGAAAATAACAGTACATTTTCATCAGTTATTTTACCTACAGATCACTGCATTTCTTACAGATTTCTGCTCATTCGACATCGGATACAGATGAAGTAGCACTGTAAGATTACATTTGTTTGATGCATTATTGAGAGAGCAACTGCGTGTGAATAAGTGTTGTAGTACTTGTTTAAATCATATGCTTTTACCTGAAAATATTCAGTATCTAGAAAGACAAACAAATTACTTGAAGTATACCTTCCCGCTCACATCATCATAGCTTTCACATTCTTTCTGATTTGAGTGATCCTTCTCTATCAAGCCAGCTAAATATGTTTAACGTGAATTATTGCTAAATATGCAGTTATATTATGGGCCGTTGGCATGAACTGTACTCCTGATGGAGCGGTGGTGGAGCGCTCTTGGAGCGAGTGAAACCACGACGCTCTGACTTTTAACAAATCCGCTCCTCCCTCCATTTAAAATTACACTTCGCTCACATACTAGACTGCTCAGAATTGCGGTGTAAAGCAAGCAATATTTCACAGTGATGGTGTGTCTTACTTCAGGTGAATGCTTCAAAACAGTGAATCATTTTGCATTTTTTTTTTTTCTCCCATCACTACCAGGTACTTTTCGGTAACACTTTAGATTACAGCCCGCAATGTACCGCGTAATTAAACAGAATTTACTGCGTACGTATTTGTAACTATAGAGTACCTTCACAGTACCTACTCGTAGATATAAGGGAACAATATGCAACGTTTGGGGAATAAGGGGTAATAACCTGCGATTTTATAAAGCATTTATACTGTAAGTGTTTTATAACTAAAGGGCACCTATTCTGAAATTACGTGGTGCGAACTACGGGGGAGCTAGGGGGAGCTCGGCTCCCCTTAATAAGACATGGGCTCCCCTGAAAACATGATTTGTGAAATTTTGGGGGGTCTCAAAAAATATTGACAATGTGTTATTTTGACGTGTAATTTCAGTTTTGTGTAATGTGATCATCATGTGTAAAATTGCAAAAATATTCATTCATGCATGACGGCAATTTAAACCTAATTCGCTTCAATAAAGATAAGTATACATGCTATTCTTGTCATGAGCATCAAGGTGTGGGGGCGCTGCGGTGCAAATTCCACTCATGTTTAGTACGTTAACTCAAAAGATTTGTAGAAAAAGTATAAATGTTGGAGGCCATTGATCTGCGCGCGGAGTCCTTGAAATCCATTCAGGCCTCTGTGGTCGATTCTGTGTTAAGGTAAGGCATGTTATTCGCAATTATGTGTTGTGGCTGGGTTGTTATAGGTCTGCGTGACTCTCGATGTCTTAGGCCTAACTGAACGGAGGAATTATGGTATTCTTCTGTAGCCTGACGAGTAACTTTAACCGTTGTTCGTGTGAACTCAAAGACAGCCTGATGCTTTGTTTATAGACTATTTGTGGGTGGCTGTTTGTTGTTTCACCTATCAATTCGTGTTGATAAAGTATAATAGGGTAAATCCTGTTTATAGAGGATTTATCCTATATAGTGCAAGCAATTAGTGCATACACTTGTATCTGTTATGTATCTTTCTGTTAGCTGTTATGCATTACCCCCCCCCCCCCCCCCCCCCCCCCAACAAAAACAAGTGGGCTCCCCCAGAGTCCACGGTATAGTTCGAACACTGGACACACAGATCGAAAACTTACAGCTGTATGTACGTGTAGGTAAACGGAAACAATGTGCAACGTTTGGGGAATAAGGAGGTAATGACTTGGAAAATTAAAAGTATTTACTCTGTTAGTATTTCACAAGTAATGTGTAACTATTCTAATATTATGTGGTATGCATGACATTAACAACTTTGAAACATATCTATTGTAGCATAACTAAAATTGTTTAATGCTGCACTTACACAGTAACTACACGTAACAAGAGGGTAAAAAGGGTTCACTTTAGATTACAGCCCGCGGATGTTACAGTTACATAGTAACTACATGTAACAAGAGGGTAACAAGGGCTCACTTTAGATTACAGCCCGCGGAGGTTACACTTACACAGTAACTACACGTAACAAGAGGGTAACAAGGGTTCACTTTAGATTACAGCACGTGGATGTTACATTTACACAGTAACTACATATAACAAGGGTGTATGTTTGCATAGTAGTTAAGAAAAATGTTGTAGTACATTTTATTCCACTTGCCTCAAACCACATACACACCAACAGCACAACAGCTATCAAAAAACATCAATGATACAGTAAATACATGTATTGTGTATTATGATGTTATATTTATATGTTATGTCCTGGGAGCAGCTGGAAACAGGCAATCTAGTTTTCCACTGTATTGCACCTTGACGGTACAATGCTGCTGACCGACTCGCTGCTGAGATGACCATATGCAGTGCTCTTTCATCAGGAAAATTTTCATATGGAAATTTCTAAATCAAATCATAGAAGAAATTCATTACATTATTTCCACATACTTTAGTAATCTCCATGATCCCACATAAAGAAACACTAGCACATACTATAGCATATATTCTTAAGTAAACTGGTAAAATTTTATAAAGACTATGGTGGTTTTTAACTTTAGTATAATTACTAAATTATACTACTACAGTTTACTATTTGTATCAGTAATGTAAGAGATATGATGTAATAATACAGTAAGTACCCAGGACGTAGTGTAAAAATATACTGCATCATATTGTCCCTGCTGAAAAAAACAACGTATGCTGGTTAGGTATGTTTTGATGCTGGGATGCTGGTTTATGCTGGTTTATGCTGGCCATGTGCTGGCAGCATAAACCAGCAAAGGACCAGCATAAACCAGCATAAACCAGCGTCAAAACATACCTAACCAGCATACACTGTTTTTTTCAGCAGGGGTGTTATTACAATAAAACAACTTGTTTTAAATCATAATATTGTTGCCTAATGCAGTATGTCATGCATACCACGTAAACTTAGAATAGTTGCACCTTACTTATGAAATACTTTTAAATTTCCAAGTCATTACCTCCTTATTCCCCAAACGTTGCACATTGTTTCCATTTACCTACACGTACGTACAGCTGTAAGTTTTCGATCTGTGTGTCATACATACCACGTAATTTCAGAATAGGTGCCCTTTAGTTATAAAATACTTACAGTATAAATGCTTTATAATTTCCCAGGTTATTACCCCCTTATTCCCCAAACGTTGCATATTGTTCCCTTATATCTACGAGTAGGTACTGTGGAGGTAATCCATAGTTACAAATAGGTACGCTGTAAATTGTTTAATTATGTGGTACATTGTGGGCTGTAATCTAAAGCGTTACCAAAAAAGAAATGTTAATACATGTCAAGTTTGCATAATGTAAAGTGTTGTACAAAGCTTATGTTTAACCAAATATAAAAAAATGACTTCTGTTCTGTGACGACTCTGTTCCACAGCAATGTTTCAAGGCAAATCGGTAAGAGTTGCCAACACTGTAATACGGTAAAGCATAAAATAATAAAATAAAGGACTACAAAACTTACACAAGTAACTGGAAAATAATAAACACAAACTTAATAATAAAACAAAATAGAGAATATGCAACAGTCAGTAGGTGACAGTCAACTCCACTTTGATGGGCTAAACTAAACTAAATTAAAATTTAGTTTAATAATTTTTTTTGTTGTTGTTGTTAACTTAGTGTCTTTAGACCTTGCATTTAACTATGTAATACAGTTCATTGTTAACAACTTTGAAACATATCTATTGTAGCATAACTAAAATTATTTAATGTTACACTTACACAGTAACTACATGTAACAAGAGGGTAACAAGGGTTCACTTTAGATTACAGCCCGCGGATGTTACACTTACACAGTAACTACACGTAACAAGAGGGTAACAAGGGTTCACTTTAGATTACAGCCCGCGGATGTTACACTTACACAGTAACTACACGTAACAAGAGGGTAACAAGGGTTCACTTTAAATTACAACCCGCAGATGTCACACTTGCACAGTAACTACACGTAACAAGATGGTAACAAGGGTTCACTTTAGATTACTGCCCGGGGATGTTACACTTACACAGTAACTACACATAACAAGAGGGTAACAAGGGTTCACTTTAGATTACAACCCGCAGATGTCACACTTACGCAGTAAATACACGTAACAAGGGTTCACTTTAGATTACTGCCCACGGATGTCACACTTACACAGTAACTACACGTAACAAGAGGGTAACAATGGTTCACTTTAGATTACAGCCCACGAATGTCACACTTACACAGCAACTACACGTAACAAGAGGGTAACAAGGGTTCACTTTAGATTACAGCCCGGGGATGTCACACTTACACAGTAACTACACGTAACAAGGGTGTATATTTGCATAGTAGTTAAGAAAAATGTTGTAGTACATTTTATTCCACTTGCCTCAAACCACATATGCACCAACAGCACTACAGCTATCAAAAAACATCAATGATACAGTAAATATACATGTGTTGTGTATTATGATGTTATATTTATATGTTATGTCCTGGGAGCAGCTGGAAACAGGTAATCTAGTTTTCCACTGTATTGCACCTTGACTGTACAATGCTGCTGACAGACTCGCTGCTGAGATGACCATATGCAATGCTCTTTCATCAGGTAAATTTTCATATGGAAATTTCTAAACCAAATCATAGCAGAAATTCATTACATTATTTCCACATACTTTAGTAATCTCCATGATCCCACATAAAAAAAACAAAAAAAAAAAACAATAGTGCATACTATAGCATATATTCTTAAGTAAACTGGTAAAATTTGATAAAGACTATGGTGGTTTTTAACTTTAGTATAATTACAAAATTATACTACTACAGTTTACTATTTGTATCAGTAATGTAAGAGATATGATGTAATAATACAGTAAGTACCCAGTACGTAGTGTAAAAATATACTGCATCATATTGTCCCTGCTGAAAAAACCATTGTATGCTGGTTAGGTATGTTTTGACGCTGGGATGCTGGTTTATGCTGGTCCTTTGCTGGTTTATGCTGGTCATGTGCTGGCAGCATAAACCAGGAAAAAACCAGCAAAAACCAGCATCCCAGCATCAAAACATACGTAACCAGCATACGCTCTTTTTTTCAGCAGGGGTGTTATTACAATAAGACAACTTGTTCTAAATCATAATGTTACCTAACGCAATACGTCATGCATACCACATAATCTTAGAATAGTTACACCTTATTTATGAAACACTAATAGTATAAATACTTTTAATTTTCCAAGTCATTACCTCCTTATTCCCCAAACGTTGCACATTGTTTCCGTTTACCTACACGTACGTACAGCTGTAAGTTTTCGATCTGTGTGTCATACATACCACATAATTTCAGAATAGGTGCCCTTTAGTTATAAAATAATTACAGTATAAATGCTTTATAATTTCGCAGGTTATTACCCCTTATTCCCCAAACGTTGGATATTGTTCCCTTATATCTACGAGTAGGTACTGTGGAGGTACTCTATAGTTACAAACAGGTACGCTGTAAATTCTGTTTAATTACGCGGTACATTACGGGCTGTAATCTAAAGCGTTATCTAAATGTCTGCAGGACTGTTAGGAGAGGTGGAGGTGTAGCTGCTCTATCTAAAGATGTTTATCAACGTAAGCAAGTGTCATGTGGTCAGTATTTGCCTTTTGAATACCTAGGTATTGTGCTGAAAGGTACTCCACGCATTCTAATTATCACTATTTACAGGCCTCCAAAATACTCTCCAGCCTTTGTTGAAGAATTCACAGAACTGTTATCAATGATTTCCTCAGAGTTTGACTGTTTGACTATTGCAGGGGATTTTAATATTCACATAGATAATGCAGAAATCAAAACTACTAAATAAATTATAACTGTTTTAAACACTTTTGACCTGATTAAGCATGTGCATGGACCCACACACAATCGTGGACACACTCTAGATTTACTCATCAGTAGAGGTCTAAACATTTCATCCCTTGTTATTAAGGATTTAGCACTAACTGATCACTTATGTATTTTCTTTGATATATTGATCTCTGTTACCACTGAATCTAGATCTGTCTCTGTCAGAAAGAGATGCATTAATGAGAACACTAGTGCGCTATTTATGAAGGCTATATCTTTAACACCAAGCATTTCTTCAGACTCTGTTGATCTTCTCCTGGATTGATTTAACTCAAAGGTTAAGAATGTTATTGATGATATTGCTCCAGTAAAGGTCAGTAAGAAGACTGATAGACAAAAATCATCTTGGAGAAAATGATCTGCTCAGAATATGAAAAGACAATGCAGAAAAGCTGAGCAGATGTGACAGAAGACGAAACTCGAAATTCACTATAGCATCTATAAAGACAGCCTTCATGCTTTCAATGTGGAACTAGCCACAGCTAAACAGACCTTCTTCTCAAAGCTTATAAACAGTAACTTAAACAACACTCGCACTCTTTTTGCTACTGTTGAGAGACTGACAAACCCCCCAAGTCAGATTCCCAGTGAAATGCTCTCCGACAGCAAATACAATGAGCTTGCGTCCTTCTTTTCTGAGAAGATCAATAATATCAGAAATGCGATTGGCACATCCTCAAGTTATGCAGAGGTCACACAGATCCGACCGCAATTTCAAAAAGAAGTGACTATGTTTGTTTTTGAAGCAATTGATAGCAAAATTTTGGAAGAAATAGTACAGCACCTTAAAACGTCAACCTGCTATCTTGACACACTTCCCACATCTTTTTTTTTTTTTTTTTTTTCAAAAGTGTGTTTAACTGTTTAGAAGCAGATCTCTTAGAAGTGATGAATGCCTCACTTCTTTCTGGGACTTTTCCAAACTCCCTGAAAACTGCAGTTGTTAAGCCCCTTCTGAAAAAACGCAATCTTGATAACACCATGTTGAGCAACTATAGACCAACATCAAATCTTCCTTTCATAGGTAAGATTATTGAAAAGGTAGTTTTTAATCAGTTGAACAACTACTTAAACTCAAATGGATACCTGGACAATTTTCAATCTGGTTTCCGAGCGCATCACAGCACAGAGACAGCACTCATTAAGATAATAAATGATATTCGCTTTAATTCTGATTCTGGCAAAATATCAGTGCTGGTACTACTAGATCTTAGTGCTGCATTTGACACTGTCGATCATAACATACTTCTAGAGAGACTGGAAAACTGGGTCGGGCTTTCTGGGATGGTACTCAAATGGTTCAGGTCATACTTAGAAGGGAGAGGTTATTATGTGAGTAAAGGAGAGCATAAGTCTAAGTGGACGTTCATGCCATGCGGAGTCCCACAAGGCTCAATTCTTGCACCTCTCTTGTTTAGCCTGTATATGCTCCCACTAAGTCAAATAATGAGAAAGAACCAAATTGCCTATCACAGCTGTGCTGATGATACCCAGATTTACCTAGCCTTATCTCCAAATGACTACAGCCCCATTGACTCCCTCTGCCAATGCATTGATGAAATTAACAGTTGGATGTGCCAGAACTTTCTTCAGTTAAACAAGGAGAAACATGAAGTCATTGCATTTGGAAACAAAGATGAAGTTCTCAAGGTGAATGCATACCTTGACTCTAGGGGTCAAACAACTAAAAATCAAGTCAAGAATCTTGGTGTGATCCTGGTGATCAGTAGTCATGTCAAAGCAGTAACTAAATCAGCATACTATCATCTCAAAAACATTGAAAGAATTAGATGTTTTGTTTCCAGTCAAGACTTGGAGAAACTTGTTCATGCCTTTATCACAAGCAGGGTGGATTATTGTAATGGTCTCCTCACCGGCCTTCCCAAGAAGACCATTAGACAGCTGCAGCTCATCCAGAATGCTGCTGCCAGGATTCTGACAAGAACCAGAAAATCTGAGCATATCACACCAGTCCTCAGGTCCTTACACTGGCTTCCAGTTACATTTAGGATTGATTTTAAAGTACTTTTACTCGTTTATAAATCACTCAATGGCATAGGACCTAAATACACTGCAGATATGCTCACTGAATATAAACCAAACAGACCACTCAGGTCATTAGGATCGAGTCAGTTAGAAATACCAAGGGTTCACACAAAACAAGGGGAGTTGCTTTTAGCTATTATGCCACCTGTAGTTGGAACCAGCTTCCAGGAGAGATCAGATGTGCTAAAACTTTAGCCACATTTAAATCCAGACTCAAAACTCATCTGTTTAGATGTGCATTAGTTGAATGAGCACTGTGCTACGTCCGAACTGACTGCACTGTATTTTATGTAAAGTAATTTTTATTTCTTTTATTTTATGTTCTAAATTCATTTTAAATTAATTTTTAAATCATTTTAAAAGTTTTTAAATTTCTGGTTTTATTGTTGTGATAATTTTTTTTTTTTATGATTATTTTACTTCCTTTTATGTAAAGCACTTTGAATTACCATTGTGTATGAAATATGCTATATAAATACACTTGCCTTGCCTTGCCTCACCTTGCCTAATAGGGAGCCAGTGCAGTGTTGACAGAACCGGGCTAATATGGTCGTACTTCCTGGTTCTAGTAAGAACTCTAGCTGCTGCATTTTGAACCAGCTGGAGTTTGCACAGAGCAACCTCCCAATAAAGCATTACAATAATCTAGCCTCGAGGTCATGAAAGCATGAGTTAACTTTTCAGCATTTGACATTGAGAGCATAGGTCGCAATTTAGATATATTTTTAAGATGGAAAAATGCAGTTTTACAAATGTTAAAAACATATTTTTCAAAGGAAAGATTGCTATCAAATAGCATGCCTAGGTTCCTAACTGATGACAAAGAATTTACAGAGCAGCCATCAAGTATTAGACAGCGTTCTAGGTTATTACACGCAAAACTTTTTGGTCCGAAAATTAACACCTCATTTTTTTTCAGAATTTAGCAGTAATACTAGTCATCCAGTTTTTGATATCAACTATGCATTCCATTAGTTTTGCAAATTGGTATGTTTCATCGGGTCACGAAGAAATACAGAGCTGAGTATAATCAGCATAACAGTGAAAGCTAACACCATGTTTCCTGATGATATCTCCCAAGGGTAACATGTAAAGCGTGAAAAGTAATGGTCCTACTACTGAGCCTTGGGGTACTCCTTACTGCACTTGTGATTGGTATGATACCTCTTCATTTACTGCCACGAATTGATCAGATAAGTATGATTTCAACCATGTCAGTGCACTTCATCTAATGCCAACATAGTTTTCTAGTCTATTTAAAATAATGTTGTGGTCAATAGTGTCAAACGCAGCACTAAGATCCAGTAGCACTAATAGAGATATACAACCATGATCAGATGATAAGAGCAGGTCGTTTGTAACTCTAATGAGAGCAGTCTCAGTACTATGATATGGTCTAAAACCTGACTGGAAATCCTCACATATACCATTTTTCTCTAAGAAGGAACATAGTTGTGATGATGCTACTTTTTCTAATATCATTGACAGAAAAGGGAGATTTTAGATTGGTCTGTAATTAATTGATTCTTTGGGGCAAAGTTGTGTTTTTTTTTTTTTTTAATGAGAGGCTTAATAACAGCCAGTTTGAAGTTTTTTGGAACATATCCTAATAACAATGATGAGTTAATAATGTTCAGAAGAGGATCTATTACTTCTGGAAGCACCTCTTTTAGGAGCTTAGATGGAACAGGGTCTAACATACAGGTTGTTGGTTTAGATGATTTAACAAGTTTATACAATTTTTAATTTCCAATAGAAGAGAATGAGTGGAATTGTTCCTCAGGGGATCTATAGCGTACCATCTTATGTGATGCTGTGGCTGACGGCTGCATGGTTACAATTTTATCTCTAATAGTTTCGATTTTGGAAGTAAAGTAGTTCATAAAGTCATTACTACTGTGCTGATGGGTAATGTCTGCACCTGCTGATATTATATTTTTTTGTTAATTTAGCCACTGTATTGAATAAATACTCGGGCTGTGTTTGTTTTCTTCTAAAAGAGACGTAAAGTAAGCAGATCTAGCAGTTTTTAAGGCTTTTCTGTAGGAGAGAGTATTTTCCCATCAAGCAATGCGAAATACTTCTAGTTTGGTTTTCCTCCAGCTGCGCTCCATTTTCCGGGCTGCTCTCTTTAGGGCGCGAGTGTGCTCATTATAGGCAAGCCAAGGCAAGTTTATTTATGTAGCACATTTCATACACAGTGGTAATTCAAAGTGCTTTACATGAAAGGAAGTGAAATAGTCATTAAAAAAATAATCACAATAAAAACAAGGAATTAAAAAATGAAATAAAATTAAATAAAATAATAATAATAAAAATTATATAAAAATTGATTTAAAATGAATTTAAAACAGTTAGGAAAAGAAAACAGTTATACATTGCAATTAGGTCGGACGCAGCACAGTGCTCATTCAACAAATGCACAGCTAAACAGATGAGTTTTGAGTCTGGATTTAAATGTGGCTAATGTTTTAGCACATCTGATCTCTTCTAGAAGCTGGTTCCAACTGCGGGCGGCATAATAGCTAAAAGTGGACTCCCCTTGTTTTGTGTGAACCCTTGGTATTTCTAACTGACTCGATCCTAATGATCTGAGTGGTCTGTTAGGTTTGTATTCAGTGAGCATATCTGCAATGTATTTAGGTCCTAGGCCATTGAGTGATTTATAAATGAATAAAAGTACTTTAAAATCAATCCTAAATGTAACTGGAAGCCAGTGTAAGGACCTGAGGACTGGTGTGATATGCTCAGATTTTCTGGTTCTAGTCAGAATCCTGGCAGCAGTGTTCTGAATGAGCTGCAGCTGTCTAATGGTCTTCTTTGGAAGGCCGGTGAGGAGACCATTACAATAATCCACCCTGCTTGTGATAAAGGCATGAACAAGTTTCTCCAAGTCTTGACTGGAAACAAAACATCTAATTGTTGCAATGTTTTTGAGATGATAGTATGCTGATTTACTTAATGCTTTGACATGACCACTAAAACTAAGGTCTGTCTCCAGAATCACCCCAAGATTTTTGACTTGATTTTTAGTTGTTTGACCCCTAGAGTCAAGGTATGCATTCACCTTGAGAACTTCATCGTTGTTTACAAATGCAATGACTTCAGTTTTTTCCTTCTTTAACTGAAGAAAGTTCTGGCACATCCCACTGTTAATTTCATCAATGCATTGGCAGAGGGAGTCAATGGGGCTATAGTCATTTGGAGATAAGGCTAGGCAAATATGGGTATCATCAGCATAGCTGTGATAGGCAATTTGATTCTTTCTCATTATTTGACTTATTGGGAGCATATACAGGCTAAACAAGAGCGGTGCAAGAATTGAGCCTTGTGGGACTCCGCATGTCATAGACGTCCACTTAGACTTATGCTCTCCTACACTCACATAATAACCTCTCCCTTCTAAGTATGACCTGAACCCTTTGAGTACCATCCCAGAAAGCCTGACCCAGTTTTCCAGTCTCTCTAAAAGTATGTTATGATCGACAGTGTCAAACGCAGCACTAAGATCTAGTAGTACCAGCACTGATATTTTGCCAGAATCAGAATTAAAGCGAATATCATTTATTATTTTAATGAGTGCTGTCTCTGTGCTGTGATGCACTCGGAAAATTGTCAAGGTATCCATTTGAGTTTAAGTAGTTGTTCAGCTGGTTAAAAACTACCTTTTCAATAATCTTACCTATGAAAGGAAGATTTGATATTGGTCTATAGTTGCTCAACATGGTGTTATCGAGGTTGCGCTTTTTCAGAAGGGTCTTAACAACTGCAGTTTTCAGGGAGTTTGGAAAAGTCCCAGAAAGAAGTGAGGCGTTCACCACTTCTAAGAGATCTGCTTCTAAACAGTTTAGCACACTTTTGAAAAAAGATGTGGGAAGTGTGTCAAGATAGCAGGTTGAAAATTTAAGGTGCTGTACTATTTCTTCCAAAATGTTGCTATCATTTGCTTCAAAAATAGACATAGTCTCTTATTTTTGAAATTGCGGTTGAATCTGTATGACCTTTGCATAACTTGAGGATGTGCCAATCTCCTTTCTGACATTATTGATCTTCTCAGAAAAGAAGGAAGCAAACACATTGCATTAGCTGTCGGAGAGCATTTAACTGGGAATCTAACTTGGGGGGTTTGTCAGTCTCTCAACAGTAGCAAAAATAGTGTGAGTGTTGTTTAAGTTACTGTTTATGAGGTTTGAGAAGAAGATCTGTCTAGCTGTGGCTAGTTCCACATTGAAAGCATGAAGGCTGTCTTTATAGATGCTATAGTGAATTTCGAGTTTCGTCTTCCGCCACATCCGCTCAGCTTTTCTGCATTGTCTTTTCATACTCTGAACTGCTGTTGATTTTCTCCAAGATGATTTTTGTCTGCCAGTCTTCTTGCTGACCTTTATCGGAGCAATATCATCAATAACATTCTTAACTTTTGCGTTAAATGAATCCAGGAGAAGATCAACAGAGTCTGCAGAAATGCTTGATGTTAAAGATATAGCCTTCATAAATAACACACTAGTGTTCTCGTTAATGCATCTCTTTCTGACAGAGACAGATCTAGATTCAGTGGTAACAGAGATCAATATATCAAAGAAAATACAGAAGTGATCAGATAGTGCTACATCCTTAATCACAATGGATGAGATGTTTAGACCTCTACTGATGAGTAAATCTAGAGTGTCTCCACGATTGTGTGTGGGTCCATGCACATGCTAAATCAGGTCAAAAGTTTTTAAAACAATTATAATTTATTTTGTAGTTTTGATTTCTGCATTATCTATATGAATATTAAAATCCCCTGTAATAGCAAAACAGTCAAACTCTGAGGAAGTCATTGATAACAGTTCTGTGAACTCTGCCACAAAGGCTGGAGAGTATTTTGGAGGCCTGTAAATAATGATAAACAGAATGCGTGGAGCACCTTTCAGCACAATACCTAAAATGATGCTTGCTTGCATTGATAAACATCTTTAAATAGAGCAGCTACACCTCCACCTCTCCTAACAGTCCTGCAGACACTTTTAAAATTAAAGTTAGGAGGGGCTGTTTCATTGAGGACTGTTGCACTGCAGCTGTCTTCTAGCCATGTTTCAGCTGTATGGCTTAAGAAGGCCTTAGACTTTCTATCACATGATAAAACAGAAATAGAGAAGGCTACAGGCACACTGGGTTCCCGCTTGTTCTGTAAACATTTGTGAATGTTGCTGCTAATATAGTGGGGATCCGACACATATCACTGAGGGCTGTTATCAGTTGTTTTTGGTTCACCTACAGCCGATGGAGGAGGGTTTGGGCCCTGGCGTTGTGGCAGTGGTCGGAGAGCTCTCACAGGAGGAGGAGGGAGAGCTGGGCTTGCAGTCTTCGGTGGTTGTGGGGCCCGCCGTTTTTTAATTGATATCTGGGGGCTTGCAGCGAAAGAGTGGGAGAGTTTGTTTCTGTGAGAAGCTTAGAAGTGGAGATGCTGGAGAGAGGGATAGTGTGTCTGGTGAGCGGGGCTCTGGCTCTGGTGTTTCCGGTGGCTGTGATATTGTCAGTTGTCCTGGCTTCCCTGGCTGTTTTCCAGAAAGTCGTCCTTGGGTGCTGAGTCTTGGAGCTGATGTAGTACGTCACAATCTGTTTGTGATGAGCTCTGTGGGCAGGGCTCAGCCGGGATAGTTTCCACGAGCAGAGTTTGTTTTGGCTGCGTGGTGTTCTCAATGTCTTTGTGGGATGTGTCAATTAGGGAGAAGTCGATTAGTCACCAGAAGAGACGGACGGCAGCGCGTAAGTGTTTTTAATACTTGTTCGTATATCTGTTGTTCAAATTATTTACTTGCTGCTAGGAAGGAATACTTCGTTTCCTACCTATTTCTATTCAGTTTTTTCGTTGTGGTTTATATTTTTGACTGCACTTACTGGTAATTATGATAATTGCCCCTGGGCTAAGAAGGAGCCAGTGTCATTTGCTTTGCTCCTTTCATAAGCGCGAAGTGTTAGTTTCGATTTGCGCCATTTGCCCTGCTATAGGCTGGTGGCTGTGCTAATTAGAAGGCGGCCACAGCGAATGTAATCTATTTAAACTGCTTGGGAACTGCTATTCACTGGGAGAAGTCGATTAGTCACCAGAAGAGACGGATGGCAGCACGTGAGTTTTTTTAATACTTGTTCGTATATCTGTTGTTCAAATTATTTACTTGCTGCTAGGAAGGAATACTTCGTTTCCTACCTATTTCTATTCTGTTTTTTCATTGTGGTTTATATTTTTGATTGCACTTACTGGTAATTATAATAATTGCCCCTGGGCTAAGAAGGAGCCAGTGTCATTTGCTTTGCTCCTTTTATAAGAGCGAAGTGTTAGTTTCGATTTGAGCCATTTGTCCTGCTATAGGCTGGTGGCTGTGCTAATTAGAAGGCGGCCACAGCGAATGTAATCTATTTAAACTGCTTGGCCACTGCTATTCGCTGGGAGAAGTTGATTAGTCACCAGAAGAGATGGATGGCAGCACGTAAGTGTTTTTAATACTTGTTCGTATATCTGTTGTTCAAATTATTTACTTGCTGCTAGGAAGGAATACTTCATTTCCTACCTAGTTCTATTCTGTTTTTTCGTTGTGGTTTATATTTTTGATTGCACTTACTGGTAATTATAATAATTGCCCCTGGGCTAAGAAGGAGCCAGTGTCATTTGCTTTGCTCCTTTCATAAGCTCGAAGTGTTAGTTTCGATTTGAGCCATTTGCCCTGCTATAGGCTGGTGGCTGTGCTAATTAGAAGGTGGCCACAGGGAATGTAATCTATTTAAACTGCTTGGCCACTGCTATTCACTGGGAGAAGTCGATTAGTCACCAGAAGAGACAGACGGCAGCACGTAAGTGTTTTTAATACTTGTTTGTATATCTGTTGTTCAAATTATTTACTTGCTGCTAGGAAGGAATACTTCGTTTCCTACCTATTTCTATTCTGTTTTTTCATTGTGGTTTATATTTTTGATTGCACTTACTGGTAATTATAATAATTGGGCTAAGGAGGAGCCAGTGTCATTTGCTTTGCTCCTTTCATAAGCGCGAAGTGTTAGTTTCGATTTGAGCCATTTGCCCTGCTATAGGCTGGTGGCTGTGCTAATTAGAAGGCGGCCACGGCTTTTTTTCACTTTTGTCTCTCAGATTGTGTATTTATTTGATGTGTGCGCCCCCATCAGCGGACGCGTTCAGCCCTCGTATTCAGCCTCCTCGTGTGAAGACCGACGAGTGTAAAGACCTGCGACTTTTTCCTGCGCGACTTTAACCGAGCAACGAAACCGAGCTACACACTTAAGAATCATTTTTATCTTCCCTCACACACTCTCCTTTCCTATCCTCTTTCCTTCCACCTCTATCATGTGTTTCCAAACCAATCCGGTTCTCTCTCAACCACGCTCTACCACCACACGCAGATGGCAACGCAATCTTGCTAACCCGCGCCCTATCTCTACATCTTCCACTACACCTCTTACTTTCTCTGTGGGTCTCTGGAATTGTCAGTCAGCTGTCAACAAAGCTGACTTCATTTCTACTTTTTCTTTACAATCCACGCTCAGCATCTTGGGATTGACTGAGACCTGGATTTGTCCAGAAGACTCAGCAACCCAAGCTCCTCTCTCTAACAATTTCTCTTTCTCTCACACCCCACGTCAAGTTGGCCGGGGTGGGGGCACTGGTCTGCTCATTTCAAACAATTGTAAATACTCAACCCGCTCTCCCCTATGCAATTACAACTTATTTGAATCTCATGCGATTACTGTATCAGCTCCTATAAAACTCCAGATTGTGGTAATTTACCGTCCTCCTGGCCAAATTCTAGCCACCTTCCTAGAGGAGCTGGACGGGCTGTTGTCCTCTTTCGTGGAGGATGGCACTCCACTCTTAGTCTTTGGTGATTTCAACATTCATCTAGACAAGCCTTATGCTACAGACTTCCATTCACTCCTAGCTTCATTTGATCTCAAACGCCTTACCACTACTTGCACGCACAAATCAGGCAACCAACTTGATTTAATTTACACACACAATTGTACTGCACATAACATTCTGGTACAACCACTACATATCTCTGATTATTTCTTCATTACATTTACATTACATTTTGCTACCCGTGTGCCACCAACCCCCCTACCGGTTACTTTTAGACAAAACCTACACTTCCTTTCTCCCTCCCATCTTTCCTCTGTAGTATCCTCCTCTCTTCCCTCACCTACCCATTTCTCTTCTCTGGATGTGAATGCAGCTACTGACACTTTATGCTCTACCTTAACCTCTTGTCTAGACAACATTTGTCCTCTCTCCTCTAGGCCAGCACGGGCTGCCCCTTCTAACCCCTGGTTATCCGATGTTCTTCGTGAGCATCGGATTAAACTCAGAGCGGCAGAGAGAAAATGGCGCAAATCAAACGATCCGTCGGACCTGAGTAGGTATCAGTCTTTGCTCTCATCTTTCTCTGCTGAAGTCCACACTGCCAAATCCTCACATTTCCACAACAAGATCAACAGCACTCCAGACATGCGTAATCACTTCAGAACATTTAATTCTCTCCTCTGTCACCCTCCATCACCTCCCACCACTTCTATAACAGCTGATGACTTTGCCACTTTTTTCACAGACAAAACTAGATCGATCAGTAATCAGTTCTCTCCTCCACACACACAGGATCCCCAACCAACCACATCCACTGCTAAAACTCCCATCTTCTCCTTCTGTCCCCTCACTGAGGCTGAAGTATCCAAACTTCTCTTCTCCAACCATCCTACAACATTGGGTCCTCTTGACCCAATCCCCTCACACCTTTTCCAAGCAATCTCTCCCACACTCTTACCAGCACTCACACACATCATCAACACATCCCTCCTCACAGGCAACTTCCACACTGCGTTCAAGCAGGCTCGGATAACCCCACTACTCAAAAACACCTACATTAAACACTTCTCTTATAGAAAACTGCAGACCTGTCTCTCTCCTTCCATTCATAGCGAAAACACTCGAAGGAGTTGTCTTCAACCAGGTCTCATTGTTTCTTTCACAGAACAACAAACTGGACGCTAAACAGTCAGGTTTCAGGAGTGGCCATTCAACTGAGACTGGGCTACTCTCAGTCAATGAAGCCCTGTGAATTGCAAAAGCCGATTCCAAATCATCAGTCCTCATTCTGCTGGATCTATCTGCCGCTTTTGACACTGTCAATCATCAGATCCTCCTGTCCACCCTCTCATCACTGGGATTCCACTTCGCTGGTTTGAATCCTATCTCACTGGTAGCTCTTTCAGGGTGGCCTGGGGAAGGGAGGTATCCAAAGCACATCAACTGGTCACTGGGGTTCCTCAGGGATCGGTTCTTGGACCCCTCCTCTTCTCCACATACACTACATCACTGGGTCCCATCATACAGGCACATAGATTCTCCTACCATTGCTACGCTGATGACACACAGCTCTATCTCTCTTTTCAACCAGATGATCCAATGGTAGCTGCATGGATCTCAGGCTGCCTGGCGGACATCTCGGCATGGATGAAAGAACATCACCTACAGCTCAACCTGGCAAAGACTGAGCTTCTTGTCTTCCCTGCCACTCCAGCTCTACAGCATGAGTTCACGATTCAGTTAGGTTCATCAACAATTACCCCATCAACTTCGGTCAGAAATCTTGGTGTAATCTTTGATGACCAGCTGACCTTCAAAGAGCACATTGCAAAGACTGCTCGATCTTGCAGGTTTGCACTACACAACATCAGAAAGATCAGGCCCTTTCTGACAGAGCATGCTGCACAACTTCTTGTCCAGGCCCTTGTCATTTCTAGGCTGGACTACTGCAGTGCTCTTCTGGCTGGACTTCCATCAAACACAATCAAACCTCTACAAATGATTCAGAATGCAGCGGCACAACTGGTCTTCAACGAGCCCAAAAGAGCCCATGTTACACCTCTCTTTATCTCCTTGCACTGGCTACCAGTCGCAGCTCGCATCAAGTTCAAGACACTGATGCTTGCATATAGAACAACCACAGGCTCAGCACCCGCCTACTTGCACTCACTATTAAGAATCTACATCTCCTCCAGAAGTCTGAGATCTGCTAGTGAGCGACGCCTCATGGTACCATCACAGAGGGGCTCAAAATCACTCTCAAGAACATTCTCGTTCACCATTCCTGGCTGGTGGAATGATCTTCTCACCCCTATCCGGAGTGCTGGATCCTTGTCAATATTCAAGCAACAACTGAAAACTCATCTCTTTCGACACTACTTGACTTCATCCTAAATTTAAAAAAAAAAAAGAAAATTAAAAAAAAATCTTTCTCTTTCTCTTTATTTATTCCTTCCCTTGCTAGCTTGTACTTATTTCAACAATGCCTGAGACTTGGTGTTACAAGCACTTCATCTGTCTGATTGCCTCTTCAAGATGAATCGCTTTATGTATTCCCCAATTGTAAGTCGCTTTGGATAAAAGCGTCTGCAAAATGACTAAATGTAAATGTAAATGTGTCAACCACATGGTGACTCAAAGTCAAGTCAAGTCAAAGTCTGCTTTATTGTCAATTCTGCCACATGTACAGCACATACATACAGAGAATTGAAATTGCGTAACTTCAGACCCTTGGTGCATACAGTTAACACTAAAACACTAACAGTAGACGTAAAATACAGATAAATACAGTTTATATATATATGTACAAACTATACAGGTATAAAATTAAGGACATTGTAAAAAAAGAGTTAGATAAAGTGGCATAAGGCACATGGCAGATAGAATGCAAATCAGTTAAATAAACAAAACTAAACAAAACTGTGCAGATATAATGAGTGTAGTGCAAAAAGAGCTTATCAGTCTGTTTAAAGTGTCAGAAGAGGTAGTTGAATGGGGTCAGTTCAATGCTGATAACTAGGTGAAAGAGTCTCTATGTGCTGTGAATTAGCTGACTTCTGTGACGTGAGGCAGCTAGCAGACGGTCGGTTTAGCCAGTCTGTCTGCTTTCTGACCTGGGCCCCAGTTAGTCAGGTACAAACTCTAAGACTATGTGCCATATTTCTAGAGAGAAGAGCAGCTCCACCCCAGGAGGGGTGAAGACCATCTCTTTTCAACAGGTCAGGTCTGCCCCAAAAACTCATCCAATTGTCTATGAAACCTATGTTATTCTGCGGGCACCACTTAGACATCCAGCCATTGAGTGACAACAGTCTGCTATGTATCTCGTCACCCCGGTAAGCAGGGAGGGGACCAGAGCATATTACAGTGTCTGACATCGTACTTGTAGTAATAAAAGAAGTTGCTGATGACCAAAGAGGATAGAAGCAATGCGGGTGAGGGCAGTTATGAAGAATATGTTGTTGTGGAAGCCATTTGGGTACATTATCGTATGCCAGTTTAAAAGATGTGATCCATACAGCAACTAGAGGTTAGGAAAGATGCCAATGTCTATTGGCATTGCTATTCTGACAGGCAGTGACGCTCCAATGATGACTGCACAAGTCAACATCTACTTACGTTTGGGATGTGTGGGGTACACTGAAAAAGAAGAGTCTTGTTGACTTTCACTTGTGCTATGATAACTGATTTGAAATTCCAAGATGAAAAACAATGTTAAAGTTGTTTTAATGCTTTTGAAACACCAAGACATGTTTTCAGGCAGTGAAATTACAACCTTGTGTCAGGTGTTAGACATTTTCACATGTGAGATTCAAATCAAATATAGCAGCACAAGAAGAAATTGAATGTTCATAAATATTGTTAATGTTTTTTGAAACAGTAAGACTGTTTCACTTCTTTTCAGATAGTGAAAAAGCATTTGATTGTGGGTAAAGTTTCAGACAATTTGCCAAAAATAATTCAGTTAATAAGTCAGTTATAAATGACGGAAACCTAAAAAGAAGGTCAAATGTCAGATGTAGAAAACAGATTTTGAAAAAATGATTTTACTACTAAATATACTGTATGTAAAATATAAAGTCAATTATATTTTCAAGCTGTGAATTCACAATCAGTCACATAGAGGGATAAATGAACACAATTACTATTTAAACTTTGCTAAACATTGTTATTGCGTTGCTTGTGATCCTCTCATCAGCAGCTGCAGTATCTCTCAGCTGTATCAGTGCAGTCACTGTGACTCTGACTGACAGAGGATTTTGTACGACTCTTTATTAGTGTGAACACTGGACCACTGTGTAAACTCTTACAGTAATAATCTCCTGTATCTTCAGTCTGGACTCCACTCATGGTCAGAGTGAAATCACTATTATATCCACTGGCACTGAATCTAGATGGGGTTCCAGTGTAACGCTTTGTTGCATCATATATGAGGAGTTTAGGAGCTTCTCCAGGTTTCTGTAAATACCACTGTAACTCATAACCATTCAACACTCTACTGCTGGTTTTACAGTTTATTCTGACTTCTTGTCCTTGAGCTGCTGTTATTAATGATGGACTCTGAGTTACAGTGATCTGTCCTCTACACTCTGAAAGAAAGAACAAGAATAAACTAAGATAAATCTGACAATGATGTACAATTTACATTTAAAAAGAAAAGAATGATAATTGTCAAATTTTATCTCACAAACCTTGAGCAAGAAGCATGAGTGTCCAGATGAAGATGATGTTTTTCATTGTCTTTTGTCTTTGTGTGATGATGAAGATTGTGTTCTGTTCTGCTCTCAGTCATGAAGTGTTAACCTCACAGCACTATAAACACTCTCAGAGCACTGAAGCATGTGCTGAAAATGCAAAGAAGTGGGCAAGATTTACAACAGCTTGTGCTAATATCATATCTAATGTACACTACATAAGGGAGGACGCACCCCATGCAAACAGCCAGTGTAAATTTACTGCTAAATTGTAGCATATGTGGTGCCGTTGCGAAAGCACTTTTGATTTGAAATTATTCCTCGATGGGGAATACCAAGAAAAATGAATTCATGCATACATTCATGTGTGAATTATGCATTACTTCATGCATTAATATCTCATGAATTATCAGGAACTAACACTAGTTCAAAGTCTTTCTTTCATGAATTCATGGATGAACAACTCCTTAATTAAGACATTAACTAAGATGAGTATATCATCATGATTTGTGATTTATTACGCATGATCATGTTTTCTTTGTTCATAAAAAAAAAAGTCTTTACTATCTATTGTGGATAAAGCTATGCTTATGGTACATGAATCATCATGAATTAATGCATGAAAAAAAACAAACAAACAAAAAAAAAAACATTATTTCATGCATGTTAGACTACTTGAATTATTACCCATGTACCGCCGGCGGGACACAGGAATGTGGGGGGGGTAAGTCGTCAGAAGGAAAAACTCAAAAAACAAAAAGCTGAACATGTCATATATCTTTGGAAAGCTGAGATTCTTGTGATTCGAACGATGTAAACCATTTTAAGATACAATCAACACAGCAGGTACAATCAGTGTCTTTGTCAGACC
The DNA here is from genome assembly GCA_039654775.1 of Spinibarbus caldwelli. Taxonomy (NCBI): domain Eukaryota; kingdom Metazoa; phylum Chordata; class Actinopteri; order Cypriniformes; family Cyprinidae; genus Spinibarbus; species Spinibarbus caldwelli. The sequence goes on from CM077264.1 coordinate 23,537,347, forward strand.
ACCAACAACCAAACAAACAATAACAAAACTGAAGGAACTCACCTATGAAGCCTCCTGATAGTCCACTGATCCATAACATTCCAACAAAAATGGTCTTGTTACACTGCAAAGGGTCCAGACTATCCAATTCAGTGCAATATTTAGTCCATAACACATGTATATGTTGATAAACATCCACGGAATGTAGTAGTATCATTTCATATTAGCCGACGGAGCTATCATATCTTCTGTTTATTCTGTACTGTAGCGTCTGTTCTCATGTAAACAAAGCGGAATGTTTGGTCTCAAAATGGCCGCGGGGATCTGAGCTTTCGATTGACAGCACATTTAAACCAATAGCCGCTTCTTAGAGGGGTCATCAAGCGGCGATAACCAAAGAGCGTCCAGTATGGGAGATGGTGCCACCCGCTTTTTGATGGACAGTAGACCGGTCCAGTTGCATTACAGTCTGCAAATGACTGTCGTTTCTGATAGCCAATGAGTTTCTGAACGGACTAATATGCTGTTTTAGAGGGTCAGTTCGGGCTATCCCCTCTAAAAGCTTGTGCGCACCCGCTTTGCTCTGACCAGCGCTCCTGCGCGTAACAGTGGGTACACGGAGCGCTAATGGCTAAGAGATGGTTAGCGGTGAAAAATGGCTAAAAAAACGAGAAAAACTAACTTTTTGCACTAAGAAGTTGTTGAACAATGTGCTAGGCGTGACAGAGATGACATTTCTGACGAAAAGAGCGATGTTTGATGACATTTTTGACGGAGAGAGCGATGTTTCATCCATTGAAGCGGAGATGTTGTTTGTGTATGGAGTCGACGGCACTCTCTACAAGTAAGTGTTTTATCATATTATATAATTATATTTATATATATTATACATATAATTAAGTATCTTATACATATTTTACAGTATATATTGAGGTATGTGTTTGTGTTTTGATGTGTTCCTGCCAACTTCTGTCGTGTTTGTGTGCGTGTTTGTTTTGATGTGTTCCTGCCAACTTCTGTCCTCTTTGTGCGTGTTTTGATCAACTTCTGTCGTGTTTGTGCGTGTTTTGATCAACTTCTGTCGTGTTTGTGCGTGTTTTGATCAACTTCTGTCGTGTTTGTGCGTTTTGATCAACTTCTGTCGTGTTTGTGCGTGTTTTGATCAACTTCTGTCCTCTTTGTGCGTGTTTTGATCAACTTCTGTCGTGTTTGTGCGTGTTTTGATCAACTTCTGTCCTCTTTGTGCGTGTTTTGATCAACTTCTGTCGTGTTTGCGTGTTTTGATCAACTTCTGTCGTGTTTGTGTGTTTTGATCAACTTCTGTCGTGTTTGTGTGTTTTGATCAACTTCTGTCCTGTTTGTGTGTTTTGGTGCGTTCCTGCCGACTTCTATCCTGTTTGTGTGTTTTGATCAACTTCTGTCCTGTTTGTGTGTTTTGATCAACTTCTGTCCTGTTTGTGTGTGTTTTGATGCGTTCCTGCCAACCTCTGTCCTGTTTGTGTGTTTTGATGCGTTCCTGCCGACTTCTATCCTGTTTGTGTGTTTTGATCAACTTCTGTCGTGTTTGTGTGTTTTGATCAACTTCTGTCGTGTTTGTGTGTTTTGATCAACTTCTGTCCTGTTTGTGTGTTTTGGTGCGTTCCTGCCGACTTCTATCCTGTTTGTGTGTTTTGATCAACTTCTGTCCTGTTTGTGTGTTTTGATCAACTTCTGTCCTGTTTGTGTGTGTTTTGATGCGTTCCTGCCAACCTCTGTCCTGTTTGTGTGTTTTGATGCGTTCCTGCCGACTTCTATCCTGTTTGTGTGTTTTGATCAACTTCTGTCCTGTTTGTGTGTTTTGATGCGTTCCTGCCAACCTCTGTCCTGTTTGTGTGTGTTTTGATGCGTTCCTGCCAACTTCTGTCCTGTTTGTGTGTGTTTTGATGCGTTCCTGCCAACCTCTGTCCTGTTTGTGTGTTTTGATGCGTTCCTGCCGACTTCTGTCCTGTTTGTGTGTTTTGATCAACTTCTGTCCTGTTTGTGTGTGTTTTGATGCGTTCCTGCCAACCTCTGTCCTGTTTGTGTGTGTTTTGATGCGTTCCTGCCAACCTCTGTCCTGTTTGTGTGTGTTTTGATGCGTTCCTGCCAACTTCTGTCCTGTTTGTGTGTTTTGATGCGTTCCTGCCAACTTCTGTTCTGTTTGTGTGTTTTGATGCGTTCCTGCCAACCTCTGTCCTGTTTGTGTGTTTTGATGCGTTCCTGCCGACTTCTGTCCTGTTTGTGTGTGTTTTGATGCGTTCCTGCCAACCTCTGTCCTGTTTGTGTGTTTTGATGCGTTCCTGCCGACTTCTGTCCTGTTTGTGTGTTTTGATCAACTTCTGTCCTGTTTGTGTGTGTTTTGATGCGTTCCTGCCAACCTCTGTCCTGTTTGTGTGTGTTTTGATGCGTTCCTGCCAACCTCTGTCCTGTTTGTGTGTGTTTTGATGCGTTCCTGCCAACTTCTGTCCTGTTTGTGTGTTTTGATGCGTTCCTGCCAACTTCTGTTCTGTTTGTGTGTTTTGATGCGTTCCTGCCAACCTCTGTCCTGTTTGTGTGTTTTGATGCGTTCCTGCCAACTTCTGTCCTGTTTGTGTGTTTTGATGCGTTCCTGCCAACTTCTGTTCTGTTTGTGTGTTTTGATGCGTTCCTGCCAACCTCTGTCCTGTTTGTGTGTGTTTTGATGCGTTCCTGCCAACTTCTGTCCTGTTTGTGTGTTTTGATGCGTTCCTGCCAACTTCTGTTCTGTTTGTGTGTTTTGATGCGTTCCTGCCAACCTCTGTCCTGTTTGTGTGTTTTGATGCGTTCCTGCCAACCTCTGTCCTGTTTGTGTGTTTTGATGCGTTCCTGCCAACTTCTGTCCTGTTTGTGTGTTTTGATGCGTTCCTGCCAACTTCTGTTCTGTTTGTGTGTTTTGATGCGTTCCTGCCAACCTCTGTCCTGTTTGTGTGTTTTGATGCGTTCCTGCCGACTTCTATCCTGTTTGTGTGTTTTGATCAACTTCTGTCCTGTTTGTGTGTGTTTTGATGCGTTCCTGCCAACCTCTGTCCTGTTTGTGTGTGTTTTGATGCGTTCCTGCCAACTTCTGTCCTGTTTGTGTGTTTTGATGCGTTCCTGCCAACTTCTGTCCTGTTTGTGTGTGTTTTGATGCGTTCCTGCCAACCTCTGTCCTGTTTGTGTGTGTTTTGATGCGTTCCTGCCAACTTCTGTTCTGTTTGTGTGTGTTTTGATGCGTTCCTGCCAACTTCTGTCTTGTTTGTGTGTGTTTTGATGCGTTCCTGGCAACTTCTGTCCTGTTTGTGTGTGTTTTGATGTGTTCCTGCCAACTTCTGGTGTGTGTTTGTGTGTTTAATACATGTTTGTGTTTTGATGTATTCCTGCTAACTTCTTTTGTGTGTTTTTTTTTTTTTTTTTTTATATCAGACAATCATCTGACATTGAATGGAATGAAGTCTGGGAGCCAGTCAGCAAAAAGCCATATACTGAGGGACATGATGACAGCAATTTTGGAAAAAAAAAGTTAAAAAAAACCCACTGTAATCAGAATCAGAAGAGCTTTGTTGCAAGTATGTTTACACACACAAGGAATTTGTCCTGATGACAGGAGCTTCCAGTGCAGAAGAAAGTACAGACATAGTGCAGACATGCTTGATAGTGCAGACATACATAGGAATAACACAGTAGGGATGGAATATAACACCAATATAAGAAAAAAACTAATTAAATAATGTACTATGTGCAGAAATAGAAGTATAGGGGAAATAAAATGTAATTAGATTAGAATTTAGTAATAGATATGTTATTTACAAGTGTACGAATTTTGGATTCTGTGTATAAATGTCACTATAATGTATTTATGCTTCAGTTACTATGTGTCAGCAATTATTTACAGTGAATCTGGATGAGAAATTGAATAGCTCTAAGTGTAACCTTTCATTAGAGCCCAAAATTATGACTGTACATTAAAGCATTCAAGAATTACAGCATTTTATGTGTCGTTGGTTACAAAGGGTCATTTGGAGTCTCCAAGTGTCCTTTTTGGGGGGGGGCGCCTAGACATAAACTTAGATAAACATTTGTAAAACACTCATTGTCTAAGGTATTATCATCAAATTATTGAAATTTAGCTTGGTAAGGCTTCATTCTGTGATCCCATTGTATTTTCCAGTTCATAGCTCCCAGCTATAGTCATCTGCAGACTTCTATTTACAAAAAAAATGTAAGCGGAATTTTTTTTTCTCTTTTTTTAGTATATTCAAAATGCTATTACTCAATATCAGTAAGACTTACAGTGATTCTGGCTGTTGAGAAACAAACCTCAGAGTGTCACCTTTCAAAAGAGACCAAAACCATGCATATAATCCAAATGGTTCAAGAACAGCATGCAATTTATTTTGGGTATGCCTTTTTTAGGCGTTTTAGGCTAATTTTACAGGATCTGTAAGGGGTTAAAGGAATATACAAGAATCCACATTACCTCATGCATGCATACAGGCTAGAACAATATATCAATTAATGTGAGAACTAATGTTTTTTATTAATTATGATCTGAGTTATCAAGCACGTTCATGTCTTCTTCATAGTAGCAAGGTAAATGGACAGACCCCATCATTGGCCAATCACAGCACATAGCACGTGAATTCTGTTGACATCCAAATACAGTAGTCATCATTAACTAAGTATTAGCCTTTCATGACTTCATCATGTGTGTGGCCCCTCAACTAAAGTGGTGACTTGGTCCTTTGGAATACTGATAAACAGTGTGTTATTAATGATGGCATAATTGTGAAATGACATAAATGTGAACATGAAAGTTCAAGCTTTTGCACACAATGTACACAAAACACAAAAGGACTGTGATCTTAACTTTCTACTTTATTCTTAAACATTTTAACCCAGTTAAATCAATAGGAATGCCTGGGAAGAGCTGAGAAGGAATTCAATACATATACCATGAACTTTAAGCACCAGTATATCTGTAAACTCTTTACAAAACCATAAAGCTGTTAGAGGATTTACAAAAAGATTTAAAAAAAAAAAAAAAAAAAAGATGAAAAAAGGTTTCACAAACAGATGAGACTTTTTTTTTAAGGTAAGGAGCTATCTTAACAAGGTACTGATGTGGACTCCTCATGAAATATTTAATGCAGAACAAAAAAATAAATAAACTAAACAAATAAATGGCACAAACACATGGCAGTACATATACAAACTTGTCATTTGTAGGGTACAGAGTGTAGAAAACTGAATGATATGTTAGTTGCAGCAGGGGTTTTGTGAGCAGGAGCCTACAACTTCAGCTATCTTAAAGAAAAAAAGATGATGGATCCTTACTGGGTATATTCAAGAACTAAACAAGTTTGTATATGCACTGCCATGTGTTTGTGCCATTCATGGTTTTGTAAAGTGTTTTCAGATATACAGACACTTAAATTTCATGGTATATGAAGTCACCACTTTAGTTGAAGGGCCACACACATGATGAAGTCATGAGAGGCTAATGCTTAGTTAATCATAACTACTGTATTTGGATGTCAACAGAATTATGATAAACCTCACATTTCAGTCTTTAAACCATTTTTTTTTAAAAGAAAATAGTCGGGTCAGAAGTATAAATTATTATATTAATTTAAAACAGGGATATATGGGTGGATGGGGGGAAATAGCAGACAGGCTTATTGAAAATCCAATTTGATTCTCTGCCAGTAGGAGGTGCTTTTAGAACGTCAGAAATATAGCGGTTTCCCCAGTAACGGCTGTAAACGAAGCAGCGCAACACTCATGAATGCTACTTTATCAGATAAAGTTCAAATGCAATCGGAACTTTTCTGAAGACAGTCAGCTCCTTTCAGTGATAGGCTACATATAAAAACACCTGGTCGCATCATTGCTTGTGTAACAGTTGTTGTCCCCAATGTGGCCTTAACACATCCGTCACAAACTTTAAATGGACGACGCACACAAGACTCTGGTTGTCTGTTCTTTCTTTTATTCTCCACAGCAATAATAACTGTGTCTGAGGAATACATCAAAATGTATTATTAGACAGGGTGAAAAGACTGCAGACATAAACCACCACAGCAGTGTCAGCCATTTTCTGCTGAACTACGTACAACTTGTAACAATTCCATGTTAACAAAATAAGAAAAATAATATGAAAATCACATACCTGAGGAATACATCAAAATGTATTATTAGACAGGGTGAAAACACTGCAGACATAAACCACCGCAGCAGTGTCAGCCATTTTCTGCTTAACTACGTACAACTTGTAACAATTTCATATTAACAAAATAAATAAATTTTGTTAAAAAATAATATGAAAATCACATACCTGAGGAATACATCAAAATGTATTATTAGACAGGGTGAAAACACTGCAGACATAAACCACTGAAATAAGAAAAACATAAAATGAACAAACTCTCTCGTTAAAGGTAACTGTGTGTATTCCATTTAGCCATCTGATGCTACATCAACAGCAGCACGTTAATTTCACCACACGTGATACGAGGCACAACGATATAAGTTTCCATCAAACATATAAACCCATCCAACTCACTGTACATTTGTTGATGTAATCACTACAAAGGTTTACATTTGAAAAACTCATATTAAACACTAGGGGTGTGACGAGACACTTATCCCACGAGACGAGACGAGACAAGAGACTGGGTTTACGAGAATGAGACGAGATGAGATTTTTAGACTTTTTTAAAAAAAAATCCTCAATGATGAAATATATAGGGAAAAATAATCTTTTATTCAACTGAAAAACACAAAATTCAAAAAATGTAGGTGCATTTTGAAATCAACTTGTACTTTATGAAATTAAACTTCTATTTTAATGAATTATATGCAGTAATAAATAACATTGTAAACTAGAGCTGCACGATTCTGGATAAATTGAGAATCACAATTTTTTTTAATAAATTGGAGATCACGATTCTGAAAAGAAAAGATTAGAAAACTAAACAAAATAATGTAATTTATTGGTGGTTCTTACAAAATGTTCATTGCTTAAGTCTTTTAAAAATATATATTCATTTGAACAAAAAAAAAAAAAAAACTTATGGAGTCAGTGTCTCACTTCATAAAGATTTGTTTCACTATTGGAATCTCTTTGAATGAATGATTCAACGACAAATACTTTTTTAAACGGGTTGTAGCCACCTCCTGGCGGAAGAGGATAAGCGTTACAATACATACAAGTGTTAAGATACTTTCGTTTTGATCGCTACTGTAGACAATAAGTTATACCCAAACTATAAACTTTTACCCCAGTACTTCTGCTATTTAAATGTCTGTAACACAGAAATAATGATGGTTGAAAAGACTGTTTTGTGTTGCTCTTTCTGGATCAGAAGCAGCATGAATGCAGATTTGAATGTCTTTAACACCTGTTTCACATCGTAAGCGACAAAAAAACAAACAAACAAAAAAACAGTCACATATAAGAAACATTTCACATCAAAGAAGAACCTCCCATAAAAGGACGGTCAATATGAAAATTATCCCATAAGGATGAAGTGATAAGAGAGTAGCGCCAAGCTCCCCTATCAACAAACGACAGCAGAATGTCCACATACATCACACAATATTCTTACATAATCTTGTATTTTCAGAATACACCAATAAAGCAAATAAAATAACAAAATGCATAATAATTGGGTAAATAAAAAGGCCCCCTCAACAGTCAACTATAAGGATCCTTTCCATCCTCAGGTATATTATTTGAACGTGAACCAATGACCTTAAACCAATCCAAACAAACCAAAGGAGAATTCTTTAATGTTCCCTAAAAGGATGTTTACTTTCTTCATTAACAAAGGCACGAAACATGGACTTGCAAGCATCCTCGACATTATGCTTTGCATCCTGAATTACAGCCTGGCCTGACATTGTTTGTATTAACCTGTCAACAGGTTTAATAACATGGCCAAAACGTGATCTGAGCTGTCTGATGGAGCCAGTGTCTAGTGGCACATGTGTTTTCGGAGTCACAACAGAATGTGAAGTGGACTGTAAGTGTGCTCATGCCAGCGTAACAGTGCTTACAGAGTCTATGCTTGCTCAATCGGAATGGCATCTATCATTAGTGCCAGTCACATCCGCTGTCATGTCTACTGGCTCCTCAGACACACCATCAAACGACATTGTTGGAGCAGTTTGAGGTGTTGGGTTAACTGTAACGTCATCTGAGACGACAATTGAAGCAGGTTCTTGACTGACATCAGGTAAGTGTGAAACCCAACTCAATGTCCTATCAGTATCATCATTCACACGACTGGTCAGAGGAACATTCTCACAGGCAATGTCATCAGCCATGTGTGTAGGCAAGGCTCCACTTATCACTGAACTGCCTTTCAGACTTGATGAACTTGATGGCATGTTACTACAGGGGCCACTCACACTGGAAACTGGACAAGCTACAGAGATCTCTTCAGGCACGGGTAGAAAGTCAACCAGCAACAAGAGATTGTGATGAACCACCTTCTCTTGACCAGTGGCAGGGTTCCGAATTCTGTAAGTGTGAGTTTGAGGCTTGCGGTCCACCACAGTGTAGACTGCAGACTCCCACCAGTCAGCAATTTTCCTTTTTCCCCTCTCGGCCTTATTTGCCAACAACACGTGGTCACCCACGTCGATGGCGAGCCCCTTCACACGACGGTTATATAGAGCTGCTTGTCTCTTCTGTTCTTTGGTGGCATGCCCCTGTGCAATCACCATGGCCTCTTTCAGATCTTTAACTAGCGTGTCCACAAACTTGTCATAGCTGACCACATTCTGATCATTCAAGATTGAACGAAAGAGAATGTCAACTGGAAGGTGTGGTACCCTTCCAAACATTAAATAAAAGGGTGCATATCCTGTTGACTCGTGTGTCGTGCAATTATACAGGAAAGTCAATGTTTGCAAACGCCTCGGCCAATCCCTCTTGACATTCTGGAGAAAGAGCATGGATCATGTTGCCCAGCGTCCTATTAAAACGTTCCACACTGCCGTTTCCCATCGGGTGGTAAGGGGTGGTGTGTGATTTCTCCACCTCTGAAACCCTGAGAAGTTCACCAATTAGCCGACTCTCGAAACTTGCACCTTGGTCACTGTGGATACGGTCCGGAAGGCCATAGATACCTATCCCACAGGACTCTGGCAACCTGTCTGGTGGATTGGTCTCGGCATACAAAGGCCTGTGCAAGCCTCGTGAAATGGTCGGTTACAACTAAGACGTCAACAGACTTGTTATTAGCATCCTCTGCAGACCAAAAATCAATACAGACCAACTCTAGGGGTCTGGTAGTTGAGATGGTCTCCAGAGGAGCCCTGCCGGAGGGGTCAGCACTTTTACTCACAATGCAGTGTTGACAGTGTTCCACGTGATCTCGTATTCTGTGCTCCATGTTTAGCCAGAAAAAAAACGTTGCTTCGCTAAACTAACACTCCTGTATTGCCCTTGATGGCCACTGTCTTCATGAACACCCCTTAAAACCACATCCATCAATGACACTGGGACTACATACTGGAAGCGTCTTGTTTTTGACACTTGATCTTGAGACACTCTGTAGAGAATGCCATCCCTCAAAGTCAACTTATCCCAGTGTTTGAGGTAATGCAGGACCGCAGCAGGCTCTCCTACTCTTTCCCGTCTTGTGGGTCTCCGCCGACACTCAACGTAAGATAAGACCCTGGACAACACTCTGTCATTCATTTGCATGTCACAGAGGTTCTCTGCAGAGTATGCTGGCAGTGTATCCTGGCCAGAAAGAAACAACTGAGGTAAGTGATTCCGCCATAGCTCGTGTGGCAGCGCCAAGTGCCTAGTCCACCTGAGAAGTGAAGACAGCAGATACTTCTGAACTTGCAACAGAAAGGTGACCCATGTCAACATCATTATTGACTGTGCATGACTGTTGTTGAATTACACTCTTTTCCTGATTTTTGTTACAGGACCACCTGAAAGCATCCTGCACAGAGTCAGAAGCCATGCCTCTCATATCTGTCAACATGGTATCATAGGGCACTTGAAGTAGTCTCTGTGTTACTCCACTCTTGACGAAAGGAACTCTGCTGAGGGAATCAGCGATGACATTCTGAGGACCGGTACATACTTTATATCAAAGTTGTAGCTGGCTAATTTGGCCACCCAATGCTGTTCACAGCAGTCCAGCTTAGGCTTTGTGAGAATGTGTGCAAGCGGATTGTTGTCTGTTAAAACTGAAATTGTGACCCTTTAGCCAGTGGCTAAACTTGTCGCAAATCGACCACTTCAGGGCTAGAAATTCCAGCTGGTGTGCTGGATAGTTCCGCTGTGAACGTGAAAGGGACTTGCTGGCAAAAGCAACAGGTCTTGCTCTAATCTCTCCCTCCTGGACTTGAGACAAAACAGCTCCTATGCCATCCAAGGAAGCATCCGTTGCCAATATGAAATGACGTGAGAAATCCAGGTGAGCTAAGACAACACTCTCAACCAAAGATGTCTTCAGCTGCTCAACTGCATCATGCTGTGCTTGAGTCCAGTCCTCAGGTATCAACTTCCTATTCTGGCCTGACACATTGTGTGTGTTTTTCTTCCGCCCCCTATACTTCTGGCCTTGAAGAAGATCGAAGAGTGATTTTGCTTTGACAGAGTAATTCGGGATGAAATGCTGGTAATAGTTCACCATTCCCAAAAATGATCTGATTCTTCTTTGAGATGGTGTCTTTCCGTCTGTTTCCATCAGGTCAGAGCTGTTAAACTTGGAAATGCACTCTGTATACAAATGCATGTCTGTATGCATCCCATCCTTGTTTATCACATGCCCCGGGAACTTCACTGATGCTCTCAGGAGGTGACATTTTTGGAGCAAGCTTCAGGCCATGGGCCTGGCGATGTGAACAGATGCAGTACATTCCTCATTAAGCACCGCTGAAGTGTGGCTCTTTACATACGCACCAGCACGACCCATGTATTCTCTTTGATAGCCTTCCGAACACCATCTCCAAACGTTCAAGTGCGACTTGCTCATTCGGGCCAAAGACGATAAGATCGTGTATGTAACACAGAATGCTGAGAAAGTTTTGATCACCGAAAATACTGTTCATCATCTGCATAAAACTACCAGGGCTGTTGCAAAGGCCTTGAGGTAGCCTACTTTACTCAAACAGGCCCATTGGTGTGGTAAAGGCAGTGAATTTACGATCATCCTCATGCAGTGGCATGTTAAAAAAAAAAAAAAAAAAAAAAAAAACTTGACGTGTGGTCCATTGTACTGAACAGAGCATTTCCACCAAGCGCCGCCAGGCAATCTGCCTGGTGTGGAAGAGGATGGGCATTTTTTATTGTTCTTCTGTTTAACAAACGGAAGTCAGTACAAACTCCCCAAGATCCCCACAGTACAAGATCCCCATTTTTCTTCCATACTAGCACAAGTGGGGATGCGTACTCGTAGTGCGACGAATTATCTCTGTCAGGACTTGGCACAGCTTGTGGTATTGGCTAGGAGCTACCCGCCTGAATGGAAGTCGGAACGGTCTGGGGTCCGAGAGGTGGATTCTATGGACGAAGCCCTTGGCTTCCCCACAATCAAGGTGATTTATTGAAAAGATGTCCTCATAAGTCAAGATCAAGCTGACTAATCGCTGCCTGCACTGGTCAGAAACATCACATGACTCTACATCAAGGTCATGCAGTCCCACAGATTTCAACTTTTCACTCAGGGATGTTGACTGGTCCCAGCTATCAGACAAACTCATGGGGCAACTGACAAGTGGAGGTTTGATGGTATCTACGCTGTCGATGTCCTCAAGTGCGATGCAAGGATATAGATCAGCCAGTTTTGCATTACGCCTCAGCAACACAAGTCTGCCAGATGTGTTAATCACCTTCAAAGGGATCCACCTGTCACTCCAAAAAGAAGTGACAAGTCTGGCCACCATCACACCGCTGGGAATTGAATGAGAAGTGGTGGGCTCTGTCATGACAGCACTGGCTGATGATGCAACAGTTGATTTCCCCCACACCAAATATTCACAACCAGGCTCAAGACAAACAACCGAATTGCATCTCACTGTTCCAAGTTTCTCAGGCATATCTTTTCCTCTCCAGCGATTTAGTTCGGCGAGCATGGACAGAAAGCTCTCACATTCAGAATCCTTTGATGTAGGGCCAGACACAGCTCTCCATAAACTCTCACACTGCTTGAAATGTCGCAGGATATGTTTGATTACATTACTTCCAATTATGAGTTCATCATGTTGGCCGGGAACCACCAAGGTAGGCACAATCATTTTCGAGCAGTAAACTTCCATAGTTAAAGTAAAAACAGATTTTGGCTTGACATGCAATCCACCACACCCAACAAGGACTACATCAGTTGACATCTCACTGCTTGAATCAAATGATGATGTGAACAGATGCAGTACATTCCTCATTAAGGTGCGTTCACACCAGACGCGAATAAAGCGTTAAGCGCGAGTGATTTACATGTTAAGTCGATGCAAAGACCCGAATTGACATCATGCGGCGCGAATTGAGCGTTTCGGGCATTTGACGCGCGAGTTGAAAAATCTGAACTTTGGCGAAAATTCGCGCCGCGTTAACCAATCAGGAGCTTGCTCTAGTAGTGACATGATTACGACGTAGCGAGCAGAGGCAGAAATCTGAAACAACAATGGAGGACAAAATCATCGTCGCTGTATGTGGATACCCGGAGCTGTACAATACATCTTCGTACTTTTTATAGAAACAAGAATAAAAAGGACCTTGCTTGGAAGAAAGTGAGTGAGGAGGTCGGACAATCGTTGTAGAAAACGCTCTTTACTCAATTTAGAGCTATATAAGCCCCTCCCATGACGCGAATTCGCGTCTGTTGTGAAGTGAATTTCACGCGCGAATGAAGCGAGTAAACTCAAAATGTTCAAGCGTCCAACTACGCGGGAATAGCGCGATTTATTCGCGCAAGTCGCGTCTGGTGTGAACGCACTGTCAAGCACCGCTGAAGTGTGGCTCTTTACATACGCACCAGCACGACCCATGTATTCTCTTTGATAGTCATCAATTCTGTTCTGTATGTCTTTGGTTCCCCAATCATAAATAGGTTTACATCTGAATACACTAGCCAAACCTGGGTCTGGACGGTGCTTGATGAACATCTGTGTCACCTCTTCACATTTGTGTCACTTCCGACTTCCGGCATGATGGTGCCTGTGTGCATGGCAAGCCGTCGCCGTTGTTTTGTCGCCAAGCTGTATGTTTTGTGTTTGGTATCTTCGTTCATGTGCTCGTTTGTTACAACAACAGCACCATCATATGTGTATGACCGTGATTTCCTATTGGGCATCGGAGAATATATTACGTGTCCTCGCAGCGGCAATGACGAAGGATACAAACATTCCTGTGAGTCATCAATTTTATTTGGAATACCCATAAAACTCTGCTGCATGCCGGACTGTGATATTCATAAAAGAAAGAGACATTACAGAAAACGGGGGCGGCGAGATGGCTATCGAGTTCATTTGAAAGGGCTACGCTTTGGTCTGAAGGAGCCCGCTGATTGCATAACATCTTTGGGCTTTAATTTGGAAAGCTATTACGGAAGACCTTGTGTACCTGAGCTGGAGTTGTTGTACACAGATTGTGGTTCTTTGGAGGGAGAGTGCTGCGGCTTCGGATGCGGATGCCTCGTGGGACAGTTGTCATCACCTGGCCCTACTTCTCCAAGGTACTCTTGTTCAGACTGTGTCTTTCCTATCTCACGGAGAGTGAAGCCAATACACCTGCGTTCAAAACATGGCTCGAGGAGGAGAGGGGTAAACTTAAAGAATCTTCGACCCCTCATCTATGCTCCGTCTTTAAAATTACAGACAAGACAGACATGTCTTCGTTTTTACAAAAGTGCTCTGACAACATCTTAACGATGGCACTGATGAATGCCACTGGTCTATTGCTAATAAGACTTTCTTAATTAATGAATTTATTCTAACTCGCAGGTTGGACTTTTTATTCATGACTGAAACATGGCTAAATGTGGATGAAATCGATCCTCTTTTTGAGACGGCTCCTGAATCGTTTAACTTTTTGAGTACTCCCAGGGAAAAGTGTAGGGGTGGAGGGGTAGCTATGATTTTTAAAAAGTGTTTTAAATGTCGAATGTGTTCAGTTGGTTGTTATAGTAGTTTCGAAGTACAGGTGTTTAAGATTGATCTGGCAAATCCAGTCCTCTGTGCAATTATTTATAGACCACCTAAATACAACAAGCTTTTTATAAATGAGTTTTCAGACTTTTTGTCAAGTGTGATTTCTAGTACTGGCAGTCTTTTAATATTGGGTGATTTTAATATACACATCTGCTGCCCTGAAAAACCTTTGGTTAAAGAATTTTTAGATCTTGTGGACTCATTCAGTCTTATGCAGTCTGTTTTGGAGCCCATAGTCATGGGCATACATTGGACTTGATTTTATCTTTTGGTTTTCCTATACATAATGTGGAAATTGCTGACACCCCTTTATCAGATCACAAACCTGTCATTTTTAATGTTTCTTTTAATGCTTTTTTGTTGGGCAATCTGCAGAGCTGTAAACCTGTAGGAAAATGGTTGAGGGTCATCAGTCCCTTCACTGCCAGTCAGTTTGTAGAGGGATATAATATTGCTGAGACCTCTAGGTCAACTGTATCACAATTTGGTAATATGTGTACTGAATAATTGATTTCGTGGTTTAACACAACATGCACTGACATTTTAAACTGGTGTGCACCTGAAAAAATGGTATTACCTAAAATCAGACAACAGCCATGGCTTAACCAAAGCACTCGTGTTGTTAGACGAGAATGGAGGAGAGCTGAGAGGCAATGGAAAAAAGATTACATTCGAGTATCTTATGAGATTGTTAAAGACTGTATGATTAATTATCAATGTGAAGTTAAGGCAGCTAAAGCACAGCATTTTTCTGATTTAATTAATAGGTATTCTCATAATCCAAAAGTTTTATTTAGTACAATAAATTCTGTATTAAATCCATTAACACGCATTTTCCCAGATCCTACTAAGGAAGCCTGCGATAATTTCTTACAATTTTTTACTTGTAAGATCAAGATAATCAGAGCTAGCATTCAGCCAGCCTCTGATTATTTTTTAGACTCTTCTTTGAGATCTATACTTTTCTCTGACTTTGAGCCAATTTCACTTTCTAATTTAGTTAATATAGTCCAGCATTTAAAACCTACAAATTGTGCATCAGATGTCATTCCTTCTCGTCGTCTTCAAGTTTTAGATGTTGTAGGTCCAAGCATTGTTAGTATTATTAATAGTAGCCTAGTAAATGGTATAGTTCCATCTTGCCTAAAACATGCTATAATACAACCTCTTTTGAAAAAGCCAACATTGGATCCTCTAGTTTTAAATAATTATCACCCCATTTCTAAGATCCCTTTTTTTATCCAAAATATTAGAAAGGCTGTTTATCATCAGCTCATCTTATTCTTAAATAAAAATTCAATTGTGGATAAATTTCAGTCCGATTTTAGATCAATATATAGTACAGAGACTGGCCTTTTAAAAGTACACAATGACTTAATGCTCACTGCCAATTCAGGAAAGGGTGCAATTCTTATTCTTCTTGACCTTACGGCAGCATTTGACACGATTGATCATGACATCCTTTTAAATCGATTAAGTCAATGTGTAGGCATTCGGGGAAATGCTGGTTTTGCTCTTATTTAAAGGATAGAAGTTCTGTAGTTCAGTTGGGCAATCACTTTTCTGATTCGGCAGCTTCTTTTTGTGGGGTTCCCCAGGGATCGATTTTGGGGCTCATTTTATTTTCTTTATATATGCTTCCGCTTGGTTTTATTTGTCAGAAATACAATGTTGCATACCATTTTTATGCAGACGATGCGCAACTCTATCTTCCACTGAATACAGGTGATTGTGATGAGTTAGGTGATCTGATGACTTGCTACCATGAGATTAAGTTATGGATGGCACAGAATTGTTTACAATTAAATGAGGCTAAAACAGAATGCCCAGTATTTGGCTCTATTATAACGTCCTCACATATGTTAACCGGTTTAGGTCCTACTGCCTCAAATCTGCATAAGCAAGTAAGAAACCTGGGAGTGGTCTTCGATTCGGAGCTTAAATTTGATAAGCAAGTGAACTCTGTGGTAAAGGCGAGATATTTTCAGTTAAGAAATATCGCAAAAATAAAACGTATTTTGTCGTTTGATGATTTGAAGCGTGTTATACATGCTTTTATGATGTCAAGATTGGATTACTGTAATTCGTTGTATTTGGGGATTCCCGCTGTTCTGTTGAATCGTCTTCAACTTTTACAAAATGCAGCAACCAGACTGCTGACTGTGACCAAGAAACAGGTCAGGCAGGCTTCGTTGCATTGGCTTCTGGTTAATTTTAGAGTTCAGTTCAAGATTTTACTGTATGTTTTTAAAGCCTTGCATGGTCTAGCACCTGAATATATTTCGGACATGATCCAGTTTTATTCTACGACACGGCCATTGAGGTCATCTCAATATTTTTTATTAAAGTTCCCTAAATTCCACTTAAAGTCCAAAGGAGACCGTGCCTTTTCGGTTGCAGCACCTCGGCTCTGGAATGACCTGCCACTGGAAATTAGATGTTGTACATCACTAGGTCATTTTAAAACACTTTTAAGAGGGCACTTACTTGCCCGGGCATTTGGTGTGATATAGCTGGGGTATATCAAAAACTGTCTTGTGTTTGTTTATGTCATGTTTTTATGTTCTTGCTGTTTTAATTTT
The DNA here is from genome assembly GCA_039654775.1 of Spinibarbus caldwelli. NCBI lineage: Eukaryota > Metazoa > Chordata > Actinopteri > Cypriniformes > Cyprinidae > Spinibarbus > Spinibarbus caldwelli. The sequence goes on from CM077264.1 coordinate 23,554,098, forward strand.
GCTCATTTTGTTTTATATGTTGATTTATTGGAAAGCACTTTGGTCAACATGAGTTGCTTTTAAATGTGCTATACAAATAATAATAAACAAACAAACAAACAAAACCTCTTCACTCATATCAGCCAGCTGCTTTTCTTGTCTACGAAGACCATTACTCGCCAGATCAGCAGCTTTGTTGATCCGAATCCAATAGTCTATTGGATTCTCTCCAACTCTGGGAAGAGTCGCATAGAAATCGGCAAGAGGTAGACATGATGAAGTCTCACTGAAATACTGTAGCAGAATATTATAAATCGGCTCAGGATTCTGCTTTACATCAAGCGTGCAATCGCTGCGCAGACTTATCTTAACATCTTTTGGTTTCCCAGCAAGCCTGCTCATGATTTCTTCAGATTGTTCTGAGATGGGACATTTCTGTTTTCTTATATAAGCCTTGGTTCTGTCAACCCACTCTTTAATACAATACTTGTCAGATCTGTCGCCACGAAACATTGTCATGTTCTGAACCCACTTGTACTGACACTTGTGGTACCATCATTGACACCAACTGTTCTGATCTTGTTGCTCGAATTCACCAAGCCTGCTGAAAGCAACTTTGAAGCAATTGATTCTCCAATCTGTGAACCCAGCTGGCCCACCATATCAGTAAGATGGGTTATAGCATCCCTTTCACTGTTAGGGGTTGACGTACAAGGACACTCAGCAGTAGCATGCCCAAAAGGGGAATCATATGTATTCAGATTTAACCCACGACCCCCACTGTGGTCAGCGTGAGACCTCGACTGGCCTACTCCCCTTCTTCCACTTTCTCCGAAAACACTTTCCCCAGAAGCACCAACGAACCAACCACCCCCTGGGAAAACCAGTGGCATCCATGAATATCTTATCCATATCAGTATCACAATCATTTGTTTCAGTCATTATTCAGTCAATTTTCCACTAACAAGCAATAAGGAAAATGAATATACATCAAAATCAGTGTAAATAGTAAAACACTGAAACAACACTCCAGTCAGCAAAAATATAGTGTTCAAGATAACAATGTCAGTGTAAGCATTTTCACATGTCCTTTGTCAAACTTTAAGTGATTGTAAGTCACTTGGTTAAGGTTGTGTAATGTGAATGTGTTTACTGTCTTTGTCCTAAGCAACGAAGATCCAAACGAAGTATAAACAAAGCTGATGAGCAGCAACCACGGCCGATCTGCGTCGAGCTGATCAGGTGATCCACAGAGTCACGGCACCAGTGTAACGGTTGTTGTCCCCAATGTGGCCTTAACACATCCGTCACAAACTTTAAATGGACGTCGCACACAAGACTGGTTGTCTGTTCTTTCTTTTATTCTCCGCAAGCAATAATACTTGTGTCTGAGGAATACATCAAAATGTATTATTAGACAGGGTGAAAAGACTGCAGACATAAACCACCGCAGCAGTGTCAGCCATTTTTTGCTGAACTACATACAGCTTGTAACAATTCCATGTTAACAAAATAACAAAAATAATATGAAAATCACATACCTGAGGAATACATCAAATTGTATTATTAGACAGGGTGAAAACACTGCAGACATAAACCACTGAAATAAGAAAAACATAAAATGAACAAACTCTCTCGTTAAGGGTAACTGTGTGTATTCCATTTAGCCATCTGATGCTACATCAACAGCAGCACGTTAATTTCACCACACGTGATACGAGGCACAACGATATAAGTTTCCATCAAACATATAAACCCATCCAACTCACCGTACATTTGTTGATATAATCACTACAAAGGTTTACATTTGAAAAACTCATATTAAACACACTTTTATCACTTTTTGTAAACACCATAAACAGGAGAGAAGAGAAACACGATTACCCGCAGCAGTGTCAGCCATTTTCTGTTGAACTACGGTAGGCGCGCAAGGACAAAATAATGAATGTCTGCAATGCATTAACCACTAGGAGGCACCAATACACCATTTGATTTAATTTACCCTCTAATTTCATGTAATTCAACATCATGAATATCATTAGAATTTTTAACTCCGTTACACTTGAATTAGTAAGAATGAGTAAAGTGTTTAAAACTATGGCCAATAACGTTGAAAATGTACGAGGAAATTCTTCTGATGAGTTACCAGGGTAAGCCTATGTGCCGGGGCTCATCCCCGGACGGACCCAGCCCAATTTAATCCCTGGATATAGGGGACGTTATTCATTCTCTTCATGCAGTTTCATCCAGAGGTGTAAAGTACTTGAGTAAATGTAACTAATTACTGTACTTAAGTATCTTTTCGGGTACTTTGTAGTTGTACTGAGTATTAAAGATATTAGCAACTTTTACTCTCTACTTCACTACATTTTTAAATGAGTATCTGTACTCTTTACTCCACTACATTTGAAATGAGTGTTGCAATTACACATTACATTTTGCATGGCACCTAGCTTTTCTGCAGCAGTTTATTTATGCTACAAAAGATGTGATATTGGCAACTACAGGGCACTGAAAGTAATATATCTTGTGCATTTTGCCCTTACCCAAACTTGTCAACAAGGCAACTTTACGTGAATGTGAGTTTCTTAGCCAGTAGTTGTGAATCACAGGTGTTTTATAAATGAGATGAGGACATAACTGTAGCTGCCAATGAGGCCGAAACCAGCACGTCCAGTGCAAGAAGACTTTGACTTTTTAATTTTACTTAACATTATTTTATTTATCCGTTACACTGAAGAGACCTTTTTGAAGGATATTGTTTTTTGTTTTTGCAATTTTGAGTTGCTCAGTTTTATTTTGGTTTCAGAACTCTCCTCACAAATTAGCTCTTTCTTGTTTTTGTTGTGTTTTCTGTGCCTTGTCTTGGACTTTTGTCACTTGCTGTCACTTCCTGTCTCCTGTGGTGCTTGTCAGATTGTATTTTATCTTGTTCAGCTTGTTAGCCTCCTGTATACTGTATATAGAGCCCTAGTGTTTCTTTAGTTCTTTGTGAGTTGTTGAACATAATGGTTGTCTGTTTGCCCGTCATTCTGTTCTGTGTTCCCTTTGGTTTTTGGGTTATTGTTTGTTCTAGCTTTTCCATGAAATATCTGCACACAAATCCTTGCCTCTGCCTGTTTCCCCAGCTTGTCCACAACGTTACAGTTTCTGACTGGCATGTCTCTTTAACTAGTGCATCTTTGAGGCTATATTTATAAGTAAAATACTTAAGTACTGTTAAAATCAGATACTCTAATACTTTTACTCAAGTTGTTTTGGAATTGGTGACTTGTAACTTGTAGTGGAGTAATTTTCACTGCAAGGTATCTGTACTTTTACTCAAGTATGGTTTTCAGGTACTCTTTACACCTCTGGTTTCATCCATCGTTGTGTAAAGAAGGCTTTTAAACATGATTTTTGCAGGGTGGGGAGTTAAATGTTAGAATTGGATTGATTGCAAAGAATGCTGAATCTGATGGACCAGTCTCTGTGAAAAAGTGCAAATTCCCAAGTATGATTACTTCACATTTTGTTGTTGTAATCTATAGCTACATTTAGATTGCTCCTGCTGACTATATCCAGCCTTACGAAGACTTCAGATGACCCAACACCTCTAAAGAGATGATGTCAACCATTGAGAGGACTTCAGATGACGCCAACTGTGAATAATCATACAAAACTGCCCAATTTTCTGTAAAGCTACTTTGAAACAATGTTTATAATAAAAATTGCTATACAAATGAGTGTGAATTGAATCAAACTTGATGAATATTTTTTTCCCTCATCCCCCGTAAGCAGGGAAACCATACATTCATACTGCTTTCTGTGAGTGACTGGAGCATTACCATGCAGCACAGTAAACCATAGTGGAGACTATACAAGAACAACATGCTTTTCAGTTTATTATAAATGTATAAATTTATTGCTGTAAATAAGTGCATAATAGAAGTCAATATATAAAATATAAAATAAAACACATTTAAAACACATAAAATATGTGATTAAATGTGTAAAAACAATGTTTTAAGTTGTTTTAAATTTGAAAGTACTATGGATATTTTTGAGTAACTGAGGGGTGCACACAAATCAAAAACATTAAACAATATTAATTTTCTTAATTTAATCTTAGTATTCACTTATTTGGAATGAATTTAAGACAACATGCTAAACATTGTGTCATTAAGATTAATTAGGCCCTCAGTTACCATGAGATTAGTGAAACCACAATGAATATTAAGAAGTGATTGCACTTGAATTACATACAAGTTTAAGAACATACATATATATACAGTAAAAAAAAAAAAGATAAAATTAAGGAAAAAAATAACGGCAGCTGTGGTTGCCAGAATTTTACAGTAAAAAATATGGTAGCAATGTTTTAGGTTTTAACTTAAATTTACATTTAAATACCGTAATTTATATATCGTCGCTGTCGGGCGGAATCCTCGCATCTCCAAAACCATTATTTTTCAGGAAATTAAAAAAACGGCATATTTTTTGAGTTATTAAACATTGTATCGTTAAAGTTGGTATTATACCTTATATTGCTATCATATACTGTTGTGTACCAACATTAACACAACATTTCCCCAAAATCATGTTTAATCGGAGATACGAGATTTATGACTTGGGAGCAGGGAGATACGAGATTACGCTGTCATTGATAAGAATGGTACGGACACAGTGTTCATCAAAGTCTGCAGTCGCGTTGAGCCTTTTGACAAGAGACAAGGCTTTAAGAGCTAATCAAAGCTAATGATTGTGGTTACATACATCTTCCTAAACTCTATTTTAAATGTTAGAGCTATGAGTGATGCAATACCAAAATAAAACGATAAACTGAATAGGCTGTCTAATAGGCGGAAATTAATCTGCACGCAAACAAAGTCGGCGGTCGCGTTGAGCCTTTTGACAAGAGAAAAGGCTTCAATAGTTAACCAAAGCTAATGACTGTGGTTACATACTTCTTCCTAAACTTATTTACCTCAGAGGATGTGTTGCTCGACGAAGATTCGTTGCGACTTTCAATCTTGAGGAGCAGGGACGTGCAGAGAGTTCCTCGGGGCAGGGGCTCAAATGTAAAATAGGGACAATATATAAAAAAAAAAATAATTTTATATATATATATATATATATATATATATATATATATATATATATATAGGTCAAAAGTTTGGATACATTACTATTTTATATTTTTGTAAGAAGTCATTTATGGTCATCAAGCCTGCAATTCTGATTTATTATCCATATTGGAAACCTGTGATACTTTTTTCAGGATTCTTTGATTAATAAAAAGTTTAAAAAGCACAGCATTTATTTAAAATATATATTTTGTAACAATATACATTGAAAAGCTTGAGGTTTTTTATAAATGCTGTTCTTCTTATTTTTATTTTTTTATTTATCAATGAACCCCAAAAAAGGTTCCAAAAATAAATAAATAAATAAATAATAACATAAATAAATAAATAAATAAATAAGCAGCACAACTGTTTCCAATATTGATAATAAATCAGCATTTCTGAAGGATCATGCACTGAAGACTGGAGTAATGATGCTGAAAATTCAGCTTTGATCACAGAAATAAATTATATTTTAAAGTATATTAAAATAGATAAACATTCTTTTAAATTGTAATAATATTTCACAATATTACAGTTTTTCTGTATTTTTGATAAAATAAATGCAGGTTTGATGAGCATAAGACACTTTCATAATGCTGCATTATCAAAAATGGTAATATAATAAAATCCTTTCATGTCACCATTTCGCCAGCCTACACTTCACATAATAAGCCTGTAGGTGGCACTTGGGCTTCATTAATTATGATAGTTTCATGAAATAGTAAACGGTGCTTCATACATAAATGTAAGCGAACTGAATACTCATTTCTATTATTGCGACTTTTGGCGCTGCACGGTTTTGTGCCGTGCTTTTGTAGTCATTTAGCATCCATTTTCTCAGCGATGCAATTTGATTTATAAAATGAGACAAACCGCAGATCCAGATCGCTCTACAAATAATCTTGTCTGCCCCATGTCATTTTCAACCGATTTATGAATAAGAATGGAAAATGTCTGCTCCAATTCACATTATTGTCCAATGAAATGTGTCAGATCATGATTGGTTGGTGTATTATACATGACAAACGGGCATTGATGAATTATGTATTATTCTCTAAACTGTATAATATATGGATTTTTAATTAAATCGACACACTAACTTTGATTACTGATGGAAAAAAAAGTTTAAAATATTGTTTGGTTTATTTTCTTTCCTTCCCATCGATCTATTCACTGAAAGAACCATATATGTCTTGAGAGCCTAGGTTTCTGAACAGATTGTGGAATATCAGTCAGTCGAGCAAAACACACTCAACCCATAACAGCCTCAGATTGACAGATATCTAAAAATAAACAGGAATTTTCCGACTTTTGAGCGATTAGTTACCGTTTTGTGCACATTGTCATGTTAATTATAATTCAAATTCATTTTGTTATATTGACTACAATATCATTGCTATTTGTCTGAGAGGGGCACTTTTGAATAATTTTGATAAAGGGGAGGGGCTTGAGGCACGTGCCTGTTGAGGAGACATAAAGCCGCGAGGCTCCCGCGGAGTGAAGAAGAGGCGGAGTTACAAGGATTCTCAGACAGTTGAAGTGTCCAATGGAGTTAAGAGATTTGCGCTCAAGCTATTTTCAACACTTTAGATTGGTTAATAATTTGTAAAAAAAAAAAATAACAGACCCATGTGGGGACTGACCAATAGCATCGATTTGTGGAAAAATATGAAATTGACAAAATTTGGACATAGGAGGTTTCCGCCCGACAGCGACGATATAATATAAATATAATGTTAATATACCAATCTATGGAAGTTCTGAAATCTGTTTTGTAACTTTGTAATACACTGATAACCACGTAAAGCAGGTAGTGATGAAAAAGTCACATGAACCAAAGCCCATCACAAACAACTTTTAAACGTTAACATATATAGAAGGTGCACAGTGTCATTCACACAAACACTAAACACAAACACTAAACATCATCATGGTAACACATGGAGTTTAATGGACTTAGCTTGCTGATAACAGTTCTCTTGTTTGTCGCAGTTGGATGCTGATTTGCAGATCTGGATCGTGGTGTTAAGGAGCAGATGAAGGACAGGAACCAGGTGAGTATTCCAGGTGAGTAGCCAGGTAAGTTTCTTCATAGGAATCGACGAGACCAGACACTGAGTTGTGTGTGTGAACTGCTTAAGGCAATCAGTTTCCTCAAACGGTTTGAGTTAACCTAAATTGTCGGGTTTTTAAGGCAATTGGTTTACTCAAATGGTTTGAGTTACCGTGACTTGTCGGGTTTTACAGTGTGGGCCTTTTTTCACAATGGAGTCTATGTTTATCTGAATGTCTCTCTTCAGATCCTGAGAGATGGTGGTGCCCAGGAATCTTAATGACTCCACTGTTGTTACAGTGTTGTCCATCAGTGGCGGCTGCTGGTCTTTCAAAGAGGGGAAGCTCATTTTCGGCCTACATCATAAAAATTGTCCATTTATTTATACGTAAATTCTGCCCTACGTTCCTTTTCAAGAACATGCTCTGTGACCCTGTCGTACCAACTAGGCGTCTTTTTCAGTGACAATATTAGCACTGTCTGCCATTGTGTGCAGTTTGCTAGCTGGCTAGTTCACCCCTATGATGCTAGCCTAGCCTACTGTATGAATGAATGAATGAACAAACGATCTAAAAAAAAAAGATATTAAACTCGATGGAGGAAATGTGGGAATTAGGTTAAACTGAAACAAGGAATGTGGTGTATAATTGTGTGAAATTTATGATGAAAATTGGCTAGCAATTTCGCCAAACAAATACCAAGAAATAGGTTGCAGGAGTTTGTCTTTCGACTACACTTGCGAAATCCGCTATGGGACTGAGCTCCATTGTTGCCAACTTTTTTCAATGGAAAGTAGCTAAACCCTTGAAAAGGGGTTTTCAAAGGGCTTGAAAAGTCGCTAAATGTCGCTAGATGACGTCATACACTAATTAGCATATTCATGACGTCAGTGAATCGTATTGTTTTGCCTCTCTGTGCTCACATACTGTATTTTGATGCAGCCAAATTCTCAATAAAACTGTTTTCATTTATATATTTTACTGTTTCTGTTGTCAGACAATGGGATGAATATGAAATACTAACTGAAACGCGGCCCATTAAGACATAACCAGCTCTCGAAAATATCTCGGGTCTCAGAGACTAAATAAGGTTTGTCCAAGAAGTCGCTAGATTTGTCGCTAGGCGCTTTTTTGGAAAAAAAGTCGCTAAATCTAGCGACAAGGTCGCTAAGTTGGCAACACTGCTGAGCTCGAATAGCTTCAGCTTCAACAACTTTATAGTACAAAATCGCTGTCAATCAAAAGGAGATGCAGTCTTTCCACAGACCCTCCAATCATCACGCAGAAGCCCGGAGTCCAGGCCAGCCCACTCCTCCATTCACCCCCAGAGACGCTGAGCGTCCGTAGACGGGACATAATCACAGCATTTATCCAATGACCGTCTAGTTTTGAAGCACTGAAAAAAAAAACTGTTCAAAGCAGCCCCATTGAAGTCAATGGATGCTAGGCTTCAACAGGTAAATACACTGTGACGCTACGGGAATGTATGAGAAGGAAATCGAGTCAGCCGACCTGCTATATGTAGCTGATTCTGAACGAACTCGTCTTCGAGATGAACGTGTTCTAACGCATTTTTAGTCAATAAAATGTTAACACAATAGTACATATTTGACCATTAATTTTTTGACATTATAGGGGAAGCCGAGCTTCCCTTGCAGTCTTAAAGAAATCCCCACTGTTGTTCATGATGGTGAGTGGGGGGAGAGCAGGGGGTTTCTCCTGTAGTCCACGATCATCTCCACTGTTTTGAGCGTGTTGAGCTCCAGGTTTGGGTAGGTTTAAGGGTTTTTTAAGGGGTCAGTTTGATTACTATAAGGGAACACAGTTCAATCTGTTTATATTACATCGTTTTGATGAATGACGGTAATGAATAAACTTACCACCCTTTACACAAACATTGTTTCAGCAGCTAAAAGTCCCATGCACATAGAGATACTAAATGATTAGTAAACATTAAATGTTTACTATCATTTAGTATCTTTAACATTTACAAATGATGAATAGACTCAACTTTAGATTGGGTATTGCAAAAACATGAACAAATAATTAATAAATGATTAGTTAAGATGTGTAAATAGGGTGAATTCAGGTCATTTAGGACCAGAGTTGGGTATAACGCGTTGAGTAACGCGTTACTGTAATCTAATTACTTTTCCTGGTAACGCAATAAAGTAATGAGTTACATTTAAAATGTATGTAATTTGATTACAGCTACTTATGTCAATAAAATTACGTTACTTAAGTTACAAATGCAGTGTTAAAAAAAAAATGAAGTAAAAATAATGTTTTGCGCGTCAGTATGCCCTTTAATATATCACCGGAGAATGCGAGCTAAAATGAGAGTCCTACAACATTTAGATGCAATGAAAGGTTGCCTATCTATCATATTTCAAAATGTTGCATTCGACATATTTTAGTCTGGTATTATACTTTGGGAAAAGTTCAACGAGTGAACGTGTACAAGTTTATGTCACAGTAACACTAATAAAGTAAAAAAACAAATGACTCGTCAAAATGAGATCAACCTCTGTATTAAACCACGTCGGCATCACAATTCAAGGCTTATTCCTCAGAGCACGTCTTATTCCAAAAACGAAAAGTAGGCGAGATGAACTTCAATCTTTCTACAGAGGTGATGTGAGCGTTTACATGTTCGCGCATCTCAAGCTTCGCATGGATTATTATCTTAAAGCGCGAGATGTGCATAGGATTGATCACATTGTAGCTGAGCTCAGACGGGAAAGACTGTACTTCGCGTTGGTTTCATACGGATTATTTTATCAGAGAATATTTGTTTTCGACATGACTTACTTCATTAATAGACACTTCGAGCTTTCTTTAGATATACTGTATTTCTCGTGTTATTTTCGTTCATTTTAGTGACTCGTTTCAGGAAGATATTCACGGAGACTGAGAATACAGAAAGCACACCCTATTTGTTTATTTTATTTAAAAAAAAAAATAAATAAAAATAAATAAATAAGAAGAAAAGTTTTGCTGATATTGGGAGTGAATCAGGGTATACAAATAATAGGCCTACTTATGTATTTTTTTCAGTCAATATGAAATTAATAAAATAACTATGAGTTTGTCTTTGTAGTGTATTTTTTAGGTTTGATAACTTGAAAAGTAAAGTAAACTTGGAAGTAACTTGAAAGTAAAGTAATTAGTAATCTGATTACTTTTTAAATGCAGTAATCAGTAATGTAAACAAATTACAATTTTAAAGAAGTAATTAGTAATTTGTAGTGGATTACTTTTTTTTTTTGTAACTTACCTAACACTGTTTAGGACACATTTTGCTCATAAAGGTACTAATGATTAGTAATCGTTTATAAACATTTAGAAATATGTTTATATACAAATGTTACTGTTATCTCATGTTTCTAGCTATGTGAAGCACATAGCTATGTGCTATGTGATTATATAAAGTTTGTTAATGATTTGTTAATGAAAGCTATTATAAAGTGTTACTTTTTTTTTCCAATATGGAAGCAGTAAAAATGAATGTTTTGGTTTCAATCAATTTGCTATAAAAGGGTCATATATAAATATAACCAGGACTCTCAATCTGGTCATACGAGTCTAGAATGAACAATGTGGATCTGAAAAGTTTGTGCATCATAATTTTTTATTTATTTATGTGAAGCTGCAGGTTTTTCTGTGAATCATGATGATTGAGCTGCATGAACCGACTATCAGCTTACCAGCGGTGTACCAACAGAGGCCCAACCGCAGTGAACTGCTGGCGGTGTGTCACCCAAAAAACACTGGACCAATAGGTCATTGATAGTTGGGCTGTTTGTAAAAGAATTACATTATTTTCAAGCAATAACAAACTTATTTATTGTACTTTAAATGAAAAAGTTTCATTCTTTTTGAAAAAAAAAATGTCAAAACTAAATGACTGAGTGTTGTCATCAGCTGAGGTGTTTCTACTATCAGTGTGTTGAAGTGTTGTTTCTCTCTCTGCTGGAGTTTGTGTTCACTTGAGTGAAATAGAGGTTTTTGTACGAGTGTTTCATTAGATTGTATCACTGTGGAGGACTTTCGGTGGAGGAACTAAACTGGTGCTCGGTAAGTCTGTCTATTTAATTGTCCATTAAAAACATACAGTTTAGGTTATTCTAAATAATTTAAAATTGAAACAACAAAACTATTGTTTTTGTAACAATGAATATTAACAATACACATTTAATCTAAAATATTGTTAAGATTATTGATAACACTTTATTTTGATGGTCTCTTTTGTCTACAATAAGTAACTTTGCACCTACGTGTCAACAAACTCTCATTAGAGTATTAGTAGATTGTCTGATTAATATTTGCTTACTCTTTATTGTGATGACCTCCCAGCAGACATTCTACTGACTATAAGTAATTTTGAAAGTACGTCAATTTATTCTAACCCTAACCCTAGCACTCTACTAACACTCTACTAACACTCTAATGAGAGTCAGTAGATATGTAGGTGCGATGTTACTTATATAGTCAACAGAATGTGTTCAATGGACCATCAAAATAAAGTGAAACCAGATTATTTGCTGTTTAAAAACGTTTAGATATTTAGAAAAATAAATAAATATATTATTCACTTTGAAGAAACAATTCCTGTCTAAACACTTTTTCATAATGTATCTCACTATATAGTTTATCACAGTTTTTTGTTCCCCTTTAATTTCTGTTGTGTTCACGTATAGCTAATCTTTTTATTGTAGATGTCATACACAGAAAAAAGGAGATTTGATGTTAAAATGTAAATGTAGCAACTTTCTGAAGTTCAGTGAATGATTTTGAATCTCTTTTGCTCATGCCGTTCTTGTAATTCAGTGGTGTCAATATACATAAAAAAATGTGTACGTTTTTAAACTAATTTGATTCAGTTGTTTTCTAATTCTGAAAAGTAGCATATTGTAATGTGTAGTCAAATAATATGTATTTGAAATTAAGTTTGAAAAGTATTTAAAAAAGATGAGCTCAAGCACATAAACAAAATGTTGTGTTTGGATGTAAAAATGTACTGTACTTAAAGCAGTCAGTGACTTAGTAAGTTTAGTTTTATTTATGAGGCTTGATTTAAATGTATATAGTGATTGAGTAGTTTGTATATTGTATAAATGTATAAATATATGAGCTGTTGTGTTATTAAATAAGATGAATGATGTGATTGTTGTGATTTTGACTGCACTCCTCATGTCTGCTGCTGAAAGTCATGTTGAAATGCTGTGAATGCTGCAGGACAGAAGAGTGCTGGAGCTGCAGTGTGTTTTCTGTGTGTTTGTGAATGTGTTGTGTTTGTCTCCTGCAGCTGGTCCCACAGTGAAGCCCTCAGTGTCTCTGCTGCCGCCCTCTTCTCTGCAGATCTCTGGAGAATCAGCCGCACTGCTCTGCCTGCTCAGCTCTTACTCTCCACAGGGGGCGCTGGTGAGCTGGACACTGGACGGCTCAGAGGTCACCGAGGGGGTTGTGACCAGCGCAGAGACTGAGCAGGACGGCCGCTACAGCCGCAGTAGCGTCCTGACCCTCAGCAAAGCACGCTGGGAAGAGGGAGAGCTGTACGTCTGCAGAGTAACACATGCTGGAGCTCCTCATGAGGTCTCGTTCCACAAGAGTCGCTGTTAGTCGCTCGCAGTGCTGATGTTTCTCCAGTGAGCGCTGCTCTCTCCTGAAGATGAGCCGTATCTGAGTGTCCTGTGTCAGGCAGGATTCACATGAGTCTAGTGCTGCAGCTGTAGTCATTTACAACTCAATACTGAAAGAGAGCTCTAGTGTCAAAGCACTGGCTGATCTTTCAATCTGCTGTGTTTGCTGCAACATTCAATAAAGCTTCTCAACAAGCTCCATTTGTGTCTGACAACATCATTCAACTAACAGATGAAGATGCATGTAGTGTTTGTTCAGGTGCTTTTCAGAAGCTTGATCAGTAGCAGTAAATCTAGTCAAATAAAGCTCTTGGGGTTTGAACATGGTCTCTGGAGACAGAGCTGCTCTATTCTGGGAGGATCACAATCACTCACCCTGACAATGCAAATGAGATTTTCAGCTCACACTCCCAGAGTCACTGTTTGATTGGTTACATGATCTGGACTGAAACACACCAGTTTCACTTCTGCTGTAGTCAAACAGACCAGGTGAAAAGGAAATATATTTAAATTGTGCTTTTTTGGACAGTATATTTAAATTATGCTATACTAAATGCATACTAAATGTGCTATTTTGAAACAATAAAAATATTAAGCATATTTCAAGATATGCTTAAGATCAAGTTTAAGCTATTTACAATATATTTTAATATATTAAATTGTGTTAAACTGTATTTCTTCACAATCCATTTAAAATATTTGGTCCCATTTATATTAGGTGGCCTTAACTATTATGCACTTACATTCAAAATTAATAATTTGACACAATGCACTTATTGTGTACACGTTTTTACATTGCACTTATATAAAAATAAATAAATAAATAAATAAAAAACCTGCATGTAATTACATCTGTAATTAATTCTAATTATATTTATAGTGTAGAAGGTGGACTCTTACACCTTAACCCACCCTTAAATCTGCTCATACTGCCAAACCTGTCCTAACCTTAGAAATATCCCAGATCAATAGCAGCAAAAATGTTTTGCAATACAATATGAACACAATAAGTGCATTGTAATTTATGTATGTATGTATGTATGTATGCATGTATGTATGTATGTATGTATCTATTTATTTATTTATTTATTTATTTATGTAAGTACATAGTAGTTAAGGCCACCAAGTATGAAGTGGGACCAAATATTATTTAATGCTTCATTTTAATGTGATTCAATAACATTTCAAGTAACAAAAAATAAATAAATAAATAAAAAAAAACATAAATAAATAAATAAAAAATCATTTTTCAGTATTTAAAAATGGTATAAAAGGTCCAAAAATCATTCAAAATAAATGGTTAAACATAAATATAAAATTCTAGAGTACATTAAAAAAGTACAGCAGCATATATAATATCTTGAACAAAATACACAATAAATGAAAGATCAGTGAAATTCTATGGCAGAGCTTTTTTATCCATTTGTAGAACACTTCAGTTATACCTGTATTACTGAAAATAACACTATGAATATAATAACATCATTGAATATATAAGCATCAACATATAATTTCCTGAAGAAAAAAAATTACTGAAAAACAAAATGCAGAAGTGAACAACAGCATATTTACAAACTTAAGCCTGTAAATGTCTGAACCAAACAAAGAAACAGAAGAGTTTAAATGTCATTTTCATCTTCAAGTGGATTGTCACTTCTTTGAGTATGACTTACATTTTCAGCAGCTGAGGGTTTGCAATTCAGACACTGTAGAATTTAAAGACTGCTTTATCACATGCACGGCCCGTGAAAGGGAAAAATAATTTATAAAATTAACCAATGATTACCAGTTTTGCATCTGTGTTTGAATATATGTATAATACTTTTACATGATTATATAATTTATATTTATTTTATTATAATACAGTATTAAAATTAAGTACGCTTATTATAATGCCTAATCATAGTTGCCATTTTTTATTATTATTATTATTATTATTTTATTTTATTTATTTTTTTATTATACATGAACATTGAATACCTTTATTGTCCACACATGTGGAAATTCATCTTCGGCCCCACAATAACATAAACCACAAATACACTTAACTTCACAGTCCACTACACAAGACATACAGGGACTTCTTGCCCCATGGATTACAGACACACAGGACATAAAATGAATATATAGAGATAGGCTAATAACACACACACACACAAAAAAAAAAAAAAAAAAAAAAAACAAGAGTGTCAAAATTGCAGTAACTACAAAATCCAAGCTGATGTAAAAACTTTAAAGGCATTTTTCTCAGTTTCAGTGTTTGCGTAGTTACTGCACTTTGCCTTTGTAGGGCAGTATAGTACACAGCATTAAAGTTAATGAGATAATTAAGTGATTAATTGAGTGATGATTGACCATTATTGAAGACACCTGATGTTAACGAGCAGAATCACCAAAGACAAAAATCACAATTTTAAGTCACCATTATAGTGGTCAGTGTTTGCTTTAGTTGGGCTCTTGACCCTTACATTTTGCTTTGCTGCGTTATAATAAACAGACAAGCAAAAACAAAAAAGTGATCATGTGCTGTTGGTTATGTTTTTACTCACTTGACCTGAATCACCAAAATCATTTAGAGCCTAAACCTAAAAGAGTTCAATGTACCTTGTTGATTATAAAAGCCCTGCGATTCTTCAGCTTCACAGGTTGGTTCTTGCTGTTTGTGTGTCTAAATTAATTACCTTTTTCAAAGTTTTTTGATCAAACAACTTTTAAGAAATCCTTTGGATTGTATTGGAAATGTTGGAAGTCTTATGCTGAAGAATCACAGGGCTGCTATAATCAGCAATGTAAATCTAACTCAGAGATTAGGCTCTAAATGAGTTCAGAGATTCATGTAAAACAATGATTTGCTTTTTTCGCTTTCCCTTTGCTTGTCTGTCAATTACAAATCAGCTATAACAACCAAACAAAAGCTTACTTTAAAAATGTAAGGGTCAAGACCCCAACTAAAGCAAATATTGACCACTACAATGGTGGCATAAAAATTGTGATTTTCGTCTTTGGTGATTCTGCTCGTTAACATCAGGTGTCTTCAATAATGGTCAATCGTCACTCAATTAATCACTTCATTATTTCATTAACTTTAACTCTGCTTCAGTGTTAATTTAACACTCTTATTTTAACGCTTTCACACTCTTGAGTGTGGTCTCACGTGTACTCCCAGGGGATTTAATTTTTTTTTTGCTGTGTATACTCACATAATAGTGAATTAACGTGCTTCATAAAATATATTAAAATGTTAAAAATGCTTTTTTAAAAATATCTTACTTTTGAAAAGCATACCGAAGCACGTTCATTACGTACATATTTAAAATAAATTGCAGCAGGCCTACACATGGTTATAAAGAACTAATACTTTAAACTTACTAAAAGCTGATTAATTTAGCTATTTTCTTACACAAAGTAAACATAAAATATACTTTAAGTAAGAGTAAAATACGTGTTTTATGTAAATACACTAAAACTTCACTTAAAGTATGCTTGTTTTCTTCAGGAAAATAATATTTCTGTTGTAATGATATTGTGTGATTAGTGTGTGATCTGATCAGTGTTGTGCAGAGGTGGAAAGTCTAGGGGCCAAAGAATAAAAGTTCTGCCATATGTTTATTCCACCCATGAACTCAGCAGCTGATTTCACCAGAGGAGGAACCAAGTCATTCCTTTCAAGTCACAAGCAAGTCTTCAAGTCATATCCCAAGTCCTCAAAGAGTTAAGTGACTAATGCTGTGACTTCATTTAAACAAAATTGGCTAATTTACTTATCTTACAGAAAATATTGGCATATATTTTGTTGTTTTTATTAAGTATACGTTTCAATTGTGCCATCTTTCCATTAATTATATTAGTCATCATTAAGAAAATACATCTTTATATTTATTCAGAGGGGGTGTATTCATTTATGCTGTGCACTGTATGTGTTACATAGATTTAAAATGAATTCACTATAACTATTAGAAAAACACTTTGCTTGCATGCTGTAGTGTCACAGGATTGATTATGCAAAACATATAAATGAAACAAGGAAAAACAGTTATTTTGGATATAATCAAGCCAGCTCATGGTGACTATCTGCTCACTGTAGAGCACTGATCTCTCTGCTTTACAACACCACATGCATTACTACAGAGAGAGAGCTCTAACGCAGGAAGTCACGGTAACTCAAACCGTTTGAGTAAACCGATTGCCTTAAAAACCCGACAAGTTTGTTTAACTCAAACCGTTTGAGGAAACTGATTGCCTTAAATCATTTAAGTTTTTAAATCTAACAGTTATGAGTACTCTGAACTTATTTCAGTTTAGTTCACTAAAAGACGATATAAGTGAAAGAGCCGACAGAATGTAGACACACCTGTTTTGTTATCCTTTATTGTTTGCATAATTCCCTTACAATGTTTTTGCAGAAATGTTCAGAAATAAAGTCTGAATTAAATGTCACAAAAAGTCTCCTTTTGTTATTGATAAGTCAGTTATCATTTGGCACACAAAGAAATATAACAAAGGTACTGTGCTGTTATCTGTGTGCAGTTCATAGGTTTGTGAAGGTCGTATTGAAGCCCGGTGGCGTCTCTAGCAGTGACTGTGGTGTGCTCGTTCTTCATGCTCTACAAACTCCATCTTCCTCAGCTCCTTCTCATGAAGAAACTTCTCTCTCCACCTCAGCCCCTCAAAATCACACTGCTGGTGTTCGTGAAATACTGGACTAGATTTTAAAACCTTTTCTTTCCTGATTTTATGCAGGTCTCCACCCATACGGAAATGTAATATATAACATATATGTCCCTATATCAGTAGTGATGTTGTCATGTATGTTACATATAAGGCAATATATTATTATCACATATGTCCATCTTCTGGATATATGTATGTGTATGTTTATAACATATATGAAATTCCCATAGTAAAATTTGTATATAAACATATATTTAAAGTATGTATATGGTTAATTTTTATATGGTATTATACCATATATGTTAACAATATATATTAAAATTGTATATTGTATTGTATGATATGACCATATATGTTAACAATATATATATATCAAAATTTTATATGGTACTATATGTTTTGACCATTTGTTAACAATATATATTTAATTTATATATGCAAGTTTATTAGCCATATATGCCTAAAAGATACAGCTCATTGTAAATCATATAACAAAATTACTTTTTGCTTAACTTTATTGATTGTTTCAATTCAGTTTTCTGGGGAAAAAGTAGAGATGAATGTGTAACGATCAAATAAATGCCAATAAGCCTAAATGTCAATGATTGGATAAGTTCTTGTAGAAAAAGGAATGAGTTATAGAGTTATGGACATATGTTTGTCCATATGCGCTCTCATCATTGCGATTATCGTCATTGTACTAAAACGCAATTCATTATACTAGATGCGTGAATCAGCGTGATTGTGTTTGAACCTCACAATACTGCTTCTGCACATGCGCCAGAATTCAAACACAACCGCGCTAACGGCAGAGTCTGAGCAACGGCTGCAGCTAAACAAACACTCATCTACGTTAAGATGTTTTTCTTAGCAAGTGGAAGGATAACAAATGTGCCAGCACCGTCACATAAAGTTTAAACGACAATGTTTTTTTTTTTTTTTTTTTTTTTAATGCCAAGGTACCAAAGATACAAGAAAAATATCAACTTTACGTACAAAGAGGTGACATTACATGCAAAGCACCATTTATATACGTATGTAACAATAAATTAGTAATATAAAACGAAAGCTTTAACAGAATAAATTAAAAAGATGAAATAAATTAACTGTTTTAAGAGCTTTAAGATTCTTGGAAGATGAAATAGTTTGGATATACCGTTGAACCTCTTTTTTAAAAACTATAAATAAAGGATTTTGATGAGAGAATTTACTGCGGTGAATATGAAATTTCGCAAAGAAATAATAATAGGTTAATAATAAAATATTCATTAATTTTATCTTTTTGTATATTAAAGAAGCCAAACAGTACATCCTTAAAAAGCAAAGAGAAACCCTGGAGCACACTGAGATTGATAACATTAGAGAATTTAATCCAAAATAGCTGTGTGTGAGGACAATCCCAGAAGATATGCATATCAGTTTCATTAGGGTCACCACAAGAAGAACAGCTTGTATCTATGTCTGATTTAAACCTTTTCAGAAACACTTAACTGGGTAAAATCTGTGTAACAATTTGAATGAGATTTCTCTGACCTTGTTAGTTATTATGTATTTCGAAGACAGAGTCCATACTTTTTTCCAATCAATATGATCAACAATATTCTTCCAATAAGACACCACATAGGGAGTTGTTACAAGCTCCTTTTGAAAGAGCGATCTAATCTTATAGTTCCGTGATGAAGGATGTGACAAAAAGCACAGTTTTCCTACTGGGATTTCAAATGGGTCCAAAGAAATAGGTAAAGTACTGGGTGATCTAACAGAGTCCCTTAAAAGCATGACAACTCTTTTAGGAATAGCGTCCATGACAATGGAGAATTCTTTGGGAGTTACTGGAAAATCAAATTTACATAAGAATTCTTCATAACTTAAAATAAGACCTTCTGAGTTAAATAACTGGGAAACAATCAAAATGCTTTTCTCAAACCAATTACTAAAAAACAAAGATTTTCTCTTATATACAATGTCTTGATTGTTCCAAATAAAGTACCGGTGAGGGGAGAAATTGTGCTTAAAGATTAATGACCGTGCAAGTAATGCCTGTTTGTGAAATTTAGATAAATTGTAAGGGATTCTAGCAATATTGTAGTTACAAGTTAATAAGAAAGGGAGACCACCTAATTTGGAAAAGAAGTAATTGGGGATACAATTCCAGATTGAGTTTGGATTACACAAAAACTGCCTAATCCAATTAATTTTGAAAGTGTTGTTCAAAGAAAAGAAATCAAGGAAATTCAACCCACCATACTCATACGTGTTCATTATTACAGACTTCTTAACATAATGGATTTTGTTTTTCCAAACAAAATTAAACAGGATTTTATCAACTGATTTACAAATGTTGTTGTCCACATATAGAGAGAGTGCAGCATATGTAAGTCTGGAGATGCCCTCCGCCTTAGCCAGCAGTACTCTGCCTCTCAAAGTTAAGTCTCTCTGCAACCATGTGTTAAATCTTCTTTGGGCTTTTAATATAACCGGCTCAAAGTTCAAAGTACATCTTTTATCTTGATTTTTTGTTATCAAAATGCCTAAGTATGTAATTTCAGATTTAACTGGAATATTAAAAATAGTGGATGCTGTACAATTTTTAATAGACATTAATTCACATTTACCTATGTTTAGATTAAGACCCGAAGCTTTAGAGAAAAGTTTTATATAATTAATTGATATTGGGATTTGGGAAGCATCTCTTAAAAATAAGGTGGTGTCATCTGCTAATTGACTAATAAATATTTCTCGATCAGCTATATGGATACCCCAAATACCACTTTCACATACAAAAGATGACAGTAGCTGCACACAAAGAAGAAATAAATAGGGAGAAATAGGACACCCTTGTCTCACTCCTCTGGATAAACTAAACCTTGGTGAAGTACCATTCTTTAATTTAATCGAGGCACTTCCATTATTGTAAAGAGTTTTAATTACTCTGCAAAACATATCTCCAAAACCAAATTTTTCTAATGAATTAATAATAAATTGGTGCTCTAAAGAATCGAAAGCCTTATAGAAATCTAAGAAAAGAATGAAGCTTTCCTCCTGAATCAAGTCTGAATAATCTAATAAATCAAAAATCAACCTTATATTGTTAACAATGTGTCTTTTGTTCAAAAATTTCAGATTGTGTCCTGTCTATTACAGAACCCAGTACAGATTTTAGTCTTTTAGCAAATATAATAGCTAAACTTTTATAATCACTGTTAAGCAGAGAAATGGGACGCCAATTGTCAATTAAAAGTAAATCTTTTTTAGGTTTCGGAATTAAAGTAATTAAACCTTGAGTGAGAGTCGGGGGGAGATCCTCATTCTGTATGCTTTCTTCAAAAACCTTAAGTAAAAAAGGAGACAGTTCTTTAGAGAACTGTTTGTAAAACTCTGCGGTAAACCTGTCTGTTCCGGGAGATTTATTGCTTTTAAGTTCTAGAATTGAGTTACTAACTTCAGATAAAGTAATTTCACTATCACAGAGATTTCTGTCATCTCTTGAAATAGTCTTATAATTTTTAACAGATTCCAGGAAAGTACGGGCTGCCTCTTCAGAATAATTTTTTTTAAATACAGATTACTGTAAAATTTAGCACAGAAATGTGCAATTTCCTGAGGATTATTAGTGACTGTCCCCTCAATATTAAGAGTTTCGATTAGTGAAGTACTTAAGCGACTCTTTTCTAATCTGAAAAAATATGCCGTGTTACATTCTCCCTCCTCCATCCATTTTTGTCTAGATCTAATGTAAGCACCCTGTGCCCTATAAGTGTACATCTCATCTAATTTAGATTGCAGGTCAGCATACTCAAGCTTATCCGATTCAGAAAACAGCTCTGGGGGTTTAGAGGAAAGTATTGTAATTTTAGACACCAACTTATTTTCTTCTGCTCTCTTAAGTTTAGCTAAGTTACTAGCGAACTTTCTAAAATATTTACTAATTTCAAACTTTAACAGTTCCCTCTGGCAACAATATGAGTCTAACACTAAAGCTCTTCTCCAGTACTGCTCAATCAGTAATGTAATATCAGTAATGTAATAGGGGGCAGTCGTGGCCTAATGGATAGAGAGTTGGGCTTGTAATCCGAAGGTCGTGGGTTCGAGTCTCGGGCCCGGCAGGGAATACCACGACTGAGGTGAGACCCTTGAGCAAGGGACCAAAAACCCCCAACTGCTCCCCGGGCGCCGCAGCATTGGCTGCCCACTGCTCCAGGTGTATGCACTTGGATGGGTTAAATGCAGAGCACAAATTCCAAGTATGGGTCACCATACTTGGCCACACACCACTTCCCTTTCCCCTTTCTGAACATCTTCAAACAGGAGAAGAGAATTGTTCAATTTCCAATAAGAAGAGCTGAAATCAAGGAATGCAGAAAGACAAATCTTAAGAGAGACAGCACTGTGATCTGTAAGAGGTGTAGCATGAATGCTGACTGATTTACAACTGTTTGCTTGGCTTTGAGAGATGATCCAGTAATCTATTCGGGACTGGTTAGAACGGTCCTTGCTGCTCCATGTATAGAGTCTCTGCTGTGGATAAATTTCTCTCCATATATCAACAACACAAAAACGTAACATGAAATTATTCATAATTGGACTTATAACGACAATGGTTTTATAGACGGGCATGAAGACAGACCAACATCACTGAGTACTGGATGAAACGCCCTGGAATGAGATGCAGCGGTGCAGGTAATTTACACTAATTTACTCAACGCTTTATTAAAATTCATATGCTAATATTACAGAGAAACTAAGTGTTATATGGTTGTTTTGGACTGCAAGAGCCTCTGTCCCTATAGAGAATGGGAACCTACGTCACACTGCGTTGGATTCCGCCATGTTTTAGGTCATGCTCAGGAGCACAGCGCAAACAAATGCAAATCACCACAGAAAAAGCCGACCGTTTTACATTAATATTTTTTGAAAAACATCTTACATACGCTTAGAATAAAACGGACTAGTATGTAAATCTCTTTAAATAAAAAAAAATCGCTGTTGTTTGTCTGAGAGGCTGCAAATATTCATTACTTTTCAGTCTCCTTCACTACAGAGTGGTGCTGATATAGGCTAACTGCTAAAACACTTTCGACAATAAACTTGAATTGAATTAACCATGGTTTTACTATAGTAAACGTGTAGCAACCGTGTTTTTGGTGTATGTATTACCATTCGTATAACCACAATCTTATTAGAAATACCATGGATAAACTGGTTAGAGTAGCAAAACCATGGCTAATTTTGTAAGGGGAGAATACATTATAGCTAGATCTCAAACAGTAGATCATTGTTATATCGTCATATTGCCGGGTAAAACTAATAATCTGGCGGGGGTCAGAATTTGGCACAACACCAGGTATTAACGAGCTGCCACAGATAACATTTCCATATGTGATTCTATTTGTGGTGTGAGGGCTTACAGTTTAATGCAAATCACTGTATCTATAATATAATAAATCTACAGAGATGAATTATAAAAGCACATTTTATTTTAGATGTTTACCATACCGAGTTTCAGTTTAATTTTCATCCGAGTTCCGTAGTGAATGTAGACATATTTAATGTTTATATCATTCAACTTAGATCGCGTTGGAATGATCAATTGCCATAGCCCTTATCAATGTCTGCAGGTAAAACCTCTGCATTTTCGGCTTTCTAACGCGGAGAAAGCACGTTTTTCACACCGGCCGTGCAAAGGGATATGGCAATTGATGATACAGTAAGCCTTAACCACTGAAACACGATCTTAAGTAGAATAATATAAACATTAAATAATATAAAACGTCTACATTCACTACTACTCAGTCTCCGCTGTAGCTCCCGTGACCTAAATTCCCAGAATGCATTGCCGCTGTGACGACACATTCCCATTCTCTATACACATCAGTTTCAAATATTCCCTGCCAGTGTTTTATATATGATGTTATGATTAACATTACAGCTGCATTGATGTGTTTTGCAATTTGCTTGCGTTAAAGTTTATTTTAACTATATACTATTGGATAGAGATACTGTAAGCTCATCGCTTTCACTGGATAAGCAATGCAACATTTGAAAATTAATTAAAGCTCTCTGACAAAAGTAACGGAGCAAAATTACATTATAATGTTCATCTCTGAGATGTAGTCTAGTCTAGACTATAACTATAAAGCTGCACAAAATGGAATTACTCAAATACAAGCACCTTGAATTCATACAGTACTGTACTTGGTTATATTGCACCAAGGACATTGACATGTCAGTGACATGCCTATGGTGGGTGCATAAGCACATACATGTGCATATTACCCAGCCAGCAGACTTATGTGGGGCCCAGATGGGTGGCACCTGGCCTATCTAACTAGGGCCCAACCAGTTTTGTCCTCAGTTTCCATGAGGGCCCCACATGGGTCAGCCCAGATGAAACAATGAAATGAACACTGCTCAGTATGCATACTACAGAGTGTTAAAATAAGACTGAAGCAGCACTGCAGTTCATTAGATAATTAAGTGATTAATCTAGTACTGATTGAGCATTAGTGACGAACACCTGCTTAAGAAAAAAGAGACAAGCAAAAACACAACAGCTACTATTGACTTCCAGCCACAGCCTGCAAAACAACTGCAAATAAAAGACATTAAATCTCTGAAGATCTCAGCAGAGGAGAATGCAACCAAAGAAAAACTAATGTTAATATTTTAAGAGTCAACCGCCCAACTAAAACAAACGTTATTGTCCATAGTGGTGACAAATATACTTTTCTATAAAACATCAACATCTGAACCTCTGTATTTCTCAATAAGAGTTTCTCTAGACGTCTGACTGAATTAACGTCAGTCTGGTTAGTAATAAGTGAAGCTGGTGATGCTGTTTGTGGAGTTGTTTAATCCTCCTCTGCTGAGATCTTCAGAGATTTAATGTCTTTTATTTGCAGTTGTTTTGCAGGCTGTGGCTGGAAGTCAATAGTAGCTGTTGTGTTTCTGCTCGTCTCTTTTTTCTTAAGCAGGTGTTCGTCACTAATGCTCAATCAGTACTGCATTAATCACTGAATTATTTAATGAACTGCAGTGCTGATTCATTCTTATTTTAGCACTCTGTAGTATGCATACTGAGCAGTGTTCATTTCATTGTTTCATCTGGGCTGACCCATGTGGGGACCTCATGGAAACTGAGGACAAAACTGGCTGGGCCCCAGTTAGATAGCCCAGTTAGCCCATTTCTTCATCTCAAACAAACGGTGGTGGCTATACCACAACAAAAATGTCAATGTCTCAATAACTTGTCATGTGTCCTTGAGCATCAATTACAGCTCGACAACGACGTCTCATGCTGTTCACAAGTCGACTTATTGTCTGCTGATGCATGGCATCCCACTCTTCTTGAAGGGCTGCCCTCAGGTCACTGAGGTTCTGGGGTGCAGCGTTACGACCCTCTGCACAACGACTCAGCTGATCCCATAGGTTTTCTATGGGATTCAGGTCTGGAGAAAGTGCAGTCCACTCCATTTGAGGTACCCCAGCCTCCAGCAGCCGTTCCCTGATGAAGCGACCTCGATGAGCTGGGGCATTGTCGTCCATGAAGATGAAATCAGGCCTGTGTTGCTCATGCAGAGGCACAATGACTGGATTAATGATGTTATTCAGGTAGTATTGGCTTGTCACAGTACCCTTCGCAAGGTGTAGGCCAGTTCTGTATTGACTAGACACACCTGCCCAGACTGTAACAGCACCACCTCCAAAGGCTCATCTGGTGACAACAGTGGCTGATGCATAGCATTCTCCTTGACGTCTTCAACAGCATTGGTGGCCATAATTTCTGCTCGATGTGAATCGACTTTCATCAGAGAACAGCACTGCTTCCTCGTCCAGCACAAATACTCGCTGGCCCACGCAAATCTCCCTGGCCATTACAGTCTGGGCAGGTGTGTCTAGTCAATACAGAACTGGCCTACACCTTGTGAATGGTACTGTGACAAGCCAATACTACCTGAATAACATCATTAATCCAGTCATTGTGCCTCTGCATGAGCAAGACAGGCCTGATTTCAACTATATGGACGACAATGCCCCAGCTCATCGAGGTCACATCATCAGGGAACGGCTGCTGGAGGCTGGGGAACCTCAAATGTTGTGGACTGCACTTTCTCCAGATCTGAATCCCATAGAAAACCTATGGGATCAGCTGAGTCGTTGTGCAGAGGGTCGTAACCCTGCACCCCAGAACCTCAGTGACCTGAGGGCAGCTCTTCAAGAAGAGTGGGATGCCATGCCTCATGCCACATTATTTGTTGTGGTATACCTCTTACAGAAACCTGGAGAAGCTCATAAACTCCTCATATGCAACAAGGCGTTACACTCTTAAAACAGATGTGTTAAAAACAACACAACCTGCGTTATGTTTTAACACACCTGTGTGTCTAGTTAAGGACAACACATTTTGTGTTAATTATTTTAACACAACCAGTGTGTTATTTTTCTTAACACAGGCAGTGTGTTAAAATTTAACACACTAATTTGTCATAGATGTGCTATTCTTAACCAGTTAAAATGAATGCAATACAAAAAAGCTATTTTCAAAATATATATATTTATTAAAACTTGACTGCTACATTTACACCAAGTCAATTTTCACATGTGATTTGAATACTGAACATTAATAATACTAAAAGTAGTTCACAAGCACTGTTAGAATGAACAACATCTATCCCGCTAGAAATGTAAAGTTCTCAGGACGTCCCGCCGGTGTCAAAGACGTTCCCAGAACGTTTCCCGAGATCCTCATGATGTGGAGTTCTTTAAGGGTTGGGGGACGTTATTTGGAGGACCTTCAGGGATTAACACTGCTCAGAGACAAAAGTGCTTAATGAGAATTAACAGAGGTTTAGATGTTAGTTTCATTTCACAAAACATCACCATCACTGTGGTCAGCGTTTGCTTTAGTTGGGCTCTTGACCTTTGACTTTATAACATTAGTTTTTTTTTCTGGCTGTTATGAATATTTGTTTGCAAAACACTTTTATTATGACAAGACAAAAAAAAAAAAAAAAACACATGATCAGTTGGTTTTAGCTGATCAGTGATCTAGTAAAAAAAAAAAAATGTCTAAATCCGTGATTATGATTGATGTTAAATTAATTGCTAATTTTGATGTGACTTTATAGTAGCTTGCTTTGTGATGTTCAAAGATGTTTGTCTGAAGTCTGAATAGTTTGTTGATTGTCACCATTGTTGAGATTCATATGCAGATTCTTCATGTCAATGTGTGCCATAAGCAAAAGTTTTTTGTGCACAATTGTTTTAATTGTTCAAACACTGTTTCAGTGTTACTTTAACACTCTGTATTGTGGGACCAAATACACTCTGAGCAGTGTTAATCCCTGAAGGACCTCCAAATAACGTCCCCCAACCCTTTAAAGAACTCCACATCATAAGCATCTCGGGAAACGTTCTGGGAACGTCACTGACACCGGCGGGACGTCCTGAGAACTTTACATTTCTAGCGGCGAAATCCATTTACCTGACATGAGTGCATCCATGTCATCCACCAGTGAAAAAGAGGCATGAATTTGGTTAACAGCTTGTGGAGTGATGCAGGCAGCAATGTGATTGGATGATAGTTAACACATATTGTGTTGAACACATTGTGTTGTTTCTCTCTCTCTCTCTTTCTTTTTACACACGATCAACTTAAAATTACACAAAATGTGTTAAAATGGCCATAACACAAAAAATGTTATTAATTAACATCCTTTTTGAGAGTGTATGTTTACTTTTTTTACTATTTTTTTTTTCATCCACACATCTCCACCTTGTTGCAAAACAACCACGTCATTATAATTTGTTTGCACATAGTATACTTTAATTTGAGAAAAAAAAAAAAAAAGTATTACATTAGGACCATATGTTATTGTTTTATCTTAGCTAAATGTCTAAATTGGTACAATAATAGCTACATCCTGAATTTTGTCTTTATAGCAAAAATCTTAACACTGAACATGTTTTTGTGGGTCATGGGTCATGTTTTGTCCTATAAGGAAAATTAACCATGGGATTATTAGGCCTATGGTAAAAGTAACCATGTTTTTTTATTTTTATTTATTTTTTTTTTTTGGCAGACTGATTACCAATTGTATAACCAGAGTTTTACTACAAATACCATGGTGAACTATATAGTGTAAAACCATTGTTAATTTGTGGTTACCATGGTTTAACTATAGTAACCATAATTTTAGTTGTGTTGTTGTCTGCCTTAGCTCCCTCTAAACCTGTTATAAAACGATGTGAATATTTGTCTGCTAAATTCCTACTCTTTACAATAGTAATTATGTCCTTTTGGTAATTTTGCAGTAATTAATTGACTGCTATTGCTAACATTTGCTAGCAGTCTAATGTTTAACTAAGTAAACAAATACAAAACTACAATACAACAAAACTACAATATAGTCTATTTACAGATGTAAATAAAAAGTGTCAGCACTTGAAATCCTGAACAGGACAGTTTTGCCTCTCTGCTCCACCTGGGGTCCGTTCTTCGTACATCGCTAACTCAGTTAGCTGGATTTATTTGTTGCCGATTTCACTTGATTTTGGATCATTTGGTTCTTCAAAGCTCATCCTGGACTTGCTGTCATAGCAACAGGTCCGTAAGCTTAAACCTGCTTGGGAGCAGGCTTATTTCATGTAAACAGGATTAGATCGCATCTTTTTAAGCAGAATTGATACTTAAAATATGTCCCAGCCACCGCGACTTTAGTACAAGAGTAGCCTACTGGTCCAGGGACAATATTTTAAAATAATAATAATTTAAAAATTAATTTGAAAATAATATAACAATGTTGTGTAGTCTATAATACTATAGACACAGCCAGTTTTACTCATTGAAAGATTTATTAGTGATGAAATAATTACTTTATAATTGTATTGAAGTCTTACACACATGCTATACAGTTAATCTGAGCTGTGCATTAATTTGAGTGATGACAGATATTATGGGAGTGGGTTGATGGAGCGCAGGAGATACAGATAACTTGATCTCTAAGAAACTTTAATTAATGCTGTCACATAAGAAATCTGCTTCAAAGATAAAATTAAATTAATTGCTAATTACAACATTGAAATAAAAATGTAAAGGCTGTACAAATACTAGAAATCATGAATAGTCTATAAAGAATTGGGTCTTTTTTAATTACATGATGTCATTACGTTGCTGTCTTGCTGCCAGCCAGTCGCTGCATTGCTGATCGTGGTCTCGAGTATCGATACGTCTGCCCTTTTCGGGGAACACCAGAACGTGCAGTAATCTTAGACAACTTAATCCAGATATTTTAATCTAATACGAAAATTCGTTTGAAGAACCAAATTAGCCAAAGATCAGTTATCAGGATTAGAAGATCTGGAATCTTTCAAATAATCTATGTAATAAGCGACGTACGAAGAACGGGCCCCTGGTCGCTTCCACTCCATTCTCGAGTCTCACATCCTTCTGGCGGATGCGCGAGGCGAAGCACGATGCCAGTCAAGACTAACCGATTCATGATTTATTATTTTAATTTGTTTTTTTATTAATATTATTGAATGGCGAATTCAGAAATAATCACGTTAGTACATTCGGCAGGCAACAAAAACAACAACAACAACAAAAATATGTAGGGCAGCGGGCCAAATTGGCTGCCAGGCCACCGGGAATTCTCCCGGTGCTTCCGATGGCCAGTCTGCCCCTGGGTACAACCCTCCCCACTCTCCAAGAACTGTACTTATCCAGAGTGAGCAAAAGGGCTGGCAAAATCACTCTGGACCCCTCACATCCAGCACACTCCCTCTTTGAACTGTTGCCGTCTGGTCGACGCTACAGAGCTCTGAGAACCAGAACGACCAGACACAGGAACAGTTTCTTCCCTCAGGCAATCCATCAATAACAATAAACATGACAATAAACATGGAACACACACTTATACACTTATACATTTATTTATCTAACACATACTTAGTTTACATTTCGAATTTCCACATAATATACCTGTGCATGCAAAATTGTAATTGTAATACACCTGTACATTGTCAATTTTTATACTGTTATTCCCTATTTACTTGTTTTATTTTTTTTTTTATTACCTGTATTTTGTTTTGTCCTGTCACTGTCATTCTGTTGCACTGTGAAAGCTTCTGTCAAAAAAACAAATTCCACGTATGTGTAAACAATCCTCGTCATCTCTTCAGACCATATGACCACATCAGGCCTCTGGGATGTCTGGACAAACTGGGGAAAGTGTAGTTTTTACCCAGGTCCACCCTCATCTCCCACGATTGTGCTGCCTGCAGGAGGATCTTCTTGATCTTCTTGGAGGAGGGTGGCTTCTCCCCCTCCCTGATGAACTGGATATATGAGGCTGGTCTCACATGGGTCTGCCGCTTTTTCCGTCTCACCTGCTCCAAGATGTCGGCCAGTGCACTGAGGACCTTGTCGTGACGCCATCTATATCTACCCTGGCTAAGTGCAGTCTTGCACCCCACCAGTACTGTATGTGCGCACATGTGCCTTTCCCTCCACATAAACTGCACAGTGAGTCCTACCTCATTGCCCACCTGTGCAGGTTTGTTGGTGTTTGAAGAGTGTCGTACACTGATCGGAGCAGGAAAGAGATGCGAAAGGGCTCTAGTCTCCAAATTTCAGGCCACGTGATTTTTCTCTTTGGCAGGTCCCATTTTGTCCAGGCACTTTGTGATCCAAGTTCCACAGCCTTTGACCTTCGCCTTTCTTCTTCCAGGTGTTGGACTTCAGCTTGGATCGTGTCTCTTCTCAGTCTTGGGTCTGCTTTTCCCCTTTGCTGGAAGTGGTTTGTCCCAAGTCCTTGTCTCCCCATGCACAGGTTCCCAATGATGTCCTTCAACTTCAGCATGCTCTCGGCCTGCGCAATTGGTCCTGCAGATTTACTTTATTGAACATCAAGAAGATCAGGCCCTTTCTTTCAGAACATGCTTCACAACTCCTTGTTCAATCTCTTGTTCTGTCCAGCCTGGACTATTGCAATGCTCTCTTGACAGGTCTTCCAGCCAGTTCTATCAAACCTTTACAATTAATCCAGAATGCGGCAGCAAGATTAATTTTTAATGAGCCAAAAAG
Organism: Spinibarbus caldwelli; assembly: GCA_039654775.1. Taxonomy (NCBI): domain Eukaryota; kingdom Metazoa; phylum Chordata; class Actinopteri; order Cypriniformes; family Cyprinidae; genus Spinibarbus; species Spinibarbus caldwelli. The sequence continues at coordinate 23,584,637 of CM077264.1, forward strand.
AATGCACGTCACACCTCTGTTTATCAATTTGCACTGGCTACCAATAGCTGCTCGCATAAAAATGTTTGCCTACAAAACCACCACTGGCTCTGCACCCCTTTACCTAAATTCATTACTTCAGACTTATGTGCCTCTAGAAGCTTGCGTTCTGCAAGTGAACATCACGAACGCACTAACGAACTAGCGAGCACTAGCTTTTCTAATCTTTTTGTATTGTACCTACACTCGAAAAAATGTTTCGGTCTAAATTTACATTTTATGTAATTCAATTGCATAACAATTTTCCATCCATTTAGATTACAGAGTTTTAACATAAACAAATCAATAAACTTAATGTGATTCATATGCGTCAGTCATACGCAAATTAAACAGGTAAGATTTATGTAATAGTTCACAGCAAAGTCCCCACACTGCTCAGTGTTCATGTTTTTCCACACTACAGAGTGTTAAAGTAGAGTTGAAGCAGTGTTGGAGTTACGGAGATAATTATGTGATGATTGATCATTAATGCTGAACACCTGCTGTTATCAAGCAGAATCACCGAAGGAAAGAGAAACGCAAGAACTACAACTGACTGAAAGATTGACAGCCAAACATTTAGAGTGCAATAAATTTACAAGAATTGCACACAAAATAATTTATTATAATAGATAAACAGGAATATCATCTCAGTTTTCAGTTTAGCGTTAAATTTATTCATGTGTGTGTGGTTTTTTTTTTTTAAGCAGATGATCTTTAATATTATTAGGTTTATTGTCATCACACTCATTGTAGAGTGTCTGCTTTCTAAAGCTCATAGTCATCACATAATATTAAAGCTTTGAATATTTTGTAAAACATGAACATGTGATTGGTGGTGGATGAGGAGATCCCCCCCCACCCTCCTTCCATGATAAGCGCTTTGAGTACCCAGAAAAACGCTATATAAATGTAACTAATTATAACTAATTAATAACATGCATGAAGAAATTCTGTGGTCTGAGACTGACAGCTGCCTGTTCTGTGTATGAAGAGCATTTACATAGAGACACTTTGCATGAGAGTGTTTATAGTGCTGTGAGTTTAACACTTCATGACTGAGAGCAGAACACAACACAATCTTCATCATCACACAAGACAAAACAACAACAATGAACAACATCATCATCCTCATCTGGATACTCACACTGTTTGCTCAAGGTTTGTAGTAAAACTTTCATAAAGACAATTAAATATTTTAAAATATGAAATATATTGTACATAATTTTCAATTTTTATCCTCTTTTCCTTTGTTTCAGAGTGTAGAGGACAGATCACTGTAACTCAGAGTCCATCATCAATAACAGCAGCTCAAGGACAAGAAGTCAGAATAAACTGTAAAGCCAGCAGTGGAGTGTATGGTGGTGATCGTTTAGCCTGGTACTTACAGAAACCTGGAGAAGCTCCTAAACTCCTGATTTATTTGATTAACAGACTTCAGTCAGGAACTCCATCTAGATTCAGTGGCAGTGGATCTGGCAGTGATTTCACTCTTACCATCAGTGGAGTCCAGACTGAAGATACAGGAGATTATTACTGTCAGAGTGCACACCAGATCAGTGGTAGCTGGGTGTTCACACAGTGATAAAGAGTCGTACAAAAACCTCTGTCAGTCAGAGTCACAGTGACTGCACTGATACAGCTGAGAGATACTGCAGCTGCTGATGGATGTGAATCATCTCAATCACTCTTAGATCATTATATTACAATGCAGAACACATCGATCTGATAATTAATTCAGTCTGTACTGGTTAAATTAATCACTATGACGGCTGAACAAAAAAGGCTTGTTTGTAACATCCCAAAAAATTAACCACTGTCCACAGCATTGCAGTCAAAAAATTAATTAATTAAAAAATTTTATTTAATTAAAAATTAATCTTTATTATATTTTAAAATAAAATACTGTAATACATTTGGCTGTTCTTTGGTACTTATAAAGCACATATTAATGCCTTTTTCTGTATGACCATATTCTAGATCCCTTAATCCTACCCCGTAACTATTAATAAGCAGGAAATTAGCAGTTTATTCAGGCCAATGTAGTAGTTAATTGTTGGTTAATTGTGAGAATTGGACTTTAAAATAAAGTTTTCTCTGGCTTGTGCAAAGTGGTCTTTGACCTGTGTTCTGGTTAGTTTAACCACTATAGAGGCTGAACAAAATAAAGTCTTGATGCTCAATATCCCCCCAAAAAAATCATCCATTGTCCACAGGGTTGCAGTTAAAAACTGAATGAAAGTTTATTATATTTAAAAATAAAATACTAAAAATCAAAACACATATATGGATTGCAGTACATTTTGCAGTGTTGATGTTTTGAATATGTTTTGTTTCATCAGGAACTGGACACTTTGCTATCATTAAAGTTTTGGAAAAAGCCTTGCCTTCACTAAACAACTCTCTGACTACATGAATCTACTGCTCACATTACACAAGACTTCTTGTCATCTTTCATCTTTGTGATGCAGCAATGCAGTATCAGAATGGAACTGGAAGCACTATATCAAACATTGTAATGGAGACCTGCATAAAATCAGGAAAGAAAAGGTTTTAAAGTCTAGTCCAGTATTTCACTAACACTGATTTTGTGGGGCTGAGGTGGAGAGAGAGGAAGTTTCTTCATGAGAAGGAGCTGAGGAAGATGGAGTTTGTAGAGCATGAAGAACGATCACACCACAGTCACTGCTAGAGACGCCACCGGGCTTCAATACGACCTTCACAAACCTATGAACTGCACACAGATAACAGCACAGTACCTTTGTTATATTTCTTTGTGTGCCAAATGATAACTGACTTATCAATAACAAAAGGAGACTTTTTGTGACATTTAATTCAAACTTTATTTCTGAACATTGTACATTTCTGCAAAAACATTGTAAGGGAATTATGCAAACAATAAAGGATAACAAAACAGGTGTGTCTACATTCTGTCGGCTCTTTGTCTTGAGTATTGGTAAGTCACTTTATTCTGTTGAAGTGCTTCATCCTAAACAGTCCTCTTTCTCTTATATGTAGCTTTAGATTAGAGGTCCAAGGTCCACTTGGAAATTTGTGGCCTCGCCACTGATCTGACGTGACCTTTGACCTTTTTTATCATGGAGTTTCTAATAATGATACTTCATATCCAGCTTAGTCATTATGATTTACCAAAAAAAAAAAAAAAAAGAAAAAAAGAAAAGCATGATCAATCTAAACTTATATGTAATGATTATAATCTTTATTTTTATACTGTGATGTAAAAAAGGCCACATGAAAAGATTTCCCAGAAAGCAGCATGTCATTGTTTTAATGTTGAATTAGTGTTGAATTGATGTCTAACATAGAATCTATATATTTATCTTGTCTGTTAATTCTAACATTGAAGAACCATAACTATTTTGTTGATATTGTTTGTTATTATACTCTACATTTTGTAAAATTAATTTGGCATTCAATACCAAATTTCATTCAGTTTCAGTTTAATTAGCTTTTATTTTACAAGGTTAAAAAGAGGACACACACCAAGAAGTCGGACATTGAAAGACTGTGTAATACTGAAGTCAAAGAGCTCTACGAGATCGAGCTCAAGAACCGTTTTGAGGTGCTTGTCAACACAAAAGAAGAATTCAGCTCGGATGATACACTTGACATTATCAACGACACGATAAAGAAAACAGCTGAAGAGGTAACTGGCTTTAGAAGACACAAAAACACTCCATGGATCACAAAGAAAGTCCTCACGTTGGGTGATGAACAATGAGATGTGGGTAAAAAGAAGAACAACAGCCCACATGATGTGAATGTAAAACAACGATACTCTCAGCTGAGGTCCCACATAGACAACAAGGTTGTGAAATGCCATGACGACTGGTTCATCAAACAATGTTGTGAAACAGAAGAAGCAAGCCGAAAGAACGACATGTGCACTCTCTTCCAAAAGGTCAAAATGTGCAAGAAAGGAGTCAAAATGAATGAAAGATGCAGTTACATCAGAAACAAAGACAGCAACCTACTACTCATCGAGAACACTGATATACTTTATAGATGGAAGGAGTATGGCATCTCATATGCATTGTAAAGGTGCATCTTTACAATGCACCTATTGAGGTAGATGAGGATGTTCTGGAGCAACTCTGGCCAGACTGCAAGAGTGATGTGAATGAACAGTACTATATATTATAAACACATTTAAAATAAATGAACAAATTAAGATTTTATTTGCAAAAACAGATAACTTTTTTGCGTGTTTTATTTTATGTGTTAGCTGTATTTTTTTATTGTGTTGGCATAGCTGTATTTTTTATTTTATTTTATTTTTTATTGTATTTATTTATTTATTTATTTTTTAACCTTATCAAAATAACCCAACTGCAGTTTGATTGAGATTAATTGGAATGCACAATGAAAAAACATGACTTTGTTAAAAATGGAGATACCTGTTTTTGCAAATTAACTCTTCAAATGTATTTTTGGACAAACGCCAGTTGAAATTAAAATCAATTATTTTATATGTGCTTTAGTATATTAGTCAGTACATAAACATAAATGTGACCCTGGACCACAAAACCAGTCTTAAGTTGCTGGGGTATATTTGTAGCAATAGCTAAAAATACATTGTATGGGTCAAAATTATTGCTTTTTCTTTTATGCCAAAAATCATTAGGACATTAAGTAAAGAACATGTTCCATGAAAATATTTTGTAAATTTCCTGCTGTAAATATATCAAAACTTAATTTTTGATTAGTAATATGCATTGCTAAGAACTTCATTTGGACAAAGTTAAAGGTGATTTTCTCAATATTTTGATTTTTTTTTTTTTTTGCACCCTCAGATTCCAGATTTTCAAATAGTTGTATCTCGGCCAAATATTGTCCTATCATAACAAACCATACATCAATGGAAAGGTTATTTATTAAAATGTATAAATCTCATTTTTGAAAAATTGACGCTTATGACTGGTTTTGTGGTCCAGGGTCACAAATATACTTTAAAGCATGACTAAAACAGTGATTTAAAATGTACCTTTAAGTAAAACTTAATTTCACATTATTACAAAGCGCATCTTTTAAAATGTGCATGTGTTAAGAAGTATAGTTATGCAAGTTCACTCTCTTTGTGTACACTGAAGTGGTCTTTAATTTGAATAATATATTATCTGCAAGTACACTTTAAAAAAAAATGTACTTGCGGATAATATAGTTTTGTTTTTTTTTTTTGTGTGTAATTTCAGGATTTGAAGTATACTAATTGTGCACATTCAGTACAGTTAAGTACACTTCTTTCTCACAAGGGTTAGTTTGTTAGTGGCACAAATCCTGCCCACTTCTTTGCATCATCAGCACATGCTTCAGTGCTCTGAGAGTGTTTATAGTGCTGTGAGTTTAACACTTCATGACTGAGAGCAGAACACAACACAATCTTCATCATCACACAAGACAAAACAACAACAATGAACAACATCATCATCCTCATCTGGACACTCACACTGTTTGCTCAAGGTTTGTGTAGTAAAATTGAAACAATTATTTGTCCTTTGACGCGTAACATAATAATCATTTACAGTTGTTTCTTAATTTTATTCTCGTTCTTTCTTTCAGAGTGTAGAGGACAGATCACTGTAACCCAGAGTCCGTCATTAACAGCAACTCAAGGACAAGAAGTCAGAATAAACTGTAAAACCAGCAGTAGAGTGTATGGTGGTGATGAGTTACACTGGTACTTACAGAAACCTGGAGAAGCTCCTAAACTCCTCATATATGAGACATCAAACCGTTACACTGGAACTCCATCTAGATTCAGTGGCAGTGGATCTGACAGTGATTTCACTCTGACCATCAGTGGAGTCCAGACTGAAGATACAGGAGATTATTACTGTCAGAGTTTACACCAGATCAGTGGTAGCTGGGTGTTCACACAGTGATAAAGAGTCGTACAAAAACCTCCGTCAGTCAGAGTCACAGTGACTGCATTGATACAGCTGAGAGATACTGCAGCTGCTGATGGAGGATCACAAACAACACCATCACACAGCGTATCAAACATTTCACAGACTATTTATTTGTATGATGTACTAAGGAAATATAATAATATAATATAATGTCACTTACTAGATTTGAGATTGTCTGGAGAAAATCTGTCTGCATCCGAAACCGCATACTCACTGAGTAGGTACTTAATTTCAATAAGTACTTACTTAATGAGCGCTAAAAGAGTACATACTCTATAGCCTGAATGTTTTAAGTATGAATCCGGACATCATCTGCCAAGTTGATATTATCATGTGACCTACAATGTAATAACAAGCGCAACAATTTAAAAGATGTGAGCGACAGGTTTAATTAATCTATCTGTAAATACTTTGATGTTGATTAAGCTTACTCATTTTGTGTTTTTTTTTTTTTTTTTGTTGAAGAAACAGCTTCCCATTTATTTTGTGATTGTAGTATAAGCAATAAATTTTGGGTTGATTAATTAATTATGAAAAAATAACGCGATTAAAATATTTTAACACAGTTAACGCACTGGCCCCACCCCCAGACCTGCACGTCATCTTACATTTCATACATTTGACTGTTGACAAATATGCAGGGTAACAACTTCATAAACGCAGTTATGCCCTAAAATTCAACATATTGGGGAAAAATGCCCCTGTATGCAGTGGCGGCTTGTCGGGGGAGGCAGGGGAGGCAAAGTGTCCCCCAAAAAGTTTGAGGTGAAAATGGGAGGAGGACGATTTAATGTTAATAAAATTCACAATTCATTTCAGTTCATGTCAAAAAATGTGTATTTGTTTTTGTTTGTAATTTCACAGCTGTAATACCATAACATGTTACTGAAATTGGAAAGTGCCGGTTTTCTATCGCAAATGTGCTGAATCTGCTGATGTAATTACAACCGCTAAGTGATAGCAGAGAGCATAGTTGTCAGTATATACAGTATATACATAGTAGTCAATTCTTTGGTGATAGAGAAGGGGAGGGGGAGGCCATGGGAGATCTGAGCTCTCGTGCCTCCGTTGGTAAAAAAAAAAAAGAAATGAAAAATAGCCAATCACCATCGAGTGTTCACTTTCACCACTGAGGAGTGTTGAGAAAAGAAACCTCACAGCCCGGATAGCAACATATTGTCGGCCCAGATCCGGCCCACATCTGGCACGTGGAATGATGATCTGGCCCACATGTAGCGTGAAATGATGGCACTTGGGTGGACCGCTCCTGTTTGCCAGATCTGGGCCACAAGCAGGCCATAGCAATGCCACATGTCAGCCAAGAGCAAAGAAATAAATCACACTGGACCTTATCTGAGCCACAAATCTTCATATATTATGTACAGAGTCCTCTCAGCTTGTCTAAGCTTGTTAACAAGCAAAATCACTGAAGGAAAGAATAGAACAGAAAAAAAGAGACAAACAGAAACTCAACAACTGTCTGCAGCCACAGCCTTAGATGAATTCAGCTGAGATAAAAGACATTAAATCTCTGAAGATCTCAGCAGAGGAGGATTAAACAACTACACAAACAGCATCACCAGCTTCACTTATTACTAACCAGACTGACTTTATATCTGTTAGAGGTCTACAGAAGTTCTTATTGAGAATTAACAGGGGTTTAAATCTAATGTTTGTTTCATTTGAAGTCACCATAATGGCAGTTGGTGTTTCTATTAGTTGGGCTCTTAACTCTTACTATTTATCCTTTGTCTTTTTTGGCTGCTGTGACAGTGTATTTTACACATTTGCAGTTGCTGGTTTCACAATTATCGTATAAAAGTATGATTCACTGAAGTCATTTGAATCTTGAAGCTATGTAATTTAATGCTTTTGCACTAAAAAATTCTGTTTTACTGCAACATCAGTTTGAAGATATATATTTAAAAAACAGATGAACAACAATGACACACACAGATATCAGCAATCAGCATATGAATCTCAACAATGGTGAAAAAAATATTCAGCTAATCGGATCAATTCTGGACATCACAAAGAGCTACTAAAAGACACAAAAAATAAATAAATAATTAAATAAAACAGCAAAAAATACAAAAATACATGAACCAAAGTTGGAATTAAAGAAAATAATAGGACGATTTAGCTGCCTAATTTATTCATGCTGTGATGCATGCTGGGAGTTTTGTACTATGGTACCCAGCAAGTTGATTTTACACTGCAGTTTTATGCAGCAAATGTATTATTAGCACAACACAACCGTTAGAATCAAATGACACTAGTGAATCAGGCATTTCATTATGATTGTAGAACCATCAACAGCTGGCTATAAACACCTGATCTCATTTTTTCTTTATTAGCTACCGCAAATGTGTTTGATAAGTACACCATCACAACAGCCAGTGAAAACAAACTATTGTAATAAGATTTAAGTGCCCAACTGATAGAAGCACCAATCACCATTATGGTGACTTCAAATGAAACAAACGTTAGATTTAAACCCCTGTTAATTCTCAATAAGAACGTCTGTAGACCTCTAACAGCATATAAACAAACTGGTTAAGCAAATAATAATAGTAATAATAATAATAATCGGTAGGGATCCCCAGACCAATACAATTAGTGTGCCTACTCTATTTTAAGCAGCCACTGCCTGTATGAGTTTTTGTCTCATATTTATATCATATGATAATCGATATCACAGGAGTGCAGTTTTTGTCGCGAAGAACACAAGTGCAAATGTGATTTCATACAACAGTTAAAGTAAATAAGAAGTTAATATTGTGGGTAACACTTTACAATGAGGGTACATGAATAATCATGTACTAATGCCTAAATTAATACTTAATTCAACACATACTAATGATTATTAAGGGAGACAACTAATTATGGACTATCCTTAACTACAACTGGAGTCATACGGATTGCATGAATAACGGTATGCTAGTAGATGTTAGTACATGTTTGATAGTTAATGCATTAATTAACATTCATGGGTAAACTAAATCAAACAGCCTATTTAAGAAGGAATAAGAAATACTCTGACTTTGAAATTAATATAAATAATTTAATACTATCATAATTTGGGCATTTGACATCTTCAGCTTTGTCATAAACATTATTGGGTGGCAAAGGATTAATTGATCCTCCTCATCAAGTGCAGAAAATACTAAATACACTAATGACTGATCTTGTCTGTTTTATGTTCATCTCTTTCCCTTTAAACTCACCCTATTGGGACTTTTACACGGATTAATAAAAAAAAAAAAAACCACAAAGAACATTTGTAGAACAATTCCTAAACAAATGCTCAAAAACTGGAAAGAGTTCACTCTCCATCCGGACACAGCCATGATGATCCTGTACCTCCGCTCTCTGACTTCTTGAAAATCCACACAGCATCTCTTAACCAGGCTGAATACTCACTGTGTTCGTACATGTGAGTTTGATAGAGAGTATAACATAAATCATGAGCTGAGTTCAGTAAGTAGTTAACGGTGAATTCATTATGATTGGGCCCTCTCAAGTAAAGTCATCAAAATCAACTTTAACAAGCCATTAGTTGATGTTATTGTATGGGTAGTTAATAATGAGTTAGTTATGTTGGGCCCTCTCAAGTAAAGTCATGTCAAAATCAGCTTTAACAAGCCATTAGTTGACGTTAGTATATGGGTAGTTAATAATGAGTTAGTTATGTTGGGCCCTCTCAAGTAAAGTCATGTCAAAATCAGCTTTAACAAGCCATTAGTTGACGTTAGTATATGGGTAGTTAATAATGAGTTAGTTATGTTGGGTCCTCTCAAGTAAAGTCATGTCAAAATCAACTTTAACAAGCCATTAGTTGACGTTAGTATATGGGTAGTTAATAATGAGTTAGTTATGTTGGGCCCTCTCAAGTAAAGTCATGTCAAAATCAGCTTTAACAAGCTAGCCATTAGTTGATGTTAGTATATGGGTAGTTAATAATGAGTTAGATATGTTGGGCCCTCTCAAGTAAAGTCATGTCAAAATCAGCTTTAACAAGCCATTAGTTGATGTTAGTATATGGGTAGTTAATAATGAGTTAGTTATGTTGGGTCCTCTCAAGTAAAGTCATGTCAAAATCAGCTTTAACAAGCTAGCCATTAGTTGACGTTAGTATATGGGTAGTTAATAATGAGTTAGTTATGTTGGGTCCTCTCAAGTAAAGTCATGTCAAAATCAACTTTAACAAGCTAGCCATTAGTTGACGTTAGTATATGGGTAGTTAATAATGAGTTAGTTATGTTGGGTCCTCTCAAGTAAAGTCATGTCAAAATCAACTTTAACAAGCCATTAGTTGATGTTAGCATATGGGTAGTTAATAATGAGTTGACACAGAGACACAATTAACCAATCATCAAATTAAATACCATTAAACATGCTGTAAGAATGTACTCCTTATTCCTTTACACCACCAATACAGCAAACAATGATTTTTAGTTATTTTATTATTTATTTACATAATTTCACATATATGGACTCAAAAGAAAGTCCAAACATAATGTTACCTGTAAAGACACACAGAAGGTCAAATATTTCCTGTCCAGAAGCTCAAAATAATGCTGTTAATTACTGTACATAACTTTCCAAAAAAAAGGGAAATGCAAACATGAGTTTAATTCGGTTTACAAAAGCAGACAACATTTATTAGATTAAAATATCGACATTACCGTAACAACAAACCTTACGGGCCGAGCGCCTAGAGTGTGCCACTAATGAGTGTCCCACCAGAAACAAACCTTACATACTGTAGTCCCGGGAAGAAAAGATGTTATGACTATAAACGAATCATACAAAATATTAGTGTTAGTTATTAGTCTATTTTCTTCATTTGATTTAACAGATCTGTCTAATTAATGGCACTAATACTTTCAACGAACAATAATTTAATCATTTCAAATAAACGGGACTACAGTATGTAAGGTTTGTTTCTGGTGGGACACTCATTAGGATGACAGAGAAATGTCACAGGTCCAGCATAGACTTTGGATACCTTGGTGCGCGTCTCTGCTGCAGACCCAGTGCTTCACGCGTTGTCACTATTCCTTATTTTGTCTTGTTCGACAGTTGTTTTTATGTTGTTTTTTATTTCTTTTTAAACATGAACACTCGCTGGTTTCTGGCTTGGTTGGCGGTGTGCCTGGCCGTGTTTGTGATTGCAGCCGGCTCGGGAGTGAGTGTGGTGACTGGCGTCCTCATCTACACACGGGAGAAGCTTCTGTTACTCTTATCCCAGTCTCGATTTTGCAATTCACAAATTGATTTACCAGAAGCCTGCTAGGAATTGGTGAGGAATTTGAGGATAAACGATCAAAGGCGTTTTCCTAAGAAACGAGGATCAAGAGGAGGGGTCCGTCAAAGGATTAAAAGAAGAGGTTTTAAACCCCCCTTACCGGTAATCACCTTATCAAATGTACGTTCCCTGAGGAATAAAATGGATGAATTAGCAGCTAAAATCAACTATGACAGAGACTTTAGGCAAAGTCATCTTTTATGTTTTACAGAGACTTGGTTAAGAGAAGATATACAGGACATTGCTTTAAATAGCTGTACAATGATTAGAGCCAACAGAGACAACGTTGCATCTCGTATGTCTGTGGGAGGAGGTTTGTGCTTTTCTGTGCATAACAAATGGGCAACACATTTTTGGATTAATGAACAAGTATGTACTACAGACTATGAACTCATGTCAGTGTCTTTTAGACCTTTTTATTTGCCCCGGGAATTTGGACAGATTACTATCATTTTAACATATGTCACAGGCCTGAATAATGAAGAAGCCGCAAACAAAATAACAGAGAGTTATAATGAGGCCTTGACTCGCTCATCTAATCAACCAATTTTAATTCTTGGAGATATGAATTTATGTGATCTATCAAGCTATTTGCCTACCCTTCATCAGTATGTGGACTGCCCCACTCAATCAACATGCATATTGGATAAATGTTTTGGCAATATATTTGATGGCTATAAAGCTGTGTGTCGCCCTCCTTTGGGGAGGTCAGATCCTAATATTATACATCTGCTACCCAAATATCGAGCTAAGTTTAAACAAGAAACCAGTGACTAAAGAGATACAACTGTGGACAGATCAGAGCAAAGAAGAACTTATGAGACTGTTTTGAGGACACAGAGTGGCAATTGTTCTTTGATGCATGTGAAGATGTACATGAGATCGCTGACACCATTACATCTTATATAAGTTTTTGTGAAAGTAATTGTGTTAAGACTAAAACAATTCAAATGTATTCAAATAATAGGTTATGGTTTACTAAAGATCTTAAAATGTGTTTAAATGAGAAAAAAAATTGCCTTTTTAAATGGTGATAAGGAACTGGTTAGGGACAAAAGGAAGGAATTTAGAGGTCTAATTAGGTAAACTAGCATATAAGGATAAGACTGAAAATAGGTTATATACAGGCATTGCTAAGAAGGCATGGGGAGGGCTTAATAGCATTATGGGAAGAGAGAAGAAGAAACAGGTGTGTTCCTTACAAGGTGCACATTTTGTAGAAGATTTAAATGTTTTCTTTACTAGGTTTGATAGGGGGGATTGTACTACCGAATGTGAGAGAATATGTTTTAATATTCCGGCATATGAGCCTATTAAACTAAAAGGAGTATGAAATAGCAGCCAGCCTTGCTAGCATTAAGCCAAACAAAGCACCTGGCCCAGACGGGCTAAAGGGTCGTGTGTTAAAAGATTGTGCTTTCCAACTAACTAGTGTCCTTACCCAATTGTTCCAAATACTTAAAATATCTAATTAAAATATCTAATGCCAATCAGTTTAAAGATTTTAGACCGATAGCTCTAACATCCATGTTGGGTAAATGTATGGAACGAGTACTAACAAGGCATATTTGGAATAGTGTGGTTAAAGATTTGGACCCCCCTTCAGTTTGCCTATAGGGGAAAGAGGGGCACCGATCATGCTGTTATAACCTTATGTGATTTTGTAGCTGAACACATTCAGATGACTACAAATTATGTTAGGATTTTATTTATAGATTTTAGCTCAGCTTTTAATTCGATTCGGATTGATATTCTTTTGCAAAGATTAATTAACTTAGGAGTGAATGGTGATCTTATTTGGTGGATTAAAGACTTTCTTTTAAATCGTCCTCAAAAAGTAGTTGTTAATGATATGGTGTCAAAGACAATCATTGTATATACAGGAGTTCCACAAGGAACTATTTTATCACCCTTATTTTTCTCGTTGTATACAAATGAACTTAAGATCCAGGATTCATATTTTAACATTTAAATACGTGGATGATATGGCACTTGTTGGCCGGTTGAGTAAAGCTGGAACAGAGGGAGATAAGCTGTATTATAGTTACATAAATTTGCTTCAAAATTGGTGTAAATTGAGCTCACTGGAGATAAATGTGAACAAAACTAAGGAATTGGTCATTAGTAGGAAAAAATCTGATTTTATTGAAGGGTTAGAACCTCTGATACTTGATGGACATCAAACAGAGACGGTTGGAAGTTTTAAATATTTAGGAACATTTATAGATGGTAAACTGACATTTGCTGGCAATGTGGAGTATGTTTTTAAGTCCTTCCCCAACAGACTCATTTTTTCCAGAATAGTTCTAAAACAAGAGAAAATGGAAACACTTATGAAAAATATTTAGACAGTGGTGAAATCTTTGAAAATATGTACAACATATTTAAACGTAGAATTTGGTGCAACATTAGAAAATATGACAGCAGGACATGTATACAAAATACTGAAGTGCTCAAGTTTGGTTAAAACATTTGTGGAAATATCTTACATGACAGCACTACAAAACAAAACAAAAGTAAAGACTATCGAATGGACACTTCATTTTCCTGGGAAATGGAGGGTGCATTTGATGTCGCTTTAGAATTACGGCAGCCTTCGTCGTGCCACGGTGACGCAATCGGCCTTGAAATGCGGTCTTCGGAGGGCGCATTCTGAATTGAGACAGTTTACGTCGTGACGCTGTGACACAATCGCACTTCAAATGCGCCCTCCGGAGTCTGAGAACTCAACATTGGGACACAGCTTCTGTGTTGCTGCTGCTCCAGTTCCCGTCCTGGAAAATAAAATAAAAACCAGTTTGTTACAAAACTGTTTCTTTACTGAATCATGAAACATTACAATTATCAAAAGAATCACGACGATGGAAATGATTTCTGTAAACAAACAAACATTTATGTTACATTCCTGCTCCGATTCCTACTTCCGTGTGCAAAATGTGGCCACAAACTTTATATCAGCTTTTAGATTAGGTTATCTTTAAAATGAGACTATGCTTACTTTTCTATGAGACTGTACGGCCAAACTACACACTAATATGTCTCAGAAGTGCCGAGCACTACTTGCATAGAGTTGAATGGTGCGTTTTCGACTAGTTTTGCTTTAACACGATTGTGTCGGTGGGCGATTACATCATCACGTAATGCATCATATGTCTAAAAAGCCCCCAATCAGATCTGTCCAAAGAGACATCGATCAAACTCCTAGACCAATCTGATGCTGAGTTATTCCTTTCCAAACACGAGGGAAGAGTGTGCACCGAGCGCGAAAAGTCCCCTAGCGCGCTAGCAGCTAGCTCGATACTGAGTTGGGATGCTTTGGATTGTGAACAAATGCAATAATAATTATGAATTATTCCACCCATGTGTTTTGTGTAAAATGATACCATTTTTATCCATTTATCCCAATATATGTGGGTTTGGGACTGTTTCAAATGCAGGTGTGCCTGATCTGGCAGAATAAAGACCCCTTGTGGACATATTGCCTCTCTTCAATTAAATATCCATAACTTTTAAAAAATAAATGATACAAAGAAAATTCTTTGTTCCCTTGTTTACTGGCACCTAGTGGAATCAAAATAAACTTTCTGCATGGATATGGACCAAACAAATCTTAAATAACATACTTTCAAATAAAAACTTAATTAAAAAAAATCTAAATTTGATTTTTTTATTTTTTTATCATAAAATTATTTTAAAAAATACAATAAAAAATATTAATAATTCCACCATTAAAAATGTATTAATAATGTGTGTTAAAATTTAGAAAATATCCTATTAAATGAGACCATTTTTATCAATTTACTCCAATGTATGTGCGTAGGGTGCTCTTTTAAATCCAGGTATGCCAAAATCAGTCAAAAATACAAAATATGCACCAGAGCTGAAGAGGTTAATGTTTAGCAGAAAGTAAAAACTTTCATTCATAAAAAGAGCCTCGTACCAGCAGTCAAACACAGTTGCTAGTGTGATGGTTTGAGGATGATTTTTGTTGCATCAGGAACTGGACGCATTGCAAACATTCAAGTTTTGGGAATGGCACAGTATCTTTGTTATATATTTTGTGTTCCAAATGATAACTGGCTTATCAATAACAAAAGCAGACTTTTTGTAACAGTATTTCTGAACATATACTGTACAGTTCTGCAAAACACTGATAGCAAATTATGCAAATAATAAAGGATAATACAGATGTGTCTACATTCTGTCGGCTCTGTCTCATATGTAGTGATGAGTATTCATAAGTCAAGTTTGTAACTGTATGTAACTTAAGTCCTATTCTTTTTAGCGAGTTTTGTTCATACGGTACTACTTTATTGAAAGAGTTACAGTTAAAAAATAGTTTTAAAAGGAGACACAGAATAGAGTTCCACACTATTTCACCAAGGTTCATCCACTTGGAGATTTCCGGCCTCGAAGTGACCTTTGACCTCTTTTTGTCTCATAATTATACTTCATACACAGCTCAGTCATTATGATGCAGAGGGAAAAAATGCAGCTTCAATCTAAACTCATATGAAAAGATTTTGATGATTTTTATACACTGATTTAAAAAAAATAAATAAAAATAAAAATAAAAATAGGTCACATGAAAAGATTTCCCAAATGGCAGCATGTCATTGTTTCAGTGTTGAATTAACACTGATGTCTAACACTGAACCTATATTTATCTTGTCTGTTAATTCTAACATTGAGGAACCATTACTATTAATCTTGTTGCTGTTGTTTATGTAATTATATTCTAAATTTTGTAAAATAAATTTAGTATTCAACTATTTTGTTATCTCTAATGATTGAATGATAAAACAATATTTTGCACATACATCTTTCCTTATATGTAGTGTACATGAGATATGATAGAGATATTAGCGCAAGTTGTTGTAAATCCTGCCCACTTCTTTGCATCGTCAGCACATGCTTCAGTGCTCTGAGAGTGTTTATAGTGCTGTGAGTTTAACACTTCATGACTGAGAGCAGAACACAACACAATCTTCATCATCACACAAGACAAAACAACAAGAATGAACAACATCATCATCCTCATCTGGACTCTGACTCTCTGCATTCAGGGTAAATATTTGTACTAATAACACACATATCTTATGTACAGTCCAAGAACCTAATAACTAAATGTCTAAATTGTCTTATTTCAGAGATCTGGGGAGAAGTGACAGTGATTCAGAATCCAGAAATAAAATCCATCAAACAAGGAGAAACTGTTACAATCAGCTGTAAAACCAGTCAGCTGATTTCTGGCTGTAGTGACTGTGTGTCTTGGTATCAGCAGAAACCTGGAGAAGCTCCTAAACTCCTCATATATGACATAAAAAGAGTTCAGTCAGGAACTCCATCTAGATTCAGTGGCAGTGGATCAAACTATGGAAGTGATTTCACTCTGACCATCAGTGGAGTCCAGACTGAAGATACAGGAGATTATTACTGTCAGAGTGCACACTGGATCAACAGTAAAGCTGTGTTCACACAGTGATAAAGAGTCGTACAAAAACCTCTGTCAGTCAGAGTCACAGTGACTGCACTGATACAGCTGAGAGATACTGCAGCTGCTGATGGATGTGAATCATCTCAATCACTCTTAGATCATTATATTACAATGCAGTACAATACAATATATTTACAATATATTACCTCCAAGAACAGGAACACAAAGACAGGAGAGATGGGCTCCAGGGCGGCGCCCACGGCGCGTCAGGGAGCTCAGGAGGCCATGGCAGATTGTCTTGTGTGTCTTGTGTTTCCCTTCCTCTTGTTTGCCCATATTTGGTTTTAGGTGACCATACCATATTTGGTGACAATACCATAGCTACAGGTGCATCTCAATAAATTAGAATGTCGTGGAAAAATTCATTTATTTCAGTAATTCAACTCCAATTGTGAAACTCGTGTATTAAATAAATTCATTGCATACAGACTGAAGTAGTTAAAGTCTTTGGTTCTTTTAATTGTGATGATTTTGGCTCAAATTTAACAAAAACCCACCAATTCACTATCTCAACAAATTAGAATACTTCATAAGACCAATAAAAAAAAAAAAAAACATTTTTAGTGAATTGTTGGCCTTCTGGAAAGTATGTTCATGTACTGTATATGTACTCAATACTTGGTAGAGGCTCCTTTTGCTTTAATTACTGCCTCAATTCAGCATGGCATGGAGGTGATCAGTTTGTGGCACTGCTGAGGTGGTATGGAAGCCCAGGTTTCTTTGACAGTGGCCTTCAGCTCATCTGCATTTTTTGGTCTCTTGTTTCTCATTTTCCTCTTGACAATACCCCATAGATTCTCTATGGGGTTCAGGTCTGGTGAGTTTGCTGGCCAGTCAAGCACACCAACACCATGGTCATTTAACCAACTTTTGGTGCTTTTGGCAGTGTGGGCAGGTGCCAAATCCTGCTGGAAAATGAAATCAGCATCTTTAAAAAGCTGGTCAGCAGAAGGAAGCACGAAGTGCTCCAAAATTTCTTGGTAAACGGACGCAGTGACTTTGGTTTTCAAAAAACACAATGGACCAACACCAGCAGATGACATTGCACCCCAAATCATCACAGACTGTGGAAACTTAACACTGGACTTCAAGCAACTTGGGCTATGAGCTTCTCCACCCTTCCTCCAGACTCTAGGACCTTGGTTTCCA
This sequence comes from Spinibarbus caldwelli, assembly GCA_039654775.1. Classification (NCBI taxonomy): domain Eukaryota; kingdom Metazoa; phylum Chordata; class Actinopteri; order Cypriniformes; family Cyprinidae; genus Spinibarbus; species Spinibarbus caldwelli. The sequence continues at coordinate 23,602,542 of CM077264.1, forward strand.
AATGAAATACAAAACTTCCTCTCATCTGAAAAGAGGACTTTGGACCACTGGGCAACAGTCCAGTTCTTCTTCTCCTTAGCCCAGGTAAGACGCCTCTGACGTTGTCTGTGGTTCAGGAGTGGCTTAACAAGAGGAATACGACAACTGTAGCCAAATTCCTTCACACGTCTGTGTGTGGTGGCTCTTGATGCCTTGACCCCAGCCTCAGTCCATTCCTTGTGAAGTTCACCCAAATTCTTGAATCGATTTTGCTTGACAATCCTCATAAGGCTGCGGTTCTCTCGGTTGGTTGTGCATCTTTTTCTTCCAAACTTTTTCCTTCCACTCAACTTTCTGTTAACATGCTTGGATACAGCACTCTGTGAACAGCCAGCTTCTTTGGCAATGAATGTTTGTGGCTTACCCTCCTTGTGAAGGGTGTCAATGATTGTCTTCTGGACAACTGTCAGATCAGCAGTCTTCCCCATGATTGTGTAGCCTAGTGAACCAAACTGAGAGACCATTTTGAAGGCTCAGGAAACCTTTGCAGGTGTTTTGAGTTGATTAGCTGATTGGCATGTCATCATATTCTAATTTGTTGAGATAGTGAATTGGTGGGTTTTTGTTAAATATGAACCAAAATCATCACAATTAAAAGAACCAAAGACTTAAACTACTTCAGTCTGTGTGCATCGCATTTATTTAATACACAAGTTTCACAATTTGAGTTGAATTACTGAAATAAATGAACTTTTCCACGACATTCTAATTTATTGACATACACCTGTATATGTGCTATATGCTTTATCCTTTTTTCTTTTTTTTCTTTTTTTTTTTATAGTGTTATTAGCCTATCTCTATATATTCATTTTATGTCCTGTGTGTCTGTAATCCAGGGGCAAGAAGTTCCTGTATGTCTTGTGTGGTGGACTGTGAAGTTAAGTGCATTTGTGGTATATGTTATTGTGGGGCCGGAGATGAATTTCCACATGTGTAGACAATAAAGGTTTTCAATATATTATATAAAAAAATGTCAACTATGATTAAGCATTATAATAAGAGTACTTAAGTTTAATATTGTTTTAAAATAAAATAAATATAAATTATATAAACATATAAAATTATAATACATATATTCAAACACAGATGCAAAAGTGTTAATTGGTTAATTTTATAAATTATATTTCCCTTTCACAGGCTGTGCATGTGATAAAGCAGTCTTTAAATTCTACAGTGTCTGAATTGCAAACCCTCAGCTGCTGAAAATGTAAGTCATACTTGAAGCGACAATCAACTTGAAGATGAAAATGACATTTAAACTCTTCTGTTTCTTTGTTTGGTTCAGACATTTACAGGCTTAAGTTTGTAAATATGGTGTTTTCCTTTTTTTCTTCAGGAAATTGTATGTTGATGCTTATATATTATTATATTCATAGTGTTATTTTCAGTAATACAGGTATAACTGAAGTGTTCTACAAATGGATAAAAAGAGCTCTGCCATAGCATTTCACTGTTTCTTTCATTTATTATGTATTTTGGTCAAGATATTATATATGCTGCTGTACCTGCTGTACTCTAGCATTTTATGTTTATGTTTAATCATTTATTTTGAATGATTTTGGACCTTTTATACCATTTTGAATACTGAAAAATGTTTTTTTTTTTTTTTGTTACTTGAAATGTTATTGAATCACATTAAAAAGAAGTATAAACATAATATTTGGTCCCATTTAATACTTGGTGGCCTTAACTACTATGTACTTACATGAAATAAAGTAAAATAAAATAAAATAAAATAAAATAAAATAATACAGACAGAAAGAAAGACATATAAATATACATAAAAATAAAAAATATTAATAAATGAATGAATGAATGCACGTATTGTGTTAATATTATATTGCAAAAAACTTTTGCTGCTATTGAGGTGGGATATTTCTAAGGTTAGGGACAGGTTTGGCAGATTTAAGGGTGATTGAAGGTGTAAGGGTCCAACGTGTAAACTATAAATGTAATTACAGAAAGTAATTACAGATGTAACTACATGCAGTTTTTTTTTTTATTTATTTATTTTTTTTTATTTAAGTGCAATGTAAAAACGTGTGTACACAATAAGTACATTGTTTCAAGATATTAACTTTGAATGTAAGTACATAATAGTTAAGGAAGTGAGCAGAAGTGAAACTGGTCTGTTTCAGTCCAGATCATGTAACCAATCAAACAGTGACTCTGGGAGTGTGGGCTGAAAATCTCATTTGCATTGTCAGGGTGAGTGATTGTGATCCTCTCAGAATAGAGCAGCTCTGTCTCCAGAGATCATGTTCAAACCCCAAGAGCTTTATTTGACTAGATTTACTGCTACTGATCAAGCTTCTGAAAAGCACCTGAACAAACACTACATGCATCTTCATCTGTTAGTTGAATGATGTTGTCAGACACAAATGGAGCTTGTTGAGAAGCTTTATTGAATGTTGCAGCAAACACAGCAGATTGAAAGATCAGCCAGTGCTTTGACACTAGAGCTCTCTTTCAGTATTGAGTTGTAAATGACTACAGCTGCAGCACTAGACTCATGTGAATCCTGCCTGACACAGGACACTCAGATACGGCTCATCTTCAGGAGAGAGCAGCGCTCACTGGAGAAACATCAGCACTGCGAGCGACTAACAGCGACTCTTGTGGAACGAGACCTCATGAGGAGCTCCAGCATGTGTTACTCTGCAGACGTACAGCTCTCCCTCTTCCCAGCGTGCTTTGCTGAGGGTCAGGACGCTACTGCGGCTGTAGCGGCCGTCCTGCTCGCTCTCTGCGCTGGTCACAACCCCCTCGGTGACCTCTGAGCCGTCCAGTGTCCAGCTCACCAGCGCCCCCTGTGGAGAGTAAGAGCTGAGCAGGCAGAGCAGTGCGGCTGAGTCTCCAGAGATCTGCAGAGAAGAGGGCGGCAGCAGAGACACTGAGGGCTTCAGTGTGGGACCAGCTGCAGGAGACAAACACAACACATTCACAAACACACAGAAAACACACTGCAGCTCCAGCACTCTTCTGCCCTGCAGCATTCACAGCATTTCAACACGACTTTCAGCAGCAGACATGAGGAGTGCAGTCAAATCACAACAATCTCATCATTCATCTTATTTAATATCACTACAGATGTACAATATACAAACTACACAATCACTATATACATTTACATAAAACCTCATAAATGAAACTTAACATACTAAAGTTCTATTCGGAAGGTAATTGTTTCTCATATGGATGAAATTTTATTTTATTTTATTTTAATATAAAATAAAATAAAATAAAATAAAATAAAATGTATTTTATTTACAAATTTATTCTTACTATTGTGTAAAATGTATTTAAAAAAAAGCTAATTATATAAAATATATTCTTATTATTCCAAGCATACTTTATAATATATAATCCTATTTATTATTTGATTATTTAAATCTCCTGTTTAAAAATAGGAAAATAGATGTGCTATAGTTGTATATAATTATACGTGATATAGTTATGTATTTAATAACTGTATATAGCCTAATACATATTTTAAAATTGTATTACATACCAGCTGCTGTCATAATAAAGACCCATTTTGAATGTTTACATGCTTTTCTTCTCTTCTGCTCACATTCGCTGTGGTGGAGCAGTTGTAAAATATTGTTCTTGTAAATACTTTCCAGCATTTCATAAATAAATATGCATGCAAATTACACCGAAGCACAACAGTTACCTTACGGTGTTCAGGAGTGTTCAAAAAGGGTTTAAACAATGAATTTTGAATCGATTTCTTCTCGTAAACTCAGAGATGTGGATTCGAACGCCAGTTAAATTACCACACGACCTTGGTGTTTGTCTAAAAACAGTAGGTAATTCAGCCGGGGATTTTTAGACGGGTGGTGAGAGAAAAACACAGACATCTGGATTCAAACGGCATTAAAATCACCAACTACCCCCTGTATATGGTGAAAATCACTTACGTCCCCCTGAGAAACAATTACCGTCCGAATATGACTGCTTTCATTGCAGTTATTTTTATATTCAAACATAAAGATCTAATATTTTAGTACATATATTCTCTTATATTTTTCTTTACAATTATCCAAAATATAAAAACAAAATGTACATACATTTTTTAAAATGTTTTTTCTTGTATTATAAATCACTAATTTATAAGCACAACATGAGATTCAAAACCATTGACTGAACTACAAAAGTAACTACATCTATATTCAAATGTCACTTTTTTCATGTATGAAATCTATGATAAAAATGAAGTATTTATGAACACAGTGTAAAATTGAAGGAAAAGTAAACCTAAGATGAACTGATAAAACTCATATTGAGTAACATTATGGAAATGTGTTTAGACAAGTTTTGTGTGTTCAGTAAGAATAATCCAGTTCTTAATGTGACAAAAATTTTCAATTAAACATTTATTATGCTTCTTTTTTTTTTTGGCTGTTTTAACATTTTCTTATTTTTTCTTATTTTTTAAATTAAATTATAATATGTTTATATAGGAGAATTGAAAAGACAGACTTACCGAGCACCAGTTTAGTTCCTCCACCGAATGTGTACCACAGTGATACAATCTAATGAAACACTCGTACAAAAACCTCTATTTCACTCGAGTGAACACAAACTCCAGCAGAGAGAGAAACAACACTTCAACACACTGATAGTAGAAACACCTCAGCTGTTAATGACACTCAGTCATTTAGTTCAGAAAAAATGCTTTTCAAAAATTAAGAACAAATCACTTTCACACAAAATCCTTTCAAAATATTTGGTACTTTCTTTTCATAATATGTTGAAGAGTTTAATCATCTGATTTACAGTAGACTTGATTCAGTCTGACGATAACACTTGGGAACACTTATTCACTATTAACAACGACTTTTTGCTGCTTATTAATAGTTAGTAAGGTAGTTGTTAAGTTTAGGTATTGGGTAGGATTAGGGATGTACAATAAGGTTGTGTAGAAAAAGGCATTAATATGTGCTTAATTACTACTAATAAATGGCTAATATTCTAGTAATATGCATGCTAATAAGCAACTAGTTAAGAGACCCTAAAATAAAGTGTTACCAGTCTGACTTCATTGTACCATATATTTCTCATTCATTCTCTTGTTGTGTGCAGACTAACAATTTTTTAAGGGAATATATTTGGTGATCTGTGACCTCTGAGGTGACCTTTCACTTCTATTATCATGATGATGTTGTGGAGTTTCTCATAATGATGCTTCTGTTCTTCATCTTGATTCATCATCATGATTCACAGAAAAACATGCAGCTTCAGTCAAATTAATGAGTAATTCTGAACTTTAGATTTATGTTTTTCAGTCTAGTCTCATTTGACACAATTATGAATCCTGATTATCTTTTTACAAGTAGGAAGAAAGGCCACGTGAAAGGATTTACCATACAGCAAATATCAACATTGATTCAACATTAAAAAGACCACAGTGCATCCCCCCCACACACACACACATATATATATATATATATATATATATATATGTGTGTGTGTGTGTGTGTGTGTGTGTGTGTGTGTTTTTTTTTTTTAACAAATATTTTTTTAATAACATCTACACTCATCATATGAGTCATTTCAATGACCAAAAATTGTATGCATAATGTCGGTCCCTCCTTAAGGTAGATACTTTCAATTAATAGATACATTAATCATGAATGACTAGAAAAGGTGAATACATTATTTCTTCAGCAGCACTTGAAACTGAAAATGTTGCATCCACACTGACAGATGTTAATATAAAGACTAGTGTCACATAATACAGCAAAACAACACACAAAACAAAACAAAAAACAAAACAAAACAAAACATTTTATAATATAATATATAATAATATAATATATAATAATTTACTGATAATGACATATTATAATATGTCATTATCAGTAAATTGTTTAAAAACTCTACTCTGAAAATAAAACATTATATATAAAGAGAGTTTATTAGTTTGTTAGCAGCTCAAGTTGTTGTAAATCCTGCCCACTTCTTTGCATCGTCAGCACATGCTTCAGTGCTCTGAGAGTGTTTATAGTGCTGTGAGTTTAACACTTCATGACTGAGAGCAGAACACAACACAATCTTCATCATCACACAAGACAAAACAACAACAATGAACAACATCATCATCCTCATCTGGACACTCACACTGTTTGCTCAAGGTTTGTAGTAAAACTTTCATAAAGACAATTATTTTAAAATATGAAATATACATATTTTTTAATTCTTATCCTTTGCTCCCTTCTTTCAGAGTGTAGAGGACAGATCACTGTAACTCAGAGTCCATCATTAATAACAGCAGCTCAAGGACAAGAAGTCAGAATAAACTGTAAAACCAGCAGTTCAGTGCATGGTGGTAGTTACTTACACTGGTACTTACAGAAACCTGGAGAAGCTCCTAAACTCCTCATATATTATGCAACAAGCCTTTACACTGGAACTCCATCTAGATTCAGTGGCAGTGGATCTGGCAGTGATTTCACTCTGACCATCAGTGGAGTCCAGACTGAAGATACAGGAGATTATTACTGTCAGAGTGAACACTATATCAGTAGTAGCTGGGTGTTCACACAGTGATAAAGAGTCGTACAAAAACCTCCGTCAGTCAGAGTCACAGTGACTGCACTGATACAGCTGAGAGATACTGCAGCTGCTGATGGATGTGAATCATCTCAATCACTCTCAGATCATTATATTACAATGCAGAACACATCGATCTGATAATGAATTAAATCTGTGCTGGTTAGGTTAATTAATTAACCTTTATGAATTAACCTTTACTATATTTTAAAATAAAATACTGTAACACTTTTAATGACCAATTCTCACTATTAATTAGCATGCATGTAATTATTGGCTCTTCATTGGTACACTTTTTAATGCCTTATTCTGCATGACCATATATTACATCCTTTTATCCTACCCCATAACTATTAATAAGCAGCAAATTAAGAGTTTATTCAGAAATATGTCATATTTAATAGTTGGTTAATTGTGAGAACTGGACCTTAAAATAAAGTTTTCTCTGACTTGTAGAAAGTTAATTTTGACAAAATGAAGTCTTGATGCTGAACATCCCAAAATATCATACATTGTCCACAGAGTTGCAGTCAAAAACTGAATTAACAGAATTATTATATTTAAAAATTAAAATACAAATAATCAAAACGCGTATATGGTGCCTGTGCAGCAGCGCATCAGACTGTGAGGTCAAAAACACATTTGAAGCGTCACATTTTAAAAGAAGAACCTGGATGATCCTCAAGACTTCCTTTTATGTTTAGAAGAAATCAAACACTTTCATTCATAAAAAGAACCTCGTACCAGCAGTCAAGCACAGTTGATGGTTTGAGGATGTTTTTTTTTTTTTTTTTTTTGCATCAGGAACTGAACACTTTGTCCAGATCAGGCACGTGCAGAAGGGGGGGCTTTGGGGGCTCGAGCCCCTGCCCTTTTTCAAAATTATTCAAAAGTGCCCCTCTCAGACAAATAGCAAAGATATTGTGGTCAATAAAACAAAATGCATTTGAATTCTAATTTGTACAAAACAGTAAATAATCGCTCAAAAAGTAAGAAAATTCCTGTTTATTTTTACATATCTGTCAATCTGAGGCGTAGCTATGGGTTGCATGCGTTTTGCTCGACTTACAGATATTCCACAACCATAGCCTCTCAAGCCATTTATGCTTATTTCAGTGTGTGCCTATGGGTCGATGGAAGGAAAAAAATAAACCAAACAATATTGTAAACATTTTTCATCAATAATCAAAGCTAGTGTATCGATTTAATTAAAATGTATTAAAATTAAAAAAGAATATTACATAATTCATCAATGCCTGTTAGTCATGTATACACAAACCAATCATGATCTGGCACAAGAAGTTCAAATTTCATTGGACAATAATGTGAAGTGGAGCAGTTATTTTCCGTTCTTATTCATAAATCGGTTGAAAATTGGGACATGGGACAGACGAGCTTATTTGTGGAGCGATCTGGATCTGCGGTTTGCCTCATTTTATAAATGAAATTACATCGCTGGTAAAAATGGATACTAAATGACTACAAAAGCACTGCACAAACCGTGTAGCACCAAAAGTCGCAATAATGGTAATCAGTAGGCTATTCAATTCACTTATTTTTATGTATGATGTAGGCTACACCGTTTACTATTTGATGAAACTATGATAGTTATTTACAGGCCTATTATGTGAAGTGTAGACTGGCAAAATGGTGACTGAAAGGACTTTATTATATTACCATTTTTGATAATTGTGCAGCATTATGAAAGTGTCTTATGCTCATCAAGCCTGCATTTATTTGATCAAAAATACAGAAAAACCTGTAGCCTAATATTGTGAAATACTATTACAATTTAAAATAATGTTTTTCTATTTTAATATACTTTTATACTATTTTAACAAAATATAATTTATTTCTGTGATTCAAAGCTGAATTTTCAGCATCATTACTCCATTCTTCAATGCACGGTCCTTCAGAAATCAATATGCTGATTTATTATCAATGTTGGAAACAGTTGTGCTGCTTAATTGTTTAAATTTAAATTTTATTTATTTATTTATTTATTGGAACCTGTGATACTTTTTTGGGGTTCATTAATAAAAAGTTAAAAAGAACAGCATTTATTCAAAATAGAGATGTTTTCTAACAATATCTTTACTGTCACTGTTTCTATCAATTTAACAAATCCTTGCTGAATAAAAACTCATTTCTTTAAAAATAAATAAATAAAAATACTGACCTCAAGCCTTAGTGTATATTATTACAAAAGTTATATTTTAAATAAATGCAGTTCTTATTTAACTTTTTATTCTTCAAAGAATCCTGAAAAAGGTTTCCAACATTGCTAATAAATCAGCATTGCATAAAATGCATTAAGTAAAGTAAATTAATAAAGTATATTAAAATTTTGCAAAACTTCTTGCAAAAATATAAAATAGTAATGTATCCAATCTTTTGACATTTATCATATTGCCCCTTTTTTACATTTGAGCCCCTGCCCCTGAGGAACTCTCTGCACATCCAGATTGAGCCTTGCTTTCACAACACAACTCTCTGACTTCATAAATCTCTACTGCTCACATTACACAAGACTCCTTGTCATCTGTCATCTGTGTTTGTAGCAGTGCAGTAGCAGAATGGACCTGGAAGCACTACTGTATAAACACTGTAAAGAGACCTGCATGAATTCATGAAAGAAAAGGTCCTGAAGTCTAGTCCCTAATACTGTGATTTTGTGGGGCTGAGGTGAAGAAAGAAGAGCAAGAGCTCAGGAAAAGTTTGTAGAGCATGAACAGCGAACACATCACAGTCACTGCTAGAGACGCCAGTGGCTTCTTATATTACTGTGTATTATAATATGGAACCAAATGTTTGTATTTGTCTTGATGTACATAATGACTCCTATATATTTCTCTCTCAGGCTCCAGCGGACAGATCACAGTTACTCAAACTCCTGCAGTTCAAACAACTGAACCAGGAAAGACTGTTGTGATGAGATGCACCGCCAGCACTCCTTTAACAGGCTGCAGCCCACCCTGTCTGTCCTGCTTCTTAAAAAAACCCGGAGAAGCTCCTGAACTCCTCATTTATACAGTTAACAGACTCCAGTCAGGAACTCCATCTAGATTCAGTGGCAGTGGATCTGACAGTGATTTCACTCTGACCATCAGTGGAGTCCAGACTGAAGATACAGGAGATTATTACTGTCAGAGTTACCACTACATCAGTAAATATGTGTTGACACAGTGATAAAGAGTCGTACAAAAACCTCCGTCAGTCAGAGTCACAGTGACTGCACTGATACAGCTGAGAGATACTGCAGCTGCTGATGAGAGGATCACAAACAACACAATAACACTATTTATGAGACTATTTATTTATATGATATAGTTTTGAAGCAGCAGACAAATAGTGAGATTTTTTAGGAGAAACAAGAAGAGAGCAGTCAAAACCAGGTGATGGTCAAACACAAGGCATACTGGAAGAGAAGCAAACAACATGCAGAAGCCAAAAGGTTACAAAATTTAGAGTCATAAAACCAAGAGTGCATCCAAAATAGACTGCTCAGAATTGCAGTGCAAAACAAGCAATATTTCACAGTGATGCTGTGTCTGACTTCAGGTGAATGCTTCGAAACAGTGAATCATTTTGCTTTTTTTTTTCCCATCACTACCAAGTACTTTTCACCTACGGTTTTTCAAACATTACATATTACAGAAGTATTTGATTATTGGACGCAGCATGAGTGAAGACACAGTCAGGGTTTAAATAGGCCATTCTAATTAGGCTGATGAGATACACCTGAGAACAATCAGAGTTCAGGTGCTTCTGGTGGAGGAGTTGAGAAGAGACAGAGCGTGTGATATCACTGTATATCACTTGATAGATTTCACATTTTCTAGAAAAATCAGCGTCAACAGTTGATTCAAACATTCAGAAGATCAGTATGACTGCTGAGAGTCTCAGTGTGAACAAACCTCATCTCTCCATTAGTCCAACTCAACTGATTCATTTCAGAGAATAAAGAGTCAAACAGTCAAACTCATATTTGAGTGATTCTGTTCCTCTCAGAATCTGAAAACACAGAAGAACAAACAAGACAGACTGTAGATATCAAAGAAATGAAGACACAATATATTTTTGATTAGTTGTTTTAAAGGATATCAGCAGTGAAGAAAAGCACACATGCAGTCATGTCTGATGTTGTTGTGAAAAGCAGAGCAGATGTCAGATGAATGTGGAGGATGAATGGAGTCTCTTGTGTTGTTGGTCTCCATGTGAGACATCAGAGAGAATCCAGAGGAGAGAGTGAGTGGATCTGCTCTGAACACTGATCTCTCCTCACTTCTCCTCATGAGAGAGTCAGGCTGCTCCAGCTGTTCAGACCGTCCTCCTGCAGGACTCCAGCACTGCTGTCCTGAACACCTTCAGCTCCGGCTCCAGTCTGAAGAGACGCCTGTGTTCGTCTCTCACATCAGTGCTGCTGATCTTTGTGGAAATCTCTTCACACTCACTGTAGGAGAGATGAAGCCTGACAATCAGAGAACAAATGTCAACTCAAAAGATCAACTATGTTTGGCCTTTGTTTCTCTGATCACGACAAGCAGCTTCAGAATTAGCTGAGTAAGAATTAAGAATTAGCTACAATATTTGTTATTAAAAGAGTTTTTAATTTCAAATCAGTTTTCATGAATTTCATGAAAATTAAATTTTCCATTATTTTAAATGTAATATTTTTCATATTTAATTTTTTTCCTCTCATATACAGTAGCTTATATTGCACAGAGATCTTTCCAGAAAAAAAAATGAAACTGTAACACTGTGAAGTATCCAACCAAGCTGTTCTTTAACACACACACACACACACACACACACACAATTATAAAATAATGTTTATCATGCAAACAAGTTCTTTAGAAACTATACTGAATCTATATATAGTTTAGAAAATGGTAATAAAATATGACAATAACTCAGAGTTAAACTGTGAACAAATTCGTCTTGATAATGTCAGATAATTTTGATAGAAATGTATGTAATGGATTATAATCAACCAAAAAATTATTCAGCTGTTAAATTTAAGTACACAGTTAGATAATACCAATTTAGGTCAACCAATTACCAAGCAATGCTTAATTTTGTTCAGTCTGTGATGTAAAAAGTTTGCATTAGCAATTAAAGAAAAAACAACTTCAGCAAAACATGGTCAGGTCAAAGTGTGAATAATTTTTGGTCCCAAATTTTTATCAAGTTTACTGGTAGTCCACTATATGAAGATTTTTTTTTTTTTGGGGGGGTAAAATATGTCACAGTTTGCTTTATTTTGCTACCCTCACTTACATACATGAACTATAGTGTCCAGCACCCACTAGTAAAAAAATATATAAAAAATTATATCTGGTGTCTGAATAAGTTTTGGTTTGACTGTATGTTGTTTACATATCTTTTTGTAACTACTTTCTGTATATGTAAAACTGCTTTACAACCATGCAAAATTGTGAAAAAACACTAAATTTGAAGTGTGGTTAAATTATTAAAAAAGATAAAGGTCATAATTATAAAAAAAGTACTGCATGAATGCAAATTATTATTATTGTTATTATTATTATTAGCATTAGCATTAGCATTAGCATTATAATTATATTATTATATTATTTACATTTATTTTTATCTATACTATTTTATACTCAACAAGAAGAACTCAAATACAATGTATTGTATTGTACATTTAATCATAACAGGTCAACAGAAGATTCAACAAAAATAAATTACTGAAGTATTACTTCATTATTTAACAAATTAAATTGTTTTATTTACAAATTGTTCATTTGCGCTGTAGGCAAAAGTTGTTTTTGGAAATTCTGCCCTTACAGCACCTGATAGCAGAAACATACCAGATGTTTCAATTCATACCTCACATTTTCTTTGGTTTGCCCAAAAAGAATACACAGCATCATCTTAAAATAATTTCATTATTCTCAGATTTGAAATGCATGGTGAGACTTGTGTCTTTAGTTGTAATGAGTTTCTAGACTCTGAAGGTTTCTTCAGAAAAATGTGCCAAATCTGCAACACAGATCCCCAATAGTGTGCACTCTAGTGAGTTCAGATGATTAGCAAAACTACAGCAAAACTGATTGTTGCACAGTAAAACCCCCAGTGTTAAATTAACACTCCCAGTGTACATACCTGTAGTTTAGAAAATGGTAATAAAATATGACAAGAACTCAAACTGTGAACAAATTCATCTTGATAATGTCAGATAACTTTGATAGAAAGGTATGTAATGGATTACAATCAACCCAAAATTATTCAGCTGTTAAATTTAAGTACACAGTTAGATAATACCAATTTAGGTCAACAAATTACCCCAAGCAATGCTTAATTTTGTTCAGTATGTGATGTAAAAAGTTTGCATTAGCAATTAAGGAAAAAACAACTTGAGTAAAACATGGTCAGGTCAAAGTGTGAATAATTTTTGGTCCCAAATTTTTATCAAGTTTACTGGTAGTCCACTATATGAAGATTTTTTTTGGGGGGGTAAAATATGTCACAGTTTGCTTTATTTTGCTATCCTCACTTACATACATGAACTATAGTGTCCTGCACCCACTAGTAAAAAAAAAAAAAAAAAAAAATATATATATATATATATATATATATATATAAAATTATATCTGGTGTTTGAATAATTTTTGGTTTGACTGTATGTTGTTTACATATCTTTTTGTAATTACTTTCTGTATATGTAAAACTGCTTTACAACCATGCAAAATTGTGGAAAAAAAAAAAAAAAAAAAAAACTAAATTTGAAGTGTGGTTAAATTGCTAAAAAAGATAAAGGTCATAATTATAAAAAAGTACTGCATGATTACAAATTATTATTATTATTAGTAGTAGTAGTAGTAGTAGTAGTATTAGTATTATTTGCAACTCAAAACATTTATTTTTATATATACTATGTTTTATACTCATCAAGTAGAACTCAAATGCAATGTCTTATATTGTACATTTAATCATAACAGGTCAACAGAAGATTCAACAAAAATACATTACTGAAGTATTACTTCATTATTTAAAAAATTTAATTGTTTTATTTGCAAATTGTTCATTTGCGCTGTAGGCAAAAGTTGTGTTTGGAAACTCTGCCCTTACAGCACCTGATAGCAGAAACATACCAGATGTTTCAATTCATACCTCACATTTTCTTTGGTTTGCCCAAAAAGAATACACAGCATCATCTTAAAATAATTTCATTATTCTCAGATTTGAAATACATGGTGAGCCTTGTGTCTTTAGTCGAGGGTGACACAGGAGTGGATTTTCAAACCTCTCCCGTCCCACTCCCCCCAAAAAAAAATCTTGTCCCGTCCCAATCCCACGAAAAAACTGGGGGGAAAATCCCTTCCTGTTCCAATCCTGGAAGAATGACTTCCATTCCCTCCCACTCCCGTGTTGTGTTTTTTTTTTTTTTTTTTTTTGTACAGTAAAAATACAGTACAGATCACAGCGTGCCCACCTTAGTTGAATAAAAGTCCAAAATGTAGTTTTTTTGTTATTATATTGAACTGAAAGCCAGCTTAAACAATGCACACACATTAAATTTCATGTAAATCATCCATGCCAACACACACATTTTCTATTTGATTTTTTTTTTTTTTTTTAATTTGAAAGTAGACATTTCAGTCTATAGATATATTTTTTCATAGACGGAGTTTCGAAGTTTCTAAGTTCACAGAGACCTAGACGGCAGAAGGCGCATCCTGTTTGCTTTAATTTACAGAAGCAGAACGTTTCGTTGTTATTCTGAGTGCACACAAATAAACATAGAGTCTTTACAGATTCGAAAGATGTATTAGGCTACTTTTATCTGTATGACCAAAAATTACGGAGATTTTAAGAGCAAGTGAGCGCACCGGCGCCTGTCCTGCAGGGAGCGCGCTATTCAGCTTCACTCTCCAAAGCTCCGTGCGCGCTTTACTTTCACTTTCAAATTAGCTCGGCGTCAAGCAGTTGTTTGTTTTTAGGAGCTTGAGTTTTCACTCTTTCCCTCACTTTCTTCCGCTTTTAAATAGCTTGTAAAAGCACTGTGCACATTTTACTTTCACTTTTAAATTAGCGGCAATTCGGCATCAATTGCCGAAAAATACAAAATACAACATAACTTTTATTAACAAATGAATAAAAATACACCATACTATATGCCTAATATAAAATAACAAATAACTTACAAATTTTAAACAGGCTAGGTATACAAAACTGAAAATCAGTAAAGACTGAGGAACAAATAATTATAAAACGTAGAACGTTTATTAGCAAAACGATTAAGAAAGTTTGAAGGCACAGACTGCATACACCTTGATGTAAAAATAATGGGGGAAAAAATCACACAGTTTAAATAAAATAAAAATCAGCAAATACGTGGAACCAAATAAATGAGAAACGAATGTTAAAAAAACAACAACAAAAAAACCTTCCAATATCACCTTAGATAAATGACAGGTCAACAGGCTTTTCAAAATTCTAAATATTTTTAAAACAGGCGCTTTTACATTTCGTTTTGAAACTCTTCAACATTATGGCAAAAAAAAAAAAAAAAAAAATGTGATCAGGGGTTGGTTATGTTTCAGTAAAGACAATCAGCATATAGTGGCTTGAGTAAATGATGTAATTTGGAGTATAATCACTGGTAGGTTTATTAGTTAATTTTGTTATTGATATATATAGTTTAAGATCTGATAGTTTTAAGATTAATCTGAAAGACTTTTGCGGCCTTAATGATATAACAACATACTGTACAAACAATCCTCACAGACACACATTAAAATGGCCTTCATACATCTACAGGATCATAAGATAGATGAGTTGCCTCATTCATCTTTTACCAAGACTAATTGTTGGGTTGAGTAAGCATGGACATGTCATTGGGGTTATGAAGTGAGCATCCTCATTCAAAGGTTTCATCCAGTTGGTTTATATGGGTGTGTGTAGGTCATATTTAAAGTTTTTTTTTTTTTTTTGGTGTGTGTGTGTGTGTGTGTGTTTTAATTATAACTATACCATTATAAAAATCACTTTTTAAACATTTTGTAGATGGAATTAAGAACCTAGCCAGTGTACTTTCTTAAGGATGAATATATATTTCATCCTTTACCAAATGTATTTGCAAAAAGTATAGTATTTTACAAATTAATTTGTAGTGCACTAAGTTTGTGCTAGATAAAGTATGAAATAAGTACAATTTAGAGTGTATTTTCAGTTAGTATAGACATCAATCTATTTTTAGTATACTTATCATAAAATAAATATATTTTAAATACAATTAAGTATATTTATTTTTCACTAGGGATGTGTTGCAAGAAACAGCTATTTTGTAAGAATTAACTACAATATTTAATATCTGTTTTCAAATTCAAATCAATTTTCATTAATTTCATAAATTTTTAATTTTCCATTATTTTAAATTTTCCATATTTAATTGTGTGTGTGTGTGTGTGTGTGTGTGTGTGTCGTTTATATTGCATAGAGGTCTTTTCAGAAAAAGTGAAACTGTAACGCTGTGAAATATTCAATCAAGCTATACTTTAACAAACACACACAAGTAAATATATAATAAAAACAAATATAACATGAGAAAAAATGAATACAAACACTCATTGTCTGAAGTTCAGTATCTATAGTTCATATTCATCACAAAGAATTAAAGTTTCTAATGTTTTGTATAACATGAACATGCATAAAGAAATTCTCTGAGGTCTGAGACTGACAGCTGCCTGTTCTGTGTATGAAGAGCATTTACATAGAGACACACTTTGCATGAGAGTGTTTATAGTGCTGTGAGTTTAACACTTCATGACTGAGAGCAGAACACAACACAATCTTCATCATCACACAAGACAAAATGTAGCACGTGTCAATTAATAGGCACTTGTTGCTAATCTTAACCATAGGCCAGTAGGTTCGACTATGGAGATGCAATTGAAACAACAACAATTAGGTTAAATTAAATCTTTGAATTGAAAATAAGCTTTGTACTGGTTACTGTTTTTTTTTTTTTTTTAAGGAAAATAAAATTAAATGATTATCAAACAATTGTCACAATTTTCTTAAAATTAAAATTGTTACAAAATAAGATCACAATTGCATGAATTTTCAACTCCAATGAAATTAATTGAACAATTTTACCTGACTCTCTGGTCGTCTATTTGTTCAGTAGGGTGCACCCTTTAGGCTATGCAAATTTCCTACAATACAACACTTTTGAGATCACCCTAAACATTTACAGTGTTCACAGTTAATCATTTTGACAGTTCACTGAAAGTCAAAAATAACCCCTTGGTGTTGAACACAAGGCCAAATAAACAATTCAGAAAAAAAAAAACAGTTCAAAACTCAGTTCAAACGATTTGTTTGGAAAATTCAGTTCACGAAAGAAAAGAGAAGTTCAGTTCAGTACAATGTTCCGTTGCAAAAGTAAAGATTCAGTTCCAGAGAGGATTCAGTTCAAAAAGATTTGATCCAAAGATTAAATTCAAACAGATTCAATTCAAGGAATCCAAAAAAATATTAGAATCGTGGAGAACGATTCGATTCAACAGTTCCAATTTGACAAAAAAACAACTCCTTCCGAGCAAAAATAATACGCCTGAACAGTCACTTAAACGGCTCAGTTCAGTTTATGAGACGTAGCAGGTAATCAGAACCTTCCTACCCAATGGGCTCGGTGGACAAGATGGCGCCGGTCAGCTTCGGCGACGCGAGTGTGTGCATACTTACTTCCGGTCTTGCAACGTTCGCATTTACTGTAAGGGGAAACTTCATACGAAACTTGGCTAGATAGAAATAATTAATGTTTTTCAGATTAAAAATCGGATAGTGGTATATCAAAGACAAGAGAAAACATCCTCGCTACATTATTGCGTACCTCTGTGTGGAAATTCATCAAGATAAAACACGGAGATTTCTTATTTCTTCTGTTGATGAGGCTCAACATCAGCGCTTATCAGTCTACAGGGATCTCTTCATGCAAACACAAATCATTCAAACGTGCATTACTGTACATTTTCGGAAAGTTGATTTTGTTCTGACTGCTAATTATAAGATCATAAGGTTTGCGACTGTCAAACGAGATGCTCAGAGATATCTGCATGAATTTATATTAACATTTTGATAACAATTTCTAACTGTAACTGTACAATTTAACATAATATGGTAGGTTGGCATTAATTAAAAGATCGGTGTGTGCATTACCTGTGTGTTTTATTAATATTTATCTGTTTTGTGAAAGATCTGTTGCATAAATAATTATCTGTCTATAAGCAGCACCTGCATTTTTACAATTTCTTTTGCATTAATTATCAGATAAAACAAATCTTTAAATTAGTCATGTATTAGCTGCATCATTTTACAGCCCTTTGCTTCATTTAAAAAAATATGTTTGATGCAAAGTTAACTGTATAAAATATTAAAATATGTTGTGAAAAAGATGATGGGACAAACTGACACTTGGGTAAAGTTGGTTTTATATTCGCACATTCGGACTATCTGCATTCAATTGCTTTGTTAACATTGGACATTCAGCGGACATTCGCAAGAAAGTATGACATTAAAACAATACTTGGCCATTTTGATCAATTGTGAAAAAAATGTAGTAGGTTGATGATGTCACTGATTAGAATTTCCAAAAAATAACTTTATTGCACATCTAATTAGAAAGTTATTGAATCCGGAAATGTGTGAATGTTGTGAATGTGCGAATATAAAACCAACTTTATCCAAGTCAAACTGATGTATGTGCACAATTGAGAAATGGATATTTATGAAGCTCAATCGCAGCCCAAGTCTTACAAGGTAAACATTTCATTAAAAAATAAATAAACAAATCAATGTAATTGTCATGAATCTGGTCCATGGACCTCCATTTGTTCGCCACCAGAGGTCACCCTTCCATCACATTGACTCTCACACCACACACTACCCCGGACTTCATTTCCCAGCAGCCATTTCCCTAATCACATGCTCACACCTGATACCCATCTCGCAATCACACACACTACTTAAGCCATGGACTTCCTCAGTCAGATCGCCGAGTATTGTATAGCGTGTATCCTAGCGATAGCTACTCTACGAAGCCTTCTTAGTTTCCATAGTCTTGCCTTGCCTGTTTTCTCGTGGTTTCATTTCTGCCCGTGTTTCCTGGATTAACCCTTGCCTTGCCGTTCGGACTCTGTTTGCACCTCGTTTGGATTATTGCTGTGTACCTGGATTTACTCTCTCTGCCTTGCCCTGTTGGATATTGTTCGCCGATCGAAGACCCACGCTTGCCATAGGATTACTCTTTGTCTTGTCCCTGCCATACCTGTTTGCCATTGTTTCGACCCTGCCTGTATTTATGACCATGTCTTTAAATAAAAGCTTGCATATGGATCCGCACGTCTCACGTCTCGTCAGCCCCGTAACAGAATACTCGGCCACACAAGGATCCAGCGGCTTTTTCAAAGGAACCCTGGTCAGGTATGGACCCATTCAATCAGCTGCTCGATCTGCGACAGGGGAGTTTAGCCATTGAGGAGTACGTTTCACAGTTCTGTGAGTTATCTAATAGGGTGCCTTTTGATGAGGTCGTACTAAAAGACATTTTTCGTTTTGGACTCAGTGAGCCCATAAAGTCATGGTTACCAGAGGGGAAGTTTCATTGCAGTCTAAAGGACTTTATAGACTATGCTTTGCTGTGCGCTGGCTCTTCGTTTACTGTGGGTGTCGCGGAAGAGGAACGCGACACCGTGTCTGTGACTGAGATGGCGGCCGTAGCAGAGTCTGTTCACAAAATGGCGGCCGTAGCAGAGCCCGTTCACATAATGGCAGCCACAGCAACACCCCGTCATGCCATTGCTGCCAATCACGAGTCAAGTCAAGTCACTGCTGATCGCCCAGAGTCCCAGCACGTCACTGCTGATCGCCCAGAGTCCCAGCACGTCACTGCTGATCGCCCAGAGTCCCAGCACGTCACTGCTGATCGCCCAGAGTCCCAGCACGTCACTGCTGATCGCCCGGAGTCCCAGCACGTCTCAGCTGATCGCCCGGAGTCCCAGCACGTCTCAGCTGATCGCCCGGAGTCACAGCACGTCTCAGCTGATCGTCCGGAGTCACAGCACGTCACTGCTGATCTTCCGGAGTCCCTTCACGACACCACTGACCCTCCAGAACCACGTTACGTCACCGCTGATCATCCAGAGTCTTGTGACATCCTGTCCACCACACCCAGATATTCAAGGTCAGTGCTCCGATTTCCCAGGTTGATGTCTAGTGTGAGTGATGCACCGCTGGTGTCTGCACGTGCAGCTGGTATCCCCAAACCCACTCACTCTAGCCCTCCTGTCCCTGAACTGAGTTCCCTGTCCGAAGCGCTTCCCATGATGGGGATCGTTTTATGTTGCATTTGGGCTGCATATATCACCACAGAACTGCCCCAGGCGATGGCACCCACTGCAGCTTCTCCAGAGGAGGTGGCACTTGCTGCAGAACCTCCTGAAGCAGCGGTGCTCGCTTTAGACCCTTTTATGGTGGTGGTGCCCAGCAAAGAACTCTCTCTCGTTTCCTACGGTACCACTGTAGAACCTCCAGAGGTGGCGGCAACTGCTGCAGAACCTCCAGAGGCATCAGTGGTATCCGTCTGCGAATCCTCGTCTAGCCCTGTCACGGCTATGAAGGCCGTCTGTGAGCTCTCGTACTGCCCTGAAACGGCTATGAAAGCTGTCCCTGAACTCTCATCCTGTCCTGTCACGGCTATGGAGGCCGTCTGCGTATCCTCGTCCTGTCCTGTCACAGCCAGAAGGGCTGTCCCTGAACTCTCGTCCTGCCCTATCACGGCCACGGAGCCCACTAATGAACTGTTAGCCCGGGAAAAGATCAATGAACTTCTTATGTTCCCTGCCTCAGTCCTTGAGGCCATATATGCTCTGCCTGTCTCTTGTGTCTCAGTTTTCCCTAGGTCCCAGTCTCTGCTGTGGGTTCCTGATCCGCCGTGGAGGTCTTCTGCCCCGTCTGCTCCACCGTGGAGGTGGTCTACAATTCCGGTCTGGTGGTCATCTGCTCTGCCGTGGTGGTCTCCTGCTCCGTCTGCTCTGCTGTGGAGGTCTCCTGCTCCGTCTGCGCCGCCCTGGAGGGCTTCAGCCTCATCTGCGCCGCCCTGGAGGGCTTCAGACTTGTCTGCTCCGCCCTGGTGGGCTCCAGTCCCGCCTGCTCCGCCTTGGTGCCCTGTTCTGCCTCGGTCCTCGACCTCTCCACTCCCAAGTGGACCTGGCCCTCCGTCCCTCCTTCTGTTCCGCCTCCGCTCCACCACCCTCTTGGATTGTGTAATGTTTGGAGCGTCTGGAAGCCGCTCCTTGGGGGGGGCTATGTCATGAATCTGGTCCATGGACCTCCATTTGTTCGCCACCAGAGGTCACCCTTCCATCACATTGACTCTCACACCACACACTACCCCGGACTTCATTTCCCAGCAGCCATTTCCCTAATCACATGCTCACACCTGATACCCATCTCGCAGTCATACACACTACTTAAGCCATGGACTTCCTCAGTCAGATCGCCGAGTATTGTATAGCGTGTATCCTAGCGATAGCTACTCTACGAAGCCTTCTTAGTTTCCATAGTCTTGCCTTGCCTGTTTTCTCGTGTTTTCATTTCTGCCCGTGTTTCCTGGATTAACCCTTCCCTTGCCGTTCGGACTCTGTTTGCACCTCGTTTGGATTATTGCTGTGTACCTGGATTTACTCTCTCTGCCTTGCCCTGTTGGATATTGTTCGCCGATCGAAGACCCATGCTTGCCATAGGATTACTCTTTGTCTTGTCCCTGCCATACCTGTTTGCCATTGTTTCGACCCTGCCTGTATTTATGACCATGTCTTTAAATAAAAGCTTGCATATGGATCCGCACGTCTCACGTCTCATCAGCCCCGTAACAGTAATACAAACATTTTCGAGAAATAAGTAATTTGTACATGATTGGTGAGGGAAAAATATGTAGCTGTGTGTACACACAATGAGTTCAACTTTCTTTTCGTGAACAGTAGGGATTAAGGTTAGTGTTTCATTCATTCACCGCAAATATACGCAAGTTTCAACTGCACCGGCGCAGTTAACATTTATAGTGTAGTGATAATAGCAGTGTAGATCTTATTTGCATTTGAAGTGATATTATAAATCCTGTAAACATATATATAAGGTAATATTTGTATTTCTCTGGTTCTCTGCACTGGCGTTTAGCACAACCGGAAGTATCTAGAGTGTTGGTTGGAGCTTAGCTCTCACGACAATCAATGTTCATCTCCTTCGGAAGGCTCGCCATCTTACATCGTCACGCTGAATTAAATTCAGTTCCAACATAGGACAAAAAACCTGACCTGCATATACAACAGGCAGCTTTTAGTTCACAAACAAATTAAATTCACTGTTTTCACATCAATACTAACACATATTTCCCTTTTTAACATTTAACAGTTATATTTTCGTTGTACTTTGAAGGTTTAGATAATGTCATGCTATTTAAACAAAAAATGTTCATTCTTTATCATCATCAACAAAATATAACATTAGAAACTCCTATATACAATCGTTTTTAACCATTACATCCCTTTTGCTTGTAAAACATCAGAACTCATCAGTATTTCACTCCAGCAAAGAAATGTTTTTCACTCTCTATCTACTGAATACAAATTCATACACATTTAATCACATTTGTAGCAGTTTACACATTGCAAAATGTGTACTCACCAAGTCCAAAGAAAATAAACATAAGGTTTATGTTTTTATCTTCTCTGAACGGTCTTAGAACAACACTGCTACTTGTTTCTCATCAGCCTCAAAGAGAAAAGAAAATGGCTACTCCCATCCAGCGACTAGCGTGGTGCGGCGGGACTTCAATTTAGACTTCACGTAATTGGACAATCATTAAAATGTCAATCATCACACTGAAATGCTTTTCACTTAATGTTTTTACTGTTCTTTGTATAAGTGGTTGTAAATTATTTTTCTGCATTATAGTTATGTTCTTGGAAACGTTTTGTTAAAATTTAGTTAAATAATAAAAATAATGTTTTGTTAACTTAGAGTCTTTGGACCTTACATTTAACTATGTAATACAGTTCATTGTTACCAACTCTGAAACATATCTATTGTAGCATAATTCAAATTGTTTAATGTTACACTTACACAGTAACTACACGTAACAAGAGGGTAACAAGGGTTCACTTTAGATTACAGCCCGCGGATGTCACACTTACACAGTAATTAAATATAACAAGGGAGTATGTTTGCATAGTAGTTAAAAAAAATGTAGTACATTTTATTCTACTTGCCTCAAACCACATACGCACCAACAGCACTACAGCTATCAAAAAAACATCATAAAGTAAATATACATGTGTTGTGTATTATGACATTATGTTTATATGTTATGTCCTGCACTCTCAAAAAGGATGTGTTACTTAATAACACATTTTTTGTGTTATGGCCATTTTAACACATTTTGTTTAATTTTAAGTTGATCATGTGTAAAGAGAGAAAGAGAGAAACAACACAATGTGTCCAACACGATATGTGTTAACTATCATCCAATCACATTGCTGCCTACATCACTCCACAAGCTGTTAACCAGATTTGCGCCTATTTTTTCATTGGTGGATGACGTGGATGCACTCAAGTATATGGATTTCCTCACTAGAAAAGTAAAGTTCTCAGAAGGTCCCACTGGTGTCAATGACGTTCCCAGAACATTTCCTGAGATGATGTGGAGTTCTTTAAAGGATTGGGCAGAGGTGGGACCAAGTCAAGTCTCAAGTTAAATCCCAAGTTCTCAAAGAGTTAAAGTTGATGAAATAATTAAGTGACTAATTAAATGATGAGTGTGCATCAGTGATGAACACCTGCTGTTATTGAGAATTACAGAGGATCAGATGTTGATGTTTTAAATGTTAAAATGATGCCACCATCATGGAGAACAGTGTTTGCTTTAGTTGGGCTCTTGACCTTTGACTTCTTGTGTTAGATCTCTTTCTGTAGCAATGCATGTGGTGCTGTAAAGCAGAGTGGAGAAATTAGCTGTTTTTATGTGATGAGATAGTCACCATGAGGTGGCTTGATTACAATCAAAAAAGCTTTTTTTATTAATTTTTTTTTTATTAATATGTTTAGGTTTGGATAATCAACCCTGTGAAACTACAGCATGCAAACAACATGTTGCTCTAATAGTTATAGTGAATGAATTTTAAATCTATGTAATAAATATAAAAATTTGAACTCCAGTATTATTTCGACACATACAGACATCAAGAACCAGCATATGAATCTCAACAATGGTGACAATCAACAAAATGCTTCATGCTGCAATGGATGGAATCAACTGAAAAAAATTCCATCCAAGGCTGTGGCTGAAGTCTGTAGTTCTTGTGTTTCTCTTTTCTTCTATGATGCCGCTTGTTAACAGCAGGTGTTCATCACTAATGCACAATCATCATTTAATTAGTCACTGATTTATCTCGTTAACTTTAACTTTTTGAGGACTTGCGATTTGACTTGGGACTTGCTTGTGACTTGAAAGTCCCACTTCTGGATTTATGACACATTAGTGTGTTAAATATTTTAACACACTGCCTGTGTTAAGAAGAATAACACACTGGTTGTGTTAAAATTGAATTAACACAAAATGTGTTGTCCTTAACTAGACACACAGGTGTGTTAAAATATAACACAGGTTGTGTTGTTTTTAACACATCTGTTTTTTTTAACACACTAATGTGTCATAAATAACACAATCTGTGTCATAGATGTGCTATTCTTAAAGGTGCACTATTTAAATATTTGAAGAATATCAACCTGTGTTAAGGAGAATAACACACTGGTTGAGTTGAAATTAACACAAAATGTGTTGTCCTTAACTAGACACACAGGTGTGTTAAAATATAACACATGTTGTGTTGTTTTTAACACATCTGTTTTAAGAGTGTGGGAGCAGCTGGAAACAGGTAATCTAGTTTTCCACTGTACTGCACCTTGACGGTACAATGCTGCTGACGGACTCGCTGCTGAGATGACCATATGCAGTGCTCTTTCATCAGGAAAATTTTCATATGGAAATTTCTAAACCAAATCATAGCAGAAAATCATTACATTATTTTCACATACTTTAGTAATCTCCATGATCCCACACAAAGAAACACTAGTACATACTATAGCATATATTCTTAAGTAAACTGGTAAAACTGTATAAAGACTATGGTGGTTTTTAACTTTACTATAATTACTAAATTATACTACTACAGTTTACTATTTGTGTCAGTAATTTAAGAGATATGATGCAATAATACAATAAGTACCCAGTACGGAGTGTAAAAATATACTGCATCATATATTTTGTTATTACAATAAGACTTTGTTCTAGATCATAATATTGTTGCCTAACGCAGTACGTCATGCATACCACATAATCTTAGAATAGTTACACCTTTCTTATGAAATACTAACAGTGTAAATACTTTTAATTTTCCAAGTCATTACCTCCTTATTCCTCAAATGTTGCACATTGTCTACATTTACCTACACGTACGTACAGCTGTAAGTTTTTGATCTGTGTCATACATACCACGTAATTTCAGAATAGCTGCCCTTTAGTTATAAAATACTTACAGTATAAATGCTTTATAAATTCGCAGATTATTACCCCCTTATTCTCAAAACGTTGCATATTGTTCCCTTATATCCATGAGTAGGTACTGTGGAGGTACTCTATAGTTACAAATAAATACACTGTAAATTCTGTTTAATTACGCGGTACATTGCGGGCTGTAATCTAAAGCATTACCAGAAAGTGGTTGCAATCAATTTATTTTAGCTACATTTAATTAAATAAACAAATTTAGTTGACTAACTTTCAACATTTTTTTATTTAAATGTAGCTAAACTAAATTGTTTGCAACCACTTACCTTAAAAAAAATGTATAATTTATATATTTTTTTTTTCAGTGTACATAAGTCTTTCATATTAAGCCTACATTAAGCCTTTTTTAATGTAATAACTTTTACTTATGACAAAATATATATTTTTAGTGTTTCCTAAAAAGATTCAAAAAACGCGGCCGTTTTCTATTCAGTCCCGTGACGTCAGCCCGTCCAATAACAGCTGAGCTGAGCTCACTCAGAGAGTCACGAAACAGAAAAAGGTAAGCATTTCAAGCTTCTTTATTCCTATTTAAAGCACTTTTGAACGTTTATGATTTATTGTCGTATCTTATTATTTGAAGATTAACCAGCTCAGCAATGCTAATGTATTAGCTAGCAAAGAGGAACTAACACGCCATTACATCAAAGTTATCAACGGCAAGTGTTAAATATGCAGTGTTTTACACCACAGGTTCACTTGCATATGTTTTTGAAATCAATCTTTTCAGAGCAAAGGCAGCGTCGAGTGCTGGGATGTCAAAGATGGCTGCAATACTACAGGCCTAAAGTGAAGTAAGTAGAATTCACATTGATTTAATTGATTGGTTTTTAGTGTTATGCGAGAAAACAATCATCACTTTCTGAACGTTTTTTTAAGTATATTTCTTCATTTTTGGATGAATTGCTATTTTTGCAAATGTAGCAGCTCAAATGGGTCTTCTGAAGCAGTACAATATTTTAGACTGAAATTTAAATCTATACATTTATCAACTCATGCATACACAGCCCAGACAAATATACTGGTTCTTTCACACCACATGAAGGACATCATGATATCCAAGGATCAATGATGTTTGATGTAATGTAGTGTGCCACCATTTTTGATTCAGACTGTATTAACAGAATGAATAACATATTAAATTTCAGTTTGCCTGTGATTCAGAGTCATTATGCTTCACAAGAATATGAGTTGGGTCTTGAAAGTTCTAGTTATAGAAGGCTTTCTTAATATGGATTACAAAAAAAAAGTATTTTGTGTTATGTTTCCACTTGCACTTATCTTAAAGTTGATGTGGGTTTGTATAAAGGTGTTGAAATTATTTATATTTATTAATTTATATTTATTTAGTTGTTTTACAGTTTTTCTCAGTTGCTTTGGTGCATTTCTCAAATCGTCCTTAATATTTGCAAAGAAGTATGTGCATTTCTCAAAACAATTCATACAAACAGCACCACACAATAGATTTCCTGCAAAAGCCTGTAACTTACTCAAAATCTTTAGTTCATCTCTCAAAAGTAAGTATTTATGTCAATGAACATATCAGTGCCATCAGAACGAAACGTCCTTGTGTCATTGTTCACAAACAAGATAGTCACAATGCTTAGTCATGTTGTCAATATAACACTACACTCTGTTAGTATTACCTGATGTAAACTATGGCAACAGATTGGATGACAGTTACTGTATTGAAATACAGAAGGCTGAGCTTCTTATGTATGCCATATCCATTTCAAAAGTACAAATTTACACATTACTGTATGTGGGATATTGATTGAAAGAGACTGTTTCGAAATGTTTGAATTATTGAGGATATGGTCGATCTCCCAATATGTAGCTGCACCCTTCAGCCATTGTAAGGCCATGATTGACAACATAACACAATAGTGGCCCTTATTTCATCTGATATGCACCTCTGTCCTTGGCCTCTTCTGCCTTTTCCCCTGTTTTGCCTCTGTACCCTTCCACCACGCAGCTTTACTCCTCTTCCTCTCGGCTGTTGATCCTGATGGTTTTCTGGATGTTCATCCACTGTCAGAATGTGTAACTCTTGTGTGGTCCTCTGTCTATATATGCTTTCCAAGTGAAGGTTCATGAGATGCACCTTTGAGCTATTTCAGATAACTGGTTTATCATTGGTTGATCTATATTCTCTTCATTAGTGAAAGTCAAGGTTCACTTGCACAATTCATGGCAAATTTACAAAATGTCTAATAGAAATGTGTAGAAAATATGCTTGACAGTTTATGACAACTATATCAACCATTTCGCATTTAAGGACATATACGATGAACAAATGACTTGATGTTTTGAGGGGAAAGACTATAGCACAGAGAACTATATAATACATTTTGAGCAACGTGACAATAGCAACTGATAATGTAGGAAACCGCAGACAAATGTACATAATCAGTTGCATGAATGTACCAAAGCAATCGCAACATGTTCAAAAGAATGAAAAACTGGTTTTATGATGTACACAATTGACTAGATGATGTGGAGGTTGAACAAGTAGGTTTGAAAATTTCATTTCTGATCTGAGAAATGCACCAAAGCGACTGAGAAAAACTTTATTAATAAAAATTCAGTTAAATTCCAGCTCAAGAACATTCAGCTCATACACCCCTGAAAGTTTTTCCCAATTAAATTCAGTTGACCAACAGCTCTGAAAGACATGTTGTGAAAATTACTACAAGTTTTTGAAAATTACTACAGGGTTTTAAATGGCCACAGGCCCTACTGAATAAACACTACTCTGATCCTTCACACCTTTATTTTCATTTATGAAATTAGTATGTCTATGTAATATATGTAATATGTCTTTCCACACAAGGGTTAATTTTATGATTTGTTGTGACATATACTAACATATATATTTTTTTAATGCATTTAGAAAAAGGAACCTGATCAGGTGCCGAAGGTAGCAGTCCCCATCATTGCTGTTGAGGAGGAAGAGGAAATGTCATGAGGGAACCCTCTGGATGTTTTGATTGTCTTTGAAGATGAAGTGGTGATATCAACCAAGTCTTGGGTCTGTTTGACTAGTACACTGGAAGCAATATTGACGTGACGTACTGATACAATTCCTCACTGCTAATCATGATGTTCATTCTATTAAGTTATAATAAATGTAAGGATTTAGCTCTGATTTAAGCTTTATTTTGAATTTTGAATCGTAAATTGAATCTGAATCGTAAAGATTAGATATTGATTTTATTAATTTATATTAATCAAAACGTATAATTTATACATTTTAACGACTCGTCCAGCGAGACAATAAAGTCAGTTTATGTTAACAATTTTGTTTATCTTGCTTTGTGGCCAACAATAAAATAAACAAAATAGTAATTTATCAATTTTGAGCAAGGTAGCAAAGGGTCGACAGCTCAAGGCAGTAACTGATCAAATACAAAACACAGACAATGCTTGGTACAATGAGACAAGTTTATTGAACTACTTCTAAGATTACATGAGACTAAATTATCTAAACACACACATACGACCACACACACACACACACACACACACACACACAAATCAACGGAATTATGCAGAATTATGAGTTATGAAGGAAGTCTCAACTTCGATGGTTATCAGAAAGTCAACAAAGCAGAGCTTAGTTCTATCTTTCCCATTAATAACAACTTTGCGCCATTTTCAGCCAATAGATAAGAGATTTTGTTTTACTTGCTTAGAAGGTTTGCTGCCGAGTCTCGTCCTCATCTCGTTGAAGGAATTCCCGGGTTTAGCTGATTGGCTGGTGAACCGTTGTTTGTCTGACATCTCTTAGGAAATTCCGGCCGTGATTGGTGGGTTGCCTGGTTGGATGAGACGCGCTAGAAGTTCTTCTTTCCTTTCTCGGTTGCAGAAGTTTTCTTGAAGAGCTTGAAGTTTGGAATGAGGTGATGGTTTGATGCGGCGTATGAGCGCACAAGTTGAAGCAGTTTTCAAACCATGGCAAAGAGCGTTGATCCTTAGTTGAACATTAGAATTTAAGCAGGCCACTTTAGGCCCGCCCCGGAGCTGGGGTACCAATCCGCTTGTTGCAAGGTGGAGCTCAGCTTCCTAGGCTCCGTTTCTCTGCATAAATTAACGAGCTCCCCGTGTCATCACATGACCGAAAATCCTTGCAGGGTTTTGTTAATAATCTTGATAAACATTATAACGTTACGGGATTTACCTAATTTCTACATTTCATCTACACAGAGTTGTTGCAAATAAAATATACTTTCGTTTAACACCAAGCATGACACACACACATATTCATACCCTCATAATACATAGGTTAAAATGGTACCGACCTTATAATGGATAGATTAACATAGCGTATGTTTTACTAACATATCAAGCATATCTAAGGCATAACACACATAATTTGGGAACACATTTTCATTACTTAAAAGTCCTGAATATTGTCTTTTGGATTTTTGGCGCACGTGTTTTCCTTGTCTGTCCGAAAAAGCAAAATTTCAGGAATGCACCCGAGGAGGGGCCGCAAGTATACTGAGGTCAGGTGTCCGGGAGAGGAATGATAAACGCAGAACAATACTGGAACTAAGACAGGGAAAACGAGAATGGCTCCGTAATGTAGCTATCACTAGGAGAGTGATATACGCTAAACAATACTTGGCGATCTGAACAAGGAAGTCCAGGACTTATAAAGCGTGTCTGATTGGTAGCAGATGTGAGTGTGTAATTAGTGCAATAAATGATGGGAACTGTAGTCCGGAGTGACGTAACATTCTGTGTAGTGTGAGAGTCAATGTAACGGAAGAGTGACCTCTGGTGGCAAGAAGATGGAAATCCATGGACCAGATTCATGACACATAGTTTGCGTTTGCAGATGTACTAGTAGTTGCATACTTTTTTTCCATTGCAGATAAATAAGAGAAAAAAAAAAAAAAAACAGAAAACATGCTTGTTTATGCTTTTATTTTAGTGTGATTTTAACACTAAACAAAATCTCCAGTCTTTCACATGCATCTTAAAGATCATGTTTAATTGTGAGTGTAAAATGGTGGCGGAACGACAGTGTTTTGCCTAAAGCTACAGTTGAGCTTGTGTATAACATATAAAATATACAATATAAGATGCAAAAAAGGGATAATTTATGCCCTACATAAGACAAGCGGTGTGGAGAATAATGATTCTGTCAATAACACCCTTACAAAAGTTTGCATATAAAAATTTGAAAACACTTGCTAAAAAAAGCCCTTTTGTTTATATAAGTAAACAAACTTTGGAAACGTCTTTGAGAATGAGACAAATGATAGAGAGTCACTTTGCATTGTCAGCTCATGCTTCAGTGCTCTGAGAGTGTTTATAGTGCTGTGAGTTTAACACTTCATGACTGAGAGCAGAAAAGAACACAATCTTCATCATCACACAAGACAAAACAACAACAATGAACAACATCATCTTCATCTGGACTCTCTGTATATGTATACAAGGTAAAGTTTTCATGGTAATGTTAAATTGACAATTATATTATGAACAGTTACATTTACACATAGATGCTGTTTTTAAACTCTTGCTATGTTTCTAACAGGTTTCAGTGGACAAGTCACTGTGACTCAGACTCCCTCTGTAAAAATGGTTCAGATTGGTGAATCAGTCAGTATAACCTGCAAAACAAACACAGTAGTGGGCAACTGTAATGGTCAATATACTTGTATGGCCTGGTACCAGCAGAAACTTGGAGAAGCTCCTAAACGCTTGATTCATTCTGCAAATCGAAGGGATTCAAACACTCCATCAAGATTCAGTGGCAGTGGATCTAACACTGATTTCACTCTGACCATCAGTGGAGTCCAGACTGAAGATACAGGAGATTATTACTGTCAGAGTTACCGCTGGATCAACAATAAAGATGTGTTTACACAGTGATAAAGAGTCGTACAAAAACCTCCGTCAGTCAGAGTCACAGTGACTGCACTGATACAGCTGAGAGATACTGCAGCTGCTGATGGGAGTATGGCACAGTGTATCAAACTTTTCATTTAATTTCATTATTTATTTATATGATATAGTTTTT
Source organism: Spinibarbus caldwelli (assembly GCA_039654775.1). NCBI lineage: Eukaryota > Metazoa > Chordata > Actinopteri > Cypriniformes > Cyprinidae > Spinibarbus > Spinibarbus caldwelli. Next base: position 23,633,828 of record CM077264.1, read on the forward strand.
GAAGCAGATATTTATTAGGAGAAACAAGGAGAGAGTGGTCAAAACCAGCCAAGGGTCAAATACAAGGCAAACAGACAGAGAAGCAAACAACAACAACAATGAACAACATCATCATCCTCATTTGGACTCTATGTATATATATACAAGGTAAAGTTTTCATGGTAATTTTAAGTTGACATAGTTATGATATTATGAACCGTGACATTTACACATAGATCCTGCTTTTCAACTCTCGCTACATTTCTAACAGGTTTCAGTGGGCAGGTGACTGTGACTCAGACTCCCTCTGTTAAAACAGTTCAGATTGGTGAATCAGTCACTATAAACTGTAAAACAAATACGGTAGTGAGCAATTACTGTGTGGGTTCATATACTTGTATGGCCTGGTACCAGCAGAAACCTGGAGAAGCTCCTAAACTCTTGATTCATTCAGCAAAGCAAAGAGAGTCAAACACTCCATCTAGATTCAGTGGCAGCGGATCCAGAACTGATTTCACTCTGACCATCAGTGGAGTCCAGACTGAAGATACAGGAGATTATTACTGTCAGAGTGAACACTGGATAAACAGTAAAGCTGTGTTGACACAGTGATAAAGAGTCGTACAAAAACCTCCGTCAGTCAGAGTCACAGTGACTGCACTGATACAGCTGAGAGATACTGCAGCTGCTCTACAACACAATCACACACAACACTGATCAGATCACACACACACTGATAACACAATATCATTACAATCAACATCAGTCTTGTATTTCTGAAGAGAATGAGTCAGTGTTTTGATATGGTCATCATATGTTAGGTGTACAGGTGCATCTAAAAAAATTAGAATGTTGTGTAAAACTTAATTTTTTTTGTTACTTATTTCAAAAAGTGAAACTTTCATATACTCTAGAGTCTAGATCAGGGGTTGCCCAAACTCGGTCCTGGAGGGCCAGTGTCCTGCAGAGTTTAGATCCAACCCCAATTAGACACACCTGAACCAGCTAATCAAGAGCTGTGTCCCAATGTTGAGTGTACTCACTTCGGAGTGCATGGACTTCGAAGGCCACGCTCCTAAATCCACGAAGGACCCTCCGAAGTGCTTGAGATGCTCCGCCTTTTTGCAGGATTTCTAATTCCACCGCCAGGTGTTCCCGATTACTGCTCCTGTCGCATAGCAACAGTGCGAGAGGAGAGCTGCCATCCTGCCAGGACAGGTGGAGCCAGAACTGATCATTTTTGTTTTTGTTTTACGTCATAATGGAGGAGACGGTGATGTTCCTCAGGCTTAGCCAAGACAGAGGCCAGGTAAGTTACACTGGTTTGCTGCGTCCTTAATTGCCGGATTACAACTTTAAATGCAGGTATTGCTTGGAGATTACTTGAATAATGGAAAAACTACAAAATACACACACACACACACACACATAGCAGTTCAAATGCTGACTGATATCTTACAAAGGTGCGATTTTATATAATTCATTGTCTTGACCATGCATATGTAGACAGGTTTGCAACCCGGATTTTTTTAGGCAGTTAAGCATAAAAATAAAACGGTGAAAAATAATTAAACAAATAAATAGGGCATTAAACAGCTCAATGTTCAGCGGCAGCTGTGACAGCTGACCAGTGCTCCGTATGACCGGTCCGAGTCCTTCAGATGCAGCCTTTGATATAGTTAGCAACAATTTGTTAATATTCTGACATAATGTTGTCGCTTTCATTTTCAAAATAATCAGTGGTGGACTGCAAGGAAGTACATTTGTTAAGTATTCTCATACAAATAAGTACTAAGTTTTCTTCTTTTTTTTCTCACTGGACAGCAACACTACAAAAATATAGTATTTTTCAGAACAATACTGTAGGCCTATACCTTTACTTTTACTCTCAATACCTTAAGTATATTAGAGTATGCTAGATAATACTTTTAATTAGAGGATAGTTCACCCAAAAATGAAAATTCTGTAATCATTTACTCACCCTGAAGTTGTTCCAGGTTTGGAATTTTCATTTTTGGTTGAACTATCCCTATAACTAAGGTTTTAAATATGACTAGTAGTTTTTCCCCCAGTGTGGTATTAATAGTTCCTACAAGTAGTTTACTTAAGTATCTCAATATTTCTTCTACCAATTACTTTGTCATAGCTCTAAACAATTTATCTTTTTCTTCTATCCCTAAATCAGAGCAGACCCCTGTACTGCAGGATAAATCTGAATGTGCCAGCGCTGGACAGGTTTTTAATGGTTTGGGGCTGAGCAGGGAGGCCCTGACAGTGCTGCTGGATCTTCTGAGAAGTGCCACAATCCAGACTCTGGTGTTTCTCTTCTGTCTGGCCAGTGGTGCATCATACAGAGTGGTCTTCAGAGTGTTTGACATGCCTCGTTCCACTGTCCACCGCATTGTCCTCCGAGTCACTGATGAGGTGCTGGCCATTCACCAAGAGACTCACCTCCTGAAGACCCCAGAACACCTGGAGGCAGGACTGGGCTCAAAATTGATGTTGTTTTTCTGATTTTAAAACTAGGCTATGTTGTAAAAAGTTGTAAAAAGTACTTTCAGTAATGTATAGAAAAATTTGTTTTAATGTGTGAAACATTTATTTACAGGACAAAAAAATAAACGTATAGAAGAATGTTTTGTAAGCTGCATTAAAAAATGAACAATGTACATAATTACTTCCCTTTTATTTACACATGTGAATATGCATAACAAAAAATACAGAATGTACAGAAAGTACTCAGGGTCATTTACAAATACATTACATTACAAAAATGAATAATGTATACAACTTACCATTTCGTTTTTAACTTACATCCCAAAAATAAACTACAGAAATTGGTTGTTTCATTGACAACGTGACAAAAAAAGATACTGAAAAATTTTAATGTACCCATTTTTTCCCCACTGTTTTCTCTTCTTGAGAGAAGGGTTAATGAATAATGAATTTTCTCTCTGCTCTCCTGTGCTCTTCTCTTCTCTGTCTCTCTCTTTGGAGTTTGATGTCCTCTCTGAGCAGCTGCACCAGCTTCCACTCACCCCCTCACCTGTCCCAGAACACTCACTCCCTCACCTGTCCCAGGACCCTCACTCCCTCACCTGTCCCAGGACACTTGCAATCCTAAGGCAGAGCAAATAAACCATGCCTGTTAACAACAACAGCACAATGAATTTCAGCAAAAAAAAAAAAAAAAATGTCTAAATTAATTACTTTGTATTTTTTAAGTCCTTCCCCAACAGACTAATTTTTTTCCAGAATAGTTCTAAAACAAGAGAAAATGGAAACACTTATGAAAAATATTTAGACAGTGGTGCAATCTTTGAAAATATGTACAACATATTTAAATGTAAAAATTGGTGCAACATTAGAAAATATGACAACAGGACATACATACAAAATACTGAAGTGCTCAAGTTTGGTTAAAACATTTATGGAAATATCTTACATGACAGCACTACAAAACACAACAAAAGTAAAGACTATCGAATGGACACTTCATTTTCCTGGGAAATTGAGGTGCATTTAACTTCACTTTAGAATTACGGCAGCCTTCGTCCTTGGAATGCGGTCTTCGGAGGGCGCATTCTGAATTGAGACAGTTTACGTCGTGACGCTGTGACACAATCGCACTTCAAATGCGCCCTCCGGAGTCTGAGAACTCAACATTGGGACACAGCTTCTGTGTTGCTGCTGCTCCAGTTCCCGTCCTGGAAAATAAAATAAAAACCAGTTTGTTACAAAACTGTTTCTTTACTGAATCAAGAAACATTACAATTATCAAAAGAATCACGACGATTGAAATAATTTCTGTAAACAAACAAACATTTATGTCACATTCCTGCTCCGATTCCTACTTCCGTTTGCAAAATGTGGCCACAAACTTTATATCAGCTTTTAGATTAGGTTATCTTTAAAATGAGACTATGCTTACTTTTCTATGAGACTGTACGGCCAAACTACACACTAATATGTCTCAGAAGTGCCGAGCACTACTTGCATAGAGTTGAATGGTGCGTTTTCGACTAGTTTTGCCTTAACACGATTGTGTCGGTGGGCAATTACATCATCACGTAATGCATCGTATGTCTGAAAAGCCCCCAATCAGATCTGTCCAAAGAGACATCGATCAAACTCCTAGACCAATCTGATGGTGAGTTATTCCTTTCCAAACACGAGGGAAGAGTGTGCACCGAGCGCGAAAAGTCCCCTAGCGCGCTAGCAGCTAGCTCGATACTGAGTTGGGATGCTTTGGATTGTGAACAAATGCAATAATAATTATGAATTATTCCACCCATGTGTTTTGTGTAAAATTATACCATTTTTATCCATTTATCCCAATATATGTGGGTTTGGGACTGTTTCAAATGCAGGTGTGCCTGATCTGGCAGAATAGAGACCCCTTGTGGACATATTGCCTCTCTTCAATTAAATATCCATAACTTTTAAAAAATAAATGATACAAAGAAAACAATTTTTTCCTTTGTTTACTGGCACCTAGTGGAATCAAAAGAAACTTTCTTCACAGATGTGGACCAAACAGATCTTAAATAACATACTTTCAAATTAAAACTTAATTTAAAAAAAAAAAATCTAAATTAGATTTTTTATTTGTGTTTATCATAAAATTATGAAAAACATCCTATTAAATGAGACCATTTTTATCAATTTACTCCAATGTATGTGCGTAGGGTGCTCTTTTAAATCCAAGTATGCCAAAAAAAGTAAAAAATCCAAAATATGCACCAGAGCTGAAGAGGTTAATGTTTAGCAGAAAGCAAACACTTCCATTCATAAAAAGAGCCTCGTATCAGCAGTCAAACACAGTTGCTAGTGTGATGGTTTGAGGATGATTTTTGTTGTATCAGGAACTGAACGCTTTGCAAACATTCAAGTTTTGGGAATGGCACAGTATCTTTGTTATATATTTTGTGTTCCAAATGATAACTGGCTTATCAATAACAAAAGCAGACTTTTTGTAACATTTAATTTAAACTGTATTCCTGAACATTGTACAGTTCTGCAAATTATGCAAATAATAAAGGATAATACAGATGTGTCTACATTCTTTCAGCTCTGTCTCATATGTAGTGATGAGTATTCATAAATCAAGTTATTCTACTGAACTGCTTTCTCCTAAACAGTCCTCTTTCTCTTTGGAAAATGTGCTTCATTCCAGAGAATCTGTTTGTCTAAACAGTCCTGTATGTAACTTAAGTCCTATTCTTTTTAGTGAGTTTTGTTCATACGGTACTACTTTATTGAAAGAGTTACAGTTAAAAAATAGCTTTAAAAGGAGACACAGAATAGAGTTCCACACTATTTCACCAAGGTTCATCCACTTGGAGATTTCCGGCCTCACCGCTGATCTGAAGTGACCTTTGACCTCTTTTTGTCTCATAATTATACTTCATACACAGCTCAGTCATTATGATGCAGAGGGGAAAAATGCAGCTTCAATCTAAACTCATATGAAAAGATTTTGATGATTTTTATACACTGATTAAAAAAAAAAAAAGAAAGAAAAAGAAAAAAAATAGGTCACATGAAAAGATTTCCCAAATGGCAGCATGTCATTGTTTCAGTGTTGAATTAACACTGATGTCTAACACTGAACCTATATTTATCTTGTCTGTTAATTCTAACATTGAGGAACCATAACTATTAATGTTGTTGCTGTTATGTAATTATATTCTAAATTTTGTCAAATAAATTTAGTATTCAACTATTTTCTTTCCTCTAATGATTGGATGACAAAACATTATTTTGCACATACATCTTCTCTGATATGTAGTGTACATGAGATATGATAGAGATATTAGCACAAGCTGTTGTAAATCCTGCCCACTTCTTTGCATCATCAGCACATGCTTCAGTGCTCAGAGAGTGTTTATAGTGCTGTGAGTTTAACACTTCATGATTGAGAGCAGAACACAACACAGTCTTCATCATCACACAAGACAAAACAACAACAATGAACAACATCATCATCCTCATCTGGACTCTGACTCTCTGCATTCAGGGTAAATATTTGTACTAATAACATTACACACATCGTATGTACAGTCCAAGAACCTAATAACTAAATGTCTAAAGTGTCTTATTTCAGAGATCTGGGGACAAGTGACGGTGACTCAGAATCCAGAAATAAAACCCGTCAAACAAGGAGAAACTGTTACAATCAGCTGTAAAACCAGTCAGCTGATTTCTGGCTGTGGTGACTGTGTGTCTTGGTATCAGCAGAAACCTGGAGAAGCTCCTAAACTCCTCATTTATGACATAAGAAGCCTTTATCCAGGAACTCCATCTAGATTCAGTGGCAGTGGATCAAACTATGGAAGTGATTTCACTCTGACCATCAGTGGAGTCCAGACTGAAGATACAGGAGATTATTACTGTCAGAGTGCACACCTGATCAGTAGTAGCTGGGTGTTCACACAGTGATAAAGAGTCGTACAAAAACCTCCGTCAGTCAGAGTCACAGTGACTGCACTGATACAGCTGAGAGATACTGCAGCTGCTCTACAACACAATCACACACAACACTGATCAGATCACACACACTAATAGCACAGTATCATTATAACATAAATATTATATTCCTGAAGAAAACAAGTCAGTGTTTTAATATGATCATCATGTTTTAGGTGTAAAATATGATGCCTGTCAATCAAACTGAACAGACTGCATTCAGTCACTTCTGCTGTCTTTTAAGAAATATGCTTAAGACAAGAATACTTTAAGTGAAGTTTTAGTGTATTTACATAAAAAACTTATTTTACTCTTACTTAAAGTATTTTTTATGTTTACTTTGTGTAAGAAAATAGCTAAATTAATCAGCTTTTAGTGGGTTTAAAGTATTAGTTCTTTACAACCATGTGTAGACCTGCTGCAATTTATTTTAAATATGTACATAATGAACGTGCTTCAGTTTGCTTTTCAAAAGTAAGATATTCAAAAAAAAAAAAAAAAAATTAATATTTTAATATATTTTATGAAGCACATTCATTCACTACTATGTAAGTATACCTGTCAGGATTGTCTTGTGTGTCTCGTGTTTCCCTTCCTCTTGTTTGCCCATATTTGGTTTGTTTCCTGTTCCTGTCTTTATTAGTTAATTATTGTCCAGCTGTGTTTGTTTAATTATGTCATGTATTTATAGTGTGTCCTGCCCTGTGTTTCCTGTCGAGTATTATACGTCATCTCTGTCTGTCGCGTGAATGTTTCCAGCCTGTGTTGAACTTACCTGTTTGGATGTAATTAAAGACTTTGTTTTGATTTATTCCACATCTCCCCGTGTGAATCGTGACAGAATACTCGACCACAACAGAAGTAAGCGGCGCTCCCTTTCCCCGTGTTTTGTTTTCTGGTTTTTGAAGAGTTTTTGTTTTGTTTAGTTCATTTGTCTCCCGCCGTGATGGCAAGTCCGCCGCTCACCCAAGGCCGCCGCCACCCGCGGTTCAGTCAAGGCCGCCGATGTTCGCGGCTCAGTCAAGGCCGTCGCCCACGGCGAAGTCACGCAAGCCCACTGGCCACTGCTCCCTCGGCGCTCCTGGACGTGGAGCTGCCCCACGGGGTTCTCAGCTCCACTCCTCTCTCCAGTGCCTGCTCCTCGAAAGCACCTGCCAGAGCGCCCTCCAGTGCCTGTCCCAAGTCCAGTCATGTCCCCTGTAATCTTCTCCAGTCCTCCGGAACCCTTTCTAGTCAGTCTTGTCGGTCATGTCTTGTCTGTGGGGGTTCCGTGGAAGCAGGAAGCTTCTCTTGTCATGGCCAAGGAGGCCATTCCCAAGCCCTACAGAAGCAGTTCCCGAGTGTACCCCTGAGAGGGCCCCTGACGCCAAAGCCAACACAAGGAGTGCTGTATGCACGAGTCACGCCTTAAATGGTCCTCGGATTCCGAGCCTAGCCCTATTGGGGCTCATGTTCCGGAGGATAACCCACAGAAGACTCCAGCTCCTGTTCCCCAGTCGAGCCCGGTGCGGCGCTCTGGAGGCCTCCAAGAACAGGAACATAAAGACAGGACAGATGGCCTCCAGGGCGGTGCGTCAGGGAGCTCAGGAGGCCATGGCGGATTGTCTTGTGTGTCTCGTGTTTCCCTTCCTCTTGTTTGCCCATATTTGGTTTTTGGTGACAATACCATATTTGGTGACAATACCATAGCTATATGTGCTATATGCTTTATCCTTTTTTCTTTTTTTTCTTTTTTTATAGTGTTATTAGCCTATCTCTATATATTCATTTTATGTCCTGTGTGTCTGTAATCCATGGGGCAAGAAGTCCCTGTATGAAGTTAAGTGTATTTGTGGTATATGTTATTGTGGGGCCGGATATGAATTTCCAAATGTGTGGACAATATATTATATATATATATATATAAAAAAAAAATGTCAACTATGATTAAGCATTATAATAAGCGTACTTAATTTTAATATTGTATTAAAATAAAATAAGTATAAATTATATAAACAAATAAAATTATAATACATATATTCAAACACAGATGCAAAAGTGTTAATCATTGGTTAATTTTATAAATTATTTTTCCCTTTCACGGCCGTGCATGTGATAAAGCAGTCTTTTAATTCTACAGTGTCTGAATTGCAAACCCTCAATTGCTGAAAATGTAAGTCATACTCAAAGAAGTGACAATCCACTTGAAGATGAAAATAACATTTAAACTCTTCTGTTTCTTTGTTTGGTTCAGACATTTACAGGCTTAAGTTTGTAAATATGGTGTTGTTCACTTCTGCATTTTGTTTTTCAGTAAATTTTTTTCTTCAAGAAATTGTATGTTTATGCTTATATACAGTGGGGCAAAAAAGTATTTAGTCAGCCACCAATTGTGCAAGTTCTCCCACTCCCACAAAGATGAGAGAGGCCTGTAATTTTCATCATAGGTATACCTCAACTATGAGAGACAAAATGAGAAAAAAAAAATCCAGAAAATCACATTGTAGGATTTTTAAAGAATTTGTTTGCAAATTATGGTGGAAAATAAGTATTTGGTCAATAACAAAATTTCATCTCAATACTTTGTTATATACCCTTTGTTGGCAATGACAGAGGTCAAACGTTTTCTGTAAGTCTTCACAAGGTTTTCACACACTGTTGCTGGTATTTTGGCCCATTCCTCAATGCAGATCTCCTCTAGAGCAGTAATGTTTTGGGGCTGTCACTGGGCAACACGGACTTTCAACTCCCTCCAAAGATTTTCGATGGGGTTGAGATCTGGAGACTGGCTAGGCCACTCCAGGACCTTGAAATGCTTCTTACGAAGCCACTCCTTCGTTGCCCGGGCGGTGTGTTTGGGATCATTGTCATGCTGAAAGACCCAGCCACGTTTCATCTTCAATGCCCTTGCTGATGGAAGGAGGTTTTCACTCAAAATCTCACAATACATGGCCCCATTCATTCTTTCGTTTACACGGATCAGTCGTCCTGGTCCCTTTGCAGAAAAACAGCCCCAAAGCATGATGTTTGCACCCCCATGCTTCACAGTAGGTATGGTGTTCTTTGGATGCAACTCAGCATTCTTTCTCCTCCAAACACGACAAGTTGAGTTTTTACCAAAAAGTTCTATTTTGGTTTCATCATTCTCCCAATCCTCTTCTGGATCATCCAAATGCTCTCTAGCAAACTTCAGTCGGGCCCGGACATGTACTGGCTTAAGCAGGGGGACACGTCTGGCACTGCAGGATTTGAGTCCCTGGCGGCGCAGTGTGTTACTGATGGTAGCCTTTGTTACTTTGGTCCCAGCTCTCTGCAGGTCATTCACTAGGTCCCCCCGTGTGGTTCTGGGATTTTTGCTCACAGTTCTTGTGATCATTTTGACCCCACGGGGTGAGATCTTGCGTGGAGCCCCAGATCGAGGGAGATTATCAGTGGTCTTGTATGTCTTCCATTTTCTAATAATTGCTCCCACAGTTGATTTCTTCACACCAAGCTGCTTACCTATTGCAGATTCAGTCTTCCCAGCCTGGTGCAGATCTACAATTTTGTTTCTGGTGTCCTTTGACAGCTCTTTGGTCTTGGCCATGGTGGAGTTTGGAGTTGGACTGTTTGAGGTTGTGGACAGGTGTCTTTTATACTGATAACGAGTTCAAACAGATGCCATTAATACAGGTAACGAGTGGAGGACAGAGGAGCCTCTTAAAGAAGAAGTTACAGGTCTGTGAGAGCCAGAAATCTTGCTTGTTTGTAGGTGACCAAATACTTATTTTACCGAGGAATTTACCAATTAATTCTTTAAAAATCCTACAATGTGATTTTCTGGATTTTTTTTCTCATTTTGTCTCTCATAGTTGAGGTATACCTATGATGAAAATTACAGGCCTCTCTCATCTTTTTAAGTGGGAGAACTTGCACAATTGGTGGCTGACTAAATACTTTTTTGCCCCACTGTATTCAATGATGTTATATTCATAATGTTATTTTCAGCAATACAGGTATAACTGAAGTGTTCTACAAATGGATAAAAAGAGCTCTGCCATAGCATTTCACTGATCTTTCATTTATTATGTATTTTGGTCAAGATATTATATATGCTGCTGTACCTGCTGTACTCTAGCATTTTATGTTTATGTTTAATCACTTATTTTGAATGATTTTGGACCTTTTATCCCATTTTGAATACTGATTTTTTATTTATTTATTTATTTATTTTTTGCTTGAAATGTTATTGAATCACATTAAAAAGAAGTATAAAAATAATATTTGGTCCCTTTAATACTTGGTGGCCTTAACTACTATGTATTTACATAAAAAAAAAAAAAAAATAATAATAATAATAACAATAATAATAATAATAATAATAATAATAAAGAACGAACGAACGAACGAACAAAACGAAAGAAAGAAATATAAATATACATAAAAATATAAATAAATAAATGAATGAATGAATACACTTATTGTGTTCATATTATATTGCAAAAAACTTTTGCTGCTATCGAGGTGGGATATTTCTAAGGTTAGGGACAAGTTTGGCAGTATGAGCAGATTTAAGGGTGGGTGAAGGTGTAAGGGTCCAACGTGTAAAATATAAATGTAATTACAGAAAGTAATTACAGATGTAACTACATGCAGTTTTTTTATTATTATTTATTTAAGTGCAATGTAAAAACGTGTGTACACAATAAGTGCATTGTTTCAAGTTATTAATTTTGAATGTAAGCACATAATAGTTAAGGAAGTGAGCAGAAGTGAAACTGGTGTGTTTCAGTCCAGATCATGTAACCAATCAAACAGTGACTCTGGGAGTGTGGGCTGAAAATCTCATTTGCATTGTCAGGGTGAGTGATTGTGATCCTCTCAGAATAGAGCAGCTCTGTCTCCAGAGACCATGTTCAAACCCCAAGAGCTTTATTTGACTAGATTTACTGCTACTGATCAAGCTTCTGAAAAGCACCTGAACAAACACTACATGCATCTACATCTGTTAGTTGAATGATGTTGTCAGACACAAATGGAGCTTGTTGAGAAGCTTTATTGAATGTTGCAGCAAACACAGCAGATTGAAAGATCAGCCAGTGCTTTGACACTAGAGCTCTCTTTCAGTATTGAGTTGTAAATGACTACAGCTGCAGCACTAGACTCATGTGAATCCTGCCTGACACAGGACACTCAGATACGGCTCATCTTCAGGAGAGAGCAGCGCTCACTGGAGAAACATCAGCACTGCGAGCGACTAACAGCGACTCTTGTGGAACGAGACCTCATGAGGAGCTCCAGCATGTGTTACTCTGCAGACGTACAGCTCTCCCTCTTCCCAGCGTGCTTTGCTGAGGGTCAGGACGCTACTGCGGCTGTAGCGGCCGTCCTGCTCGCTCTCTGCGCTGGTCACAATCCCCTCGGTGACCTCTGAGCCGTCCAGTGTCCAGCTCACCAGCGCCCCCTGTGGAGAGTAAGAGCTGAGCAGGCAGAGCAGTGCGGCTGAGTCTCCAGAGATCTGCAGAGAAGAGGGCGGCAGCAGAGACACTGAGGGCTTCACTGTGGGACCAGCTGCAGGAGACAAACACAACACATTCACAAACACACAGAAAACACAAACACTACATACATTTCAATGATACCTCATAAAAGAAGCGAAACATATTAAGATATTTTCTGCTCCAGTAGTTTTAAATCCTTAAATAATGTCTTTGCAGTTTAGTTAGGTGAGATATTCAACTCAAAACACAATTTCAAACAGAGATTGTGTGACTACAAATGATATCACTGGAATTACAAATTAATCGATGAGTTATATTTTTGTATAATCTGTGCTTATATTAAAATGCACTTAATTATAAGCACAACATGAGCAAAAGAAATTCAAAATCATTTATTGATCTATAGAAAGTAGCTCCATTTACATTTTAAAGTATATATTTTTCATTTAATCTCTTTTTTCTATGTATAATATACAGGTGATAAACTAATAAAATCAAGAGTGAGCCACATTATGAAAAAGTGAATAATTCAGTTCAGAAAATCTAAACGTCAGAATATATTAGATTAAATATTTACTGTAAAACTGGTAACACTATTTTAAGGTGTCCTTTTTTATACACATTACATGTACTTACTATTAGCAATATAATAACAATACATTATGCATAATTACATGCAAGTAACCCTAAGGCAAACCCTAATCCTAACCCTAACCATATAGTAAGTACATGTAGTTAGTTAATATTACTTGATACTTAAAAGTATAATTACACTGTAACAAGGACACCTTAAAATGAAGTGTACCCTAAAACTATATTTATAAAATTTGTAACACTTTGCACTAAGTTTCATAAGTCAACGTTAATTAATGCAATAATTAATATTAACTAACAATGAGCAGTACATTTGTTACAGTATTTATTAATCTTAGTTAACCTTGATTAAAGGTCCAACTGTTCATTATTAGTACGTCAACTCAGGTCTGTCAATATTAGCAGATAAAACTTTGGATTTTAATACTGTATTAGCAAATGTTGCAATTAATATGCGATTAACTGAGATTAATTACAAGAATTTTTCATTGTTAGTTCATGTTAACTAATGTAGTTAACTAATATTAACAAATGAAACATTATTGTAAAGTGTTACCAAAATATTATTCTTAGATTATTATTTTTTTTTCTGGTTCAATTAAAAATAATAATAATAATAATAATAATAATAATAATAATAATAATAATAATAATTGTACACAATCTAATTTGTATGTTTTCAGTGGAGAATTAAAATAGAAAAACTTACCGAGCACCAGTTTAGTTCCTCCACCGAAAGTCCACCACAGTGATACAATCTAATGAAACACTCGTACAAAAACCTCTATTTCACTCGAGTGAACACAAACTCCAGCAGAGAGAGAAACAACACTTCAACACACTGATAGTAGAAACACCTCAGCTGTTGACAACTCTAAATAATATAGTTTTTGTAAAATGTTTTTCAAATGTAAAAACTCCTTCTCACAAAATCTTTTTTAAAACATAAAAATTTATTTGTCTCACATAACAATATGATATTGACTCACCACTGAATCAATATTGATTTCTGACATTAATCTATATTAATTGTGCAATCTTGTTTTAAGTTTATTCAGTTGAAATCAATTTATCATTGTGTCGGTGTGTAATTCATCTTGCTTATAATGTTTCATAATGTGTTGTATTCTTCTCACTCCCACCCTTCACTTGCAAACACTCACTCACAACAAAAATGATGTAAAGTACAGTAATGAGATGAAGACTTAAATCAGATGTTTAGAAATAGCTGCTTTATTCTACATAATGGTGGTCCTCCCTCTTGAAAATCATATGATATAATAATAATTAATATAATAAATGAATCATGGGTGAGAAATATTTCTGAAGGCTTTTGTGTCATGCTGCATTCAGTGTAAAGTTCTTATTTGCTATATTTTATTGAAAGGTGATGTTGTTGCTGTGTAATTACATAAATAAATACTGAGTAATATCAATTACTATATACTTACTATAAGGTTATGGTTATGGTTGGGGTTTTGATTTAAATACTTGAAATTATGTATAATTTACTGTTGTTGTTGTTAGAGTAAGTACATGTTTTAACGACATCTCCTTAAATAATCTGTTGTAAATCCTGCCCACTTCTTTGCATCGTCAGCACATGCTTCAGTGCTCTGAGAGTGTTTATAGTGCTGTGAGTTTAACACTTCATGACTGAGAGCAGAACACAACACAATCTTCATCATCACACAAGACAAAACAACAACAATGAACAACATCATCATCCTCATCTGGACCATTGCAGTTTTTATTCCAGGTGTAATATTAAGTTTTGACATGAATAATAAGCTATTGTTGTTTATTACCATTTTAATATAGGCTACCAATATTCTGCTCTAAAGTTGATTTATTAACAAACTTACTTTATTTTCTTTTCTTCAGAATCCAGAGGAGTCACTCTGACTCAACCTGAAGTTAAAACTGTCCAGCTCGGTCAAACAGCTACAATAGAGTGTCATATAGATGTCGGAATAAATAGTGACTACTTAGCCTGGTATCAGCAGAAACCTGGAGAAGCTCCTAAACTCCTCATATATTACATAAACACCCTCCAGTCAGGAACTCCATCTAGATTCAGTGGCAGTGGAACAGCAAGTACTGGAAAAGATTTCACTCTCACCATCAGTGGAGTCCAGACTGAAGATACAGGAGATTATTACTGTCAGAGTTACCACTACATCAACAGTAAATATGTGTTCACACAGTGATAAAGAGTCGTACAAAAACCTCCGTCAGTCAGAGTCACAGTGACTGCACTGATACAGCTGAGAGATACTGCAGCTGCTGATGGAGGTTATTTCTTATTATAGTCTCATTTACTCAAATATGTTAAAGTACTGATTTATGAGTCTTTCTGGATCTTTAATGTATTTTTCACTCATAACTTCACTTTGGATGTATTTAATTCATCATTCAAAATGTTCCACGATCAAACAATCCAATGAAATCTACAATACTTATGCAGGGAAACAGCAGCCAGAGTCCTCGTGTCCTTTCAATCCAGAATTACACAAAATGAGTTCTGCCTAACATCTCCTTTTGCGTGTCCTAGAACATTAACATTTAATTCCTCGTTTTTTTTTGTTTGTTTGTTTTTTCTTCTTCTTCCACAGTGAAAATCTCAAATGATGTATTGTGTTAAGAATCATTCTGAGATTGAAATGGTGGTGAAAATTATGTTTTTGGAGTTCACACAATCAAATGATATTTTCACACTTTTCTCATAATTCAGTAAAATTATAGCTTGATTGGAAATGACTCAAAAATATTCTGCTCACAAGTGATTTTTACCTTTGTTTTTCAATTTGATAATTGCTTTACTGGGAATGCTGGAAATGACACCACAGTCATGAGACAGTCTGAATAATAAATATTATAATGTATTGTAATAGTTATTTTTATAATGAAATCTATATTTTAACATCGAAAGTCTTCCCAAAGCATTTAAAAGCAAGAATAAAATGATGATGAAGTCAGTTTTAATGTGATATTCAAATAACCAAATAAAAGACTGAAATATTTTGCTTTTACTTTACATTCATTCTTGGCTCATAAAAGTGTCCAGAATACCCCTGTACAGCTGTATCATGAAGAAAGACACAGGTTTGGTGTTGATGTTAACGGCGGGGTTTGTCTCCCTCTGCTGGTTTGGTGTTGATGTTAACGGCGGGGTTTGTCTCCCTCTGCTGGTTTGGTGTTGATGTTAACGGCGGGGTTTGTCTCCCTCTGCTGGTTTGGTGTTGATGTTAACGGCGGGGTTTGTCTCTCTGCTGGTTTGGTGTTGATGTTAACGGCGGGGTTTGTCTCTCTGCTGGTTTGGTGTTGATGTTAACGGTGGGGTTTGTCTCCCTCTGCTGGTTTGGTGTTGATGTTAACGGCGTGGTTTGTCTCCCTCTGCTGGTTTGGTGTTGATGTTAACGGCGGGGTTTGTCTCCCTCTGCTGGTTTGGTGTTGATGTTAACGGCGGGGTTTGTCTCTCTGCTGGTTTGGTGTTGATGTTAACGGCATGGTTTGTCTCCCTCTGCTGGTTTGGTGTTGATGTTAACGGCGGGGTTTGTCTCCCTCTGCTGGTTTGGTGTTGATGTTAACGGCGGGGTTTGTCTCTCTGCTGGTTTGGTGTTGATGTTAACGGCGTGGTTTGTCTCCCTCTGCTGGTTTGGTGTTGATGTTAACGGCGTGGTTTGTCTCCGTCTGCTGGTTTGGTGTTGATGTTAACGGCGGGGTTTGTCTCTCTGCTGGTTTGGTGTTGATGTTAACGGCGTGGTTTGTCTCCCTCTGCTGGTTTGGTGTTGATGTTAACGGCGGGGTTTGTCTCTCTGCTGGTTTGGGGTTGATGTTAACGGCGGGGTTTGTCTCTCTGCTGGTGTAGTGTTGATGTTAACGGTGGGGTTTGTCTCCCTCTGCTGGTTTGGTGTTGATGTTAACGGCATGGTTTGTCTCCCTCTGCTGGTTTGGGGTTGATGTCAACGGCGGGGTTTGTCTCCCTCTGCTGGTTTGGGGTTGATGTCAACGGCGGGGTTTGTCTCCCTCTGCTGGTTTGGGGTTGATGTCAACGGCGGGTTTTGTCTCCCTCTGCTGGTTTGGTGTTGATGTCAACGGCGGGGTTTGTCTCCCTCTGCTGGTTTGGTGTTGATGTCAACGGCGGGGTTTGTCTCCCTCTGCTGGTTTGGTGTTGATGTCAACGGCGGGGTTTGTCTCCCTCTGCTGGTTTGGGGTTGATGAGTGTCTTGAGGCAGTAGAGCTGCAGATATCCAGCGGTGATGATGACCAGACTCTGGAGAGCAGACCAGCTGTTCACATAAGTGGAGTTGGACTGAAGCAGGTAGAAATCAGCGTCGCATCTCATTCGCTTATAGTTATAATGACGCCACATGTGGAAGACAAACCTCTGCAGCCTGCTGCTGCTTTCCTACAAGAAGATTTGAGAAATGTAAATGAAATTTAAGGACTTGGTATGTCAAAATAAAATAAATTGCTCAAAATGTCATTTTATTCAAGTGTCTAGTGGAAATATATATATATATATATATATATATATATATTAGATTTTTTTATATATTTTTTTCCACCGAACAACTGATATATATGTAATGCAAAAAAAGGGTTTTCTGTCAAAACATGAGCAATTCCATTACATTTTAAATAAAGAGCTAAAATAATAACTATATATTTTATTATGTTGCTCAAGATATATCTTTTTAGTAAAGTTTTTAAATATAATATATATCATGTTATGTATTATTATACTTTTGTAATGTGCTGTACCGGTTCATAAACAATTCTTGAACTCAAAAATATAAATATATGGGTGAGGAGGTTATATGATAATTACAGTTTTTTTCGATTGCTAACATCCCTTTGTCCAATCTCTAGTCACATTTGCAAAACTCTAAACACAATTAACACAACATCCGACTGTTTTAACCATACCATTAACACAATTCATGTTGTTTTCACACAATATTCAGTCAATTAACACGTTTCTAAAATGCTTAAATGTTCTTTTCATACAAGCTTACACCATACCAAAAATCATGGATCTTTCTTATCTTTTTTTACAAATGCTTAAACACAGCATGACAGAAATGAAGACCTAATGCTCCAAACTTTAAATATAGTGTAAAATCTCTA
The DNA here is from genome assembly GCA_039654775.1 of Spinibarbus caldwelli. Lineage (NCBI taxonomy): Eukaryota > Metazoa > Chordata > Actinopteri > Cypriniformes > Cyprinidae > Spinibarbus > Spinibarbus caldwelli. The sequence goes on from CM077264.1 coordinate 23,651,461, forward strand.
CTTCTTCAACAAAAGCAGCTTAAAAGATCTGCTAAGAATTATTTTAATTACTAATAACTGAGAAATAGCTGATTCCAATCTTAATGAATAATTCCAAGTCTTTCCATACATGGCCATGCACAATAAAAAGACACTCTCTGGATTGGTTTTGTTCAAAACAATACAGAACAACACAGAGAAGATTAAAAAGAAAAATAAAATGTTTGGAGGAGGGAGAGTTGGACGAGGTAGAGAAATAGTTGGGACAAGGAAAAGGACTGGTTGGACCAGGGAGAGGACAAGATGGACTAGGGAGAGGAGTAGTTGGACCAGGACTGTCTGGTTTGGTTCAGCTACCAAATCAGACATCGAGAGACTACAGCAGACAGTCAGGACTGCTGAGAGGAATATTTGTGCCCCCCTGCCCAACCTCCAAGATTTTTACATCTCCAGAGTGAGGAAAAGGGCTAGTGAAGGGAAACTGATTTTTTTTTTTTTTTTTTTTTTTTTTTTAAATGACAGACAGCAATTTCATTTTGCCAGTAAAGCCTTTACTGCTGCAATTCTGTCACTTTTCTTTTACATTCCATAAAGTACTGATGATCCTTCACTAATCTGTACACATACTATCTAAAATCAATCCACTCACACACAAAAATGAAGTTGCTGGCTGAACTATTATTATTATTATTATTGTTGTTGTCGTTGTTATATTTTTTTAATGGATCTCATATTGTATGTTCTATACAGGTCGAACTGAGACATGATAATTAATGCAGTTTTTGTAATGCCATTAATTGTTAACATTTTGACAGTCTATGCACTATAATTGACTACATGTTCCTGTTGGATAGAAAACCAGTGCTAATGTTTTGACTGAATGACTCGATTTTGAATCAGCTTTGCTGTGTTTTGATAGAGTTGGCATATGAAGAAAAACATTCAGTATTTTGAAATGTAGAGTTTGTATTTATTTAACAAAATGTGGGTTTGGCCAGAAAATTAACTATTTGGCTGACTGTGTGATGTAGGTGTGTTGCTGTGTTAAGAGTTTAGAAAAAAGTACTTTAAGTATTGGTAAAAGCTTGTTAGCAGTTGAAAAAAAAAAAAACTGTAACAGGAAGTATCAGTATGTGCTTGTTGCTGTTGTGTTAGATTCAGTTGTTTATTACCTCAGTGAAGGACAATGTACTATTTATCTGTTTCATATCCTCTTCTTTCTTTTTCTTCTATTACACACCGAAGTTCAGGAAAACCTGCATGCTCCCGAAGCGATTGTGGAAATTACTGAAGCACATCTGATATAAAAAAAACCTGCACACATAAATATATATTTTTTATAAATATATTAATTCATTCTTTTCAAAGCTTGAATATAATTATGGCACTTTGATGATAATTAATTTTGTATCATTTCTTCTTTAATGTTTTAAATAACAGTATACAAATTCAGAACATGAATTTTTAGTTTTTGAGTGAATTATGTTACATGCATGTTACATGTGAAACTAACTTTGAATTAAATAAATCATTTTTAAAAATCTGTTCATAAAGTAGCAGCAGATATGCTAAAACTCTTATCAAGTATTCAAGGTGAGACTTACCAGTCTCCTTAACACTGAAGGCAATCTGACCACTTGCATCATCAACTTGTCCGACTATTAGGCCGCTCGGAGCATTAACAGTCACAGAGAGATGTCTGTCCAGAGCCACACCAGTCACCAGCTGGATCTGAACAAACACAGAGTGAACTTTCACATTCAAAGGATTCAAGACCATATGTATATTTACATGTAGAATAATGCCTTATCAATGTCTTACCATGAAGTGTAAGTAGAAGCGCTCACCGAAGTGAGCAAAGTGCCAGAAGCACTGGAGGTCTCCAGCACGCAGCATGATGGAAAAGTCATACTGATTGGCTCCCCAGAAAAGCTCCTGATCAGAAAGCTCTGGATGAGGGTCGTTCAGCGCTCCGCTGCTGCTCAGCTCAAATAATAACAGAAGACAAACCAGATAAAAGCCTTTCTGTAACATTTCAAATGTGTATTATAATTGGCTGTAAGTTAAATGAAACAGGAGAACTGCTCAGTTTCTGAGAGCACTGAAGTTTCTGATGATGATTAACTTTGAGTCTGAGGTGTAACAGCTGGGAAAATCCAAGATACGCCACAGCTGCTCTGGAAAACATTTCTGAAGCGCTCTCACAACAATTTTTACCATACATCTTGATTCCTCATACTTACTGTACTGTAATCTGCTACTTTTCACTAAAACTGTAAAATCTCCACCTTTTACCTTATTATTAGTATTATTATGCAATATATTTTACAATTAATATTCTAATTTGCATTCAATATACAGTTTTGTAGGCCATTGTTTTTAAACATTGTTTTCAATGCTGACTTAAGAGTAAAGATGAAAAGATGAAAGAGATAAAAATTTGAAGGGCATTAAAGATATTATTCCGCTGTAGTACAGAAGTGCCTCACCGTAACCTTGATTTTTTTTTTAAATTTATTTAAGAAAAAGATAGAGGGATGAGTAGAGGAGAGCTGAACCATGTAAGGGAGTTGTCTCTTGTCTTTAGCTCCAGCTTATGGCCACACCACCCTAAGCGTGTCCGATCTTGGAAGCTAAGCAGGGTTGGGCCTAGTTAGCATGGGACATCTGGCAGAGCGTTAGGATCCAGAAGCGAATATATGAATAAATATTTTTTGGTAATTAATTAAATATTGCCGCTAAAAAGTAACTAGTAACTAGTACTCTGAGTAGTTTTTGAGAAGAGTACTTTGTACTTTTACTTAAGTACCGTTCTGACACCAGTACTTTTATTTGTAATTGAGTATTATTTCAGCAATGTAACAGTAATTGTACTTACAGTTTTTCTCAATTGTTTACACACAAATTCTGGTACTTGAGACACAATGACCACAACATGTAACTCATTCACCAACCCCCTGAACCAATTCTGCTAAATTACAAGCACAGTTCCTGCTTTACACTCAAATTGCAGTTCTAAAACACACTTTTTTCAAAACACTACACACAATTCTCTGCTTTTGGCAAAATTTTCATGCAGAAAATATCTTGTTTTTACAAGGAACACACTGCCATTCAAATATGCACACTGACTCATCACAAGGGCAAACACCCGTCACACAGCTTTACAATTAGCAATCAGAGCTTTAGCATAAAAGGGCAACAGGTGAGCTCTTCTGTTTTGGAGCAATGGATGCCAACATTGGAAACAGAGGCAGAGCCAGAGGAGTGAGAGTAAGAGGAGGAGGACGGGGAGGACGAGGACGAGGACGAGGACGAGGATGAGGAAGGCCAAGGACCGTAATCTCTGATGAGATCCGAGCCACTTTGGTTGATCATGTGGTCAACCATGGTCTAACAATGAGGGAGGCTGGGCAAAGAGTACAGCCACATTTGAGCAGGTACACTGTAGCATCCATCATCCGGACTTTCCGAAATGAGAATAGGTAAGAAATCTACTCTCACTAGAAAATTGCAGTACTGCATATCAATACAGTACTCAATGAGTACAGTAGTACAGTATTGCCTGTGGACTGTTCTGTAGGACTGTAAAAATACTGTAAAGTATGTTTCAAGTATTTAGGAAATGTATACCTACTTTGTATTTACAGTATTTTACTATTTGTTTGGCAGAACTGAAAGATTACCAACACAAGGTGGTCGGGAACGTGTTCTGTCTCCTGAACAGGAAACTGAAATCATGAACATGGTCCTAGAAAACAACGACATAACATTACAGCAAATACAAAGAAAAATAATAGAAAACAATGACATGTTTCAAAATATTGATAGGGTAAGCTTATCAACACTGGACCATGTCTTGCGCAGAAATCATCTCCGGATGAAGCAGGTCTACAGGGTGCCATTTGAACGCAATTCAGAAAGAGTCAAAGAATTGCGATATAACTATGTGCAAGTGAGTCCCACAATTGATGCATACTCTCAACACTGTATACAGTAAATTATACATATTTCAATATTGTAATCATAATGATTGTGCTTCACAATAGTGACCACTCCATGTCTATTTCTGATATTGTCATGTGTGTTTCAGAGAGTCCTTGAGCTAGAGGTGGCTGCAGTGGAGCACCAGTTCAGCTTCATTGATGAGGTTGGGTTCAACCTCACAAAAAGACAAAAGAGGGGAAGGAATATCATCGGCCAGCGTGCCATTGTTGAAGTCCCTGGCCAGCGCGAAGGGAACATCACAATGTGTGCAGCGATTACCCACCACGGCGTCATCCATCACCATGCTACCCTTGGCCCCTACAACACCGCCCATCTGATCACATTCCTTGACACCCTACACAACACACTCATTCCACCAGATCAGGTAGATGGCCCAGAGCAGCTCAGGTACGTTGTCATTTGGGACAACGTAAGTTTCCACAGGGCTGCTCTGGTTCGTAACTGGTTCACTGCCCACCCACGCTTTTTAGTTGTTTATCTCCCTCCATATTCTCCATTCCTCAATCCTATTGAGGAATTTTTTTCTGCCTGGAGATGGAAAGTGTATGACCGAAATCCACAAACGTGTATACCTCTTCTCCAAGCTATGGAGGACGCATGTGGAGATATAGCAGCTGATGCTTTTCATGGCTGGAATCGCCATGCTAGGCGATATTTCCCCAGCTGCTTGGCCAGGGAAAACATTGCTTGTGATGTGGATGAGGTGCTGTGGCCAGACCGCAACAGAAGAGAGGATGCAGCATAGGTATTTTTTTAGTTTTTTTTTTTATTGTAACTGTATACAGTAAATTCTTCTGTTGTTTTGTATGTAGTGTATGTGCAACTTTGTGTTGGTTGGGAATGGGATGTACACTGTGTACATTGATTTTGCAGGAAAAATAAAATAAAATTTTACCGTGTATTTGTGTGTTCTGAGTATAAAAACAATATTCTCAAATATTTTACAACACACTTATGTTTGTACTGTCTGTAGTAAGTGTAACACTGAACCAAAAAAAGGCCTAAGTCATTATGATGAATGGAGAAGAAGTGTTTTACATTCATCATAGTGTTTTACATTGAGCATATCAGTGTTCAGCTGGTTCTTATAAATGTCTATACATATGATGGTTTGTGTGTGTCATTTGAAAACAAAATCCCATTTTGAGAAGAAATAACATTGTTTTGAATGTAAAGTTTCATTTTGCAGGAGAATTGAGGGGTTTTGCCCATTGTGTGTGTTTTTTTTGGATTTGTGTGTAGAGTTCTGAGAATATGAGGCATGCTTTCAGAAAATGTGTGTAAACAATTGAGAAAAACTGTAAGTACAAATTTTCAGTACTCTTTCCACTACTGTTATTAGGTTTATTGTCAGCCCAGTAAAATAATCAAACACTCACTGCTGATAGTGTCTGTCTGATTTATATAGCTCATATTCATTACAAAGTATTAAAGCTTATATTCATCTGCGGTCTGAGACTGACAGCTGCCTGTTCTGTGTATGAAGAGCATTTACATAGAGACACTTTGCATGAGAGTGTTTATAGTGCTGTGAGTTTAACACTTCATGACTGAGAGCAGAACCGAACACAATCTTCATCATCACACAAGACAAAACAACAACAATGAACAACATCATCATCTTCATCTGGACACTCACACTGTTTTCTCAAGGTTTGTAGCAAAACATTCATAAAGATAATTCTTTTAAAATGTGAAATATACATCATTTTTTATTCTTATCCTTTCTTTGTTCCTTTCTTTCAGAGTGTAGAGGACAGATCACTGTAACTCAGAGTCCATCATTAATAACAGCAGCTCAAGGACAAGAAGTCAGAATAAACTGTAAAACCAGCAGTTCAGTGTATAATGGTGATTATTTAGCCTGGTACTTACAGAAACCTGGAGAAGCTCCTAAACTCCTCATATATCCTGCAACAAACCGTAACACTGGAACTCCATCTAGATTCAGTGGCAGTGGATCCAGAACTGATTTCACTCTGACCATCAGTGGAGTCCAGACTGAAGATACAGGAGATTATTACTGTCTGAGTGACCACTATATCAGTGGTAAAAGTGTGTTCACACAGTGATAAAGAGTCGTACAAAAACCTCCGTCAGTCAGAGTCACAGTGACTGCACTGATACAGCTGAGAGATACTGCAGCTGCTGATGGATGTGAATCATCTCAATCACTCTTAGATCATTATATTACAATGCAGAACACATCGATCTGATAATGAATTAAATCTGTGCTGATTAGGTTAATCATGATGGCTGAACAAAAAAGGCTTAACGCTCAACATCTCAAAAAATCATCCGCTGTCCACAGCATTGCAGTCAAAAACTGAATTAACCTTTATTATATTTTAAAATAAAATACTGTAACACTTTTAATGACCAATTCTCAATATTAATTAGCATGCATGTTACTAGCATATTGGCTCTTCATTGGTACTTATAAAGCGCATTTTAATGCGTTATTCTGTATGACCGTATTTTACATCCTTTTATACTCCACAACTGTTAATAAGCAGCTAATTAAGAGTTTATTCAGGCAGATGTCTTAGTTAATAGCTGTTCAATCATGAGAATTGAATTAAAATAAAGTTTTCTCTGGCTTGTACAAAGTTAATTTTGACCTGTGTTGTGGTTAGTTTAACCTCTATAGAGGCTGAACAAAATAAAGTCTTGATGCTGAACATCCCAAAATATCATCCATTGTCCACAGAGTTGCAGTCAAAAACTGAAATAACTGAAATATTATATTTAAAAATTAAAATACAAAGAATCAAAACACGTATATGGTGCCTGAGCAGCAGCATGTCAGGCTGTGAGGTCAAAAACACATTTGAAGCGTCACATTTTAAAAGAAGAACCTGGATGATCCTCAAGAATTCCTTTTATGTTTAGCAGAAACCAAACACTTTCATTCATAAGAAGAACCTCATATCAGCAGTCAAGCACAGTTGCTAGTGTGATGGTTTGAGGATCCCTTACAAAAAATAACTGCAGTGCATTGAAGTACAACTGCAGTAAAACTGCAGTACAAAGTAGTATAACTGCAGTACAATGAAGTACAACTGGATATTTGCAGTATAATGGAGTATATGACTGCAGTTCATTAAAGTTCAACAGCAGTAAAACTGCAGAACAATGAAGTGCAACTGTAGATTAGCAGTATAATGAAGTACAGATACAATATAACTGCAGTTCAGTGATACACTCAAATGTATCTGAAGATTTCAGATGCAAAAACTTCTAAGTCTGATTAAATTTATTTTATTTTATTTATTTTTATGAGCATTTTTTAAATAAAGCTCCTATGATTAGGTTCAGTAAATTCACTTTAATAGCAATGAGGTTCTTTTCATTGCCATAAAAGTCTTCTTGTATAGGCCATGTACTGCAGTATTGTGCAACATGTAGCACGTGCTGTGGTTACAGACTTGGCAAATGTTTATTTATTTTTTATTTTATTTTTTTGTAACGTAGACTTCCTATAAAATATTCATACAAAAATATTTTTGTACAAAAAAATATTTGCCTATGGAATATTTCACCCGCACAGATTAATAGCCCGCGTGAGATCTTCCTTCGCGCCAACGGCCTTTGTCCTGACAACGAGTCTCGCGAGCAGCTGGTTACTTGTAACGGTAAATCAGCGTCTTTTCCGTAGTGTCTACTGCAGGATAGATATAAAAGTATAAAATAAGTTTTGGTTTGACAACATCGTTCATATGTGAACTATCACAATTAAAGCTCAAAGACATAATGACATTACACCCCGAGACCATTCACAAGTGTGACAAAAGAAAGGAAACGCTTTCCGGAAGAAGTTCATCAGGCGAGCAGGAGCGAGTCATCCAGTTTAGCGGTGAGTATAATGTCCTCATATATCTTTAGTTATGATTTTAGAGAGATGTAAAGAGACTTCACGTATATATCTTAATTAAACCTGCTGAGATGAGAGGAAAATGAGAGGAAAGCCGCTTCAGTGCTGATCTGTGTCGCCCGCGGGTCTGTGCGCGAGGAGCTTATGATACACAGAGCACACAGAACTCAAGTCTGATAGAGAGACAAAACCACTGGTTTAATGCTGTTTTACTACACTTTTACTATAATAAAACAAAGCATAATTATATTATAAAACCTTAAAATCTAATCTAACAAAACATCAACATCTCAATCCAACCAATGACAACCCTGTGTATATAGATGCATTTAATTATGCAGTGGCTCAGCAATTTGTTATAAGCAGATCTGTAGAAATTAGTGTCATTGTCCTGCTCAGTTTAGGTCTCATTCCAATAGCATCAGTACATCATTTATAATAATGAAATGAACAAAATTGTACTGAACATACTGTGTATTTGTTTGTTTGATTCTAGGAGAGTATCAACCCCTAATTGACATGAGGAAAAAATCATTGAAAAGTGTTGAGTGTACAGTGTACCCCTGTTTGCTACAGAGGGAGCATTAGGAAAGAGAGAAGAGAGAAAATGAAAAGGCACTCAACAGATGTTGGTGAGACTTTATTTCTGGAAATGCATTAAAGGTCACTCACATTCTAGTTAGCCACAAATGTAAATCTGATTTTAGATAGTGTTTAAATGAGATCCATAACTCCAGCTACTTGTAGGCCTACAGTCCTGTATATTTCACACTAAATTGTGATGCAGCCTGAATCATAATCACACCATGTTCATTTGTTGGCCAGAGGAGAACTGATCCCTAAACTAAACATACTTTCTCCCAAGGTTTTTTTTTCCTCTATTCTGTCACCTGATGGAGTTTGGGTTCCTTGCCACAGTCGACTTTTGGCTTGCTTATTTGGGGACACATAATATTCAGCAATATTATTGATCTGACTCCACTGACACTATTGGATGAGGACTGAACTGAGCTAGATGATGACACCACTGTTTTCTGCACAACTGCTATGTAGATGCATTGGAATTATTTTTATTTTTGATGATTTTTATATAGTTATTGAAATAACTGAGTCCATACTGATTTCAACTGAACATTTTACTGTTTAGAGCTGCTTCACAGCAGAAGTGAATTCTGTTTGCTTCAATTTTTCTTTTTATCACTGTAAAGCAGCTTTGAAACAATCTGTATTGCACTATTTAAATATATAAGTATAAATATAAAGTATATAAAGTATAAGCGGTATATAAATAATGGTGACTTGACTTAAATTGGTTCAGATCTTCTAAAAAAGTGCATGAAACAGGCAACCTGAATTAAATGTTAAATTTCTTAGTAATAGCTGACAGTATTTAGTACTGCTATACACAAAAAAGAATAAATCAATAAAAAAAAAAAAAAAATTCACAGCACTTTACACCAGCATTTATGTTCAGTAGCGTGATATTAATGTGTGGAAATGGACATTTTTTTTTTTTAGTGTGTGATTGCTATTTTCAGGAAAATGCACTGGTAACAACTAAAAAAGAAGACCAAAAATATAATTCAACAGAAGATGATGGCTGTGGTGAAACAAGCACTCAAATACTGGTGAGCAGTAATCTACTTTATTTATTTAATCTTTTATTAACTATTATCTTTATAATTTAGAATACATAATAACTGCTATTGTATTTCAGGAACTAAGACCTGTGGGAGTGCTGGAGAAATCAAGTGTACCAAGTCCTCTGTCTCCTCAGCCATGTAAGAGATCTTCAGACATGAAGAGATTGAGGAGTTAAATGAAATCAAAGAGCTAAAAGAAGATTTACAATATTAGTCCCAATTCAGTATGAAAACAGAAAGAGAGCTGAAGGAGTGGAAAGGTAATGAAATCTAGTTATATCAGCAATTATTCTCAATGCTTAACATCAGCTCTCAACAGTTTGCTTGTGGACTCTTTGATTCTCTCTGATTGACTGGAAGGTGTGCATTAAAACAATGAATGCATAGATCATTACAATCAGTTCAATCACCATTCTAAATTAACGTGCAGCTTTTACTTTAGCACACATATACAGTCAGAACGCTAGATCTAATGACCTGTAACCAAAGAAACTAATGAAAATTAACTTAGTTTTACCCTTCCAGTCAAATTGTACTCCACGAACATTAAAGGGTTAGTTCACCCAAAAAAACAAAAATTATCTCATTAATTACTCACCCTCATGTCGTTCCAAACCCGTAATATCTTTGTTCATCTTCAAAACACAAATTAAGATATTTTTGATGAAATCCGAGAACATTCTGACCCCTCTATAGGCAGCAATGCAACTTACACATTTAAGTTCCAGAACAGTAGGAAAGACATTGTGAAAGTAATCCATGTGACTCCAGTGGTTTAACCACAATTTTGTCTTCTGTCACATGAACACAACACTCATGCGTTGTGTTGCTCTCGTAAATTCACATTACAGATCAATATTTTTGTAAATAAGTGGTAAATGTTTTTTTTATTTATTTTTTTTTTATTTTTTTTTTTTTTGACGCAAACACTCATGTTGCTTCATAAAATTGAGTAATTGGAGTCACATAAATTACTTTAACGATGTCTTTCCTACCATTCTGGAACTTTAATGTGTAAGTTGCATTACTGTCTATGCAGGGTCAGAAACCTCTCTGATTTCTTTAAAAATATCCTTGTTTGTGTTCCAAAGAGGAATGAAGGTCTTACAGGTGTGAAACCACACAAGGGTTACTAATGGGTGATTAATGACAGAATTTTCATTTTTGTGTTAGCTATCTCTTTGAGGGCAGCTTTAACTTAACTTTTTAACCTAGCTTTAACAGGTGTGTATTACACAACTTTAATCGACTTCAATGGAGGCAACCTGTTTCATGTCAGGTTCTTCTTTGCCTCCACCTCATGCATTAAAATCATGTAATGCACACCTAGCCATGGATTAGCCCCTATGTGTAGAGGCTTATAGGTTACACACAGTATTAAATGAAGGGGGCACAATAACTGTGGAACACATATATTCTATATACTGTATTCTAATAGTATATTTACATACATTTTTGAATTATATATATTTTTTTCAATTATTATTATTTTTTTTTAATTTAAGGTTAGACTTTTGAACAAAAAACCAGAATGATAAAGAGGACAAATAATGTGGAGGTACAGTATTTAAACATGATTGTGTCTATGCTTTTTTCCAGAAATTCATGTTTTTGTGCAAGGGGTAGTTGCATGGACTATCAGTGGAGGGACAGAAAGCTCTGAGATTTCTTCATCAAAGATCTTCATTTGTGTTCTGATGATGAACAAAAGGCTTGCGAGTTTGGAACGACATGAGGGTGAGTAACTGATGACAGAATTTTTATTTTTGGGTGAACCAACCTTTTAACTTCTTTTACCTGGAGTGTTCAAAGACATTTTTAATGCTGACCAATATGCCATAAGAAAAGAACTGGGAGTAGTATGACTACTTTTCACAAACACTTGGTGACATCACAATTCAAGATTTATTTTAAACATACTAAATATGCCTGTAGTGAAAAGTGTAAGTGAAACTTGAGAATTTCTGATAGTTTTTGTTTGTTTGTTTTTCCAGACTACATCCAAAATAGTGTTTCCACATCTGAGATAAAGACAGTCATCAGAACAAAGCAGAATGATGAGGATAAGCTCTTCAAAAAATGAACCCTGCCTGAATAATGAGGGAAGAAATGTGCATGATTGCGTGATGTGTAAATAAACACTAAATACATTTAGTGTACAGTAACACTCGGCCTGTTATTTTAAGTTTAAAGAAAAGTAAAAGCATTTATTGTTGCATTGCTGTTTGAGACATTCACTGTTGTTTTGTACCTTAATTCATTATATTGCAGATGTGTGCAAATAAAATTTGTTATTCTGAATATTCTGGTTGCATTTCAGTGTTACTGTACAGCATTTTATTAGTATTGCACTTCGGTAGTATTGAATTGTACTTCAGTTGTATTACTGCAGTACTACTGCAGTTTTATTGCAGTATAATTGTAGTACTACTTCAGCTGTATTGCAGTAATACTGCAGTTCTATTGCAGTTGTTTGTTAGTAATACTACAGCTCTACTGCAGTTGTATTTCAATAGTACTTCAGGTGTATTGCAGTAAAATGGCAATAATGCAGTTTTTTTCGTGTCCAAAAAACCGCATTTTTTCTATGTGTAACAAAAACTGCAGTATTACTTTTTTTAAAAACTGCAGTAATTTTTTGTAAGGGATGTTTTTGTTGAATCAGGAACTGGATGCTTTGCCATCATTAAAGTTTTGGGAATGGGCTTGTCAAAGTTCAGATTGAGACTTGCCTTCACTACACAACTCTCTGACTTCATGAATCTCTACTGCTCACATTACACAAGACTTCTTGTCTTCTGCCATCTCTGTTTTGCAGCAATGCAGTAGCAGAATGGAACTGGAAGCACTATATCAATCATTGTAATGGAGACCTGCATGAAATCATGAAAGCCTAGTCCAGTATTTCGCTGACACTGTGATTTTGTGGGGCTGAGGTGAAGAAAGAGGAGCAGGAGCTGAGGAAGAGTTTGTAGAGCATGAAGAGCGAGCACATCACAGTCACTGCTTGAGATGCCACCGGGCTTCAATACGACCTTCACAAACCTATGAACTGCACACAGGTAAAAACAGCACAATATTGTAACAATTCCCCGTAAAGCGCGGGAACTACACAAATAAAACAAGAGGAGAACGAATGAGTGTGTCAAGGAAATCTCACGAGCCAAGTCCAGTATCCAAGCAAAGTGTATTATACATACAATATTAACAGTAAGTTCAACCCAAACAAAATAATAAAATTCTTCCAGTGTGTGAATGTGTGCATGTGTAATGTCTCTCAAAGTCTCAGCCGTGTATTATATACAAAAAGGAGAAAAAAGTGTTCAGATCGGTCTCACCAGTAATATCGTCATTCTCCAGGAGCGCAAATCTACCCAGCGTTGGCGTTTTAAATGTCCTTCAAGACAAGTATTCCATAAAAAGCACCAAGGAAAAAATATACTCCACGAGAAGTTGATCCAACAGTCCATAGCAAAAAACACAGCCAATGCGTTGGCTAATCCTCTTAATCCAGTCTTGGGAAACGAGAACTAGACTTGTGAGCGACGCTGCTCTCGAACGCCAGAATTCCGGATATACTCCACTGAGAATTTCCAACCAATTGCCACCAAACTTGGTGAACATGATCTCAAGACATTGGGGATGCTAAATTGCAAAGGGATTTTTGATATCTTGAATGGTTTGCCCGTGGTGAGGTGATGAAGTTATGGCGAGAAATGAGAAACAGGAAATGCCTAATAACAGCCACATACATTGTTTGATTTTAATCAAACTTCAGGGGTTTGTTTGTTGTATGATGCCAGTCTTATAGATGTGACTATTAGGAGTGAAAGTTATAGCGCCACCAACTGGCAGCAGGAAATGTGTCATTTTCAAAATGCTTTGAATTCAGCGTCTTATTTTTACTCGAAGTTTGCATCAAACTTCATCAGAATAATGTTAAAACACGGCCGATGTAAAACAGCTGAGGGAATATAGATATCTAAAATACTGTTGCCATGGCAACTTGTCAAACTTCAATATTCTTTTCCGGTGATTTTGAGGCAGATAATATGCTTAGAATTTCATGAAACTCAACACACATATCAGTATTAATGATAGTTAGACACTGGCAAAAGCTCAAAAGCGGGCGTGGAAGAGGCACTCTATAGCGCCAACTTTTGACAAAACTTTGGGGGTTTAGTTTTAGCTACAGTCACCAAACTTGTTCTCATCAAGCTGGACAACTTTCTAATTTACACTCATTAGCTACGACCAACAGGAAGCCGGCTATTTTTTCTTGAATGTCAATTTTTGGGGAAATCAGGCTGTAAATTAATTCATATTCCTCTAAGAAGAAACAAGTAGTTCACACCAAACTTTGTCAACATGATGCCAATATACTGAAGATGTTAAATTGTGAACAGATTTAGGATATCTTGAACGGTGTGGCGTTGGTCATTTATTAAAGTAACAGTAAAAAAGATAGCAGTAATTTTCTTGCATCTTTAAAGTGCAGCTTCCAAACACTTCAAAACTTTTTACATACATAGAAAAAGTCATTCTGAGGAAATATGGTATGTTTCATGACTTTACAAAACTCTATGGATAAGAGAAGATAAAAATAAAAAATCACACTTGATCACACTTTACTCTCTATGAGTGTGTAGGGGGTGGTTGGGTGTTGGTGTGTGTGTGTGTGTGTTCAGTGTGAGGGTGAGTGAGGGGGTTGGTGAGAGACAGAGAGAGAGAGAGAGAGAGAGAGAGAGAGAGAGAGAGAGAGAGAGAGAGAGAGAGACTTTTAAACATCTTTAATCACCAGAAAAAAAAAAAATCAGTAATTTTTTGGATAAAACTTCATAATAACTGCACGCTATGAATCATTAGGTAAGCATTAGTAAATAGTTTGTTCATCCTTAATAAAGCATTGTCCCAACATTAATAGTCATTAGTAAGTAGTTTATAAATACAGCTATAAATGCCTTGTTCTTTATTTATTAGGCATATCTATTACAAAGGAGATTTAAAGGCTCAGTATTCTACCGAACAGAAAAAAATAAATAAACACAACACAGAGGGATACAAAGCAGAAATATTTTTTTCAAGATGTAAATAATGAAACTGTACACTTGAATTTTTATTTTATTTTATTTTTTCAATGAAATTGCAGAGGTTTATTTTTTCATTTTTTTTATCAAGTGTACAGTTGTACAGTTTCATTTTTTGCATCTTGAAAAAATATTTCTGTGTTCTGTATTCCTCTGTGTTGTGTTTGTTTAACTTTTCTGTTTGGGAGATGAATGAGCCTTTAAATCTCCTTTGTAAATGCTTTTTAAGGTATAAATAGTCCGCACTTTAGATGAGCTTACAAAAATAGATGGCTGGCAAGTGCTAAATGTTTTATAACTACCTGACTTAATTATGAATTACAACAGGAATATGTGTTAATAAAGCATTTATTAACACACTGAGCAATTATTATGATGTGTCTAAAGAATAAGATTTATAATTGTACTTTTAAATAGTTTATTAATCATTTACTTACACTTTCTAAATGATCTTATGAACCACTGACAACTCCTAAATAACTGGTTTGTAAATAACGTAATAATTTAGAAATGTTAAATTGGTCATTAATAAAGTATGAAAATATAATTATTAAACATTATATATATATACTCAAGAACAAAACATTTATAGCTGTATTTATAAAATGCTTACTAATGCCTAATAATGCTGGAACAATGCTTTATAAAAGATGGATCGACTATTTACTAATGCTTAACTAATGATTCATAGTGTGCAGTTATTATAAAGTGTTACTGGTAGTAACACTTTACAATAATGTCTCTTTTGTTAACATTAGTAAGAGCCTAACATGAACTAACAATGAACAAAATATTTTCACAGCATTTATTGTTTGTTGATGTTAGTTCATCAAAATGTTCATGTTAATTCACAGTGCATTAACTAATGTTAACAGATAAAACTTTAAATTTTAATAATTATTAACTAACTAGTTTTGAATATTAACTAACATTAATAAATGCTATATAAGTATTGTTTATGTTAATTAATATAGTTAATGTTAATAACTGAAAACTTATTGAAAGTGTTACCGAAGTTTTATGTATTGTTGTGTGTATGTTTCACAGTCTTGATGGTTTGGATTAACCCTTTCATTGCTGTATCCTTCAAATCCAAATTGCCAGAGGGTTACTGTAATGCATATGCTCGCTGTGCACCGTTTTCCTGATGCCACCGGGGTGGCGTTTGCACTGACGGCTTGGGCCCGTCATCACTGCATGCAGCTATATTGTTTCTGATTGTTTCTCTTTTTCTCTGTTCTAGTTTCTCTGTCCTTCAGTGATTCTGCTCGTTATCATCAGGTGTTCATCAGTGTCTGAATTCACTCACTTCCTTTCATTCACTCAGTCAAGTAAGCTCATGTAGGGAATAGTGAATGAGGGTACAGGGTGTGATTTTGGGGGTATAGAGTATCGACTTTGAGCTCTGTTAATTCACTGTAGGCCATTTTCTCGAAAATGACAAATATTACCCAGAATGCATTGTTTTCTACAGTATATTACTGTTTTTATAGAAAATGGTATGTTACTATAAGAAGTTGGCCATTTTTCTACAGCAAGGGTTAACAGTGTGTGTGTGTGTGTGTGTGTGTGTGTGTTTGTGTATGAAGAGTTCATAGTTCATTTCCAAAAACAGATAACTCCATTTTTAAAAATGTTCAAAAAATCATGTTTTTTTATCCTGCATTCCAATTAATCTCAATCAAACTGTAGTTGGGTTGTTTTGATTAAATAATAATAACTATATATATATACATATATTGATTAAATAATAATAACTAAAAATAAATACAGCTAACTAACACAATAAAACACAATAAAAACATGATAACCCAATAAAAAACATGATTTCTGAAAATTAATAAAACGGAGTTATCTGTTTTTGCAAATGAACTCTTCATATATATATATATATATATATATATATATATATATATATGTAAGGAATAATTGACGATGGGCCATAGTGATGCGTAGTGCGTAGTGATGCGGCCACGATGCAAAGCAGAGATTGAGCGTGTGTGAATTAGCCTAACGTTACATCTCTGAGTCTGTCTCTCATCACTGTTTGGCAGCAGTATTCCTGCTAGTGAAACTTTAAGTTAATTTTCCTCACAAACAGTGCCGTTGTTACCTCGCTTCACTTGTGAGAAATGTTAGGTACTTTTAAGTTGCTAAACTATTTACTGACAAAGTCGTCAGAGCAGCGCTAACAACATTAGCGCGTATGTTTCCATGTGTGTAAACTGTGTGTGTCTGTAGGGAGAGAGACCGGGAGAAATAGAGTATGTGCTTTACGTACATAATAAAACGTAATTTTGTGGCAAAACATGGAAATGATCTGTCGTTTTTATCTCATTGCTTACTATATTTATGTATTTGGCCCGTGTCATTTTGGTTATTTTGCTGTTGTAAGACCTTTTGAAATAACAGAAATCATTTGGCGAAGTGATACAGACATGTACTGCGGTCAAGAGCTGCATGGAACTATGTTCGCCGTGCGTTTCCCTGAAAATAATTGCACACCTTAGAACATTTGTAAGCCAATCAGATTCAAGCATTCAACGGCCCCGTAGTATATATATATATATATATATATATATATATACAGGTGCATCTCAATCAATTAGAATGTCGTGGAAAAGTTAATTTATTTCAGTAATTCAACTCAAATTGTGAAACTCGTCTATTAAATAAATTCAATGCATGCACACAGACTGAAGTAGTTTAAGTCTTTGGTTCTTTTAATTGTGATGATTTTGGCTCACATTTAACAAAAACCCACCAATTCACTATCTCAACAAATTAGAATATTTCATAAGACCAATAAAAAAACATTTTTAGTGAATTGTTGGCCTTCTGGAAAGTATGTTAATTTACTGTATATGTACTCAATACTTGGTAGGGGCTCCTTTTGCTTTAATTACTGCCTCAATTCGGCGTGGCATGGAGGTGATCAGTTCGTGGCACTGCTGAGGTGGTATAGAAGCCCAGGTTTCTTTGACAGTGGCCTTCAGCTCATCTGCATTTTTTGGTCTCTTGTTTCTCATTTTCCTCTTGACAATTCCCCATAGATTCTCAATGGTGTTCAGGTCTGGTGAGTTTGCTGGCCAGTCAAGCACACCAACACCATGGTCATTTAACCAACTTTTGGTGCTTTTGGCAGTGCGGGCAGGTGCCAAATCCTGCTGGAAAATGAAATCACAATCTTTAAAAAGCTGAACAGCAGAAGGAAGCATGAAGTGCTCCAAAATTTCTTGGTAAACGGGTGCAGTGACTTTGGTTTTCAAAAAACACAATGGACCAACACCAGCAGATGACATTGCACCCCAAATCATCACAGACTGTGGAAACTTAACACTGGACTTCAAGCAACTTGGGCTATGAGCTTCTCCACCCTTCCTCCAGACTCTAGGACCTTGGTTTCCAAATGAAATACAAAACTTGCTCTCATCTGAAAAGAGGACTTTGGACCACTGGGCAACAGTCCAGTTCTTCTTCTCCTTAGCCCAGGTAAGATGCCTCTGATGTTGTCTGTGGTTCAGGAGTGGCTTAACAAGAGGAACGACAACTGTAGCCAAATTCCTTGACATGTCTGTGTGTGGTGGCTCTTGATGCCTTGACCCCAGCCTCAGTCCATTCCTTGTGAAGTTCACCCAAATTCTTGAATCGATTTTGCTTGACAGTCCTCATAAGGCTGCGGTTCTCTCGGTTGGTTGTGCATCTTTTTCTTCCACACTTTTTCCTTCCACTCAACTTTCTGTTAACATGCTTGGATATAGCACTCTGTGAACAGCCAGCTTCTTTGGCAATGAATGTTTGTGGCTTACCCTCCTTGTGAAGGGTGTCAATGATTGTCTTCTGGACAACTGTCAGATCAGCAGTCTTCCCCATGATTGTGTAGCCTAGTGAACCAAACTGAGAGACCATTTTGAAGGCTCAGGAAACCTTTGCAGGTGTTTTGAGTTGATTAGCTGATTGGCATGACACCATATTCTAATTTGTTGAGATAGTGAATTGGTGGGTTTTTGTTAAATGTGAGCCAAAATCATCACAATTAAAAGAACCAAAGACTGAAACTACCTCAGTCTGTGTGCATTGAATTTATTTAATACACAAGTTTCACAATTTGAGCTGAATTACTGAAATAAATGAACTTTTCCACGACATTCTAATTTATTGAGATGCACCTGTATATATATATATATATATATATACAGTGGGTACGGAAAGTATTCAGACCCCCTTCACTTTTTTCAATTTTGTTACGTTGCAGCCTGATACTACGATTGTTTAAATTCATTTTTTTTCTCATTAATCTACACTCTGTACCTCATAATGATGAAGTGAAAACAGAATTTTAGAAATGTCTGTAAATTTATTAAAAAGAAAAACCTGAAATATCAGATTTACATAAGTATTCAGACCCTTTGCAACAACACTTGAAATTTCGCTCAGGTGCCTCCCATGTCTCTTGATCATTGCAGAGATGTTTCTACACCTTGATTGGAGTCCGCCTGTGGTAAATTAAATTGATTGGACATGATTTGGAAAGGCACACACCTCTCTGTAAAAGGCCTCACAGCTGATAATGCATATCAGAGCGAAAACCAAGCCACGAGGTCAAAGGAACTGCCTGCAGAGCTCAGACACAGGATTGTATTGAGGCACAGATCTGAGGAAGGCTACAAAAAAAATTCTGCTGCACTGAAGGTTCCCAAGAGCACAGTGGCTTCCATAATTCTCAAATGAAAGAAGTTTGGCACAACCAGGACTCTTCCAAGAGCTGGTCCCCAGCCAAACTGAGCAATTGATGGAGAAGGGGCTTGTCTAGACTGGTGACCAAGAACCTGGTGGTCACTCTAGTTGAGCTCCATGATCATATATGCAGATGGGAGAAACCTACAGAAGGACAAACATCACTGCAACACTCCACCGATCTGGGCTTTATGGGAGTGTGGCCAAACTCAATCCTCTCCTCAGTGAAGACACATGAAAACACACTTGGAATTTGCAATAAAGCACCTAAAGGACCCTCAGACTCTGAGAAACAAGATTACCTGGTCTGATGAACTTCAATTCTAAGCATCATGTTTGAAGGAAACCGGCTCTTCTCATCACCTGCAGAGTACCATCCCAAAAGTAAAGTGTGGTGGTAGTAGTCTCATGCTGTTGGGCTGTTTTTCAGCGGCAGGGACTGAGGAACTCATCAGAGTAGAAGAAAAGCTCAATGCACCAAAATTTTGAGATAGCCTTAATGAAAACCCAGTCCAGGGCATTCAAAACCCCAGACTGGGCCGAAGGTTCACCTTCTTACATGACAATGACCCTAAGCACACAGCCAAGGCAACACAGGAGTGGCTTAGGGACAACTCTGTGAATGTCCTAGAGTGACCCAGCCAGAGCCCTGACTTGAACCCTATCGAACATCTCTGGAGAGACCTGAAAAAGGCTGTCAACAGACGGTCCCCATCCAACTTGACCGAGCTTGAGAGGATTTGCAAAGAAGAATGGCAGAAATTCCCCCAATCCAGTTGTGCAAAGCTTGTTGCATCATACCCAAAAAGACTCGAGGGTGTAATTGCTGCCAAAGGTGCTTCAGCTAAGTACTGAGAAAAGGGTCTGAATACTTATGTAAATGTGATATTTCAGTTTTTTCTTTTTAATAAATTTACAAACATTTCTAAAATTATGTTTTCACTTTGTCATTATAAAGGACAGAGTGTAGAGTAATGAGAAAAAAAAAAAGAATTTAAACAATTGTAGTATCAGACTGCAACATAACAAAATTGAAAAAAGCGAAGGGGGTCTGAATACTTTCCGTACCCACTGTATATATATATTTATTTTTTTATTTTTTTTTTTTTTTTTAAATATTGCTTGTATTGCATAGTGGACTTTTCAGAAAGTGAAGCTGTAACACTGAAATGTCCAATCAAGCTATACTTTAACAAACACACACAAGTAAATAATAAAAAACAAATGTAACATGAGAAAAAAATGAATACAAACACTAATTGTCTGAAGTTCAGTATCTATAGTTCGTATTCATCGCAAAGAATTAAAGTTTCTAGAGTTTTGTAGAACACGATCATGTATAAACAAAATAATCTGTGGTCTGAGACTGACAGCTGCCTGTTCTGTGTATGAAGAGCATTTACATAGAGACACTTTGCATGAGAGTGTTTATAGTGCTGTGAGTTTAACACTTCATGACTGAGAGCAGAACAGAACACAATCTTCATCATCACACAAGACAAAACAACAACAATGAACAACATCATCATCTTCATCTGGACACTCACACTGTTTGCACAAGGTTTGTAGTAAAACTTTCAGAATGATTATTAATTATTTTCAAATGTGAAATATACATTATTGTAATTTGTGTCCTGTTTTCCTTTGTTTCAGAGTGTAGAGGACAGATCACTGTAACTCAGAGTCCATCAATAACAGCAGCTCAACCAGGACAAGAAGTCAGAATAAACTGTAAAACCAGCAGTTCAGTGTATAATGGTAACTACTTACACTGGTACTTACAGAAACCTGGAGAAGCTCCTAAACTCCTCATATATGCTGCAACAAGCCTTTACACTGGAACTCCATCTAGATTCAGTGGCAGTGGATCTAACAGTGATTTCACTCTGACCATCAGTGGAGTCCAGACTGAAGATACAGGAGATTATTACTGTCAGAGTGCACACTATATCAGTAGTAGCTGGGTGTTCACACACTGATAAAGAGTCGTACAAAAACCTCCGTCAGTCAGAGTCACAGTGACTGCACTGATACAGCTGAGAGATACTGCAGCTGCTCTACAACACAATCACACACTGATCAGTGAACAAACACTAATAACACAATATCATTACTATTAATAGAAATATTGCTGAAGAGAATGAGTCAGTGTTTTAATATGATCATCATGTTTTAGGTGTAATATATGACCGCTGTCAATCAAACTGAACAGACTACATTCAGTCACTTCTGCTGTCTGGACGTGATGCTTTCCATGAAACCCACAGAAAGATTTACATTCTTACACAATCACTGTCAGAATGATTGATTCTGTATTTGCAATCATAGATTTTTATGATTTTACAGACATTTTCATATACATTATCCCTTTGAAATGTAATGGGTTTGTCTGCGTGCTCCCAGGTGGAAAATACATACTATTGAATGTATTAAAAATATACTTAAAGTACATTTGTACATTTGTATCCAGAACATGCTTATTTGAAGTGTATTAAAATATATTAAATATTTAATATATTACAGTTTTTTTTCAATTGCTAACATCCCTTTGTCCAATCTATAGTCACATTTTCAAAACTCTAAACACAATTAACACAACATCCGTCTGTTGTGACCATACCATTAACACAATTCATGTTATTTGCACACAATATTCAGTCAATTAACGTTTCTAAAATGCTTAAATGTTCTCTTCACACAAGCTTACCCCATACCAAAAATCATGGATCTTTCTTATCTTTTTTTTTTTTTTTTTACAAATGCTTAAACACAGCATGACAGAAATGAAGACCTAATGTTCCAAACTTTAAATATAGTGTAAAATCTGTACTTCTGCAACAAAAGCAGCTTAAAAGATCTGCTAAGAATTATTTTAATTACTAATAATTGAGAAGTAGCTGATTCCAATCTTAATGAATAATTCCAAGTCTTTCCATACATGGCCATGCACAATAAAAAGACACTCTCTGGATTGGTTTTGTTCAAAACAATACAGAACAACACAGAGAAGCATAAAAAGAAAAAAATGTTTGGAGGAGGGAGAGTTGGACGAAGGAGAGGAATAGTTGGGACGAGGAAAAGGACTGGTTGGACCAGGGAGAGGACAAGATGGACTAGGGAGAGGAGTAGTTGGACCAGGACTGTCTGGTTTGGTTCAGCTACCAAATCAGACATCAAGAGACTACAGCAGACAGTCAGGACTGCTGAGAAGAATATTTGTGCCCCCCTGCCCAACCTCCAAGATTTTTACATCTCCAGAGTGAGGAAAAGGGCTAAGAAAATCACTTTGGACCCCACACACCCTGCCCACTCTTTCTTTGAACTGTTGCCTTCTGGTCAGTGATACCAACCTCCAGAACAGCCAGGGACAAGAACAGTTTCTTAACACAGGCTATATTCAGCCTGAACAATTGTAAAACATTCATAACAATATATTGTCCATCATAACTGACACATTTAAAGTTCCCCCCCCCCCCCCCCCCCCCCCCCCAATTGCTAACATCCCTTTGTCCAATCTATAGTCACATTTTCAAAACTCTAAACACAATTAGCACAACATCCGTCTGTTGTGACCATACCATTAACACAATTCATGTTGTTTTCACACAGTATGCTGTCAATTAACACAGTTCTAAAATGCTTAAATTTTCTTTTTACACAACTCAGATAGCAACATATTGTCAGCCCAGATCTGGCCCACATCTGGCACATGTGGAATGATGATCTGGCCCACATGTAGCGTGGAATGATGGCACTTGGGTGGACCGCTTCTGTTTGCCAGATCTGGGCCAAAAGCAGGCCACAGCAATGCCACATGTCATCCAAGAGCAAAGAAATAAATCACACTGGACCTTATCTGAGCCACAAAATCTGTGTATATTAAATGTGGTCATCTCAGCCTTAATAAGCCCTTTAACAAGCAGAATAACTGAAGAAAAGAAGATAACAGAAAAAAAAGCCACAGCCTTAGATGAAATCAACTGAAGATAAATTAAATCATACATTATATAGGAGATACATTAAATCTCTGAAGATCTCAGCAGAGGATTAAACAACTCCACAAACAGCATCACCAGTTTCACTTATTACTAACCAGATTGACTTTATTTCTGTTAGAGGTCTACAGAAGTTCTTATTGAGAATTAAAAGGGGTTTAAAATCTTTGTTTCATTTGAAGTAACCATAATGGTGATTGGTGTTTCTATTAGTTGGGCTATAACTCTTTATTTAATTAATTTATTTAATTACTCTGTCTTTACTAGCTGTTGTATTTATCAAATACGTTTGCGATAGCAAATAAGCACAAAATGAGATCAGGTGATGACAGTCAGTAATTGATGGTTCAACACTCTCTAATTCTCATATGTCATTTTACTCTAATCAATAATAACAATAACACAGTCGCTGTGTAAGATCAGCGGTATTGCAGAACCAGTTAAAAAAGTCCAAAAAAAAAAAGCTACTCTCCAATAACACACAAAGTCATCATAAATCAACACATGAACCTCAACAATGGTGACAATAAAAAGTGTAATGTCGCAATGCATGCTGGGTACCATAGCACAAAACTCCCAGCATGCATCACATTATGAATAAATTATGCAGCTGAATTGTCCTATTTTCTTTAATTCTAACTTTGGTTCAGGTGTGTGTGTATATATATATATATATCCCGGCAACATCCCGGGCTGATGCTCACAAATCCGGGGTAAGTATACAGCGTGCCGCTAACACTCCCACCACCTCTACTCCGTGTGTTTCTCTGCACAGACCCTGTGCACCCAGGACGCGATCTTCCCAGATGTCCTTCACTCCGGCGCCGGGATACCACGGACCCTGGGTGCAGCAGCAGCGGAAGACTCGAGCCAGGCCCCGGGCAAGGACCTCTCCCCCTCCACCGCCTCCGGTCTTCGAGATCTCCACCCGGAACTGCTTCGCTCCCCTCCGCGAGACGGACCGCGACGCTGTGATCGTCGGAGACTCCATCGTCCGGCACGTCCGTGCTACGTTAGCTGAAGGTAAGTCGCACACTCACTGTTTCCCTGGCGCTCGTGTTCTCGATGTTTCTGTGCAGATACCCGCGATCCTGAAGGACGACGAGAGCATCGGCGCGATCGTGCTGCACGCAGGGGTGAACGAAACCAGGCTGCGGCAGACGGAGACACTGAAGAGGGACTTTAGGAGCCTGATCGAGACGGTGCGCAGCGCATCACCCGCGGTGACGATCATCGTGTCTGGACCGCTTCCCACGTATCGACGAGGACACGAAAGGTTCAGTAGACTTTTTGCTTTAAATGAGTGGTTATTGTCATGGTGTAAAGGACAGAAACTGCTCTTTGTTAATAATTGGAATCTTTTCTGGGAGCGTCCTAGGCTTTTCCGCGCTGATGGCCTGCACCCCAGCAGAGTCGGAGCAGAACTCCTGTCGGACAACATCTCCAGGACTCTACGCTCCATCTGATTAGTAAGCCCATTCACAAATAACTGCTATGATGACTTTTGTTCTACCCACTTAAATGATAGAAATACTTGTGCTGTCCAATCTATAAAGACTGTGTCTGTTCCCCGAACAGTGAAGCCAAAATATAAATTTAATGCAGGATCTAGAAATAATCTGATCGTGATTAAACCAGAAAAATGCAAAACAAATAAACATGAGCAATTTTTAAAGCTTGGGCTCCTAAACATTAGATCACTCGCACCCAAAGCTGTTATTGTAAATGAAATGATCACAGTTTTGATGTGCCCTGCTTGACTGAAACCTGGCTCAAACCAAATGATTATATTGGTCTAAATGAGTCTACTCCACCAAGCTACTGTTATAAGCATGAGCCCCGTCAGACTGGCCGTGGTGACGGTGTTGCAACAATATATAGTGATTTTCTCAATGTTACCCAGAAAACAGGATACAGGTGTAACTCATTTGAATTTTTTCTGCTTAATGTTACACTGTCAGATATGCAAAAAGAAATCTCTCCTATCTCTTGCTCTGGCTACTGTGTATAGACCGCCAGGGCCGAATACAGATTTCTTAAAAGAATTTGCAGATTTCCTCTCAGACCTATTGGTTACTGTTGATAAAGCGCTAATTGTCAGAGATTTTAACATTCACGTTGATAATACAAATGATGCGTTAGGACTTGCGTTTACTGACCTAATAAATTCTTTTGGAGTCAAGCAAAATGTCACTGGGCCCACTCATCGCTTTAATCATACTCTAGATTTAATTATATCACATGGAATTGATCTTACTGACATAGATATCGTACCTCAAAGTGATGATGTTACTGACCATTTCCTAGTATCGTGCATGCTGAGTATTACTGATATTAACTATATGGCTCCGCGTTATCGTCCAGGAAGAACTATTGTTCCAACCACTAAAGACAGATTCAAAAATAACCTGCCTGATTTATCTCAACTGCTCTGTGTACCCATAAATACACATGAACTAGATGAAATGACTAGCAACATGGGCACTATCTTCTCTAATATATTAGAAGCTGTTGCGCCCATCAAATGGAAGTGAAAGTGAAAAAAGTGAAAAAAAGTGACGTATTGTCAAGTATGGTGACCCATACTCGAAATTGGTGCTCTGCATTTAACCCATCCAAGTGCACACACACAGCAGTGAATAGTGAACAAACGCGCGCACACACACACCCGGAGCAGTGGGCAGCCATTGCTCCAGCGCCCGGGGAGCAATTGGGGGTTCGATGTCTTGCTCAAGGGCACCTCAGTCATGGTATCGAAGGCAGAGAGAGTGCTTTTCATTCACAATCCCCACCTTCAATTCCTGCCGGTGTGAGAATCGAACCAGCAACCTTCAGGTTACTAGCCCAACTCTCTAACCATTAGGCCACGACTTCCCCGAAAAGGTTAGAAAAAGGTTAGAGAAAAACGTACTGCGCCATGGTACAACAGTAATATCCATTCTCTCAAGAAAGAAACTCGTAAACTTGAGCGCAAATGGAGAAAAACTAACTTGGAAGTTTTTAGAATTGCATGGAAAAACAGTATGTCCAACTATGGACAGGCTTTAAAAGCTTCCAGGGCAGAGCATATCCGCAAACTCATAGAAAATAACCAAAACAATCCAAGGTTTTTATTTAGCACAGTGGCTAGATTAACAAATAAACAGACGCCACCCGATCTAAATATTCCCTCACAATTTAATAGTAATGACTTTATGAATTTCTTCACTGATAAGATAGATAACATCAGAAATACAATAATAAATGTAGATTCTGCAGCGTCTAGTACTTCAGCTCCATTCATCGCACCCAAAGAAAAACTGCAGTGCTTTACAACTATAGGACAGGAAGAGCTAAATAAACTTATCACAGCATCTAAACCAACAACATGCCTATTAGATCCTGTACCCACTAAATTACTGAAAGAGTTGTTACCTGTAGCAGAAGAACCGCTTCTCAATATTATTAACTCATCGATATCTTTAGGTCACGTTCCAAAATCATTCAAGCTGGCGGTTATTAAGCCTCTTATTAAAAAAACACAACTAGATCCTAATGAACTAGCAAATTACAGACCCATTTCTAATCTTCCGTTTATGTCTAAAATTTTAGAAAAAGTTGTATCTGCTCAGTTGTGCTCTTTTTTGCAAAAAAAATGATCTCTATGAAGAATTTCAGTCAGGTTTCAGGCCCCACCATAGCACAGAAACTGCACTTGTTAAAATTACAAATGACTTGCTTCTTGCGTCAGACCAAGGCTGCATCTCATTGCTAGTTTTACTTGATCTTAGTGTTGCGTTCGACACTATAGATCATGACATACTCATAGATCGATTACAAAATTATACGGGTATTCAGGGGCAGGCTTTAAGATGGTTTAGATCCTACCTGTCTGATCGCTTCCACTTTGTTTATTTAAACAGGGAGTCATCTCAATTATCACCAGTAAAATATGGAGTACCACAAGGATCTGTCCTAGGTCCTCTGCTATTTTCAATATACATGTTGCCCCTTGGTAATATTATTAGAAAATATGGGATTAGTTTCCATTGTTATGCTGATGATACTCAACTATATATCTCAACAAGACAAGATGAAACTTCTAAATTATCTTACATTTTATTACAGTTAAAAATGTAAAAGATTGGATGACCAGTAATTTTCTCCTATTAAATTCAGATAAGACAGAAATATTACTTATTGGACCAAAAAACAGTTCACAGAATCTCTTGGATTATAATTTGCAACTAGACGGATGTACTGTTACTTCCTCTACAGTCAAAAATCTGGGTGTTATATTAGACAGCAACTTGTCTTTAGAAAATCATATTTCCCATGTTACAAAAACAGCATTCTTCCATCTTAGAAACATTGCCAAGCTACGAAACATGTTACCTGTTTCTGATGCAGAAAAGCTAGTTCATGCATTCATGACCTCTAGACTGGACTATTGTAATGCACTGCTAGCTGGTTGTCCTGCATCTTCAATAAACAAGCTTCAGGTAGTCCAAAATGCAGCGGCTAGAGTCCTTACTAGGTCAAGAAAATATGATCATATTACCCCAATTTTAGAGTCTCTGCACTGGCTACCTATTAAGTTCCGCATCAGTTACAAAATATTATTACTTACCTATAAGGCCCTTAATGGTTTAGCTCCTGCGTACCTAACTAGTCTTCTACCACGCTACAATCCATCACGCTCCCTAAGGTCGCAAAACTCTGGACTTTTGGTAGTACCTAGGATAGCAAAGTCAACTAAAGGAGGTAGATCCTTTTCACATTTGGCTCCCAAACTCTGGAATAGCCTTCCTGATAACGTTCGGGGTTCAGACACGCTGTTTAAGTCTAGATTAAAGACACATCTCTTTAGCCAAGCATTCACATAATGCATCTCATAATCTTGTACTGCAGTTATATCTGATCAAACACACATTATTGTTCTTTAGCTTGAATTGAACAAATCATTTTTGCTTGGTTGGAACAGCAGCTACACTAATTATGTCTCTATTTGTTTCTGCCACGGGATTAACATCCCGTGGTAACTAGGATTTACACAAGCTTCAGTCTGGATCCAGAACACCTGAGAAGAAATGATGCCAACCCCTCAGAGGACCTCAGATGAAGCCTACCCTCAGACAACATACAGAACTACCAAATTTCGCCATAAGTTAAATATATTAAGTTTCTACAATATATAAATATATTGTAGAAACTTAATTTCCTGTGAAGCTGCTTTGCAACGATTTGTATTGTGAAAAGCGCTATACAAATAAACTTGAATTGAATTGAATATATATAAACACATTTTATATATATATATATATATATATATATATATATATATATATATATATATATATATATATATATATATATTATTTATTTATTTTTTTTTTATATCTATCTGCAAACTGACATTGCCGTAACAGGGTTTGTATTGTGAAAGCATTAAATTACACAACTGCTAGATTTAAATAACTTCAGCAAATCAGGCCATTACGTGATAACTATGAATCCATCAACAGCAAGCTATCCCATACTACAAATGTGTCACACACACTGTGACAACAGCCAAACAGACAACTGATTAATCATAAGAGTTATGAGCCCATTAATGGAATCACCAATCACCATTATGGTGACTTCAAATGAAACGGATTTAAACCCTGTTAATTCTCAATAAGATCTTCTGTAGACCTTTAACAGATATAAAGTCAAACTGACTAGTAATAAGTGAAGCTGGTGACGCTGTTTGTGGAGTTGTTTAATCCTCCTCTGCTGAGATCTTCAGAGATTTAATGTCTTTTATCTTCAGCTAAATTTGTCTAAGGTTGTGGCTGCAGTCAGTTGTAGTTCTTGAATTTCTATTTGTCTCTTATTTCTGTTCTCTACTTTCCTTCAGTGATTTTGCTTGCTATCAAGCTTAGACAAGCTGAGAGGACTCTATAAATCATTTATGAAGATTTTGTGGCTCACATAAGGTCCAGTGTGATTTATTTCTTTGCTCTTGGCTGATATGGGGCATTGCTATGGCCTGCTTGTGGCTCAGATCTGGCAAACAGTAGCGGTCTGCCCAAGTGGCATCATTCCAAGCCACATGTGGGCCAGATCATCATTCCTCATGTGCCAGATGTGGGCCGGATCCGGGCCGACAATATGTTGCTATCTGGGAAGCTTACCCCATACCAAAATCATGGATCTTTCTTATCTTTTTTACAAATGCTTAAACACAGCATGACAGAAATGAAGACCTAAAATTCCAAACTTTAAATAGTGTAAAGCTTCTACTTCTAGTGTAAAGCTTCTTCCAGTCTTAATGAATAATTCCAAGTCTTTCCATTACATGGCCATGCACAATAAATAGGCATTTGCTGGACTGGTTTTGTTCAAAACAATACAGAACAACAGAGAAGCAGAAAAAGAAAGAAAATGTCGGGGGCGAGGGAGAGATGGACGAGGGAGAGGACTGGTTGGACCAGGGAGAGGACAAGGTGGACCAGGGAGAGGAGTAGTTGGACCAGGACAAGGGAGAAGAGGTAGGGGGAGAGGAGTAAGAATGCGTGGTGCAGTTCAAAGGAGAGTAAGAGCTGTTGTCACTGATGAAATAAGAGCCACTATCATACACTCTAAAAAATGCTGGGTTAAATATAACCCAGTGCTGGGTTAAAAAGGGACAAACCCAGCGGTTGAGTTATTTTGACTCAGCGGTTGGGTTGTTTTGACCCTGCGTTTGGCAGAGGTGTAAAGTCCAGGGGTCAGAACGTAAAAGTCCTGCCATATGTTTATTCCACCCATGAACTCAACAGCTGATTTCACCAGAGGAGGAACCAAATCATTCCTTTCAAGTCACAAGCAAGTCTTGAGTCAAATCCCAAGTCCTCAAAGAGTTAAAGTTAATGAGATAATTAAGTGACTAATTAAATGATGATTGTCCATTAGTGATGAACACCTGCTGTTATTGAGAATTACAGAGGATCAGATGTTGGTTTTATTGGTTAAAAATGATGCCACCATCATGGAGAACAGTGTTTGCTTTATTTGGGCTCTTGACCTTTGACTCTTGCATTAGATCTCTTTCTGTAACACTGCATGTGGTATTGCTAAGCAGAGAGATCAGTGTTCTACAGTAAACAGCTATTTTTTTTTTTTTTTTATATGTTTAGATTTTTAATAATCAATTCTGTGAACCTACAACAAGCAAGGAAAGTGTTGCTCTAATAGTTATAATTAATTCTAAAACTACTATGTGTAATGTATATAAAAATTTAAGCTCCGGTATTGTTTAGACACACACAGACATCAAGAACCAGCAAATGAATCTCAACAATGGTTGTTGTCACCAAAGCCAGATTGGTCCCTACAACACAGAGCACCTTCTTTTGTTTTTAGATGACCTCCACCAACAACTGGTGCCAGGAGCAGAAAGGGAACAAGTGAGAGGGAACATGAGGACATTTGTGATTGTATGGGACAACCAGAGGTGTAAAGTCCAGGGGCCAAAGAGTAAAAGTCCTGCCATATTTTTGTTCCACCCATGAACTCAGCAGCTGATTTCACCAGAGGAGGAACCAAGACATTCCTTTCAAGTCTCGAGTCAAATACCAAGTCCTAAATGAGTTAAAGTTAATGAGCTAATTAAGTGACTAATTAAACAATGACTGTGCATTAGTGATGAACACCTGCTGTTATTTACAATTACAGAGGATCAGATGTTGATGTTTTATTGGTTGCAAGCACAAAGCATAAGCTAATCTGCTACGTCAAGATTTGATTCAACATTGCACAAATGCTTGCTATAAAACAATATAGCAATAGCCTAAAAGCAAATTTCTTTGAATTACTAAAAGGCTCAAGAGCCCAACTAAAGCAAAAACTGACCACAATTATGGTGGCAATGTTTTTTTTTTTTTTCAGTTAATTTCATCCAGTGCTGTGGCTGAAATCAGTTGTAGTTCTTGTGTTTCTCTTTTCTTCAGTGATGTTGATTGTTAACATCAGGTGTTCATTATTAATGCACAATCATCATTTAATTAGTCACTTAATTATCTCATTAACTTTAACTCTTTGAGGACTTGGGATTTGACTTGAGACTTGCTTGTGACTTGAAAGGAATGACTTGGTTCCTCCTCTGGT
Organism: Spinibarbus caldwelli; assembly: GCA_039654775.1. Lineage (NCBI taxonomy): Eukaryota > Metazoa > Chordata > Actinopteri > Cypriniformes > Cyprinidae > Spinibarbus > Spinibarbus caldwelli. The sequence goes on from CM077264.1 coordinate 23,682,896, forward strand.
GAAATCAGCTGCTGAGTTCATGGGTGGAATAAACCCACCTCTGGGGACAACTTAGCATTCCACCATTCACAAGCAATCACAAATTGGTTTGCAGCCCATCCGAGAATAATTTCCCTTTTTCTTCCTCCGTACTCTCCTTTCCTCAATCCTATTGAGGAATTTTTTTCTGCCTGGAGGTGGAAAGTCTATGATCATCGACCACATGATCAAATGTCCCTCCTGGATGCCATGGAAGCTAGCCGCAGAGACATCTCAGCTGAAGACTGCCAGGGGTGGATAAGGCATGCTAAGCGTTTCTATCCAAGGTGCATAGCAAGAGAAAATATAAGGTGTGATGTCGATGAGAACGTGGCCAAATGCTGAAGATCGCATAGATTAGAATTTTTTTTTTTCTGCAATTTTTTTTTTTTTTTTTTACAGTAACCAAAGGGCAAAGGGCTTTTTTTTTTATTTATTTTTTTTTTTTTTTATGATCACTGACAGCAATTTCATTTTGCTAATAAAGCCTTTACTGCAGCAATTTTGTCACTTTTCTTTTATATTTCATAAAGTACTGATGACTCCTTCACTACGCTGTACACATACTATCCTACAGTAAATGAATCCACACACACACACACACGCAAATGTAGAGTTCAGCTGACTGAATTATTATTATTATTATTATTTTAAATGGATGTCATATTGTATGTTCCATCCAGGTCAAACCAAAACATGACAAGTAATGCAGTTTTTGTAATTAATTGTTAGCATTTTGACAGTCTATGTGCTATGATTGACTATATGTTCCTATTGGACTGAAAACCAGTGCCAATGTTTTGACCGAATGACTCGATTTTGAATCAGGTTTGCTGTGTTTTGATAGAATTAGTATATGTAGAAAAAGGTATTCAGCATTTTGAAATGCAAAGTTTGTATTTATTTAACAAAATGTGGTTTTGGCCAGAAAATTAACTATTTGGCTAACTGTGTGATGTAGGTGTGTTGCTGTGTTAAGAGTTTAGAAAAAGTACTTTAAGTATTGGTAAACGCTTGTTAGCAATTGAAAAAAAAACTGTAATATTTAATATATTTCTAAAAACCATGCTAATAGACCCTTTTTCTGTTAGTGAACATTGTGATGTTTTTCTGTGGGCGGAGCTTTGGTGGAGGCAAAAAGATCCCCCTGACCGCTTCACTAAGGCTAGCTATGAAGTTTGTTAGCTTGTTTTTTTAACAATAACTGGAGAAATTCCGATTTTACCTGCATAAGGTCACTCACTGTCCGGGACCGCGATTGTTATTTGAAAAGTTTAACTTTAACGGACGAAACCAGATTGGCTGACCCACACACACTTTTACTCAAAGGATGGACGATCTGACAGGATTACCTCCGGTTCAGTGACTCACGTCTAACGTGCATAGTTAAGACAAACTCACTGTGTATCTAGTCTTGAAGATGTGTATATATTTCAATTTCAGCAGGCAACTATTTTTACAGCTACATTATTATTCCAGCCACAATTAATCACAACAATGTATATACAATTACAAATGATTAAGCATATAAATCGTCAGTTTGTTGTTTTACACACATGCACACAGACATTATTTCATGCATAACGTGATGCATACGAAATAATTTATTAAACATTAATTCACTACTGCATAAATACATTATAGCTATGTGTCATATGTTATTATGTGTTCTAAGTGTATTCTTACAATGTATAAACTTCTAATGTATTATATTAAAAACTATGACTAAGCATTATAATAAGGATATTTAATTCTAAGAATTCTAAAAATTCTAATGTGTGTGCAAATTATGATACATATATTCGAACACTGATGAAAAACTGTTAATCATTGGTTAATTTTAAATAAATTATTTTTCCCTTTCACATGTCCCATGATAAAGCAGTCTTTAAATACTACAGAGTCTGGATTGCAAACCCTCAGCTCCTGAAAATGCAAGTTGTACTCAAATAAGTGACAATTCACTCGTGACAATAAACTCTTCTGTTTCTTTGTATTGTTCAGCCATTTGCAGGCTTAAGTTGAAACCTCATAAAAGAAGCGAAACATATTAAGATATTTTCTGCTTTAACCCCAGTAGTTTTATATCCCTAAATAATGTCTTTGCATTTTAGTTAAATGGGATATTCAACTCAAAACTCAATTTCAAACAGAGATTGTGTGACTAATGATATCACTGGAATTAGAAATTAATAAACTGAGTTATATTTTTGTATGAACTGTGCTTGTATTAAAATGCACTGAATTATAAGCACAACATGAGCAAAAGAGATTTAAAATCATTGACTGATCTATAGAAAGTAGCTCCATTTACATTTTAAAGTATATATTTTTCATTTGATCTCTTTTTTTCATGTATAATATACATGTGATAAACTTATAAAATCAAGAGTGAGCCACAAAAGTGAATAATTCAGTTCTTCTGAATATCTAAACATCACAATATTTTAGATTAAATATTTACTGTAAAACTTTATAAAATGCGTAACACTTTGCAATAAGGTTCATAAGTTAACATTAATTAATGCGTTAATTAATATTAACTAACAATGAGCAGTATATTTGTTACAGTATTTATTAATCTTAGTAAACCTTGATTAATAAAGGTCCAACTGTTCATTGTTAAGTTCATGTCATCCAGGGCCGTGCACAGGGGGGTGGCCCGGTGGCTAGAGCCACTGCCCCTCTGCCCTCATCGGATGAGGTGCCCCTCTCACCAAACCCACCCCCGCTATCTCCCCAGCTCAAAGCGCTCAGTTACCGCTCCGCTAAAGATTCACTGATTCTGTGAATCCGCCCTGTGTTTTCCCACCGCTTACAATCTGTTCTGTGTGCCCGCTCTCTGGAGACGACCGAAGGTCGATGCATTAACAAGTAGATGTATTGCAATCCACATTACAGTCAGTGGTTGATCTGCTGAATTAGTAATTTGTTTTTGTATTTGCTCTCGGTCTTCTAAAAGTCGTAACAACTTGTACAGAATATCCACGTTCTTAGAATGTCTAATCAAATTATTGTACCCGATAAGATCTAATATAAATAACACCAAATTTGCTGTTGTTGGCACACTTTGTAGAAAAACAAAACAAAACAAACAAACAACAACAATAAAAAAAACAATGCCTTCATGTTCACGAAAAAGGAGAAAGAGACTTAGAGAGAAAGAGCAAAGGGAGGCTAATAAAAGCAGTTCAACATCGCAAACATGAATTCAAAGCTCCAGTAAGCCAGCAGCTATATCATCATATAGAATATTTAGCAGTTTGTCACACTTTAATTCTTGTAATTAAGTATATTTCCCATTATAATCACTTAGTTACTACTCTAACACATTTATAATATTTTATTAAAACTATATTAATAGGCCTATTAATAATTAATAGTTAAAAAGGTAGCCTAATATAAATGTTCTAAATGAGCTGTTTATTAGTATATAGTTTAGATTTATGCTGTATAATATTAAATTAAATGTCTAATACTTATACTTCCATTGAAGATGAGGCAGAAGCAGGCTCAGAGAGTGAGGGCGAGCCCACTCTATCAAAACATCTACAATAAAGTCTGAAATTATTACAGCGCTGTCTTCTCTTTTAACTGTAAACTATCAGTCAAAAGTTTTTGAACAGTAAGGTTTTACTGTTTTTTTTTTTTTTTTTTAACGAAAAAAACTTTGGTTTGGGTCTCTTCTGCTCACCAAGCCTGCATTTATTTGATCCAAAGTACAGCAAAAAACAGTAACATTCTGAAATAGTTTTTACTATTTAATTCTATTTAATATTCTATTTGAATATATTTTAAAATGAAATTTATTCCTGCGATTTCAAAGCTGAATTTTTAGCATCATTACTCCAGTCTCATGATCTTTCAGAAATCATATTCTTATTTGCTGCTCAAAAACATTTATTATTATGTTGAAAACAGCTGAGTAAAATTGTTTTCAGGTTTCTTTGTTGAATAGAAAGTTCAGAAGAACAGCATTTATCTGAAATTGAAATATTTTGTAACATTATAATTTTTTTTTCATTATAAAGTCTTTATCGTCACTTTTGATTTAGCAAGCATCCTTGCTAAATAATAGGATTAATTTCTATAATTTCTTTCCAATAGATTTATACTGAATGGTTATAGTGTATAAATGCTGATCTTTGGATGTTTCTATAAGAATCCTGAAAAAAAATCTACTCAACTGTTTTAAATATTGATGATGATAATAATAATAATAATAATAATAATAATAATAATAAAAGTTTCTTGAGCAGGAAATCAGAATATTAGAATGATTTCTGAAGGATCATGTGACACTGAAGAGTAATGATGCTGAAAATTTAGCTTTGATCACCGGAATAAATTACATTTTAAAATATATTCAAATAGAAATCAGTAATTTGAAATAGTAAAAATATTTCAAAATTATACTGTTTTGCTGTACTTTGGATTAATTAAATGCAGACTTGGTGAGCAGAAGAGGCTCCTTTAAACAACATTAAAAATCATAAAAAACTTTTAGTATATATTTGTAACAACTGGATAATTTGTATTAACAAGCACCCACCCCCTTATTGCCCCCTTTTTTGGTTTGGGCCACTGCCCCTCAAAATGTCTGTGCATGGACCTGATGTCAACTCAGGTCCATTAATATTAGCAGATAAAACATTGGAATTTAATACTGTATTAGTAAATGCTGCAATTAATATGCGATTGACTGAGATTAATAAATGCTTTACCAGAATTTTGCATTGTTAGTTCATGTTAACTAATGTGGTTAACATGTTGTTGTCCTCATTTGTAAGTCGCTTTGGATAAAAGCGTCTGCTAAATGACTAAATGTAAATGTAAATGGTTAACTAATATTAACAAATGAATCATTATTGTAAAATGTTAACAAAATATAAGTGTTAGATTTTTTTTTTTTCTGGTTCAATTAAAAAAATAATAATAATAAAAATAATTGTACCCAATCTAAATTGTATGTTTTCAGTGGAGAATTAAAATAGAAAAACTTACCGAGCATCAGTTTGGTTCCTCCACCGAATGTGTACCACAGTGATACAATCTAATGAAACACTCGTACAAAAACCTCTATTTCACTCGAGTGAACACAAACTCCAGCAGAGAGAGAAACAACACTTCAACACACTGATAGTAGAAACACCTCAGCTGTTGACAACTCTAAATAATATAGTTTTTGTAAAATGTTTTTCAAATGTAAAAACTCCTTCTCACAAAATCTTGTTTAAAACATAAAAATGTATTTCTGTCTCACATAACAACATGATATTGAGTCACCACTGAATCAATATTGATTTCTGACATTAATCTATATTAATTGTGCAATCTTGTTTTAAGTTTATTCAGTTGAAATCAATTTATCATTGTGTCAATGTGTAATTCATCTTGATTATATGTTATAAGGTTTAGAAATAGCTGTTTTATTCTACATAATGGTCATCCTTCCTCATGAATATCATATGATATAAAATAAATGAATATAATAAACAAATCATGGGTGAGAAATATTTCTGAAGAGCGTGATTCTAAAAAGGATTTGTGTCATGCTGCATTCAGTATAAAGTTATTATTTAGATATGCTATACTTTATTTAAAGGTGATGTTGTTGCAGTGTAATTATATAAATAAATAAATACTGAGTAATATTAATTACTATAAACTTACTGTAGGGCTATGGTTAAGGTTTTGGTTTAATTACTTGAAATTATGCATAATTTACTGTTGTTATTGTAAGTACTGTACATGTAACAGTTGTCACAACATCTCCTTAAAATAAAGCTGTTGTAAATCCTGCCCACTTCTTTGCATCGTTAGCACATGCTTCAGTGCTCTGAGAGTGTTTATAGTGCTGTGAGTTTAACACTTCATGACTGAGAGCAGAACACAACACAATCTTCATCATCACACAAGACAAAACAACAACAATGAACAACATCATCATCCTCATCTGGACCATTGCAGTTTTTATTCCAGGTGGAATATTAAGTTTTGATATGATTAATAAGCTATTGTTGTTTATTACCATTTTAATATAGGCTACCAATATTCTGCTTTAAAGGTGATTTATTGACAACCTGACATTCTTTTCTTTTCTTCAGAATCCAGAGGAGTCACTCTGACTCAACCTGAAGTTAAAACTGTCCAGCTCGGTCAAACAGCTACAATAGAGTGTCATATAGATGTAGGAATATACAGCACCCACTTATACTGGTATCAGCAGAAACCTGGAGAAGCTCCTAAACTCCTCATATATCTCATAAACAACCTCCAGTCAGGAACTCCGTCTAGATTCAGTGGCAGTGGAACAGCAAATACTGGAAAAGATTTCACTCTGACCATCAGTGGAGTCCAGACTGAAGATACAGGAGATTATTACTGTAAGAGTGTACACAGTGGTCCAGTGTTCACACAGTGATAAAGAGTCGTACAAAAACCTCCGTCAGTCAGAGTCACAGTGACTGCACTGATACAGCTGAGAGATACTGCAGCTGCTGATGGAGGTTATTTCTTATAACAGTCTCATTTACTCAAAAATGTTAAAGTCTTGTACTGATTTATGAGTCTTTCTGGATCTTTAATGTATTTTTCCCTCATAACTTCACTTTGGATGTATTTAATTCATCATTCAAAATGTTCCACCATTAAACAATCCAATGAAATCTACAATACTTATGCAGGGAAACAGCAGCCAGAGTCCTCGTGTCCTTTCAATCCAGAATTACACAAAATGAGTTCTGCCTAACATCTCCTTTTGCGTGTCATAGAACATTAACATTTAATTCCTCATGTTTTTTTTTTGTTTTTTTTTTCTTCTTCTTCCACAGTGAAAATCTCAAATGATGTATTGTGTTAAGAATCATTCTGAGATTGAAATGGTGGTGAAAATTATGTTTTTGGAGTTCACACAATCAAATGATATTTTCACACTTTTCTCATAATTCAGTAAAATTATAGCTTGATTGGAAATGACTCAAAAATATTCTGCTCACAAGTGTTTACCTTTGTTTTTCAATATGATAATTGCTTTACTGGGAATGCTGGAAATGACACCACAGTCATGAGACAGTCTGAATAATAAATATTATAATGTATTGTAATAGTTATTATTATAATGAAATATATATTTTAACATCGAAAGTCTGCCCAAAGAAGCATTTGAAAGTAAGAATAAAATGATGATGAAGTCAGTTTTAATGTGATATTCAAATAACCAAATAAAAGACTGAAATATTTTGCTTTTACTTTAAATTCATTCTTGGCTCATAAAAGTGTCCAGAATACCCCTGTACAGCTGCATTATGAAGAAAGAGACAGGTTTGGTGTTGATGTTAACGGCGGGGTTTGTCTCCCTCTGCTGGTTTGGTGTTGATGTTAACGGCGGGTTTGTCTCCCTCTGCTGGTTTGGTGTTGATGTTAACGGCGGGTTTGTCTCCCTCTGCTGGTTTGGTGTTGATGTTAACGGCGGGGTTTATCTCCCTCTGCTGGTTTGGTGTTGATGTTATCAGCAGAGTTTGTCTCCCTCTGCTGGTTTGGTGTTGATGTTAACGGCGGGGTTTATCTCCCTCTGCTGGTTTGGTGTTGATGTTAACGGCGGGGTTTGTCTCCCTCTGCTGGTTTGGTGTTGATGTTATCAGCAGAGTTTGTCTCCCTCTGCTGGTTTGGTGTTGATGTTAACGGCGGGGTTTGTCTCCCTCTTCTGGTTTGGTGTTGATGTTAACGGCGGGGTTTGTCTCCCTCTTCTGGTTTGGTGTTGATGTTAACGGCGGGTTTGTCTCCCTCTGCTGGTTTGGTGTTGATGTTAACGGCGGGGTTTGTCTCCCTCTTCTGGTTTGGTGTTGATGTTAACGGCGGGTTTGTCTCCCTCTGCTGGTTTGGTGTTGATGTTAACGGCGGGTTTGTCTCCCTCTGCTGGTTTGGTGTTGATGTTAACGGCGGGGTTTGTCTCCCTCTGCTGGATTGGTGTTGATGTTATCAGCAGAGTTTGTCTCCCTCTGCTGGTTTGGTGTTGATGTTAACGGCGGGGTTTATCTCCCTCTGCTGGTTTGGTGTTGATGTTAACGGCGGGGTTTATCTCCCTCTGCTGGTTTGGTGTTGATGTTATCAGCAGAGTTTGTCTCCCTCTGCTGGTTTGGTGTTGATGTTAACGGCGGGGTTTATCTCCCTCTGCTGGTTTGGTGTTGATGTTAACGGCGGGGTTTGTCTCCCTCTGCTGGTTTGGTGTTGATGTTATCAGCAGAGTTTGTCTCCCTCTGCTGGTTTGGTGTTGATGTTAACGGCGGGGTTTGTCTCCCTCTGCTGGTTTGGAGTTGATGTTAACGGCGGGGTTTGTCTCCCTCTGCTGGTTTGGTGTTGATGTTAACAGCGGGGTTTGTCTCCCTCTGCTGGTTTGGTGTTGATGTTAACGGCGGGGTTTATCTCCCTCTGCTGGTTTGGTGTTGATGTTAACGGCGGGGTTTATCTCCCTCTGCTGGTTTGGTGTTGATGTTATCAGCAGAGTTTATCTCCCTCTGCTGGTTTGGTGTTGATGTTAACGGCGGGGTTTGTCTCCCTCTGCTGGTTTGGTGTTGATGTTAACGGCGGGGTTTGTCTCCCTCTGCTGGTTTGGTGTTGATGTTAACGGCGGGGTTTATCTCCCTCTGCTGGTTTGGTGTTGATGTTAACGGCGGGGTTTATCTCCCTCTGCTGGTTTGGTGTTGATGTTATCAGCAGAGCTTGTCTCCCTCTGCTGGTTTGGTGTTGATGTTAACGGCGGGGTTTGTCTCCCTCTGCTGGTTTGGTGTTGATGTTAACGGCGGGGTTTGTCTCCCTCTGCTGGTTTGGTGTTGATGATAACGGCGGGGTTTATCTCCCTCTGCTGGTTTGGTGTTGATGTTATCAGCAGAGTTTGTCTCCCTCTGCTGGTTTGGTGTTGATGTTAACGGCGGGGTTTGTCTCCCTCTGCTGGTTTGGTGTTGATGTTAACGGCGGGGTTTGTCTCCCTCTGCTGGTTTGGTGTTGATGTTAACGGCGGGGTTTGTCTCCCTCTGCTGGTTTGGTGTTGATGTTATCAGCAGAGTTTGTCTCCCTCTGCTGGTTTGGTGTTTATGTTAACGGCGGGGTTTATCTCCCTCTGCTGGTTTGGTGTTGATGTTAACGGCGGGGTTTGTCTCCCTCTGCTGGTTTGGTGTTGATGTTATCAGCAGAGTTTGTCTCCCTCTGCTGGTTTGGTGTTGATGTTAACGGCGGGGTTTGTCTCCCTCTGCTGGTTTGGAGTTGATGTTAACGGCGGGGTTTGTCTCCCTCTGCTGGTTTGGTGTTGATGTTAACGGCGGGGTTTGTCTCCCTCTGCTGGTTTGGTGTTGATGTTATCAGCAGAGTTTGTCTCCCTCTGCTGGTTTGGTGTTTATGTTAACGGCGGGGTTTATCTCCCTCTGCTGGTTTGGTGTTGATGTTAACGGCGGGGTTTATCTCCCTCTGCTGGTTTGGTGTTGATGTTAACGGCGGGGTTTATCTCCCTCTGCTGGTTTGGTGTTGATGTTATCAGCAGAGTTTATCTCCCTCTGCTGGTTTGGTGTTGATGTTAACGGCGGGGTTTGTCTCCCTCTGCTGGTTTGGTGTTGATGTTAACGGCGGGGTTTGTCTCCCTCTGCTGGTTTGGTGTTGATTTTAACGGCGGGGTTTGTCTCCCTCTGCTGGTTTGGTGTTGATGTTAACGGCGGGGTTTGTCTCCCTCTGCTGGTTTGGTGTTGATGTTAACGGCGGGGTTTGTCTCCCTCTGCTGGTTTGGTGTTGATGTTAACGGCGGGGTTTGTCTCCCTCTGCTGGTTTGGTGTTGATGTTAACGGCGGGGTTTGTCTTCCTCTGCTGGTTTGGTGTTGATGTTAACGGCGGGGTTTGTCTCCCTCTGCTGGTTTGGTGTTGATGTTATCAGCAGAGTTTGTCTCCCTCTGCTGGTTTGGTGTTGATGTTAACGGCGGGGTTTATCTCCCTCTGCTGGTTTGGTGTTGATGTTATCAGCAGAGTTTGTCTCCCTCTGCTGGTTTGGTGTTGATTTTAACGGCGGGGTTTATCTCCCTCTGCTGGTTTGGTGTTGATGTTAACGGCGGGGTTTATCTCCCTCTGCTGTTTTGGTGTTGATGTTAACGGCGGGGTTTATCTCCCTCTGCTGGTTTGGTGTTGATGTTATCAGCAGAGTTTATCTCCCTCTGCTGGTTTGGTGTTGATGTTAACGGCGGGGTTTGTCTCCCTCTGCTGGTTTGGTGTTGATGTTAACGGCGGGGTTTGTCTCCCTCTGCTGGTTTGGTGTTGATGTTAACGTCGGGGTTTGTCTCCCTCTGCTGGTTTGGTGTTGATGTTAACGGCGGGGTTTGTCTCCCTCTGCTGGTTTGGTGTTGATGTTAACGGCGGGGTTTGTCTCCCTCTGCTGGTTTGGTGTTGATGTTAACGGCGGGGTTTGTCTTCCTCTGCTGGTTTGGTGTTGATGTTAACGGCGGGGTTTGTCTCCCTCTGCTGGTTTGGTGTTGATGTTATCAGCAGAGTTTGTCTCCCTCTGCTGGATTGGTGTTGATGTTATCAGCAGAGTTTGTCTCCCTCTGCTGGTTTGGTGTTGATGTTAACGGCGGGGTTTATCTCCCTCTGCTGGTTTGGTGTTGATGTTATCAGCAGAGTTTGTCTCCCTCTGCTGGTTTGGTGTTGATGTTAACGGCGGGGTTTGTCTCCCTTTGCTGGTTTGGTGTTGATGTTAACGGCGGGGTTTGTCTCCCTCTGCTGGATTGGTGTTGATGTTATCAGCAGAGTTTGTCTCCCTCTGCTGGTTTGGTGTTGATGTTAACGGCGGGGTTTATCTCCCTCTGCTGGTTTGGTGTTGATGTTATCAGCAGAGTTTGTCTCCCTCTGCTGGTTTGGTGTTGATGTTAACGGCGGGGTTTGTCTCCCTCTGCTGGTTTGGTGTTGAAGAGTCTCTTGAGGCAGTAGAGCTGTGGTGATGATGACCAGACTCTGGAGAGCTGACCAGCTGTTCACATAAGTGGAGTTGGACTGAAGCAGGTAGAAATCTGCGCCGTGTCTCATTCGCTTGTAGTTATAATGACGCCACATGTGGATGAAATAAATGAAATAAATTGCTCAAAATGTCATTTTATTCAAGTGTCTAGTGGAAATATATACAGTGGGTACGGAAAGTATTCAGACCACCTTAAATGTTTCACTCTTTATTATATTGCAGCCATTTGATAAAATCATTTAAGTTCATTTTTTTCCCTCATTAATGTACACACAGCACCCCATATTGACAGAAAAACACAGAATTGTTGACATTTTTGCAGATTTATTAAAAAAGAAAAACTGAAATATCACATGGTCCTAAGTATTCTGACCCTTTGCTCAGTATTTAGTAGAAGCACCCTTTTGATCTAATACAGCTATGAGTCTTTTTGGGAAAGATGCAACAAGTTTTTCACACCTGGATTTGGGGATCCTCTGCCATTCCTACTTGCAGATCCTCTCCAGTTCTGTCAGGTTGGATGGTAAACGTTGGTGGACAGCCATTTTTAGGTCTCTCCAGAGATGCTCAATTGGGTTTAAGTCAGGGCTCTGGCTGGGCCATTCAAGAACAGTCACAGAGTTGTTGTGAAGCCACTCCTTCGTTATTTTAGCTATGTGCTTAGGGTCATTGTCTTGTTGGAAGGTAAACCTTCGGCCCAGTCTGAGGTCCTGAGCACAGCTGGAGAAGGTTTTCGTCCAGGATATCCCTGTACTTGGCCGCATTCATCTTTCCCTCGATTGCAACCAGTCGTCCTGTCCCTGCAGCTGAAAAACACCCCCACAGCATGATGTTGCCACCACTAAGCTTCATTGTTGGGACTGTATTGGACAGGTGATGAGCAGTGCCTGGTTTTCTCCACACATACCGTTTAGAATTAAGGCCAAAAAGTTCTATCTTGGTCTCATCAGACCAGAGAATCTTATTTCTCACCATCTTGGAGTCCTTCATGCGGGCTTTCATGTGTCTTGCACTGAGGAGAGGCTTCCGTCGGGCCACTCTGCCATAAAGCCTCGACTGGTGGAGGGTTGCAGTGATGGCTGACTTTCTACAACTTTCTCCCATCTCCCGACTGCATCTCTGGAGCTCAGCCACAGTGATCTTTGGGTTCTTCTTTACCTCTCTCACCAAGGCTCTTCTCCCCCGATAGCTCAGTTTGGCCGGACGGCCAGCTCTAGGAAGGGTTCTGGTCATCCCAAATGTCTTCCATTTAAGGATTATGGAGGCCACTGTGCTCTTAGGAACCTTAAGTGCAGCAGAAATTTTTTGTAACCTTGGCCAGATCTGTGCCTTGCCACAATTCTGTCTCTGAGCTCTTCAGGCAGTTCCTTTGACCTCATGATTCTCATTTGCTCTGACATGCGCTGTGAGTTGTAAGGTCTTATATAGACAGGTGTGTGGCTTTCCTAATCAAATCCAATCAGTATAATCAAACACAGCTGGACTCAAATGAAGGTGTAGAACCATCTCAAGGATGATCAGAAGAAATGGACAGCACCTGAGTTAAATATATGAGTGTCACAGCAAAGGGTCTGAATACTTAGGACCATGTGATATTTCAGCTTTTCTTTTTTAATAAATCTACAAAAATGTCATCAATTCTGTTTTTCTGTCAATATGGGGTGCTGTGTGTACAATAATGAGGAAAAAAAATGAACTTAAATGATTTTAGCAAATGGCTGCAATATAACAAAGAGTGAAAAATTTAAGGGGGTCTGAATACTTTCCGTACCCACTGTATATATTTCCACCAGACACTTGAATAAAATGACATTTTGAGCAATTTATTTCATTTATTTCATCCACTTGTGGCGTCATTATAACTACAAGCGAATGAGACACGGCGCAGATTTCTACCTGCTTCAGTTCAACTCCACTTATGTGAACAGCTGGTCAGCTCTCCAGAGTCTGGTCATCATCACCGCAGCTCTACTGCCTCAAGAGACTCTTCAACACCAAACCAGCAGAGGGAGACAAACCCCGCCGTTAACATCAATACCAAACCAGCAGAGGGGGACAAACCCCGCCGTTAACATCAACACCAAACCAGCAGAGGGAGACAAACCCCGCCGTTAACATCAACACCAAACCAGCAGAGGGAGACAAACCCCGCCGTTAACATCAATAGCAAACCAGCAGAGGGAGACAAACCCCGCCGTTAACATCAACAGCAAACCAGCAGAGGGAGACAAACCCCGCTGTTAACATCAACCCCAAACCAGCAGAGGGAGACAAACCCCGCTGTTAACATCAACCCCAAACCAGCAGAGGGAGACAAACCCCGCCGTTAACATCAACACCAAACCTGTCTCTTTCTTCATAATGCAGCTGTACAGGGGTATTCTGGACACTTTTATGAGCCAAGAATGTATTTAAAGTAAAAGCAAAATATTTCAGTCTTTTATTTGATTATTTGAATATCACATTAAAACTGACTTCATCATCATTTTATTCTTACTTTCAAATGCTTCTTTGGGTAGACTTTCGATGTTAAAATATAAATTTCATTATAATAATAACTATTACAATACATTATAATATTTATTATTCAGACTGTCTCATGACTGTGGTGTCATTTCCAGCATTCCCAGTAAAGCAATTATCAAATTGAAAAACAAAGGTAAACACTTGTGAGCAGAATATTTTTGAGTCATTTCCAATCAAGCTATAATTTTACTGAATTATGAGAAAAGTGTGAAAATATCATTTGATTGTGTGAACTCCAAAAACATAATTTTCACCACCATTTCAATCTCAGAATGATTCTTAACACAATACATCATTTGAGATTTTCACTGTGGTAGAAGAAGAAAAAAAAAAAAAAAAACATGAGGAATTAAATGTTAATGTTCTATGACACGCAAAAGGAGATGTTAGGTAGAACTCATTTTGTTAATTCTGGATTGAAAGGACACGAGGACTCTGGCTGCTGTTTCCCTGCATAAGTATTGTCAGATTTCATTGGATTGTTTAATGGTCGAACATTTTGAATGATGAATTAAATACATCCAAAGTGAAGTTATGAATGAAAAACACATTAAAGATCCAGAAAGACTCATAAATCAGTACTTTAATACATTTGAGTAAATAAGACTATATTAAGAAATAACCTCCATCAGCAGCTGCACTATCTCTCAGCTGTATCAGTGCAGTCACTGTGATTCTGACTGACGGAGGTTTTTGTACGACTCTTTATCACTGTGTGAACACTGGACCACTGTGTACACTCTGACAGTAATAATCTCCTGTATCTTCAGTCTGGACTCCTCTGATGGTGAGAGTGAAATGGCTGCAATATAACAAAGAGTGAAAAATTTAAGGGGGTCTGAATACTTTCCTTACCCACTGTATATTAGATTTTATTTATAAATATTTTTCTTTCACCGAACAACTGATATATATGTAATGCAAAAAAAAATGTTTTATGTCAAAACATGACCAATTCTATAACATTTTTAATAAAGAGATAAATGAATAACTATATATATTATTATGTTGCTCAAAATTTATCTTTTTTGTAAAGTTTTTAAATATATATATATATATATATATATATATATATATATATGTGTGTGTGTGTATATATATATATATATATATATATATATGTGTGTGTGTGTATATATATATATATATATATATATACATGTTATGTATTATTCTGCTTTTGTAATGTGTTGTACCGGTTCATAACAATTCTTGAACTCAAAAATGTAAATATATGGGTGAGGAGGTTGTATGATAATTACAGTTTTTTTCAATTGCTAACATCCCTTTGTCCAATCTATAGTCACATCTGCAAAACTCTAAACACAATGAACACAACATCCGACTGTTGTGACCATACCATTAACACAAATCATGTTATTTTCACACAATATTCGGTCAATTAACACGTTTCTAAAATGCTTTCATGTTCTCTTCACACAAGCTTACACCATACCAAAAATCATGGATCTTTCTAATCTTTTTTTTACAAATGCTTAAACACAGCATGACAGAAATGAAGACTTAATGCTCCAAACTTTAAATATAGTGTAAAATCTCTACTTCTGCAACAAAAGCAGCTTAAAAGATCTGCTAAGAATTATTTTAATTACTAATAATTGAGAAATAGCTGATTCCAATCTTAATGAATAATTCCAAGTCTTTCCAAACATGGCCATGCAGTTTGGTTAAAACATTTGTGGACATATCTTACATGACAGCACTACAAAACACAACAAAAGTAAAGACTATTGCCTTATATAGTGGTTGTCTTATTGTTTGTGGGATTTGTATTGGAGTAAATGAAAACACAATACTTGCATTTCAATGTGAATTCCCCCACAGAACTCATTTGACGTCACTTTAGAATTACGGCAGCCTTCGTCGCACCGCGGTGACGCAATCGGCCTTGGAATGCGGTCTTCGGAGGGCGCATTCTGAATTGAGACAGCTTACGTCGTAACGCTGTGACACAATCGCACTTCAAATACGCCCCTTGGAGTCCACGAACTTCAGTTTTGGACAGCCCACTGTGACGCGTTCGCACTTAAAATGCGCCCTCCGGAGTCTGAGAACTCAACATTGGGACACAGCTAGAGGGTGTGACATCACTGTATATCACTTGCTAGATTTCACATTTTCTAGAAAAAATCAGAGTCAACAGTTGATTCAAACATTCAGAAGGTCAGAATGATTGCTGACAGTCTCAGTGTGAACAAACCTCATCTCTCCATTAGTCCAACTCAACTGACTCATTTCAGAGAATAAAGAGTCAAACAGTCAAACTCATATTTGAGTGATTCTGTTCCTCTCAGAATCTGAAAACATAGAACAAACAAGACATACTATAGATATCAAAGACATGAAGACACAATATCTTTCTGATCACTGATTTTAAAGCATATCAGCGCTGAATAAAAGCACACATGCTTTGAAAGCGTGTATAAAAGCATAATGCACACATTAATGCACACAAGAATAAAAGCACACATGCTTTTTCACATGTTGTGAAAAGCATAGCAGATGTCAGATGAGAGAGTAAAGCTCAGTCTGGAGAATGAATGGAGTCTCTCGTGCTGTTGGTCTCCATGTGAGACATTATTGAGAATCCAGAGGAGAGAGTGAGTGGATCTGCTCTGAACACTGATCTCTCCTCACTTCTCCTCATGAGAGAGTCAAGGTCAAAGTATACTTCACTTTTTACTTGTACGCGAGGGACAGCGTACATTGCGCGTGATGCGAGTTTCGTCATCAGAATAGTACGTGCGTACTGAACGCGCACCGCCAGATTTTTTGTAATTGCGCGTACTTTGTACACATAGGTCGCACATGTGCATTTACCTCTCTTGCAGTAATTAGTTTATCCGCAAGGTGGCAACCCTGCCGTGGAGATATCGATTCACAAGGTAGCTGAAGAAAAACTGCATAAACAGAACAAACCGGAATATGGGTTAGCTACAGCGACAATGGAGGCCTACATAGACGAGAGATTGTGCGGAGAGGTTAGAAAATATCCTCATTTATACAACTGTAGCATGAAAGAATACAAAGATATTAATATGGGTTTTAACTCGTGGCAAGAGATTGTGCAAACACTGGCCCCATTAGGCCAGGAGAGGTATTGCAATTTGGCGCAAAGCGCATGCGTCAAACGTCTGTGTACGTGTACACAGTGTTGCAAATTTAGCTACTTTGTAGCTAGATTTAACGACTTCCCCACCCCTTTTGAGACTTTTCAAAAGTTTAGGGACAAATATAGCAACTTCTTGGACAAACCTTATCTACGTTCTCATCTTGCCCACTGATTTACATTCATCTTTATATAGATCAGAGAATTTGTCATTATGATGTCATCTAGTGACATTTAGCTACCAGTTTTAGCTACTTTCAACTGAAAGCAATTGGCAACACTGCGTGTACGTGTCAAATGAAGTATACTTTGCAAGGCTGTGCGTACGTATGTGTACGCTAACGTACACGTAAAAAAAAAAAAAAAAAAAAAAAAAGAAGTATACTTTGGCCTTCAGGCTACTCCAGCTGTTCAGACCGTCCTCCTGCAGGACTCCAGCACTGCTGTCCTGAACACCTTCAGCTCCGGCTCCAGTCTGAAGAGACGCCTGTGTTCGTCTCTCACATCAGTGCTGCTGATCTTTGTGGAAATACCTTCACACTCACTGTAGGAGAGATGAAGCCTGACAAACAGAGAACAACGGTCAACTCAAAAGATCATTTGGCCTTTGTTTCTCTGATCACACCAAGCAGCTTCGGAATTAGCTGAGTAAGAATTAAGTAAGAATTACCTACAAATATTTGTTAATAAAAGAGTTTTTAATTTCAAATCAGTTTTCATGAATTTCATGAAAATGTAATTTTCCATTATTTTAAATGTAAAATTTTTCATATTTAATTGAATAAATGTTTTTTCCTCTCATATACAGTAGCTTATATTGCATACAGATCTTTCCAGAAAAATAAATAAATAAATAAACTGCAACACTGTGAAGTATCCAACCAAGCTGTTCTATAACACACACACAAAAGAAAACACTGTATTTAATAAAAACAAATATAATACATTGAAAAAAAAAGAAGAATAAAAACACTCATTGTCTGTAGTTCAGTGTCTAAGCTTTGAAGGTATTAAAGTATTCAAGCTTTGAATGTTTTGTAGAACATGAACACGAATGAAATTCATCTGCGGTCTGAGACTGACAGCTGCCTGTTCTGTGTATGAAGAGCATTTACATAGAGACACTTTGCATGAGAGTGTTTATAGTGCTGTGAGTTTAACACTTCATGACTGAGAGCAGAACACAACACAATCTTCATCATCACACAAGACAAAACAACAACAATGAACAACATCATCATCCTCATCTGGACACTCACACTGTTTGCTCAAGGTTTGTAGTAAAACGTTCATAAAGATAATTCTTTTAAAATGTGAAATATACATCATTTTTAATTCTTATCCTTTGCTCCTTTGTTTCAGAGTGTAGAGGACAGATCACTGTAACTCAGAGTCCATCATTAATAACAGCAGCTCAAGGACAAGAAGTCAGAATAAACTGTAAAACCAGCAGTTCAGTGTATAATGGTGATCTTTTAGCCTGGTACTTACAGAAACCTGGAGAAGCTCCTAAACTCCTCATATATGCTGCAACAAACCGTAACACTGGAACTCCATCTAGATTCAGTGGCAGTGGATCTAACAGTGATTTCACTCTGACCATCAGTGGAGTCCAGACTGAAGATACAGGAGATTATTACTGTCAGAGTTACCACAGTGGTGGTGTGTTCACACAGTGATAAAGAGTCGTACAAAAACCTCCGTCAGTCAGAGTCACAGTGACTGCACTGATACAGCTGAGAGATACTGCAGCTGCTGATGGATGTGAATCATCTCAATCACTCTTAGATCATTATATTACAATGCAGTACACATCTATCTGATAATGAATTAAATCTGTGCTGATTAGGTTAATCATGATGGCTGAACAAAAAAGGCTTAACGCTCAACATCTCAAAAAATCATCCGCTGTCCACAGCATTGCAGTCAAAAACTGAATTAACCTTTATTATATTTTAAAATAAAATACTGTAACACTTTTAATGACCAATTCTCAATATTAATTAGCATGCATGTTACTAGCATATTGGCTCTTCATTGGTACTTATAAAGCGCATTTTAATGCGTTATTCTGCATGACCGTATTTTACATCCTTTTATACTCCACAACTGTTAATAAGCAGCTAATTAAGAGTTTATTCAGGCAGATGTCTTAGTTAATAGCTGTTCAATCATGAGAATTGAATTAAAATAAAGTTTTCTCTGGCTTGTACAAAGTTAATTTTGACCTGTGTTGTGGTTAGTTTAACCTCTATAGAGGCTGAACAAAATAAAGTCTTGATGCTGAACATCCCAAAATATCATCCATTGTCCACAGAGTTGCAGTCAAAAACTGAAATAACTGAAATATTATATTTAAAAATTAAAATACAAAGAATCAAAACACGTATATGGTGCCTGAGCAGCAGCATGTCAGGCTGTGAGGTCAAAAACACATTTGAAGCGTCACATTTTAAAAGAAGAACCTGGATGATCCTCAAGAATTCCTTTTATGTTTAGCAGAAATCAAACACTTTCATTCATAAGAAGAACCTCATATCAGCAGTCAAGCACAGTTGCTAGTGTGATGGTTTGAGGATCCCTTACAAAAAATAACTGCAGTGCATTGAAGTACAACTGCAGTAAAACTGCAGTACAAAGTAGTATAACTGCAGTACAATGAAGTACAACTGGATATTTGCAGTATAATGGAGTATATGACTGCAGTTCATTAAAGTTCAACAGCAGTAAAACTGCAGAACAATGAAGTGCAACTGTAGATTAGCAGTATAATGAAGTACAGATACAATATAACTGCAGTTCAGTGATACACTCAAATGTATCTGAAGATTTCAGATGCAAAAACTTCTAAGTCTGATTAAATTTATTTTATTTTATTTATTTTTATGAGCATTTTTTAAATAAAGCTCCTATGATTAGGTTCAGTAAATTCACTTTAATAGCAATGAGGTTCTTTTCATTGCCATAAAAGTCTTCTTGTATAGGCCATGTACTGCAGTATTGTGCAACATGTAGCACGTGCTGTGGTTACAGACTTGGCAAATGTTTATTTATTTTTTATTTTATTTTTTTGTAACGTAGACTTCCTATAAAATATTCATACAAAAATATTTTTGTACAAAAAAATATTTGCCTATGGAATATTTCACCCGCACAGATTAATAGCCCGCGTGAGATCTTCCTTCGCGCCAACGGCCTTTGTCCTGACAACGAGTCTCGCGAGCAGCTGGTTACTTGTAACGGTAAATCAGCGTCTTTTCCGTAGTGTCTACTGCAGGATAGATATAAAAGTATAAAATAAGTTTTGGTTTGACAACATCGTTCATATGTGAACTATCACAATTAAAGCTCAAAGACATAACAACATTACACCCCGAGACCATTCACAAGTGTGACAAAAGAGATGAAATGCTTTCCAGAAGAAGTTCATCAAGCGAGGTGCAGCGAGTCATCCAGTTTAGCGGTGAGTATAATGTCCTCATATATCTTTAGTTATGATTTTAGAGATATTTTCACGGATATATCTTATTAAACCCGCTGAGATGAGAGGAAAATGAGAGGAAAGCCGCTTCAGTGCTGATCTGTGTCGCCCGCGGGTCTGTGCGCGAGGAGCTTATGATACACAGAGCACACAGAACTCAAGTCTGATAGACAGACAAAACAACTGGTTTAATGCTGTTTTACTACACTTTTACTATAATAAAACAAAGCATAATTATATTATAAAACCTTAAAATCTAATCTAATAAAACATCAACATCTCAATCCAACCAATGACAACCCTGTGTATATAGATGCATTTAATTATGCAGTGGCTCAGCAATTTGTTATAAGCAGATCTGTAGAAATTAGTGTCATTGTCCAGCTCAGTTTAGGTCTCATTCCAATAGCATCAGTACATCATTTATAATTATGAAATGAACAAAATTGCACTGAACATACTGTGTATTTGTTTGTTTGATTCTAGGAGAGTATCAACCCCTAATTGACATGAGGAAAAAATCATTGAAAAGAGTTCAGCGTACAGTGTACCCCTGTTTGCTACAGAGGGAGCATTAGGAAAGAGAGAAGAGAGAAAATGAAAAGGCACTCAACAGATGTTGGTGAGACTTTATTTCTGGAAATGCATTAAAGGTCACACACATTCTAGTTAGCCACAAATGTAAATCTGATTTTAGATAGTGTTTAAATGAGATCCAGAACTCCAGCTACTTGTAGGCCTACAGTCCTGTATATTTCACACTAAATTGTGATGCAGCCTGAATCATAATCACACCATGTTCATTTGTTGGCCAGAGGAGAACTGATCCCTAAACTAAACATACTTTCTCCCAAGGTTTTTTTTCCTCTATTCTGTCACCTGATGGAGTTTGGGTTCCTTGCCACAGTCGACTTTTGGCTTGCTTATTTGGGGACACATAATATTCAGCAATATTATTGATCTGACTCCACTGACACTATTGGATGAGGACTGAACTGAGCTAGATGATGACACCACTGTTTTCTGCACAACTGCTATGTAGATGCATTGGAATTATTTTTATTTTTGATGATTTTTATATAGTTATTGAAATAACTGAGTCCATACTGATTTCAACTGAACATTTTACTGTTTAGAGCTGCTTCACAGCAGAAGTGAATTCTGTTTGCATCATTTTTTCTTTTTATCACTGTAAAGCAGCTTTGAAACAATCTGTATTGCACTATTTAAATATATAAGTATAAATATAAAGTATAAGCGCTATATAAATAATGGTGACGACTTAAATTGGTTCAGATCTTCTAAAAAAGTGCATGAAACAGGCAACCTGAATTAAATGTTAAATTTATTAGTAATAGCTGACAGTATTTAGTACTGCTATAAACAAAAAAGAATAAATCAATAAAAAAAAAAAAATTCACAGCACTTTACACCAGCATTTATGTTCAGTAGCGTGATATTAATGTGTGGAAATGGACATTTTTTTTTAGTGTGTGATTGCTATTTTCAGGAAAATGCACTGGTAACAACTAAAAAAGAAGACCAAAAATATAATTCAACAGAAGATGATGGCTGTGGTGAAACAAGCACTCAAATACTGGTGAGCAGTAATCTACTTTATTTATTTAATCTTTTATTAACTATTATCTTTATAGTTTAGAATACATAATAATTGCTATTGTATTTCAGGAACTAAGACCTTGTGGGAGTGCTGGAGAAATCAAGTGTACCAAGTCCTCTGTCTCCTCAGCCATGTAAGAGATCCTCAGACATGAAGAGATTGAGGAGTTAAATGAAATCAAAGAGCTAAAAGAAGATTTACAATATTAGTGCCAATTCAGTTTGAAAACAGAGAGAGCTGAAGGAGTGGAAAGGTAATGAAATCTAGTTATATCAGCAATTATTCTCAATGCTTAACATCAGCTCTCAACAGTTTGCTTGTGGACTCTTTGATTCTCTCTGATTGACTGGAAGGTGTGCATTAAAACAATGAATGCATAGATCATTACAATCAGTTCAATCACCATTCTAAATTAACGTGCAGCTTTTACTTTAGCACACATATACAGTCAGAACGCTAGATCTAATGACCTGTAACCAAAGAAACTAATGAAAATTAACTTAGTTTTACCCTTCCAGTCAAATTGTACTCCACGAACATTAAAGGGTTAGTTCACCCAAAAAAACAAAAATTCTCATTAATTACTCACCCTCATGTCGTTCCAAACTCGTAATATCTTTGTTCATCTTCAAAACACAAATTAAGATATTTTTGATGAAATCCGAGAACATTCTGACCCCTCTATAGGCAGCAATGCAACTTACACATTTAAGTTCCAGAACAGTAGGAAAGACATTGTGAAAGTAATCCATGTGACTCCAGTGGTTTAACCTCAATTTTGTCTTCTGTCACATGAACACAACACTCATGCGTTGTGTTGCTCTCGTAAATGCACATTACAGATCAATATTTTTGTAAATAAGTGGTAAATGTTTTTTTTTTTTTTTTTTTTTTTTTTGACGCAAACACTCATGTTGCTTCATAAAATTGAGTAATTGGAGTCACATGAATTACTTTAACGATGTCTTTCCTACCATTCTGGAACTTTAATGTGTAAGTTGCATTACTGTCTATGCAGGGTCAGAAACCTCTCTGATTTCTTTAAAAATATCCTTGTTTGTGTTCCAAAGAGGAATGAAGGTCTTATGGGTGTGAAACCACACAAGGGTTACTAATGGGTGATTAATGACAGAATTTTCATTTTTGTGTTAGCTATCTCTTTGAGGGCAGCTTTAACTTAACTTTTTAACCTAGCTTTAACAGGTGTGTATTACACAACTTTAATCGACTTCAATGGAGGCAACCTGTTTCATGTCAGGTTCTTATTTGCCTCCACCTCATGCATTAAAATCATGTAATGTACACCTAGCCATGGATTAGCCCCTATGTGTAGAGGCTTATAGGTTACACACAGTATTAAATGAAGGGGGCACAATAACTGTGGAACATGTATTCTATATACTGTATTCTAATAGTATATTTACATACATTTTTGAATTATATATATTTTTTTTCAATTATTATTATTTTTTTTAATTTAAGGTTAGACTTTTGAACAAAAAACCAAAATGATAAAGAGGGCAAATAATGTGGAGGTACAGTATTTAAACATGATTGTGTCTATGCTTTTTTCCAGAAATGCATGTTTTTGTGCAAGGGGTAGTTGCATGGACTATCAGTGGAGGGACAGAAAGCTCTGAGATTTCTTCATCAAAAATCTTCATTTGTGTTCTGAAGATAAACAAAAGACTTGCGAGTTTGGAACGAATTGAGGGGGAGTAACTAATGACAGAATTTTTATTTTTGGGTGAACCAACCTTTTAACTTCTTTTACCTGGAGTGTTCAAAGACATTGTTAATGCTGACCAATATGCCATAAGAAAAGAACTGGGAGTAGTATGACTACTTTTCACAAACACTTGGTGACATCACAATTCAAGATTTATTTTAAACATACTAAATATGCCTGTAGTGAAAAGTGTAAGTGAAACTTGAGAATTTCTGATAGTTTTTGTTTGTTTGCTTTTCCAGACTACATCCAAAATAGTGTTTCCACATCTGAGATAAAGGCTGTCATCAGAACAAAGCAGAATGATGAGGATAAGCTCTTCAAAAAATGAACCCTGCCTGAATAATGAGGGAAGAAATGTGCATGATTGCGTGATGTGTAAATCAACACTAAATACATTTAGTGTACAGTAACACTCGGCCTGTTATTTTAAGTTTAAAGAAAAGTAAAAGCATTTATTGTTGCATTGCTGTTTGAGACATTCACTGTTGTTTTGTACCTTAATTCATTATATTGCAGATGTGTGCAAATAAAATTTGTTATTCTGAATATCCTGGTTGCATTTCAGTGTTACTGTACAGCATTTTATTAGTATTGCACTTCGGTAGTATTGAATTGTACTTCAGTTGTATTATATATTGCAGTACTACTGCAGTTTTATTGCAGTATAATTGTAGTACTACTTCAGCTGTATTGCAGTAATACTGCAGTTCCCCTTTCAGTCGGTCACTCCGAGTCACGTCGGATGACCGACGAAATTGGGATCTCGCCAGAGAGACCAATCCACTTCGAGTGTAACTAAACGAGCCAATGGACATTGGCATGCGATTATTGCATCCAGCTGCCGCTGATCACAGTGTGAGCATAAGAGGCAGCTGATGCACCGCATCAATTATCCTTTCGCTTCGGAGCCGAGCGGTAGTAGTTGAAGCTACTGCTTTCCCTTCCAAGAGAGTGTTCTGCGAGCGAGTGCGGGCGTTACGGCGCGGCAGCGGTGGTCACGGTGTCCGGGAGAGAAAGATCGTCTTCCTGCTGACAGCCACACTAGGAGTGTGCGGTGGCCAGCTCCCCTGTGTGCTTCAGCACTAAAAGAGCATTTCTCTGAAAGAGCAATTTCTCTAAGAGAGCAACACGGGTGATCGCGTCTTTTTAAAGGTGTCTTTTCACCCGTGCGTTTCTGGGTGCGGTCGTTTCCTGGCGCCTCGGGACGGTCACGATCGCTGCCTCACGTGTCTGGGCATTCAGCACGCTGAGGTGGCTTTTGTGGATGGTTCATGTTTTTCTTGCGGGGACATGACCATCTCGGAGTGCGACTCCGCTATGTCAAACATGGCGGAGTCCCTCTGCCTGCCGCGATCCGGCGTGCACACTGGATCCGGTGGAGTCAGAGGTGATTTGAGGATTACGGTGAGGGCTTCCCCAAGTGGAGCTCCTCACCCCTCAAGCACTCCGCAGCCGGTGGAGCTACCGAAGGAGCGCGCTGGCCACGTGTTTCCTTTGGTGCCCCCTCTGACGACCAGATGTCGATCACTGCATCGGAGGGCGGGCCCTCTCTCTCCGGGGATGACGACCCGGCTGCGTTGCCCCCTTCGGGTGTGGTAACGTTGTCCGTGCCAGACCCAGAGATGATGGCTATGCTTTCCCGGGCCGCCGAGAATGTCGGGCTCGTGTGGAATCCAAGAGAAATCCACCGCGTCCCGATTCTTCGAGGCTGGACGAGTGGTTTCTCGGTGGGGGTCGCGCTGGTTCTCAGCGCCCCCCCTCCGGTGCCATTCTTTCCGGAAGTGCACGAGGAGCTTACAAGGTCGTGGAAGGCACCTTTCACTGCCTGAAACAAATCTTGTGGTTCCTCCGCTCTCACCACCCTCGATGGTGGGGCCGCTTTGGGGTATGCGGACGTCCCCTCGGTGGAGCGGTCTGTGGCCATGCAACTGTGTCCAACAGCCGCTTCCACCCTGTGGGGTGACCCGTGTCTCCCCTCACAGGCCTCTAAGTATTCGTCAGCTCTAACTGGCAGTGCTTATAGAGCCTGTGGGGAGGCGGCTTCTGCCCTCCACGCCATGGCGTTGCTGCAGGTCCACCAGGCCAAAGCACTGAAAGACCTGCACGAGTGTGGTCACGACCTGGCGATTCTACATGAGCTGCGTGCTGCGACGGACCTCGCGCTACGAGCGACGAAGGTGACCGCACAGTCTCTGGGTCGTGCGATGTCCACGTTAGTGGTCCAGGAGCGCCATCTCTGGCTGTGTCTTGCTGACATGAGAGAGCTGGAGAAGGTACAGTTCCTGAATGCTCCCGTGTCACAGACCGGCCTTTTCGGCGACGCTGTCGAGAGCTTTGCCCAGCAGTTCTCGGCAGCCCAGAAGCAGACTGAGGCAAACACATCATGCGCCGGAAGAAACCTGCTGCTTCCTCTCCGGCTGCAGCCACTCAGCCTGCTCGTCGCCGTGGGCGCCCCCCTGTGGCCGCCCCCACTCCCACGTAGCCGCAGCAGCCTTTCACCAGGCAGCGTCGTGGAGCCGGTCGCAGGCAGGACGCCCAGCCCGTCCAGGCCCCCGCCAAACCTGGCGGCAAGCGCAAGTGCAAGAGGCCCTGGGACGGTCGACCCAGAGATGGAGGAGACTGCTCATCAGGAGATGGTGACTGCACCACTCCCTCCCCCGGAAGAGGGCCGGGTGGAGTATCTTTTGTTCATTTTGTTCCGCCGCTGGCCCAGCAGCCAGCGGTACCCAAAACATCAGTAAAAAGCGGTCTCCTCAATCTCTGGGTCTCAAGAGGAGGAGAGTGGTGATCCGTGCATCACAGGATCGCTTCCCTCCTCCTCTCTCACCAGCAGGCAGCGGGTGGTTGCCCAAGAGCACCCCTCCTGCCCATTCGTGGAACCAGGTAAGGGCAGTAGCACTCCAGTCCCCGCTTCAAGTCGTCAAACGCCGGGCTGTCACAAGCCTCAAGCCGGGTTCCTGTGTCTCCTCCCACGTGAGGAGAAATCAGGTGAGTGCTACACTACACACCCAGACCCCGCCCCCTGCCGTCACAGGCCCTGGGGCCGGTCCCTGTGTTCCACCTCGCTGCCCCACCGCGGGCACGTCGGTGGCCCCGTTGGTCCCGCTGGTGCGGTCTCTCGGAGCCTGGTTAGCGCTCCCCAGTCCGTCCTGGTGGCTCCTGCGGACCATCAGACTCGGCTATGCGATTCAGTTCGCCCGGCTCCCCCCCAAGTTCAGGGGCATCCTGTTCACTTCAGTCAAAGCCGTCGATGCCCCTGTCTTGCTCGCGGAGATTGCAGTCCTACTGGCGAAGGATGCAATACAGCCGGTCCCTCCAGCCGATATGAGGTCGGGGTTTTACAGCCCTTACTTCATTGTGCCCAAGAAAAGCGGTGGGTTACGACTGATCTTGGATCTGCGAGTTTTGAACCGTGCACTTCACAAAATGCCGTTCAAGATGTTGACGCAGAAACGCATTTTTGGATGCGTCCGTCCCCTAGATTGGTTTGCAGCAATCAACCTGAAGGACGCGTACTTTCATGTTTCGATTCTCCCGCGACACAGGCCATTCCTGCGATTCGCGTTCGATGGTCGGGCATATCAGTACGAGGTCCTGCCCTTCGGGCTGTCCCTTTTCGCCTCGTGTCTTCACCAAAGTCGCAGAGGCGGCCCTTGTTCCCCTGAGAGAACGGGGTGTGCACATTCTCAACTACCTCGACGATTGGCTCATACTTGCACAGTCTCGAGAGCTGTTGTGCGCACACAGGGACCTGGTGCTCAGGCACCTTAGCCAGTTGGGCCTTCGGGTCAATTGGGAAAAGAGCAAACTCGTGCCAACGCAGAGGATCTCTTTTCTCGGCATGGAGTTGGATTCGGTCAACCAGACAGCACGCCTCACCCAGGAACGTGCTCAGTCGGTGCTGAACTGCCTCAAGACTTTATCAGGCAGGACGGCGGTCCCACTGAAACTCTTTCAGAGGCTCCTGGGGCATATGGCTGCAGCTGCGGCCATAGTTCCGCTCGGTCTGCTCCATATGAGACCGCTTCAGCACTGGCTCCATGGCCGAATCCCGAGGTGGGCGTGGAAACGCGGTACTCACCGGGTTCAGATTACACCGGCCTGCCGCAAGACCCTCAGCCCGTGGTCAGATCCCTCGTTCCTTCGGGCAGAAGTGACCCTGGAGCAGGTATCCAGGCATGCTGTGGTATTCACGGATGCCTCAGCCACCGGCTGGGGTGCCACGTACAACGGGCACGCAGTATCAGGGGTTTGGACGGGCCCCCTTTTGCGTTGGCATATCAATTGCCTCGAGTTGCTGGCAGTACGCCTTGCCCTGTGCCGCCTCAGAGGGCGCCTTCGGGGCAGGAACGTTCTGGTCCGTACGGACAACACTGCGATCGTTGCGTATATCAACCGGCAAGGCGGTTTGCGCTCCCGTCGCATGTCGCAACTCGCCCGCCACCTCCTCCTCTGGAGTCAGAAGCATCTGAGGTCCCTTCGTGCCATCCACATCCCAGGAGTGTTCAATCAGGCGGCCGACGAGCTGTCTCGAGCGGTACTTCCTGGGGAGTGGAGACTCCATCCCCAGGCGGTCCAGCTGATTTGGAGTCGGTTCGGAGTTGCTCAGGTAGACCTGTTTGCATCTCCAGAAACCACCCACTGCCAGTGGTTCTACTCCCTGTCCGAGGCAACGCTCGGCACGGATGCACTGGCACACAGCTGGCCCCAGGGCTTGCGCAAGTATGCGTTTCCCCCAGTGAGCCTGCTAGCACAGATGCTGTGCAAGATCAGGGAGGACGAGGAGCAGGTCCTGTTAGTGGCTCCATATTGGCCCAACAGGACCTGGTTCCCGGAACTCATGCTCCTCGCGACAGCCCCTCCCTGGCCGATTCCTCTGAGGAAGGATCTGCTTTCTCAGAGACGGGGCACCCTCTGGCACCCGCGTCCAGACATGTGAAAACTTCATGTGTGGTCCCTGGACGGGACGCGGAGGTTCTAAGTGACCTGCCCCAGGAGGTAGTGCTCACTATCGCTTCAGCACGAGCACCGTCCACAAGACGGGCCTATGCGCTGAAGTGGAACCTGTTCGTCGAATGGTGTTCCTCTTACCAGGAGGACCCCCGGAGATGTTCGATCAGAGCCGTGCTTTCCTTTTTACAACAAGGGTTGGAGCGTAGGCTGTCCCCCTCCACCCTTAAGGTATATGTTGCTGCTATTTCTGCCCACCACGACCCCATAGAGGGGAGGTCGGTGGGGAAGCACGATCTGGTCGTCAGGTTTCTTAGGGGGGCCAGGAGGTTAAATCCTCCGAGGCCTCCCTCCCTTCCCTCTTGGGATTTGGCTTTGGTGCTAAGAGCCCTACAAACTGCCCCCTTGAGCCGTTGCAGTCAGCTGAGTTGACGTTTTTTTCTATGAAAACCCTACTCCTGACTGCATTGGCCTCAATCAAGAGGGTGGGGGACCTGCAGGCATTTTCGGTCGACAAGTCGTGCCTTGAGTTTGGGCCGGCTGACTCCAGTGCAACACTGAGGCCCCGGCCCCGGCCCAGCTATGTGCCCAAGGTTCCTACCACGCCCTTCAGGGACCAGGTAGTGAGCCTGCAAGCGCTGCCCCTGGAGGAGGCAGACCCAGCCCTAGCTTTGCTCTGTCCTGTACGCGCACTGCGTCAGTACGTGGATAGAACTCAGAGCTTCAGGACCTCAGAACAGCTCTTTGTCTGTTACGGAGGACAGCAGAAGGGGAAGGCTGTCTCCAAGCAGAGGATGGCCCACTGGATAGTGGATGCCATCACCTTGGCCTATGAAGCACAAGGTGTGCCCTGCCCGCTCAGGTTGCGTGCTCACTCCACTAGGGGTGTCGCATCGTCCTGGGCACTGGCTCGTGGTGCCTCGCTAGCAGACATTTGTAGAGCTGCGGGTTGGGCGACTCCCAACACGTTCGCTAGGTTTTATAGCCTACGTGTCAAACCAGTTTCCTCCTGTGTTCTCACCTCAAACGGGTAGTGGCACTGAGAGGGCCGGCTCAGAGTCGGCTTGCGGCGTCCTTACGCCTAATTCTCCAGAGAGTTCCTTAACCAGGCAAACCCTGTTGAGTCCTCCAGCACTCCGGCGTCCGGACGCGGCGGGGCGTCCGGCGCCAGGCCTTCAGCCAATGAATTCTTGAAATCTGGTGTGAGGCTAGTGCCCATATGAGAGACCCTGCCGGGATCCCATATGTGTGTTCCACGGTATTCTTATTAGAGCCGTGTTTCCCCTGGCGGACCACGTTCTGCCATCTCTAAAGATGCAGCCTGAGCCATCTCAGAGACTTCCATGTGCAATAGGGCCCTTTGGGGTTACTCCACATGTTTTAATGTCACTTAACCCCCTCTGGGAGGAGGTGACTCCGCAGTGTGCCTCTTCCTAGTGGAAGGGCACGCTTCCCAGTGTTATCCTAGTCCTACTGTTGGGTTGCTCAAGGAACACCAGTAGTTGACCTTCTCTGTGTAGAGCCCGGTCCTATCGTCTGCCTTATAGGAAGGGTCAAGAGGCCTACACAGGGCACTGGAAGGGGCAGCTCCTGTGGCGCTTTGGTAGGGATCCCAATTTCGTCGGTCATCCGACGTGACTCGGAGTGACCGACTGAAAGGGGAACGTCTCGGTTACGTATGTAACCCTCGTTCCCTGAAGGAGGGAACGGAGACGTCACGTCCCGTCGCCACAGTCGCTGTACCACCGCTGAGCTGCTGGGTCGCCGGCTCGGCTCCTCAGCGAAAACATAATTGATGCGGTGCATCAGCTGCCTCTTATGCTCACACTGTGATCAGTGGCAGCTGGATGCAATAATCGCATGCCAATGTCTATTGGCTCGTTTAGTTACACTCGAAGTGGATTGGTCTCTCTGGCGAGATCCCAATTTCGTCGGTCATCCGACGTGACGTCTCCGTTCCCTCCTTCAGGGAACGAGGGTTACATACGTAACCGAGACGTTCTATTGCAGTTGTTTGTTAGTAATACTACAGCTCTACTGCAGTTGTATTTCAATAGTACTTCAGGTGTATTGCAGTAAAATGGCAATAATGCAGTTTTTTCGTGTCCAAAAAACTGCCTTTTTTCTACGTGTAACAAAAACTGCAGTATTACTTTTTTTAAAAACTGCAGTAATTTTTTGTAAGGGATGTTTTTGTTGAATCAGGAACTGGATGCTTTGCCATCATTAAAGTTTTGGGAATGGGCTTGTCAAAGTTCAGATTGAGACTTGCCTTCACTACACAACTCTCTGACTTCATGAATCTCTACTGCTCACATTACACAAGACTTCTTGTCTTCTGTCATCTCTGTTTTGCAGCAATGCAGTAGCAGAATGGAACTGGAAGCACTATATCAGTCAATGTAATGGAGACCTGCATGAAATCATGAAAGCCTAGTCTAGTATTTCGCTAACACTGTGATTTTGTGGGGCTGAGGTGAAGAAAGAGGAGCAGGAGCTGAGGAAGAGTTTGAAGAGCGTGAAGAGCGAGCACATCACAGTCACTGCTAGAGATGCCACCGGGCTTCAATACGACCTTCACAAACCTATGAACTGCACACAGGTAAAAACAGCACAATATTGTAACAATTCCCCACAAAGCGTGGGAACTACACAAATAAAACAAGAGGAGAACGAATGAGTGTGTCAAGGAAATCTCACGAGCCAAGTCTAGTATCCAAGCAAAGTGTATTATACATACAATATTAACAGTAAGTTCAACCCAAACAAAATAATAAAATTCTTCCAGTGTGTGAATGTGTGCATGTGTAATGTCTCTCAAAGTCTCAGCTGTGTATTATATACAAAAAGGAGAAAAAAGAGTTCAGATCGGTCTCACCAGTAATATCGTCATACTCCAGGAGCGCAAATCTACCCAGCGTTGGCGTTTTAAATGTCCTTCAAGACAAGTATTCCATAAAAAGCACCAAGGAAAAAATATACTCCACAAGAAGTTGATCCAACAGTCCATAGGAAAAAACACAGCCAATGCGTTGGCTAATCCTCTTAATCCAGTCTTGGGAAACGAGAACGAGACTTGTGAGCGACACTGCTCTCGAACGCCAGAATGCCGGATATACTCCTCTGAGAATTTCCAACCAATTGCCACCAAACTTGGTGAACATGATCTCAAGACATTGGGGATGCTAAATTGCAAAGGGATTTTTGATATCTTGAATGGTTTGCCCGTGGCGAGGTGATGAATTTATGGCAAGAAATGAGAAACAGGAAATGCCTAATAACAGCCACATACATTGTTTGATTTTAATCAAACTTCAGGGGTTTGTTTGTTGTATGATGCCAATCTTATAGATGTGACTATTAGGAGTCAAAGTTATAGCGCCACCAACTGGCAGCAGGAAATGTGTCATTTTCAAAATGCTTTGAATTCAGCATCTTATTTTTACTCGATTTGCATCAAACTTCATCAGAATAATGTTAAAACACGGCCGATGTAAAACAGCTGAGGGAATATAGATATCTAAAATACTGTTGCCATGGCAACGTGTCAAACTTCAATATTCTTTTCCGGTGATTTTGAGGCAGATAATATGCTTAGAATTTCATGAAACTCAACACACATATCAGTATTAATGATAGTTAGACACTGGCAAAAGCTCATAAGCGGGCGTGGAAGAGGCACTCTATAGCGCCAACTTTTGACAAAACTTGGGGGGTTTAGTTTTAGCTACAGTCACCAAACTTGGTACATACATTGTTCTCATCAAGCTGGACAACTTTCTAATTTACACTCATTAGCTACGACCAACAGGAAGCCAGCTATTTTTTCTTGAATGTCAATTTTTGGGGAAATCAGGCTGTAAATTAATTCATATTCCTCTAAGAAGAAACAAGTAGTTCACACCAAACTTTGTCAACATACTGAAGATGTTAAATTGCCAATATACTGAAGTTGTTAAATTGTGAACAGATTTAGGATATCTTGAACAGTGTGGCGTTGGTGATTTATTAAAGTAACAGTAAAAAAGATAGCAGTAAAGTGCATCTTTAAAGTGCAGCTTCCAAACACTTCAAAACTTTTTACATACATAGAAAAAGTCATTCTGAGGAAATATGGTATTTTTCATGACTTTACAAAACTCTATGGATAAGAGAAAATAAGAAAAACATCACACTTGATCACACTTTACTCTCTATGAGTGTGTGGGGGGTGGTTGGGTGTTGGTGTGTGTGTGTGTGTGTGTGTGTGTGTGTTGAGTGTGAGGGTGAGTGAGGGGGTTGATGAGAGAGAGAGAGAGAGAGAGAGAGAGAGAGAGAGAGAGAGAGAGAGTTTTAAACATCTTTTTAATCACCAGAAGAAAAAAAAATAATCAGTAATTTTTTGGATAACACTTCATAATAACTGCACACTATGAATCATTAGGTAAGCATTAGTAAATAGTTTGTTCATCCTTAATAAAGCATTGTCCCAACATTAATAGTCATTAGTAAGTAGTTTATAAATACAGCTATAAATGCCTTGTTCTTTATTTATTAGGCATATCTATTACAAAGGAGATTTAAAGGCTCAGTTTTCTCCCGAACAGAAAAAAATAAATAAACACAACACAGAGGGATACAAAACAGAAATATTTTTTTCAAGATGTAAATAATGAAACTGTACACTTGAATTTTTATTTTATTTTATTTTATTTTATTTTTTCAATGAAATTGCAGAGGTTTATTTTTTTATTAAGTGTACAGTTGTACAGTTTCATTTTTTGCATCTTGAAAAAATATTTCTGTGTTCTGTATTCCTCTGTGTTGTGTTTGTTTAACTTTTCTGTTTGGGAGATGAATGAGCCTTTAAATCTCCTTTGTAAATGCTTTTTAAGGTATAAATAGTCTTCACTTTAGATGAGCTTACAAAAATAGATGGCTGGCAAGTGCTAAATGTTTTATAACTACCTGACTTAATTATGAATTACAGCAGGAATATGTGTTAATAAAGCATTTATTAACACACTGAGCAATTATTATGATGTGTCTAAAGAATAAGATTTATAAATGTACATTTAAATAGTTTATTAATCATTTACTTACACTTTCTAAATGATCTTATGAACCACTGACAACTCCTAAATAACTGGTTTGTAAATAACGTAATAATTTAGAAATGTTAAATTGATCATTAATAAAGTATGAAAATACAATTATTAAACATTAAATATATATGCTCAAGAACAAAACATTTATAGCTGTATTTATAAAATGCTTACTAATGCCTAATAATGCTGGAACAATGCTTTATAAAAGATGGATCAACTATTTACTAATGCTTAACTAATGATTCATAGTGTGCAGTTATTATAAAGTGTTACCGGTAATAACACTTTACAATAATGTCTCTTTTGTTAACATTAGTAAGAGCCTAACATGAACTAACAATGAACAAAATATTTTCACAGCATTTATTGTTTGTTGATGTTAGTTAATCAAAATGTTCATGTTAATTCACAGTGCATTAACTAATGTTAACAGATAAAACTTTAAATTTTAATAATTATTAAAAAACTAGTTTTGAATATTAACTAACATTAATAAATGCTATATAAGTATTGTTTATGTTAATTAATATAGTTAATGTTAATAACTGAAAACTTATTGAAAGTGTTGCAGAAGTTTTATGTATTGTTGTGTGTGTGTGTGTGTGTATGTGTGTGTGTGTGTGTGTGTGTGTGTGTGTGTATGTTTCACAGTCTTGATGGTTTGGATTAACCCTTTCATTGCCGTATCCTTCAAATCCAAATTGCCAGAGGGTTACTGTAATGCATGTGCTCGCTGTGCACCGTTTTCCTGATGCCACCGGCTTGGGCCCGTCATCGCTGCTTGCAGCTATATTGTTTCTGATTGTTTCTCTTTTTCTCTGTTCTAGTTTCTCTGTCCTTCAGTGATTCTGCTCGTTATCATCAGGTGTTCATTAGTGTCTGAATTCACTCACTTCCTTTCATTCCCTCAGTCAAGTAAGCTCATATAGGGAATAGTGAATGAGGGTATAGGGTGTGATTTTGAGGGTATAGAGTGTCGACTTTGAGCTCTGTTAATTCACTGTAGGCCGTTTTCTCGAAATTGACAAATATTACCCAGAATGCATTGTTTTCTACAGTATATTACTTTTTTTATAGAAAATGGTATGTTACTATCAGAATTTGGCCATTTTTCTACAGCAAGGGTTAACAGTGTGTGTGTGTGTGTGTATGTGTGTGTGTGTGTGTGTGTGTGTGTGTGTGTGTGTGTTTGTGTATGAAGAGTTCATGGTTCATTTCCAAAAACAGATAACTCCGTTTTTAAAAATGTTCAAAAAATCATGTTTTTTTATCCTGCATTCCAATTAATCTCAATCAAACTGTAGTTGGGTTGTTTTGATTAAATAATAATAACTAAATATATATATATTGATTAAATAATAATAACTAAAAATAAATACAGCTAACTAACACAATAAAACACAATAAAAACATGATAACCCAATAAAAAACATGATTTCTGAAAATTAATAAAACGGAGTTATCTGTTTTTGCAAATGAACTCTTCATATATATATATATATATATATATATATATATATATATATGTAAGGAATAATTGACGATGGGCCATTGAATTATTAGAAAAATAATGCACACCCAAGGTAGTGATGCGGCCACGATGCAAAGCGGAGATTGAGCGTGTGTGAATTAGCCTAACGTTACATCTCTGAGTCTGTCTCTCATCAATGTTTGGCAGCAGTATTCCTGCTAGTGAAACTTTAAGTTAATTTTCCTCACAAACAGTGCCGTTGTTACCTCGCTTCGCTTGTGAGAAATGTCATGTACTTTTAAGTTGCTAAACTATTTACTGACAAAGTCGTCAGAGCAGCGCTAACATCATTAGCGCGTATGTTTTCATGTGTGTAAACTGTGTGTGTCTGTAGGGAGAGAGACCGGGAGAAATAGAGTATGTGCTTTACGTACATAATAAAACGTAATTTTGTGGCAAAACATGGAAATGATCTGTGGTTTTTATCTCATTGCTTACTATATTTATGTATTTGGCCAGTGTCATTGTTGGTTTTGGTTATTTTGCTGTTGTAAGACCTTTTGAAATAACAGAAATCATTTGGCGAAGTGATACAGACATGTAATGCGGTCAAGAGCTGCATGGAACTATGTTTGCCTTGCGTTTCCCTGAAAACAATTGCACACCTTAGAACGTTCGTCAGCCAATCAGATTCAAGCATTCAACGGCCCCGTAGTGTATATATATATATATATATACATATACAGGTGCATCTCAATCAATTAGAATGTCGTGGAAAAGTTAATTTATTTCAGTAATTCAACTCAAATTGTGAAACTCATGTATTAAATATATTCAATGCATGCACACAGACTGAATTAGTTTAAGTCTTTGGTTCTTTTAATTGTGATGATTTTGGCTCACATTTAACAAAAACCCACCAATTCACTATCTCAACAAATTAGAATATGGTGTCATGCCAATCAGCTAATCAACTCAAAACACCTGCAAAGGTTTCCTGAGCCTTCAAAATGGTCTCCCAGTTTGGTTCACTAAGCTACACAATCATGGGGAAGACTGCTGATCTGACAGTTGTCCAGAAGACAATCATTGACACCCTTCACAAGGAGGGTAAGCCACAAACATTCATTGCCAAAGAAGCTGGCTGTTCACAGAGTGCTGTATCCAAGCATGTTAACAGAAAGTTGAGTGGAAGGAAAAAGTGTGGAAGAAAAAGATGAACAACCAACTGAGAGAACCGCAGCCTTATGAGGATTGTCAAGCAAAATCGATTCAAGAATTTGGGTGAACTTCACAAGGAATGGACTGAGGCTGGGGTCAAGGCATCAAGAGCCACCACACACAGACGTGTCAAGGAATTTGGCTACAGTTGTCGTATTCCTCTTGTTAAGCCACTCCTGAACCACAGACAACGTCAGAGGCGTCTTACCTGGGCTAAGGAGAAGAAGAACTGGACTGTTGCCCAGTGGTCCAAAGTCCTCTTTTCAGATGAGAGCAAGTTTTGTATTTCATTTGGAAACCAAGGTCCTAGAGTCTGGAGGAAGGGTGGAGAAGCTCATAGCCCAAGTTGCTTGAAGTCCAGTGTTAAATTTCCACAGTCTGTGATGATTTGGGGTGCAATGTCATCTGCTGGTGTTGGTCCATTGTGTTTTTTGAAAACCAAAGTCACTGCACCCGTTTACCAAGAAATTTTGGAGCACTTCATGCTTCCTTCTGCTGAGCAGCTTTTTGAAGATGCTGATTTCATTTTCCAGCAGGATTTGGCACCTGCCCACACTGCCAAAAGCACCAAAAGTTGGTTAAATGACCATGGTGTTGGTGTGCTTGACTGGCCAGCAAACTCACCAGACCTGAACCCCATAGAGAATCTATGGGGTATTGTCAAGAGGAAAATGAGAAACAAGAGACCAAAAAATGCAGATGAGCTGAAGGCCACTGTCAAAGAAACCTGGGCTTCCATACCACCTCAGCAGTGCCACAAACTGATCACCTCCATGCCACGCCGAATTGAGGCAGTAATTAAAGCAAAAGGAGCCCCTACCAAGTATTGAGTACATATACAGTAAATGAACATACTTTCCAGAAGGCCAACAATTCACTAAAAATGTTTTTTTATTGGTCTTATGAAGTATTCTAATTTGTTGAGATAGTGAATTGGTGGGTTTTTGTTAAATGTGAGCCAAAATCATCACAATTAAAAGAACCAAAGACTTAAACTACTTCAGTCTGTGTGCATTGAATTTATTTAATACACGAGTTTCACAATTTGAGCTGAATTACTGAAATAAATGAACTTTTCCACAACATTCTAATTTATTGAGATGCACCTGTATATATATATATATATATATATATATATATATATATATATATATATATATATATATATATTTTTTTTTTTTTTTTTTTTTTTTTTTTTTTTTTTTAAATATTGCTTGTATTGCATAGTGGACTTTTCAGAAAGTGAAGCTGTAACACTGAAATGTCCAATCAAGCTATACTTTAACAAACACACAAGTAAATAATAAAAAAACAAATGTAACATGAGAAAAAAATGAATACAAACACTAATTGTCTGAAGTTCAGTATCTATAGTTCATATTCATCGCAAAGAATTAAAGTTTCTAGGGTTTTGTAGAACACGATCATGTATAAACAAATTAATCTGAGGTCTGAGACTGACAGCTGCCTGTTCTGTGTATGAAGAGCATTTACATAGAGACACTTTGCATGAGAGTGTTTATAGTGCTGTGAGTTTAACACTTCATGACTGAGAGCAGAACACAACACAATCTTCATCATCACACAAGACAAAACAACAAAAATGAACAACATCATCATCCTCATCTGGACACTCACACTGTTTGCACAAGGTTTGTAGTAAAACTTTCAGAATGATTATTAATTATTTTAAAATGTGAAATATACATTATTGTAATTTGTGTGCTGTTTTCCTTTGTTTCAGAGTGTAGAGGACAGATCACTGTAACTCAGAATCCATCAATAACAGCAGCTCAACCAGGACAAGAAGTCAGAATAAACTGTAAAACCAGCAGTGGAGTGTATAATGGTAATTTTTTAGCCTGGTACTTACAGAAACCTGGAGAAGCTCCTAAACTCCTCATATATACTGCAACAAGCCTTTACACTGGAACTCCATCTAGATTCAGTGGCAGTGGATCTAACAGTGATTTCACTCTGACCATCAGTGGAGTCCAGACTGAAGATACAGGAGATTATTACTGTCAGAGTTACCACTATCCAAACAGTAAAGCTGTGTTCACACAGTGATAAAGAGTCGTACAAAAACCTCCGTCAGTCAGAGTCACAGTGACTGCACTGATACAGCTGAGAGATACTGCAGCTGCTCTACAACACAATCACACACTGATCAGTGAACAAACACTAATAACACAATATCATTTCTATTAATAGAAATATTGCTGAAGAGAATGAGTCAGTGTTTTAATATGATCATCATGTTTTAAGTGTAATATATGATCCGTCAATCAAACTGAACAGACTGAATTCAGTCACTTCTGCTGTCTGGACGTGATGCTTTCCATTCGACCCACAGAAAGATTTACATTCTTACACAATCACTGTCAGAACGATTGATTCTGTATTTGCAATCATAGATTTTTATGATTTTACTGACATTATCATATACATTATCCCTTTGAAATGTAATGGGTTTGTCTGCGTGCTCCCAGGTGGAAAATACAAACTATTGAATGTATTAAAAATATACTTAAAGTACATTTGTACATTTGTATCCAGAACATGCTTATTTGAAGTGTATTAAAATATATTAAATATTTAATATATTACAGTTTTTTTTTTCAATTGCTAACATCCCTTTGTCCAATCTATAGTCACATTTTCAAAACTCTAAACACAATTAACACAACATCCGTCTGTTGTGACCATACCATTAACACAATTCATGTTATTTCCACACAATATTCAGTCAATTAACATGTTTCTAAAATGCTTAAATGTTCTCTTCACACAAGCTTACCCCATACCAAAAATCATGGATCTTTCTTATCTTTTTTTTTTTTTTTTTTTTTTTTTTACAAATGCTTAAACACAGCATGACAGAAATGAAGACCTAATGTTCCAAACTTTAAATATAGTGTAAAATCTGTACTTCTGCAACAAAAGCAGCTTAAAAGATCTGCTAAGAATTATTTTAATTACTAATAATTGAGAAATAGCTGATTCCAATCTTAATGAATAATTTCAAGTCTTTCCATACATGGCCATGCACAATAAAACGACACTCTCTGGATTGGTTTTGTTCAAAACAATACAGAACAACACAGAGAAGCATAAAAAGAAAAAAATGTTTGGAGGAGGGAGAGTTGGACGAGGGAGAGGAATAGTTGGGACGAGGAAAAGGACTGGTTGGACCAGGGAGAGGACAAGATGAACTAGGGAGAGGAGTAGTTGGACCAGGACTGTCTGGTTTGGTTCAGCAACCAAATCAGACATCAAGAGACTACAGCAGACAGTCAGGACTGCTGAGAGGAATATTTGTGCCCCCCTGCCCAACCTCCAAGATTTTTACATCTCCAGAGTGAGGAAAAGTGCTAAGAAAATCACTTTGGACCCCACACACCCTGCCCACTCTTTCTTTGAACTGTTGCCTTCTGGTCAGTGATACCAAGCACCAGAACAGCCAGGCACAAGAACAGTTTCTTAACGCAGGCTATATTCAGCCTGAACAATTGTAAAACATTCATAACAATATATTGTCCATCATAACTGACACATTTAAAGTTTTTTTTTTTTTTTTTCCCCCCAATTGCTAACATCCCTTTCTCCAATCTATAGTCACATTTTCAAAACTCTAAACAAAATTAACACAACATCCGTCTGTTGTGACCATACCATTAACACAATTCATGTTGTTTTCACACAATATGGAGTCAATTAACACAGTTCTAAAATGCTTAAATTTTCTTTTTACACAACTCAGATAGCAACATATTGTCGGCCCAGATCTGGCCCACATCTGGCACATGTGGAATGATGATCTGGTCCACATGTAGCGTGGAATGATGGCACTTGGGTGGACCGCTTCTGTTTGCCAGATCTGGGCCAAAAGCAGGCCATAGCAATGCCACGTCATCCAAGAGCAAAGAAATAAATCACACTGGACCTTATCTGAGCCACAAAATCTGTGTATATTAAATGTGGTCATCTCAGCCTTAATAAGCCCTTTAACAAGCAGAATAACTGAAGAAAAGAAGATAACAGAAAAAAAGCCACAGGCTTAGATGAAATCAACTGAAGATAAATTAAATCATACATTATATATGAGATACATTAAATCTCTGAAGATCTCAGCAGAGGAGAATTAAACAACTCCACAAACAGCATTGCTGTGTAAGATCAGCAGTATTGCAGAACCAGTTAAAAAAAAGTCCAAAAAAAAAAAAAAAAAGCTACTCTTCACTAACACCCAAAGTCATCATAAATCAACACATGAACCTCAACAATGGTGAAAATAAAAAGTGTAATGTCGCAATGCATGCTGGGTACCATAGCACAAAACTCCCAGCATGCATCACAGTATGAATAAATTATGCAGCTGAATTGTCCTATTTTCTTTAATTCTAACTTTGGTTCAGGTATATATATATATATATATATATATATATATACACATTTTTTTTGTGTGTTTTTTGATATCTATCTGCAAACTGACATTGCCGTAACAGGGTTTGTATTGTGAAAGCATTAAATTACACAACTGCTAGATTTAAATAACTTCAGCAAATCAGGCCATTACGTGATAGCTATGAACCCATCAACAGCAAGCTATCCCATATTACAAATATGTCACACACACTGTGACAGCAGTCAAACAGACAACTGATTAATCATAAGAGTTATGAGCCCATTAATGGAATCACCAATCACCATTATGGTGACTTCAAATGAAACGGATTTAAACCCTGTTAATTCTCAATAAGATCTTCTGTAGACCTTTAACAGATATAAAGTCAAACTGACTAGTAATAAGTGAAGCTGGTGACGCTGTTTGTGGTTGTTTAATCCTCCTCTGCTGAGATCTTCAGAGATTTAATGTCTTTTATCTTCAGCTAAATTTGTCTAAGGTTGTGGCTGCAGTCAGTTGTAGTTGAGTTTCTATTTGTCTCATTTCTGTTCTCTACTTTCCTTCAGTGATTTTGCTTGCTATCAAGCTTAGACAAGCTGAAAGGACTCTATAAATCATTTATGAAAATTTTGTGGCTCACATAAGGTCCAGTGTGATTTATTTCTTTGCTCTTGGCTGATATGGGGCATTGCTATGGCCTGCTTGTGGCTCAGATCTGGCAAACAGGAGCGGTCCACCCAAGTGCCATCATTCCACACCACATATGGGCCAGATCATCATTCCACATGTGCCAGATGTGGGCCGGATCCGGGCCGACAATATGTTGCTATCTGGGAAGCTTACCCTATATCAAAATCATGGATCTTTCTTATCTTTTTTACAAATGCTTAAACACAGCATGACAGAAATGAAGACCTAAAATTCCAAACTTTAAATAGTGTAAAGCTTCTACTTCTGCAACAACAGCAGCTTAAAAGAGCTGATAAGAATTATTTTAATTACTGATAATTGAGAGATATAGCTGATTCCAGTCTTAATGAATAATTCCAAGTCTTTCCATTACATGGCCATGCACAATAAATAGGCATTTGCTGGACTGGTTTTGTTCAAAACAATACAGAACAACAGAGAAGCAGAAAAAGAAAGAAAATGTCGGGACGAGGGAGAGATGGACGAGGGAGAGGAATAGTTTGACGAGGGAGAGGAATAGTTGGACGAGGGAGAGGAATAGTTGGACGAGGGAGAGGACTGGTTGGACCAGGGAGAGGACAAGGTGGACTAGGGAGAGGAGTAGTTGGACCAGGACAAGGGAGAAGAGGTAGGGGGAGAGGAGTAAGAATGCGTGGTGCAGTTCAAAGGAGAGTAAGAGCTGTTGTCACTGATGAAATAAGAGCCACTATCATACACTCTAAAAAATGCTGGGTTAAAAAGGGACAAACCAAGTGGTTGGGTTGTTTTGACCCTGCGTTTGGCAGAGGTGTAAAGTCCAGGGGTCAGAACGTAAAAGTCCTGTCATATGTTTATTCCACCCATGAACTCAGCAGCTGATTTCACCAGAGGAGGAACCAAGTCATTCCTTTCAAGTCACAAGCAAGTCTCAAGTCAAATCTCAAGTCCTCAAAGAGTTAAAGTTAATGAGATAATTAAGTGACTGATTAAATGATGATTGTCCATTAGTGATGAACACCTGCTGTTATTGAGAATTACAGAGGATCATATGTTGGTTTTATTGGTTAAAAATGATGCCACCATCATGGAGAACGGTGTTTGCTTTAGTTGGGCTCTTGACCTTTGACTCCTGCATTAGATCTTTTTCTGTAACATTGCATGTGGTATTGTAAAGCAGAGAGATCAGTGCTCTACAGTAAACAGCTGTTAGCTGTTTTTATATGATGAGAAACTCATCAGAGCTGACCTGGTTACGTCCAAAATAACTTTTTTTTTTTTTTTTTTTTTTTTTTTTACATTTATATGTTTAGATTTTGTATAATCAATCCTGTGAATCTACAGCAGGCAAGGAAAGTGTTGCTCTAATAGTTATAACTAATTCTAAAACGACTGTGTGTAATGTATATAAAAATTTAAGCTCCAGTATTATTTAGACACACACAGACATCAAGAACCAGCAAATGAATCTCAACAATGGTGACAGCAAAATTCTTCATGCTACATGTCCAGGTGCCTATACAGTATATCTGATTCTAGAGTGACTTCTACGCTATTCTATACTTTCTTTTTTACAGTATATTACTACTCAAGTAAACATACCCACATAGTGAAAAGCATTTACAGTAAACATCATGTGTTTGATTTCTTTCAGAGTGTTATGGAGTTGAAGGCTAATCAGACACCACATGAATTCATTTATGTAGACGAGGCAGGATTTAACCTGGCAAAAACTCGTAGACGAGGAAGAAACCTAATTGGGAAAAGAGCCACTGCTGATGTTCCGGGTCAGAGAGGAGCAAATATCACAATGTGTGCTGCAATCTCAAGTGCTGGCTTGGTCCTGCAGAAAAGACAGATTGGTCTCTACAACACAGAGCGCCTTCTTTTGTTTTTAGATGACCTCCACCAACAACTGGTCCCAGAAGCAGAAAGGGAACAAGTGAGAGGGAACATGAGGACATTTGTGACTCTTGTGTTAACTCTCTCTCAGTAGCATTGTATGTGGTGTTGTAAAGCAGAGAGATCAGTGCTCTACAGTGATCACCATGAGCTGATTTGATTATATCAAAAATAGCTTTTGTTTTGTTTGTATGTTTAGGTTTTGCATAATCAACCCTGTAAAGCTACAGCATGCAAGTTTCTTTAACAGCTACAGTGAATAAATTGTAAATCTATGTAACACATATAAAAATTTGAACTGAAGTAATGTTTAGACACACACAGACATCAAGAACCAGCATATGAATCTCAACAATGGTGACAATCAACAAAATGCTTCATGCTGCAATGCATGAAAAACTCCCATCATGCAATGCAGTATGAATAATTATTGTCACCACTGTTGAGGATCATAAGATTAATGTTCATGTCAAAAACCCTGATCCTATACAGGGTTGTTTTTTTATCAATATATAAGCATTATGGCGGTATTTGCTTAATAAGACTGTTTTAATTATTTCTTTAACTTTTTGAGGACTTGGGATTTGTCTTAAGACTTGCTTGTGACTTAAAAGGAATGACTTGGTTCCTCCTCTGGTGAAATCAGCTGCTGAGTTCATAGGTAGAATAAACATACGTTAGGACTTTTACTCTTTGGCCCCTGGACTACCCACCTCTGGGGACAATGTAGCATTCCACCATTCACATGCAATCACAAATTGGTTTGCAGCTCATCCGAGAATAATTTCCCATTTTCTTCCTCCGTACTCTCCTTTCCTCAATCCTATTGAGGAATTTTTTTCTGCCTGGAGGTGGAAAGTCTATGATCATCGACCACATGATCAAATGTCCCTCCTGGATGCCATGGAAGCTGGCCGCAGAGACATCTCAGCTGAAGACTGCCAGGGGTGGATAAGGCATGCTAAGCGTTTCTATCCAAGGTGCATAACAAGAGAAAATATAAGGTGTGATGTCGATGAGAACGTGGCCAAATGCTGAAGATCGCATAGATTAGAATTTTTTTTTTTCTGCAATTCTTTTTTTTTTTTTACAGTAACCAAAGGGCAAAGGGCTGTTTTTTTTTTTTTT
The DNA here is from genome assembly GCA_039654775.1 of Spinibarbus caldwelli. Classification (NCBI taxonomy): domain Eukaryota; kingdom Metazoa; phylum Chordata; class Actinopteri; order Cypriniformes; family Cyprinidae; genus Spinibarbus; species Spinibarbus caldwelli. The sequence continues at coordinate 23,727,227 of CM077264.1, forward strand.
TGTTTTGTTTTTTTATGATCACTGTCAGCAAATTCATTTTGCTAATAAAGCCTTTACTGCAGCAATTCTGTCACTTTTCTTTTATATTTCATAAAGTACTGATGACTCCTTCACTATGCTGTACACATACTATCCTACAGTAAATGAATCCACACACACACACACACGCAAATGTAGAGTTCAGCTGACTGAATTATTATTATTATTATTATTTTAAATGGATGTCATATTGTATGTTCCATCCAGGTCAAACCAAAAAATGACAAGTAATGCAGTTTTTGTAATTAATTGTTAGCATTTTGACAGTCTATGTGCTATGATTGACTATATGTTCCTATTGGACTGAAAACCAGTGCCAATGTTTTGACCGAATGACTCGATTTTGAATCAGGTTTGCTGTGTTTTGATAGAGTTAGTATATGTAGAAAAAGGTATTCAGTATTTTGAAATGTAGAGTTTGTATTTATTTAACAAATTGTGGGTTTGGCCAGAAAATTAACTATTTGGCTAACTGTGTGATGTAGGTGTGTTGCTGTGTTAAGAGTTTAGAAAAAGTACTTTAAGTATTGGTAAACGCTCGTTAGCAATTTAAAAAAACTGTAATATTTAATATATTTCTAAAAACCATGCTAATAGACCCTTTTTCTGTTAGTAAACATTGTGATGTTTTTCTGTGGGCGGAGCTTTGGTGGAGGCAAAAAGATCCCCCTGACCGCTTCACTAATGCTAGCTATGAAGTTTGTTAGCTTGTTTTTTTAACAATAACTGGAGAAATTCCGATTTTACCTGTATAAGGTCACTCACTGTCCAGGACCGCGATTTTTATTTGAAAAGTTTAACTTTAACAGACAAAACCAGATTGGCTGACCCACACACACTTTTACTCAAAGGATGGACGATCTGACAGGATTACCTCCGGTTGAGTGACTCACATCTAACGTGCATAGTTAAGACAAACTCACTGTGTATCTAGTCTTGAAGATGTGTATATATTTCAATTTCAGCAGGCAACTATTTTTACAGCAATATTATTATTCCAGCCACAATTACTCAATTACACAATTCCAGCCGCTTCTTACTCAAGATGGCGCCGCAGATGGCAGCTACTGTGCTTTGCTCTTCAGTGTTTGTACTGATTTTGTTCGTTTTTCCTGTTTTTTGTTTCTCAAACACCATCAGTTTTACTAGGGATGATCTGCTGAACATTCGGCAGAACACACCACAGAATCTTTTACCAGTTTTTGAAAATTCGGACGTTTTGCTGGACATTGTTGTTGACGGAGCCGTAGCTCTGGTCAAACGCTTCAGGACGCGCAGACGGGGGAAGCGAGCCGGCGCGCTCGTGAAGCTCAGACAGCGAGGATTTAGAACGGCGTTGCCTAGCATCCATCTGGCGAATCTACGCTCTCTACCCAACAAAACGGACGAACTCCTTCTGCTCTCCCGGACAAACAGGGACTTTTCAAACTCTGCTGCTCTGTGTTTCACGGAAACCTGGCTGAACGACGCCATTCCGGACAGCGCATTACATCTTCCAAGCTTTCAGCTGTTTAGAGCGGTTCGCGAGGCAGAATCAACGGGGAAATCACGCGGCGGCGGGACGTGCTTTTACATCAATGAGAGGTGGTGTACAGATGTAACTGTGTTAAAGAAGATGTGCTGTTCAGAGATGTGCTCTTCATTAACTGCAAGCCTTTCTACTCGCCGCGGGAGTTTTGCTCGTTCATTCTCGTGAGTGTTTACATTCCTCCGCAAGCGCACGTGAGCTCCGCTTTACAGAAACTCGCTGATATGATCACAGAGACTGAGCAACAACACCCGGACTCTGTTTTAATCATTCTTGGGGACTTTAATAAAGCCAATCTCTCCCGTGAACTGCCAAAATACAGACAGCATGTTACATGTCCCACCAGAGACAGTAATATACTGGATCACTGTTACACAGCGATAAAGGACGCATATCACTCTGTTCCACGAGCAGCTTTAGGACTCTCTGATTACTGTTTGGTTCATCTTATACCGACCTACAGGCAGAAACTCAAATCTGGAAAACCTGTATTAAGAACTGTTAAAAGATGGACTAATGAAACAGAGTGGGTTTTACAAGCCTGTTTCGACCTTACTGATTGGACTGTTTTTGAAGCTGCCGCAAATGATCTGGACGAGCTCACAGAGACTGTAACATCTTACATCAGTTTCTGTGAGGATATGTGCATTCCTACCAATACTCATCTAACTTACAACAACGACAAACCATGGTTCACTGGAAAACTCAGACAGCTCCGTCAGGCCAAAGAAGATGCTTACAGAAAGGGGGATAAAGTCTTGTATAAACAGGCCAAATACACACTGGAAAAGGAGATCAGAGTGGCAAAGAGGAATTATTCCGGCAAGCTAAGGAAAAAATTCTCTTCCAGTGATTCTGCTTCAGTGTGGAAAGGTATGAAAGAAATCACCAGTTACAAGTCACCATCCCCCAGCACTCTGGAGAATCAACACCTGGCAGACGGTCTGAACGAGTTCTATTGCAGGTTTGAAAAAACACCCCACACCCGCCCTGAACACCTCTCCACACAGCCATTAACACCTCCAGCAACCCCCATCTCCCCCACACCTGCAATTCAGATCAGCGAAGATGAGGTGTGCCAGGTCTTCAGGAAGAACAAAAGAAGGAAAGCACCAGGCCCAGACGGTGTGTCACCAGCCTGCCTAAAAATCTGTGCTGACCAGCTGGCCCCCATCTTCACACAGATCTTCAACAGATCTCTGGAGCTGTGCGAAGTCCCCTCATGCTTCAAACGCTCCACCATCATCCCCGTCCCAAAGAAACCCAAAATTACTGGACTTAATGACTACAGACCTGTGGCTCTAACATCTGTGGTCATGAAGTCATTTGAAAGACTGGCTTTGGCTTATCTGAAGTCCTCCACTGGACCCTTACTGGACCCCCTGCAGTTTGCCTACAGAGCAAACAGGTTTGTGGATGATGCAGTCAACATGGGACTGCACTTCATCCTGCAGCATCTGGACAGACCAGGGACTTATGTGAGGATCCTGTTCGTAGACTTCAGCTCCGCTTTTAACACCATCATCCCGGACACCCTTCAGAACAAACTAACTCAGCTCTCCGTCCCCACCTCCGTCTGTCAGTGGATCACCAGCTTCCTGACAAACAGGCAGCAGCTAATGAGGCTGGGAAAATATACATCCAGCACCCGCACCATCAGCACTGGAGCTCCTCAGGGCTGTGTTCTCTCCCCTCTGCTCTTCTCCCTGTACACTAACGACTGCACCTCTAAAGACCCCTCTGTCAAGCTCCTGAAGTTTGCAGACGACACCACACTGATCGGTCTCATCCAGGACGGTGACGAGTCTGCTTACAGACAGGAGGTTAAGGAGCTGGCTGTCTGGTGCTGTCTTAACAACCTGGAACTCAACACGCTCAAAACTGTGGAGATGATCGTGGACTTCAGGAGAAACCCCCCTGCACTCCCCCCACTCACCATCATGAACAGCACTGTGACTGCAGTGGAGTCATTCAGATTCCTGGGCACCACCATCTCCCAGGACCTGAAGTGGGACAATCACATAGACTCCATTGTGAAAAAGGCCCAGCAGAGGTTGTACTTCCTTCGCCAACTGAGGAAGTTCAACCTGCCACAGGACTTGCTGAATCAGTTCTACTCCGCCATCATTGAATCCGTCCTCTGCACTTCAATAACTGTCTGGTTCAGCTCAGCTACTAAATCTGACCTCAGAAGACTACAGAGGGTAGTCCGGACTGCTGAGCGAATCATTGGTACAACCCTCCCCACTCTCCAAGAACTCTACTCATCCAGAGTGAGCAAAAGGGCTGGCAAAATCACTCTGGACCCCTCACATCCAGCACACTCCCTCTTTGAACTGTTACCGTCTGGTCGACGCTACAGAGCTCTGAGCACCAGAACGACCAGACACAGGAACAGTTTCTTCCCTCAGGCAATCCATCTCATGAACACTTGACATTAAAAGTGGAACACACAACACTATTGTAAATTATTTATTCAACACACATACTTATTTTTTCATTTCAGATTTGCACATATTAGACCTGTACACCATAATTGTCTATATTATATATTGTGTTTTTGCTATTTGTACATTGCCTATTTGTATATTATTCTTTTATTATCTGTGTCCTGTCCTGTTGCTGTCTTTCTGTTGCACTGTAGAGTTTCTGTCACAAAAACAAATTCCTCGTATGTGTAAGCATACCTGGCCAATAAAGCTCATTCTGATTCTGATTCTGATTCTGATTAATCACAACAATGTATATACAATTACAAATGATTAAGCATATAAATCGTCAGTTTGTTGTTTTACACACATGCACACAGACATTATTTCATGCATAACGTGATGCATACGAAATCTTTAAACGCACCTATAACAACAAAAGACAAGACTTTATTGAACCTTTTCTGATAAGAAGTATGCACTGCAAACGCGAGCATTTTTGACGATCGTTTCTGTCCAGTCTGCTCGTTTTATCGTGTTTAACCACAGCTGCTGTCGGTTTTTTGTCTGGCAGTGGCAGCAGGTATGCGCTAAAAGTTCAAATTAGAGCCTCTACTACATCGATTCTGGCACCAGACATCACAACAAGATGATATTTTAAGGTCCTTATGTAGCCGAATCTGTGCTGGTTTGAATGGACCGCCTCCAGTTCTCCCTTTGTTTTGCCTCCAGCTAGCGCTGTGACGTAATCGTGACGTAGGCCCCAAAAGGGTCTATAAATTATGCTTAGTTGAGCTTTTAAATCATATTCTTAACACAAGCATACTTAAAGTGAAGTTTTAATGTATTTTTTTCTTACTCATTTTAATTTTACTCTTACTTAAAGTATATTTTATGTGTACTTTGTGTAAGAAGATAGCAAAATGATTTTATAACAATGTATCAATGTTTTCACTGCAATCTGTTTTAAATATTTCAATAATGAGCATGTGCTTCAATCCGCTTTTCAAAAGTAAGATATTTTGAAAACATATATATATATATATATATATATATATATATATATATATTTTAATATATTTTATATAGCACATTAATTCACTACCACATAAATACATTATAGCTATGTGCCATATGTTATTATGTGTTCTAAGTGTTTAAGTGTATTCTTACAATTTATAAACTTCTAATGTATTATATTAAAAAATTGTGTCAACTATGACTAAGCATTATAATAAGGATATTTAATTCTAAGAATTCTAAAAATTCTAATGTGTGTGCAAATTATGATACATATATTCAAACACTGATGCAAAACTGTTAATCATTGGTTAATTTTAAATAAATAATTTTTCCCTTTCACATGTCCCATGATAAAGCAGTCTTTAAATACTACAGAGTCTGGAGTGCAAGCCCTCAGCTGCTGAAAATGCAAGTTGTACTCAAAAAAGTGACAATTCACTCGTGACAATAAACTCTTCTGTTTCTTTGTATTGTTCAGCCATTTGCAGGCTTAAGTGTACCCCCCCTTCAGAAAATTTTGTTTTGATGTTTATATTCAATAATGTAATATTGAATATATGGCACAACTGAAATGTTCTACAAATGGATAAAAAGAGCTCTGCCATACCATTTATAAATACCATTTGTATTTTGGTGAAGATATTATATATGCTGCTGTACTTTTTAATGTACTCTTGCATTTTATGTTTAATCATTTATGTTTAATGATTTTTGCACCTTTTATACCATTTTTAATACTGGAAAAAAAGCAACTTAATAATAAACTAGTAGTGTAATGCTAATGCATTTCTAATGAGCTGAAAAGCTATTGAAATGTTATTGAATCACTTTAAAATGTAGTATTAAAATTATATTTTAAATGAATTGTAAAAAAAAAAAAAAAATACACATAAATTGCACTAAATGTACTTGAAGTGGTTCCAATTTTACACAATTTAATATATTAAAATATATTGCAAATAGCTGATCTTTAGCATATCTTGAAATATACTTAATATACTTCTTGTTTCAAAATAATACATTTAATATGCATTTAGCATGGTATAATTTAAATATAAGTACATCAAAAAAAAAAAAAGAATGAAAGAAAGAAAGCAAAAAAAGAAGAATTTAAATACATTTCCTTTTCACCCCGGCTGCTTAGCTGCAGCAGAAGTGAAACTGGTGTGTTTCAGTCCAGATCATGTAACCAATCAAACAGTGACTCTGGGAGTGTGGGCTGAAAATCTCATTTGCATTATCAGGGTGAGTGATTGTGATCCTCTCAGAATAGAGCAGCTCTGTCTCCAGAGACCATGTTCAAACCCCAAGAGCTTTATTTGTCTAGATTTACTGCTACTGATCAAGCTTCTGAAAAGCACCTGAACAAACACTACATGCATCTTCATCTGTTAGTTGAATGATGTTGTCAGACACAAATGGAGCTTGTTGAGAAGCTTTATTGAATGTTGCAGCAAACACAGCAGATTGAAAGATCAGCCAGTGCTTTGACACTAGAGCTCTCTTTCAGTATTGAGTTGTAAATGACTACAGCTGCAGCACTAGACTCATGTGAATCCTGCCTGACACAGGACACTCAGATACGGCTCATCTTCAGGAGAGAGCAGCGCTCACTGGAGAAACATCAGCACTGCGAGCGACTAACAGCGACTCTTGTGGAACGAGACCTCATGAGGAGCTCCAGCATGTGTTACTCTGCAGACGTACAGCTCTCCCTCTTCCCAGCGTGCTTTGCTGAGGGTCAGGACGCTACTGCGGCTGTAGCGGCCGTCCTGCTCGCTCTCTGCGCTGGTCACAACCCCCTCGGTGACCTCTGAGCCGTCCAGTGTCCAGCTCACCAGCGCCCCCTGTGGAGAGTAAGAGCTGAGCAGGCAGAGCAGTGCGGCTGAGTCTCCAGAGATCTGCAGAGAAGAGGGCGGCAGCAGAGACACTGAGGGCTTCACTGTGGGACCAGCTGCAGGAGACAAACACAACACATTCACAAACACACAGAAAACACAAACACTACATAAATTTCAATGAAACCTCATAAAAGAAGCGAAACATATTAAGATATTTTCTGCTTTAACCCCAGTAGTTTTATATCCCTAAATAATGTCTTTGCATTTTAGTTAAATGGGATATTCAACTCAAAACTCAATTTCAAACAGAGATTGCGTGACTACAAATTATATCACTGGAATTAGAAATTAATAAACTGAGTTATATTTTTGTATAAACTGTGCTTGTATCAAAATGCACTGAATTATAAGCACAACATGAGCAAAAGAGATTTAAAATCATTGACTGATCTATAGAAAGTAGCTCCATTTAGATTTTAAAATATAGATTTTTCATTTAATCTCTTTTTTCCATATATAATATACATGTGATAAACTTATAAAATCAAGAGTGAGCCACAAAAGTGAATAATTCAGTTCTTCTGAATATCTAAACGTCACAATATTTTAGATTAAATATTTACTGTAAAACTTTATAAAATGCGTAACACTTTGCAATAAGGTTCATAAGTTAACATTAATTAATGCGTTAATTAATATTAACTAACAATGAGCAGTATATTTGTTACAGTATTTATTAATCTTAGTAAACCTTGATTAATAAAGGTCCAACTGTTCATTGTTAAGTTCATGTCATCCAGGGCCGTGCACAAGGGGGTGGCCCGGTGTCTAGAGCCACTGCCCCTCTGCCCTCATCGGATGAGGTGCCCCTCTCACCAAACCCACCCCCGCTATCTCCCCAGCTCAAAGCGCTCAGTTACCGCTCCGCTAAAGATTCACTGATTCTGCAGATCCGCCCTGTGTTTTCCCACCGCTTACAATCTGTTCTGTGTGCCCGCTCTCTGGAGACGATTGTTCTTCCCGAAGGTCGATGCATTAACAAGTAGATGTATTGCAATCCACATTACAGTCAGTGGTTGATCTGCTGAATTAGTAATTTGTTTATGTATTTGCTCTCGGTCTTCTAAAAGTCGTAACAACTTGTACAGAATATCCACGTTCTTAGAATATCTAATCAAATTTTGTACCCGATAAGATCTAATATAAATAACACCAAATTTGCTGTTGTTGGCACACTTTGTAGAAAAACAAAACAAAACAAACAAACCAAAAAAAAAAGGTTTTACTGTTTTTTTTTTTTTAACGAAAAAAACTTTGGTTTGGGTCTCTTCTGCTCACCAAGCCTGCATTTATTTGATCCAAAGTACAGCAAAAAACAGTAACATTCTGAAATAGTTTTTACTATTTAGTTATATTTAATATTCTATTTGAATATATTTTAAAATGAAATTTATTCCTGCGATTTCAAAGCTGAATTTTTAGCATCATTACTCCAGTCTCATGATCTTTCAGAAATCATATTCTTATTTGCTGCTCAAAAACATTTATTATTATGTTGAAAACAGCTGAGTAAAATTGTTTTCAGGTTTCTTTGTTGAATAGAAAGTTCAGAAGAACAGCATTTATCTGAAATTGAAATATTTTGTAACATTATAATTTTTTTTTCATTATAAAGTCTTTATCGTCACTTTTGATTTAGCAAGCATCCTTGCTAAATAATAGGATTAATTTCTATAATTTCTTTCCAATAGATTTATACTGAATGGTTATAGTGTATAAATGCTGACCTTTGGATGTTTCTATAAGAATCCTGAAAAAAAAATCTACTCAACTATTTTAAATATTGATGATAATAATAATAATAATAATAATAATAATAATAATAATAATAATAATAATAATAATAATAAAAGTTGAAAATTTAGCTTTGATCACCGGAATAAATTAGATTTTAAAATGTATTCAAATAGAAATCAGTAATTTGAAATAGTAAAAATATTTCAAAATTATACTCTTTTGCTGTACTTTGGATCAATTAAATGCAGACTTGGTGAGCAGAAGAGTCTCCTTTAAACAACATTAAAAATCATAAAAAACTTTTAGTATATATTTGTAACAACTGGATAATTTGTATTAACAAGCACCCACCCCCTTATTGCCCCCTTTTTTGGTTTGGACCACTGCCCCTCAAAATGTCTGTGCATGGACCTGATGTCAACTCAGGTCCATTAATATTAGCAGATAAAACATTGGATTTTAATACTGTATTAGTAAATGCTGCAATTAATATGCGATTGACTGAGATTAATAAATGCTTTACCAGAATTTTGCATTGTTAGTTCATGTTAACTAATGTGGTTAACATGTTGTTGTCCTCATTTGTAAGTTGCTTTGGATAAAAGTGTCTGCTAAATGACTAAATGTAAATGGTTAACTAATATTAACAAATTAAACATTTTTGTAAAATGTTAACAAAATATAAGTGTTAGATTTTTTTTTTTTTTCTGGTTCAATTAAAAATAATAATAATAATAAAAAATAATTGTACACAATCTAAATTGTATGTTTTCAGTGGAGAAATAAAATAGAAAAACTTACCGAGCACCAGTTTGGTTCCTCCACCGAATGTGTACCACAGTGATACAATCTAATGAAACACTCGTACAAAAACCTCTATTTCACTCGAGTGAACACAAACTCCAGCAGAGAGAGAAACAACACTTCAACACACTGATAGCAGAAACACTTCAGCTGTTGACAACTCTAAATAATATAGTTTTTGTAAAATGTTTTTCAAATGTAAAAACTCCTTCACACAAAATCTTGTTTAAAACATAAAAATGTATTTCTGTCTCACATAACAACATGATATTGACTCACCACTGAATCAATATTGATTTCTGACATTAATCTATATTAATTGTGCAATCTTGTTTTAAGTTTATTCAGTTGAAATCAATTTATCATTGTGTCAATGTGTAATTCATCTTGATTATATGTTATAAGGTTTAGAAATAGCTGTTTTATTCTACATAATAGTCATCCTTCCTCATGAATATCATATGATATAAAATAAATGAATATAATAAACAAATCATGGGTGAGAAATATTTCTGAAGAGCGTGATTCTAAAAAGGATTTGTGTCATGCTGCATTCAGTGTAAAGTTATTATTTAGATATGCTATACTTTATTTAAAGATGATGTTGTTGCAGTGTAATTATATAAATGAATAAATACTGATTATTATTAATTACTATAAACTTACTGTAGGGCTATGGTTAGGGTTTTGGTTTAATTACTTGAAATTATGCATAATTTACTGTTGTTATTGTAAGTACTGCACATGTGACAGTTGTCACAACATCTCCTTAAAATAAAGCTGTAGTAAATCCTGCCCCCTTCTTTGCATCGTCAGCACATGCTTCAGTGCTCTGAGAGTGTTTATAGTGCTGTGAGTTTAACACTTCATGACTGAGAGCAGAACACAACACAATCTTCATCATCACACAAGACAAAACAACAACAATGAACAACATCCTCATTCTCATCTGGACCACTGCAGTTTTTATTCCAGGTGGAATATTAAGTTTTGATATGATTAATAAGCTATTGTTGTTTATTACCATTTTAATATAGGCTACCAATATTCTGCTTTAAAGGTGATTTATTGACAACCTGACATTCTTTTCTTTTCTTCAGAATCCAGAGGAGTCACTCTGACTCAACCTGAAGTTAAAACTGTCCAGCTCGGTCAAACAGCTACAATAGAGTGTCATATAGATGTAGGAATATACAGCAGCTACTTACACTGGTATCAGCAGAAACCTGGAGAAGCTCCTAAACTCCTCATATATTACATAAACACCCTTCAGTCAGGAACTCCATCTAGATTCAGTGGCAGTGGAACAGCAAATACTGGAAAAGATTTCACTCTGACCATCAGTGGAGTCCAGACTGAAGATACAGGAGATTATTACTGTAAGAGTGCACACAGTGGTCCAGTGATCACACAGTGATAAAGAGTCGTACAAAAACCTCCGTCAGTCAGAGTCACAGTGACTGCACTGATACAGCTGAGAGATACTGCAGCTGCTGATGGAGGTTATTTCTTATAACAGTCTCATTTACTCAAAAATGTTAAAGTCTTGTACTGATTTATGAGTCTTTCTGGATCTTTAATGTATTTTTCCCTCATAACTTCACTTTGGATGTATTTAATTCATCATTCAAAATGTTCCACCATTAAACAATCCAATGAAATCTGACAATACTTATGCAGGGAAACAGCAGCCAGAGTCCTCGTGTCCTTTCAATCCAGAATTACACAAAATGAGTTCTGCCTAACATCTCCTTTTGCATGTCATAGAACATTAACATTTAATTCCTCTTTCTTCTTCTTCTTCTTCTTCTTCTTTTTCTTCTTCTTCCACAGTGAAAATCTCAAACGATGTATTGTGTTAAGAATCGTTCTGAGATTGAAATGGTGGTGAAAATGATGTTTTTGGAGTTCACACAATCAAATGATATTTTCACACTTTTCTGATAATTCAGTAAAATTATAGCTTGATTGGAAATGACTCAAAAAAATTCTGCTCACAGGTGATATTTACCTTTGTTTTTCAATTTGATAATTGTTTAATTGTTTTACTGTGGACTGTTCAGTGGAAATGACACCATAGTCACGAGACAGTCTGAATAATACATATTATAATGGATTGTAATAGTTATTATTATAAAGAACTTTATATTTTACCATTGAAAGCATTTGGAAAGCAAGAACAAAATCATGCAAAGTCAGTTTTAATGTTATATTCAAATAATGAAATAAAAGACTGAAGTCTTTTGCTTTTAGTTTAAATTCATTCTTGGTTCATAAAAGTGTCCAAAAGGCGCCTGTACGGCTATATTTAGAAGAAAGAGACAGGTTTGCTGTTGATGTTAACGGCGGGGTTTATCTCCCTCTGCTGGTTTGGTGTTGATGTTAACGGCAGGGTTTGTCTCCCTCTGCTGGTGTAGTGTTGATGTTAACGGCGGGGTTTGTCTCCCTCAGCTGGTTTGGTGTTGATGTTAACGGCAGGGTTTGTCTCCCTCTGCTGGTTTGCTGTTGATGTTACCGGCGTTGTTTGTCTCCCTCTGCTGGTTTGGTGTTGATGTTAACGGCGAGGTTTGTCTCCCTCTGCTGGTTTGCTGTTGATGTTACCGGCGTTGTTTGTCTCCCTCTGCTGGTTTGGCGTTGATGTTAACGGCAGGGTTTGTCTCCCTCTGCTGGTGTAGTGTTGATGTTAACGGCGGGGTTTGTCTCCCTCAGCTGGTTTGGTGTTGATGTTAACGGCAGGGTTTGTCTCCCTCTGCTGGTTTGCTGTTGATGTTACCGGCGTTGTTTGTCTCCCTCTGCTGGTTTGCTGTTGATGTTACCGGCGTTGTTTGTCTCCGTCTGCTGGTTTGGTGTTGATGTTAACGGCGGGGTTTGTCTCCCTCTGCTGGTTTGCTGTTGATGTTACCGGCGTTGTTTGTCTCCCTCTGCTGGTTTGGTGTTGATGTTAACGGCGAGGTTTGTCTCCCTCTGCTGGTTTGCTGTTGATGTTACCGGCGTTGTTTGTCTCCCTCTGCTGGTTTGGTGTTGATGTTAACGGCGGGGTTTGTCTCCCTCTGCTGGTTTGGTGTTGATGTTAACGGCGGGGTTTGTCTCCCTCTGCTGGTTTGGTGTTGATGTTAACGGCGGGGTTTGTCTCCCTCTGCTGGTTTGGTGTTGATGTTAACGGCGGGGTTTGTCTCCCTCTGCTGGTTTGCTGTTGATGTTAAAGGCGGGGTTTGTCTCCCTCTGCTGGTTTGCTGTTGATGTTAAAGGCGGGGTTTGTCTCCCTCTGCTGGTTTGGTGTTGATGTTAACGGCGGGGTTTGTCTCCCTCTGCTGGTGTAGTGTTGATGTTAACGGCGGGGTTTATCTCCCTCTGCTGGTTTGGTGTTGATGTTAAAGGCGGGGTTTCTCTCCCTCTGCTGGTTTGGTGTTAATGTTAACGGTGGGGTTTGTCTCCCTCTGCTGGTTTGGAGTTGATGTTAAAGCTTGGGTTTTTCTCCCTCGGCTGATTTGGAGTTGATGTTAACGGCGGGGTTTGTCTCCCTCTGCTGGTTTGGTGTTGATGTTAAAGGCGGGGTTTATCTCCCTCTGCTTGGTTGGTGTTGATGTTAACGGCGGGGTTTGTCTCCCTCTGCTGGTTTGGTGTTGATGTTAATGGCGGGGTTTGTCTCCCTCTGCTGGTTTGGGGTTGATGTTAACGGCGGGGTTTTTCTCCCTCTGCTGGTTTGCTGTTGATGTTAAAGGCGGGGTTTGTCTCCCTCTGCTGGTTTGGAGTTGATGTTAACGGCGGGGTTTGTCTCCCTCTGCTGGTTTGATGTTGATGTTAACGGCGGGGTTTGTCTCCCTCTGCTGGTTTGGTGTTGATGTTAACGGCGGGGTTTGTCTCCCTCTGCTGGTTTGATGTTGATGTTAACGGTGGGGTTTGTCTCCCTCTGCTGGTTTGGTGTTGATGTTAACGGCGAGGTTTGTCTCCCTCTGCTGGTTTGCTGTTGATGTTACCGGCGTTGTTTGTCTCCCTCTGCTGGTTTGGCGTTGATGTTAACGGCAGGGTTTGTCTCCCTCTGCTGGTGTAGTGTTGATGTTAACGGCGGGGTTTGTCTCCCTCAGCTGGTTTGGTGTTGATGTTAACGGCAGGGTTTGTCTCCCTCTGCTGGTTTGCTGTTGATGTTACCGGCGTTGTTTGTCTCCCTCTGCTGGTTTGCTGTTGATGTTACCGGCGTTGTTTGTCTCCGTCTGCTGGTTTGGTGTTGATGTTAACGGCGGGGTTTGTCTCCCTCTGCTGGTTTGCTGTTGATGTTACCGGCGTTGTTTGTCTCCCTCTGCTGGTTTGGTGTTGATGTTAACGGCGAGGTTTGTCTCCCTCTGCTGGTTTGCTGTTGATGTTACCGGCGTTGTTTGTCTCCCTCTGCTGGTTTGGTGTTGATGTTAACGGCGGGGTTTGTCTCCCTCTGCTGGTTTGGTGTTGATGTTAACGGCGGGGTTTGTCTCCCTCTGCTGGTTTGGTGTTGATGTTAACGGCGGGGTTTGTCTCCCTCTGCTGGTTTGGTGTTGATGTTAACGGCGGGGTTTGTCTCCCTCTGCTGGTTTGCTGTTGATGTTAAAGGCGGGGTTTGTCTCCCTCTGCTGGTTTGCTGTTGATGTTAAAGGCGGGGTTTGTCTCCCTCTGCTGGTTTGGTGTTGATGTTAACGGCGGGGTTTGTCTCCCTCTGCTGGTGTAGTGTTGATGTTAACGGCGGGGTTTATCTCCCTCTGCTGGTTTGGTGTTGATGTTAAAGGCGGGGTTTCTCTCCCTCTGCTGGTTTGGTGTTAATGTTAACGGTGGGGTTTGTCTCCCTCTGCTGGTTTGGAGTTGATGTTAAAGCTTGGGTTTTTCTCCCTCGGCTGATTTGGAGTTGATGTTAACGGCGGGGTTTGTCTCCCTCTGCTGGTTTGGTGTTGATGTTAAAGGCGGGGTTTATCTCCCTCTGCTTGGTTGGTGTTGATGTTAACGGCGGGGTTTGTCTCCCTCTGCTGGTTTGGTGTTGATGTTAATGGCGGGGTTTGTCTCCCTCTGCTGGTTTGGGGTTGATGTTAACGGCGGGGTTTTTCTCCCTCTGCTGGTTTGCTGTTGATGTTAAAGGCGGGGTTTGTCTCCCTCTGCTGGTTTGGAGTTGATGTTAACGGCGGGGTTTGTCTCCCTCTGCTGGTTTGATGTTGATGTTAACGGCGGGGTTTGTCTCCCTCTGCTGGTTTGGTGTTGATGTTAACGGCGGGGTTTGTCTCCCTCTGCTGGTTTGATGTTGATGTTAACGGTGGGGTTTGTCTCCCTCTGCTGGTGTAGTGTTGATGTTAACGGCGGGGTTTGTCTCCTTCTGCTGGTTTGGTGTTGATGTTAACGGTGGGGTTTGTCTCCCTCTGCTGGTTTGTTGTTGATGTTAACGGCGGGGTTTGTCTCCCTCTGCTGGCTTGGTGTTGATGTTAACGGCAGGGTTTGTCTCCCTCTGCTGGTTTGGTGTTGATGTTAACGGCGGGGTTTGTCTCCCTCTGCTGGTTTCCTGTTGATGTTAAAGGCTTGGTTTGTCTCCCTTTGCTGGTTTGGAGTTGATGTTAAAGCCTGGGTTTTTCTCCCTCTGCTGATTTGGAGTTGATGTTAACGGCGGAGTTTGTCTCCCTCTGCTGGTTTGGTGTTGATGTTAAAGGCGGGGTTTGTCTCCCTCTGCTTGGTTGGTGTTGATGTTAACGGCGGGTTTTGTCTCCCTCTGCTGGTTTGGTGTTGATGTTAACGGCGGGGTTTGTCTCCCTCTGCTGGTTTGGCGTTGATGTTAACGGCGGGGTTTGTCTCCCTCTGCTGGTTTGTTGTTGATGTTAACAGCGGGGTTTGTCTCCCTCTGCTGGTTTGGTGTTGATGTTAACGGCGGGGTTTGTCTCCCTCTGCTGGTTTGGTGTTGATGTTAACGGCGGGGTTTGTCTCCCTCTGCTGGTTTGCTGTTGATGTTACCGGCGTTGTTTGTCTCCCTCTGCTGGTTTGGTGTTGATGTTAACGGCGGGGTTTGTCTCCCTCTGCTGGTTTGGTGTTGATGTTAACGGCGAGGTTTGTCTCCCTCTGCTGGTTTGGTGTTGATGTTAACGGCGGGGTTTGTCTCCCTCTGCTGGTTTGGTGTTGATGTTAACGGCGGGGTTTGTCTCCCTCTGCTGGTTTGGTGTTGATGTTAACGGCGGGGTTTGTCTCCCTCTGCTGGTTTGCTGTTGATGTTAAAGGCGGGGTTTGTCTCCCTCTGCTGGTTTGCTGTTGATGTTAAAGGCGGGGTTTGTCTCCCTCTGCTGGTTTGGTGTTGATGTTAACGGCGGGGTTTGTCTCCCTCTGCTGGTGTAGTGTTGATGTTAACGGCGGGGTTTATCTCCCTCTGCTGGTTTGGTGTTGATGTTAAAGGCGGGGTTTGTCTCCCTCTGCTGGTTTGGTGTTAATGTTAACGGTGGTGTTTGTCTCCCTCTGCTGGTTTGGAGTTGATGTTAAAGCTTGGGTTTTTCTCCCTCGGCTGATTTGGAGTTGATGTTAACGGCGGGGTTTGTCTCCCTCTGCTGGTTTGGTGTTGATGTTAAAGGCGGGGTTTATCTCCCTCTGCTTGGTTGGTGTTGATGTTAACGGCGGGGTTTGTCTCCCTCTGCTGGTTTGGTGTTGATGTTAACGGCGGGGTTTGTCTCCCTCTGCTGGTTTGGGGTTGATGTTAACGGCGGGGTTTTTCTCCCTCTGCTGGTTTGCTGTTGATGTTAAAGGCGGGGTTTGTCTCCCTCTGCTGGTTTGGAGTTGATGTTAACGGCGGGGTTTGTCTCCCTCTGCTGGTTTGATGTTGATGTTAACGGCGGGGTTTGTCTCCCTCTGCTGGTTTGGTGTTGATGTTAACGGCGGGGTTTGTCTCCCTCTGCTGGTTTGATGTTGATGTTAACGGTGGGGTTTGTCTCCCTCTGCTGGTGTAGTGTTGATGTTAACGGCGGGGTTTGTCTCCTTCTGCTGGTTTGGTGTTGATGTTAACGGTGGGGTTTGTCTCCCTCTGCTGGTTTGTTGTTGATGTTAACGGCGGGGTTTGTCTCCCTCTGCTGGCTTGGTGTTGATGTTAACGGCAGGGTTTGTCTCCCTCTGCTGGTTTGGTGTTGATGTTAACGGCGGGGTTTGTCTCCCTCTGCTGGTTTCCTGTTGATGTTAAAGGCTTGGTTTGTCTCCCTTTGCTGGTTTGGAGTTGATGTTAAAGCCTGGGTTTTTCTCCCTCTGCTGATTTGGAGTTGATGTTAACGGCGGAGTTTGTCTCCCTCTGCTGGTTTGGTGTTGATGTTAAAGGCGGGGTTTTTCTCCCTCTGCTTGGTTGGTGTTGATGTTAACGGCGGGTTTTGTCTCCCTCTGCTGGTTTGGTGTTGATGTTAACGGCGGGGTTTGTCTCCCTCTGCTGGTTTGGCGTTGATGTTAACGGCGGGGTTTGTCTCCCTCTGCTGGTTTGTTGTTGATGTTAACAGCGGGGTTTGTCTCCCTCTGCTGGTTTGGTGTTGATGTTAACGGCGGGGTTTGTCTCCCTCTGCTGGTTTGGTGTTGATGTTAACGGCGGGGTTTGTCTCCCTCTGCTGGTTTCCTGTTGATGTTAAAGGCTTGGTTTGTCTCCCTTTGCTGGTTTGGAGTTGATGTTAAAGGCGGGGTTTATCTCCCTCTGCTTGGTTGGTGTTGATGTTAACGGCGGGGTTTGTCTCCCTCACCTGGTTTGGGGTTGATGTTAACGGCGGGGTTTGTCTCCCTCTGGTAGTTTGGGGTTGATGTTAACGGCGGGGTTTGTCTCCCTCTGCTGGTTTGGCGTTGATGTTAACGGCGGGGTTTGTCTCCCTCTGCTGGTTTGCTGTTAATGTTAAAGGCGGGGTTTGTCTCCCTCTGCTGGTTTGCTGTTGATGTTAAAGGCGGGGTTTGTCTCCCTCTGCTGGTTTGGTGTTGATGTTAACGGCGGGGTTTGTCTCCCTCTGCTGGTGTAGTGTTGATGTTAACGGCGGGGTTTATCTCCCTCTGCTGGTTTGGTGTTGATGTTAAAGGCGGGGTTTGTCTCCCTCTGCTGGTTTGGTGTTAATTTTAACGGTGGTGTTTGTCTCCCTCTGCTGGTTTGGAGTTGATGTTAAAGCTTGGGTTTTTCTCCCTCGGCTGATTTGGAGTTGATGTTAACGGCGGGGTTTGTCTCCCTCTGCTGGTTTGGTGTTGATGTTAAAGGCGGGGTTTATCTCCCTCTGCTTGGTTGGTGTTGATGTTAACGGCGGGGTTTGTCTCCCTCTGCTGGTTTGGTGTTGATGTTAACGGCGGGGTTTGTCTCCCTCTGCTGGTTTGGGGTTGATGTTAACGGCGGGGTTTTTCTCCCTCTGCTGGTTTGCTGTTGATGTTAAAGGCGGGGTTTGTCTCCCTCTGCTGGTTTGGAGTTGATGTTAACGGCGGGGTTTGTCTCCCTCTGCTGGTTTGATGTTGATGTTAACGGCGGGGTTTGTCTCCCTCTGCTGGTTTGGTGTTGATGTTAACGGCGGGGTTTGTCTCCCTCTGCTGGTTTGATGTTGATGTTAACGGTGGGGTTTGTCTCCCTCTGCTGGTGTAGTGTTGATGTTAACGGCGGGGTTTGTCTCCTTCTGCTGGTTTGGTGTTGATGTTAACGGTGGGGTTTGTCTCCCTCTGCTGGTTTGTTGTTGATGTTAACGGCGGGGTTTGTCTCCCTCTGCTGGCTTGGTGTTGATGTTAACGGCAGGGTTTGTCTCCCTCTGCTGGTTTGGTGTTGATGTTAACGGCGGGGTTTGTCTCCCTCTGCTGGTTTCCTGTTGATGTTAAAGGCTTGGTTTGTCTCCCTTTGCTGGTTTGGAGTTGATGTTAAAGCCTGGGTTTTTCTCCCTCTGCTGATTTGGAGTTGATGTTAACGGCGGAGTTTGTCTCCCTCTGCTGGTTTGGTGTTGATGTTAAAGGCGGGGTTTATCTCCCTCTGCTTGGTTGGTGTTGATGTTAACAGCGGGAGTTGTCTCCCTCTGCTGGTTTGGTGTTGATGTTAACGGCGGGGTTTGTCTCCCTCTGCTGGTTTGGCGTTGATGTTAACGGCGGGGTTTGTCTCCCTCTGCTGGTTTGTTGTTGATGTTAACAGCGGGGTTTGTCTCCCTCTGCTGGTTTGGTGTTGATGTTAAAGGCGGGGTTTATCTCCCTCTGCTTGGTTGGTGTTGATGTTAACGGCGGGGTTTGTCTCCCTCACCTGGTTTGGGGTTGATGTTAACGGCGGGGTTTGTCTCCCTCTGGTAGTTTGGGGTTGATGTTAACGGCGGGGTTTGTCTCCCTCTGCTGGTTTGGCGTTGATGTTAACGGCGGGGTTTGTCTCCCTCTGCTGGTTTGTTGTTGATGTTAACAGCGGGGTTTGTCTCCCTCTGCTGGTTTGGTGCTGATGTTAACGGCGGGGTTTGTCTCCCTCTGCTGGTTTGGTGTTGATGTTAACGGCGGGGTTTGTCTCCCTCTGCTGGTTTCCTGTTGATGTTAAAGGCTTGGTTTGTCTCCCTTTGCTGGTTTGGAGTTGATGTTAAAGGCGGGGTTTATCTCCCTCTGCTTGGTTGGTGTTGATGTTAACGGCGGGGTTTGTCTCCCTCACCTGGTTTGGGGTTGATGTTAACGGCGGGGTTTTTCTCCCTCTGCTGGTTTGCTGTTGATGTTAAAGGCGGGGTTTGTCTCCCTCTGCTGGTTTGGAGTTGATGTTAACGGCGGGGTTTGTCTCCCTGTGCTTGTTTGGTGTTGATGTTAACGGCGGGGTTTGTCTCCCTCTGCTGGTTTGTTGTTGATGTTAACAGCGGGGTTTGTCTCCCTCTGGTAGTTTGGGGTTGATGTTAACAGCGGGGTTTGTCTCCCTCTGCTGGTTTGGTGTTGATGTTAACGGCGGTGTTTATCTCCCTCTGCTGGTTTGGTGTTGATGTTAAAGGCGAGTTTTGTCTCCCTCTGCTGGTTTGGTGTTGATGTTAACGGCGGGTTTTGTCTCCCTCTGCTGGTTTGGGATTGATTTTAAAAGCGGGGTTTTTTCTCCCTCTGCTGGTTTGGGGTTGATGTTAACGGCAGGGTTTGTCTCCCTCTGCTGGTTTAGTATTGATTTTATCAGCAGAGTTTTTCTCCCTCTGCTGGTTTGGTGTTGATGTTAACGGCGGGGTTTGTCTCCCTCTGCTGGTTTGGTGTTGATGTTAACGGCGAGGTTTGTCTCCCTCTGCTGATTTGGTGTTGGTGTTAACAGCGGGGTTTGTCTCCCTCTGCTGGTTAGGTGTTGATGTTTACCGCGGGGTTTGTCTCCCTCTGCTTGTTTGGTGTTGATGTTAACAGCGGGGTTTGACTCCCTCTGGTAGTCTGGGGTTGATGTTAACAGCGGGGTTTGTCTCCCTCTGGTAGTTTGGGGTTGATGTTAACAGCGGGGTTTGTCTACTTCTGGTAGTTTGGGGTTGATGTTAACGGCGGGGTTTGTCTCCTTCTGCTTGTTTGGTGTTGAAGTTAACTGCGGGGTTTGTCTCCTTCTGTTATTTCGGGGTTGATGCTTACAGCGGGGTGTCTCCCTCTGCTGGTTTGGTGTTGATGTTAACGGCGTGGTTTATCTCCCTCTGCTGGTTTGGTGTTGATGTTAACGGCGGGGTTTGTCTCCCTCTGCTGGTTTGGTGTTGATGTTAACGGCGGGGTTTGTCTCCCTCTGCAGGTTTGGTGTTGATGTTAACGGGGGGGTTTGTTTCCCTCTGCTGGTTTGGGGTTGATGTTAACGGAGGGTTTTGTCTCCCTCTGCTGGTTTGGTGTTGATGGTAACGGCAGTGTTTGTCTCCCTCTGCTGGTTTGGGGTTGATTTTAACAGCGGGGTTTTTTCTCCCTCTGCTGGTTTGGGGTTGATGTTAACAGCGGGGTTTGTCTCCCTCTGCTGGTTTGGTGTTGATGTTAACGGCGGGGCTTGTCTCCTTCTGCTGTTTTGGTGTTGATGTTAACAGAGGGTTTTTGTCTCCCGCTGCTGGTTTGCTCTTGATATTAACAGTGGGGTTTGTCTCCCTCTGCTGGTTTGGTGTTGATGTTAACGGTGGGGTTTGCCTCCCTCTGCTGGTTTGGTGTTGATGTTAACAGCGGGAGTTGTCTCCCTCTGCTGGTTTGGTGTTGATGTTAACAGCGGGGTTTGTCTCCCTCTGCTGGTTTCGCGTTGATGTTAACGGCGGGGCTTGTCTCCCTCTGCTGGTTTGGGGTTGATGTTACCGGCGTTGTTTGTCTCCCTCTGCTGATTTCGGGTTGATGTTAACGGTGGGGCTTGTCTCCCTCTGCTGGTTTGGGGTTGATGTTAATGGCGGGGCTTGTCTCCCTCTGCTGGTTTGGTGTTGATGTTAACGGCGGGGCTTGTCTCCCTCTGCTGGTTTGGGGTTGATGTTAATGGCGTGGTTTGTCTCCCTCTGCTGGTTTGTTATTGATGTTAACGGTGGGGCTTGTCTCCCTCTGCTGGTTTGGGGTTGATGTTAATGGAGGGGTTTGTCTCCCTCTGATGGTTTGGTGTTGATGTTAATGGTGGTTTTTGTCTCTCTCTGCTGGTTTGGTGTTGATGTTAACGGTGGGGTTTGTCTCCCTCTGCTGGTTTGGGGTTGATTTTAACGGCGGTGTTTGTCTCCCTCTGCTGGTTTGATGTTGATGTTAACAGCGGGGCTTGTCTCCCTCTACTGGTTTGGGAAAACCAAAAATTGTTCATTTGTGAACTGCACACTTGTAAATAACATATATGTAAATTCATTTAAAGTTTTTTTTTTCTTCTTCTTTTTTTTTTTTTTTAATCACTGACAGAAATTTCATTTGGCCAGTAAAGCCTTTACTGCTGCAATTCTCTCACTTTTCTTTTACTTTCCATAAAGTACTGATGATGCTTCACTATGCTGTACACATACTATCTAAAATGAATCCACTCACACACACAAAAATGAAGTTGCTGGCTGAATTATTATTATTGTTGTTGTTGTTGTTGTTGTTGTTGTCGTTGTTATATTTTTTTAAATGAATCTCATATTGTTTGTTCTATACAGGTCGAATTGAAATGTTTTGACAGAATGACTCGATTTTGAATCAGGTTTGCTGTGTTTTGATAGAGTTAGCATATGAAGAAAAACATTCAGTATTTTGAAATGTAGAGTTTGTATTTATTTAACAAAATGTGGTTTTGGCCAGAAAATTAACTATTTGGCTAACTGTGTGATGTAGGTGTGTTACTGTGTTAAGAGTTTAGAAAAAGTACTTTAAGTATTGGTAAACGCTTGTTAGTGATTGAAAAAAGCTGCAATAGGAAGTATCAGTATGTGCTTGTTGCTGTTGTGTTAGATTAAGTTGTTTATTACCTCAATGAAGGACAATGTACTATTTATCTGTTTCATATCCTCTTCTTTCTTTTTCTTCTAATACACACCGAAGTTCAGGAAAACTTGCATGCTCCCAAAGCGATTGTAGAAATTACTGAATCACATCTGATAAAAAACCTGCACACATAAAGATTTTTTTTTTTTAAATTCATTCATTTCAAAGTTTGAATATAATTATGGTACTTTGATGATAATTAATTTTGTATAATTTCTTCTTTAATGTTTTAAATAACAGTATACAAATTCAGAACAACATGAATTTTTAGTTTTTGACTGAATTATGTTACATGCATGTTACATGTGAAACTAACTTTGAA
This sequence comes from Spinibarbus caldwelli, assembly GCA_039654775.1. Classification (NCBI taxonomy): domain Eukaryota; kingdom Metazoa; phylum Chordata; class Actinopteri; order Cypriniformes; family Cyprinidae; genus Spinibarbus; species Spinibarbus caldwelli. Next base: position 23,749,346 of record CM077264.1, read on the forward strand.
TTAAATAAAAAAATTTTAATAATCTGTTCATAAAGTAGCAGCAGATATATTAAAACTCTTATGACTTACCAATCTCCTTAACACTGAAGGCAATCTGACCACTTGCATCATCAACTTGTCCGACTATCAGGCCACTCGGAGCATTAACAATCACAGAGGGATGGCTGTCCAGAGCCACACCACTCACCAGCTGGACCTGAACAAACACAGAGTGAACTCTAACATTCAAAGGATTGAAGAGCATACACAAAAAAAAAAAAAAAAGTTGACCTAACTCAAAAAAATAAGGCAACCTATCGCAATGAACTTTTTAAGTTAACTCAACTAGCAACCGACACCTTAAAAACTTTAGTTCATCTAATGAATAAAAGTCAGTCTACACGCTAAAAAATGAAAAGTTGACAACTTAAAATTTCAAGGCAACTTGCTGCACAGATTTTTTGAGTTTACTCAACTTTGGACCAAGTTGTTCACTCAACTCAAGTAACTGAGTAAAGTCACGTGTCTCTTTTTTGTTCAGCCAACTCATTTTTGTTAGTTATCACAACTGAGCCATAAAAAGCCAAAAAAAAAAAAAAAACCAAGTCAGCCAGACCATCCTCATCTGGACACTCACACTGTTTGCTCAAGGTTTGTAGAAAAACGTTCATAAAGATAATTCTTTTAAAATGTGAAATATACATCATTTTTTTTTCTTATCCTTTCTTTGTTCCTTTCTTTCAGAGTGTAGAGGACAGATCACTGTAACTCAGAGTCCATCATTAATAACAGCAGATCAAGGACAAGAAGTCAGAATAAACTGTAAAACCAGCAGTTCAGTGTATAATGGGGATTTTTTAGCCTGGTACTTACAGAAACCTGGAGAGGCTCCTAAACTCCTCATATATGCTGCAACAAACCGCTACACTGGAACTCCATCTAGATTCAGTGGCAGTGGATCCAGAACTGATTTCACTCTGACCATCAGTGGAGTCCAGACTGAAGATACAGGAGATTATTACTGTCTGAGTGACCACTATATCAGTGGTAAAAGGGTGTTCACACAGTGATAAAGATTCGTACAAAAACCTCCGTCAGAGTCACAGTGACTGCACTGATACAGCTGAGAGATACTGCAACTGCTGATGGATGTGAATCATCTCAATCACTCTTAGATCATTATATTACAATGCAGAACACATCGATCTGATAATGAATTAAATCTGTGCTGGTTAGGTTAATCGCTATGACGGCTGAACAAAAGAGGCTTAACGCTCAACATCTCAAAAAATCATCCTCTGTCCACAGCTTTGCAATCAAAAACTTAATTAACCTTTATTATATTTTAAAATATAATACTGTGACACTTTTAATGACCAATTCTCATTATTAATTAGCATGCATGTTACTAGCATATTGGCTCTTCATTGGTACATATAAAGCGCATTTTAATGCGTTATTCTGCATGACCATATTTTACATCCTTTTATACTCCACAACTATTAATAAGCAGCTAATTAAGAGTTTATTCAGGCAGATGTCTTAGTTAATAGCTGTTCAATCATGAGAATTGAATTAAAATAAAGTTTTCTCTGGCTTGTACAACGTGGACTTTGACCCGTGTTGTGATTAGTTTAACCTCTATAGAGGCTGAACAAAATAAAGTCTTGATGCTGAACATCTCAAAATATCATCCATTGTCAACAGAGTTGCAGTCAAAAACTGAAATAACTGAAATATTATATTTAAAAATTAAAATACAAAGAATCAAAACACATATATGGTGCCTGTGCAGCAGCGCGTCAGACTGTGAGGTCAAAAACACATTTGAAGCGTTACATTTTAAAAGAAGAACCTGGATGATCCTCAAGACTTCCTTTTATGTTTAGAAGAAATCAAACACTTTCATTCATAAGAAGAACCTCATATCAGCAGCCAAGCACAGTTGCTAGTGTGATGGTTTGAGGATCCCTTACAAAAAATAACTGCAGTACATTGAAGTACAACTGGATATTTGCAGTATAATGGAGTATATGACTGCAGTTCATTAAAGTTCAACAGCAGTAAAACTGCAGAACAATGAAGTGCAACTGTAGATTTGCAGTATAATGAAGTACAGATACAATATAACTGCAGTTCAGTGATACGCTCAAATGTATCTGAAGATTTCAGATGCAAAAACTTCTAAGTCTGATTAAATTTATTTTATTTTATTTATTTTTATGAGCATTTTTTAAATAAAGCTCCTATGATTAGGTTCAGTAAATTCACTTTAATAGCAATGAGGTTCTTTTCATTGCCATAAAAGTCTTCTTGCATAGGCCATCTGCTGCAGTATTGTGCAACATGTAGCACCTGCTGTGGTTACAGACTTGGCAAATGTTTATTTATTTTTTATTTTATTTTTTTGTAACGTAGACTTCCTATAAAATATTCATACAAAAATATTTTTGTACAAAAAAATATTTGCCTATGGAATATTTCACCCGCACAGATTAATAGCCCGCGTGAGATCTTCCTTCGCGCCAACGGCCTTTGTCCTGACAACGAGTCTCGCGAGCAGCTGATTACTTGTAACGGTAAATCAGCGTCTTTTCCGTAGTGTCTACTGCAGGATAGATATAAAAGTATAAAATAAGTTTTGGTTTGACAACATCGTTCATATGTGAACTATCACAATTAAAGCTCAAAGACATAACGACATTACACCCCGAGACCATTCACAAGTGTGACAAAAGAGAAGAAACGCTTTCCAGAAGAAGTTCATCAGGCCAGGTGGAGCGAGTAGTTTAGCGGTGAGTATAATGTCTAATGTCCTCATATATCTTTAGTTATGATTTTAGAGAGATGTAAAAAGACTTCACGTATATATCTTAATTAAACCCGCTGAGATGAGAGGAAAATGAGAGGAAAGCCGCTTCAGTGCTGATCTGTGTCGCCCGCGGGTCTGTGCGCGAGGAGCTTATGATACACAGAGCACACAGAACTCAAGTCTGATAGAGAGACAAAACCACTGGTTTAATGCTGTTTTACTACACTTTTACTATAATAAAACAAACCATAATTATATTATAAAACCTTAAAATCTAATCTAATAAAACATCAACATCTCAATCCAACCAATGACAACCCTGTGTATATAGATGCATTTAATTATGCAGTGGCTCAGCAATTTGTTATAAGCAGATCTGTAGAAATTAGTGTCATTGTCCAGCTCAGTTTAGTTCTCATTCCAATAGCATCAGTACATCATTTATAATAATGAAATGAACAAAATTGCACTGAACATACTGTGTAAATAATGGTGACTTGACTTAAATTGGTTCAGATCTTCTAAAAAAGTGCATGAAACCGGCAACCTGAATTAAATGTTAAATTTCTTAGTAATAGCTGACAGTATTTAGTACTGCTATACACAAAAAAGAATAAATCAATAAAAAAAAGAAAATTCACAGCACTTTACACCAACATTTATGTTCAGTAGCGTGATATTAATGTTTGGAAATGGACATTTTTTTTTAGTGTGTGATTGCTATTTTCAGGAAAATGCACTGGTAACAACTAAAAAAGAAGACCAAAAATATAATTCAACAGAAGATGATGGCTGTGGTGAAACAAGCACTCAAATACTGGTGAGCAGTAATCTACTTTATTTATTTAATCTTTTATTAACTATTATCTTTATAGTTTAGAATACATAATAATTGCTATTGTATTTCAGGAACTAAGACCTGTGGGAGTGCTGGAGAAATCAAGTGTACCAAGTCCTCTGTCTCCTCAGCCATGTAAGAGATCTTCCAACATGAAGAGATTGAGGAGTTAAATGAAATCAAAGAGCTAAAAGAAGATTTACAATATTAGTGCCAATTCAGTATGAAAACAGAGAGAGAGCTGAAGGAGTGGAAAGGTAACGAAATCTAGTTATATCAGCAATTATTCTCAATGCTTAACATCAGCTCTCAACAGTTTGCTTGAGGACTCTTTGATTCTCTCTGATTGACTGGAAGGTGTGCATTAAAACAATGAATGCATAGATCATTACAATCAGTTCAATCACCATTCTAAATTAACGTGCAGCTTTTACTTTAGCACACATATACAGTCAGAACGCTAGATCTAATGACCTGTAACTAATGAAAATTAACTTAGTTTTACCCTTCCAGTCAAATTGTACTCCACGAACATTAAAGGGTTAGTTCACCCAAAAAAACAAAAATTCTGTCATTAATTACTCACCCTCATGTCGTTCCAAACCTGTAATATCTTTGTTCATCTTCAAAACACAAATTAAGATATTTTTGATGAAATCCGAGAACATTCTGACCCCTCTATAGGCAGCAATGCAACTTACACATTTAAGTTCCAGAACAGTAGGAAAGACATTGTGAAAGTAATCCATGTGTCTCCAGTGGTTTAACCACAATTTTGTCTTCTGTCACATGAACACAACACTCATGCGTTGTGTTGCTCTCGTAAATGCACATTACAGATCAATATTTTTGTAAATAAGTGGTAAATGTTTTTTTTTTTTTTTTTTTTTTTGACGCAAACACTCATGTTGCTTCATAAAATTGAATAACTGGAGTCACATGAATTACTTTAACGATGTCTTTCCTACCATTCTGGAACTTTAATGTGTAAGTTGCATTGCTGTCTATGCAGGGTCAGAAACCTCTCTGATTTCTTTAAAAATATCCTTGTTTGTGTTCCAAAGAGGAATGAAGGTCTTACAGGTGTGAAACCACACAAGGGTTACTAATGGGTGATTAATGACAGAATTTTCATTTTTGTGTTAGCTATCTCTTTGAGGGCAGCTTTAACTTAACTTTTTAACCTATCTTTAACAGGTGTGTATTACACAACTTTAATCGACTTCAATGGAGGCAACCTGTTTCATGTCAGGTTCTTATTTGCCTCCACCTCATGCATTAAAATCATGTAATGTACACCTAGCCATGGATTAGCCCCTATGTGTAGAGGCTTATAGGTTACACACAGTATTAAATGAAGGGGGCACAATAACTGTGGAACATGTATTCTATATACTGTATTCTAATAGTATATTTACATACATTTTTGAATTATATATATTTTTTTCAATTATTATTATTTTTTTTTAATTTAAGGTTAGACTTTTGAACAAAAAACCAGAATGATAAAGAGGACAAATAATGTGGAGGTACAGTATTTAAACATGATTGTGTCTATGCTTTTTTCCAGAAATTCATGTTTTTGTGCAAGGGGTAGTTGCATGGACTATCAGTGGAGGGACAGAAAGCTCTGAGATTTCTTCATCAAAGATCTTCATTTGCGTTCTGAAGATGAACAAAAGACTTGCGAGTTTGGAACGACATGAGGGTGAGTAACTGATGACAGAATTTTTATTTTTGGGTGAACCAACCTTTTAACTTCTTTTACCTGGAGTGTTCAAAGACATTGTTAATGCTGACCAATATGCCATAAGAAATGAACTGGGAGTAGTATGACTACTTTTCACAAACACTTGGTGACATCACAATTCAAGATTTATTTTAAACATACTAAATATGCCTGTAGTGAAAAGTGTAAGTGAAACTTGAGAATTTCTGATAGTTTTTGTTTGTTTGTTTTTCCAGACTACATCCAAAATAGTGTTTCCACATCTGAGATAAAGGCAGTCATCAGAACAAAGCAGAATGATGAGGATAAACTCTTCAAAAAATGAACCCTGCCTGAATAATGAGGGAAGAAATGTGCATGATTGCGTGATGTGTAAATCAACACTAAATACATTTAGTGTACAGTAACTCTCGGCCTGTTATTTTAAGTTTAAAGAAAAGTAAAAGCATTTATTGTTGCATTGCTGTTTGAGACATTCACTGTTGTTTTGTACCTTAATTCATTATATTGCAGATGTGTGCAAATGAAATGTGTTATTCTGAATATTCTGGTTGCATTTCAGTGTTACTGTGCAGCATTTTATTAGTATTGCACTTCGGTAGTATTGAATTGTACTTCAGTTGTATTATATATTGCAGTACTACTGCAGTTTTATTGCAGTATAATTGTAGTACTACTTCAGCTGTATTGCAGTAATACTGCAGTTCTATTGCAGTTGTTTGTTAGTAATACTACAGCTCTACTGCAGTTGTATTTCAATAGTACTTCAGGTGTATTGCAGTAAAATGGCAATAATGCAGTTTTTTCGTGTCCAAAAAACTGCCTTTTTTCTACGTGTAACAAAAACTGCAGTATTACTTTTTTTAAAAACTGCAGTAATTTTTTGTAAGGGATGTTTTTGTTGAATCAGGAACTGGATGCTTTGCCATCATTAAAGTTTTGGGAATGGGCTTGTCAAAGTTCAGATTGAGACTTGCCTTCACTACACAACTCTCTGACTTCATGAATCTCTACTGCTGACATTACACAAGACTTCTTGTCTTCTGCCATCTCTGTTTTGCAGCAATGCAGTAGCAGAATGGAACTGGAAGCACTATATCAATCATTGTAATGGAGACCTGCATGAAATCATGAAAGCCTAGTCCAGTATTTCGCTAACACTGTGATTTTGTGGGGCTGAGGTGAAGAAAGAGGAGCAGGAGCTGAGGAAGAGTTTGAAGAGCATGAACAGAGAGCACATCACAGTCACTGCTTGAGATGCCACCGGGCTTCAATACGACCTTCACAAACCTATGAACTGCACACAGGTAAAAACAGCACAATATTGTAACAATTCCCCACAAAGCGTGGGAACTACACAAATAAAACAAGAGGAGAACGAATGATTGTGTCAAGGAAATCTCACGAGCCAAGTCCAGTATCCAAGCAAAGTATATTATACATACAATATTAACAGTAAGTTCAACCCAAACAAAATAATAAAATTCTTCCAGTGTGTGAATGTGTGCATGTGTAATGTCTCTCAAAGTCTCAGCCGTGTATTATATACAAAAAGGAGAAAAAAAAGAGTTCAGATCGGTCTCACCAGTAATATCGTCATACTCCAGGAGTGCAAATCTACCCAGCGTTGGCATTTTAAATGTCCTTCAAGACAAGTATTCCATAAAAAGCACCAAGGAAAAAATATACTCCACAAGAAGTTGATCCAACAGTCCATAGGAAAAAACACAGCCAATGCGTTGGCTAATCCTCTTAATCCAGTCTTGGGAAACGAGAACGAGACTTGTGAGCGACGCTGCTCTCGAACGCCAGAATGCCGGATATACTCCTCTGAGAATTTCCAACCAATTGCCACCAAACTTGGTGAACATGATCTCAAGACATTGGGGATGCTAAATTGCAAAGGGATTTTTGATATCTTGAATGGTTTGCCCGTGGCGAGGTGATGAAGTTATGGCGAGAAATGAGAAACAGGAAATGCCTAATAACAGCCACATACATTGTTTGATTTTAATCAAACTTCAGGGGTTTGTTTGTTGTATGATGCCAATCTTATAGATGTGACTATTAGGAGTCAAAGTTATAGCGCCACCAACTGGCAGCAGGAAATGTGTCATTTTCAAAATGCTTTGAATTCAGCGTCTTATTTTTACTCGATTTGCATCAAACTTCATCAGAATAATGTTAAAACACGGCCGATGTAAAACAGCTGAGGGAATATAGATATCTAAAATACTGTTGCCATGGCAACGTGTCAAACTTCAATATTCTTTTCCGGTGATTTTGAGGCAGATAATATGCTTAGAATTTCATGAAACTCAACACACATATCAGTATTAATGATAGTTAGACACTGGCAAAAGCTCATAAGCGGGCATGGAAGAGGCACTCTATAGCGCCACCTTTTGACAAAACTTGGGGGGTTTAGTTTTAGCTACAGTCACCAAACTTGGTACATACATTGTTCTCATCAAGCTGGACAACTTTCTAATTTACACTCATTAGCTACGACCAACAGGAAGCCGGCTATTTTTTCTTGAATGTCAATTTTTGGGGAAATCAGACTGTAAATTAATTAATATTCCTCTAAGAAGAAACAAGTAGTTCACACTAAACTTCGTCAACATGATGCCAATATACTGAATATGTTAAATTGTGAACAGATTTAGGATATCTTGAACGGTGTGGCAATGGTGATTTATTAAAGTAACAGTAAAAAAGATAGCAGTAATTTTCTTGCATCTTTAAAGTGCTGGTTCCAAACTTTTTACATACATAGAAAAAGTCATTCTGAGGAAATATGGTATGTTTCATGACTTTACAAAACTCTATGGATAAGAGAAAAAAAAAAAAATCACACTTGATCACACTTTACTCTCTATGAGTGTGTGGGGGGTGGTTGGGTGTTGGTGTGTGTGTGTGTGTGTGTGTTGAGTGTGAGGGTGAGTGAGGGGGTTGGTGAGAGACAGAGAGAGAGAGAGAGAGAGAGAGAGAGAGAGAGAGAGAGAGAGAGAGAGAGAGAGAGAGACACTTTTAAACATTTTTAATAACCAGAAAAAAAAAAAAATCAGTAATTTTTTGGATAACACTTCATAATAACTGCACGCTATGAATCATTAGGTAAGCATTAGTAAATAGTTCGTTCATCCTTATTAAAGCATTGTCCCAACATTAATAGTCATTAGTAAGTAGTTTATAAATACAGATATAGATGCCTTGTTCTTTATTTATTAGGCATATCTATTACAAAGGAGATTTAAAGGCTCAGTTTTCTCCCGAACAGAAAAAAATAAACAAACACAACACAGAGGGATACAAAACGGAAATATTTTTTTCAAGATGTAAATAATGAAACTGTACACTTGAATTTTTATTTTATTTTTTTTTTTCAATGAAATTGCAGAGGTTTATTTTTTCATTTTTTATCAAGTGTACAGTTGTACAGTTTTATTTTTTGCATCTTGAAAAAATATTTCTGTGTTCTGTATTCCTCTGTGTTGTGTTTGTTTAACTTTTCTGTTTGGGAGATGAATGAACCTTTAAATCTCCTTTGTAAATGATTTTAAGGTATAAATAGTCCTCACTTTAGATGAGCTCACACAAATAGATGGCTGGCAAGTGCTAAATATTTTATAACTACCTGACTTAATCATAAATTACAGCAGGAATATGTGTTAATAAAGCATTTATTAACACACTGAGCAATTATTATGATGTGTCTAAAGAATAAGATTTATAAATGTACTTTTAAATAGTTTATTAATCATTTACTTACACTTTCTAAATGATCTTATGAACCACTGACAACTCCTAAATAACTGGTTTGTAAATAACGTAATAATTTAGAAATGTTAAATTGATCATTAATAAAAGTATGAAAATACAATTATTAAACATTATATATATATGCTCAAGAACAAAACATTTATAGCTGTATTTATAAAATGCTTACTAATGCCTAATAATGCTGGAACAATGCTTTATAAAAGATGGATCGACTATTTACTAATGCTTAACTAATGATTCATAGTGTGCAGTTATTATAAAGTGTTACCGGTAGTAACACTTTACAATAATGTCTCTTTTGTTAACATTAGTAAGTGCATTAACTAACATGAACTAACAATGAACAAAATATTTTCACAGCATTTATTAATGTTTGTTGATGTTAGTTAATCAAAATGTTCATGTTAATTCACAGTGCATTAACTAATGTTAACAGATAAAACTTTAAATTTTAATAATTATTAAATAACTAGTTTTGAATATTAACTAACATTAATAAATGCTATATAAGTATTGTTCATGTTAATTAATATAGTTAATGTTAATAACTGAAAACTTATTGAAAGTGTTACTGAAGTTTCATGTATTGTTGTGTGTGTGTGTGTGTGTGTATGTGTGTGTGTGTGTGTGTGTGTGTGTGTGTGTGTGTGTATGTTTCACAGTCTTGATGGTTTGGATTAACCCTTTCATTGCTGTATCCTTCAAATCCAAATTGCCAGAGGGTTACTGTAATGCATGTGCTCGCTGTGCACCGTTTTCCTGATGCCACCGGGGTGGCATTTGCACTGACGGCTTGGGCCCGTCATCGCTGCTTGCAGCTATATTGTTTCTGATTGTTTCTCTTTTTCTCTGTTCTAGTTTCTCTGTCCTTCAGTGATTCTGCTCGTTATCATCAGGTGTTCATCAGTGTCTGAATTCACTCAGTTCCTTTCATTCACTCAGTCAAGTAAGCTCATGCAGGGAATAGTGAATGAGGGTATAGGGTGTGATTTTGCACACAGCCTCTGAGTGTCGACTTTGAGCTCTGTTAATTCACTGTAGGCCGTTTTCTCGAAAATGACAAATATTACCCAGAATGCATTGTTTTCTACAGTATATTACTGTTTTTATAGAAAATGGTATGTTACTATCAGAATTTGGCCATTTTTCTACAGCAAGGGTTAACAGTGTCTGTGTGTGTGTGTGTGTGTGTGTGTGTGTGTGTATATGTGTGTGTTTGTGTATGAAGAGTTCAGAGTTCATTTCCAAAAACAGATAACTCCGTTTTTAAAAATGTTCAAAAAATCATGTTTTTTTATCCTGCATTCCAATTAATCTCAATTAAACTGTAGTTGGGTTGTTTTGATTAAATAATAATAACTAAATATATATATATATATTTAGTTATTATTATTTAATCAATATATATATATATATATATATATATATATATATATATATATATATATTGATTAAATAATAATAACTAAAAATACATACAGCTAACTAACACAATAAAACACAATAAAAACATTATAACCCAATAAAAAACATGATTTCTGAAAATTAATAAAATGGAGTTATCTGTTCTTGCAAATGAACTCTTCATATATATATATATATATATATATATATATATGTAAGGAATAATTGACGACGGGCCGTTGAATTATTAGAAAAATAATGCACACCCGAGGTAGTGATGCGGCCACGATGCAAAGCTGAGATTGAGCTTGTGTGAATTAGCCTAACGTTACATCTCTGAGTCTGTCTCTCATCACTGTTTGGCAGCAGTATTCCTGCTAGTGAAACTTTAAGTTAATTTTCCTCACAAACAGTGCCGTTGTTACCTCGCTTCGCTTGTGAGAAATGTCATGTACTTTTAAGTTGCTAAACTATTTACTGACAAAGTCGTCAGAGCAGCGCTAACAACATTATTCAATTCAATTCAAGTTTATTTGTATAGCGCTTTTCACAATACAAATCGTTGCAAAGCAGCTTTACAGGAAATTAAGTTTCTACAATATATTTATATATTGTAGAAACTTAATATATTTAACTTATGGCGAAATTTGGTAGTTCTGTATGTTGTCTGAGGGTAGGCTTCATCTGAGGTCCTCTGAGGGGTTAGCATCATCTCTTCTCAGGTGTTCTGGATCCAGACTGAAGCTTGTGTAAATCTTAGTTACCACGGGATGTTAATCCCGTGGCAGAAACAGAGAAACAAATAGAGACATAATTAGCATAGCTGCTGTGCCAACCAAGCAAAAATTATTTGTTCAATCCAAGCTAAAGAACAATAATGCGTGTTTGATCAGATATAACTGCAGTACAAGATTATGAGATGCATTATGTGAATGCTTGTCTAAAGAGATGTGTCTTTAATCTAGATTTAAACAGAGAGAGTGTGTCTGAACCCCGAACATTATCAGGAAGGCTATTCCAGAGTTTGGGAGCCAAATGTGAAAAGGATTTACCTCCTTTAGTTGACTTTGCTATCCTAGGTACTACCAAAAGTCCAGAGTTTTGCGACCTTAGGGAGCGTGATGGATTGTAGCGTGGTAGAAGACTAGTTAAGTACGCAGGAGCTAAATCATTAAGGGCCTTATAGGTAAGTAATAATATTTTGTAACTGATGCGGAACTTAATAGGTAGCCAGTGCAGAGACTGTAAAATTGGGGTAATATGATCATATTTTCTTGACCTAGTAAGGACTCTAGCCGCTGCATTTTGGACTACCTGTAGCTTGTTTATTGAAGATGCAGGACAACCAGCTAGCAGTGCATTACAATAGTCCAGTCTAGAGGTCATGAATGCATGAACTAGCTTTTCTGCATCAGAAACAGGTAACATGTTTCGTAGCTTGGCAATGTTTCTAAGATGGAAGAATGCTGTTTTTGTAACATGGGAAATATGATTTTCAAAAGAAAAGTTGCTGTCTAATATAACACCCAGATTTTTGACTGTAGAGGAAGTAACAGTACATCCGTCTAGTTGCAAATTATAATCCAAGAGATTCTGTGTACTGTTTTTTTGGTCCAATAAGTAATATTTCTGTCTTATCTGAATTTAATAGGAGAAAATTACTGGTCATCCAATCTTTTACATTTTTAACACACTCTGTTAGCTTAGATAATTTAGAAGTTTCATCTGGTCTTGTTGAGATATATAGTTGAGTATCATCAGCATAACAATGGAAACTAATCCCGTATTTTCTAATAATATTACCCAGGGGCAACATGTATATTGAAAATAGCAGAGGACCTAGGACAGATCCTTGTGGTACTCCATATTTTACTGGTGATAATTGAGATGACTCCCTGTTTAAATAAACAAAGTGGAAGCGATCAGACAGGTAGGATCTAAACCATCTTAAAGCCTGCCCTTGAATACCCGTATAATTTTGTAATCGATCTATGAGTATGTCATGATCTATAGTGTCAAACGCAGCACTAAGATCAAGTAAAACTAGCAATGAGATGCAGCCTTGGTCTGACGCAAGAAGCAAGTCATTTGTAATTTTAAGAAGTGCGGTTTCTGTGCTATGGTGGGGCCTGAAACCTGACTGAAATTCTTCATAGAGATCATTTTTTTGCAAAAAAGAGCACAACTGAGCAGATACAACTTTTTCTAAAATTTTAGACATAAACGGAAGATTAGAAATGGGTCTGTAATTTGCTAGTTCATTAGGATCTAGTTGTGGTTTTTTAATAAGAGGCTTAATAACCGCCAGCTTGAATGATTTTGGAACGTGACCTAAAGATATCGATGAGTTAATAATATTGAGAAGTGGTTCTTCTGCTACAGGTAACAACTCTTTCAGTAATTTAGTGGGTACAGGATCTAATAGGCATGTTGTTCGTTTAGATGCATTGATAAGTTTATTTAGCTCTTCCTGTCCTATAGTTGTAAAGCACTGCAGTTTTTCTTTGGGTGCGATGAATGGAGCTGAAGTACTAGACGCTGCAGAATCTACATTTGTTATTGTATTTCTGATGTTATCTATCTTATCAGTAAAGAAATTCATAAAGTCATTACTAAATTGTGAGGGTATATTTAGATCGGGTGGCGTCTGTTTATTTGTTAATCTAGCCACTGTGCTAAATAAAAACCTTGGATTGTTTTGGTTATTTTCTATGAGTTTGCGGATATGCTCTGCCCTGGAAGCTTTTAAAGCCTGTCTATAGTTGGACATACTGTTTTTCCATGCAATTCTAAAAACTTCCAAGTTAGATTTTCTCCATTTGCGCTCAAGTTTACGAGTTTCTTTCTTGAGAGAATGGGTATTACTGTTGTACCATGGCGCAGTACGTTTTTCTCTAACCTTTTTCAATTTGATGGGCGCAACAACTTCTAATGTATTAGAGAAGATAGTGCCCATGTTGCTAGTCATTTCATCTAGTTCATGTGTATTTATGGGTACACAGAGCAGTTGAGATAAATCAGGCAGGTTATTTTTGAATCTATCTTTAGTGGTTGGAACAATAGTTCTTCCTGGACGATAACGCGGAGCCATATAGTTAATATCAGTAATACTCAGCATGCACGATACTAGGAAATGGTCAGTAACATCATCACTTTGAGGTACGATATCTATGTCAGTAAGATCAATTCCATGCGATATAATTAAATCTAGCGTATGATTAAAACGATGAGTGGGCCCAGTGACGTTTTGCTTGACTCCAAAAGAATTTATTAGGTCAGTAAACGCAAGTCCTAACGCATCATTTGTATTATCGACGTGAATGTTAAAATCTCCGACAATTAGCGCTTTATCAACAGTAACCAATAGGTCTGAGAAGAAATCTGCAAATTCTTTTAAGAAATCTGTATACGGCCCTGGCGGTCTATACACAGTAGCCAAAGCAAGAGATAGGAGAGATTTCTTTTGCATATTTGACAGTGTAACATTAAGCAGAAGCAATTCAAATGAGTTAAACCTGTATCCTGTTTTCTGGGTAACATTGAGAATATCACTATATATTGTTGCAACACCGCCGCCACGGTCAGTCTGACGGGGCTCATGCTTATAACAGTAGCTTGGTGGAGTAGACTCATTTAGACCAATATAATCATTTCGTTTGAGCCAGGTTTCAGTCAAGCAGAGCACATCAAAACTATTATCTGTGATCATTTCATTTACAATAACAGCTTTGGGTGCGAGTGATCTAATGTTTAGGAGCCCAAGCTTTAAAAATTGCTTTTGTTTATTTGTTTTGCATTTTTCTGGTTTAATCACGATCAGATTATTTCTAGATCCTGCATTAAATTTATATTTTGGCTTCACTGTTCGGGGAACAGACACAGTCTTTATAGATTGGACAGCACAAGTATTTCTATCATTTAAGTGGGTAGAACAAAAGTCATCATAGCAGTTATTTGAGAATGGGCTTACTAGTCAGATGGAGCGTAGAGTCCTGGAGATGTTGTCCGACAGGAGTTCTGCTCCGACTCTGCTGGGGTGCAGGCCATCAGCACGGAAAAGCCTAGGACGCTCCCAGAAAAGATTCCAATTATTAACAAAGAGCAGTTTCTGTTCTTTACACCATGACAATAACCACTCATTTAAAGAAAAAAGTCTACTGAACCTTTTGTGTCCTCGTCGATACGTGGGAAGCGGTCCAGACACGATGATCGTCGCCGCGGGTGATGCGCTGCGCACCATCTCAATCAGGCTCCTGAAGTCCCTCTTCAGTGTCTCCGTCTGCCGCAGCCTGGTGTCGTTCACCTCCGCGTGCAGCACGATCGCGCCGATGCTCTCGTCGTCCTTCAGGATCGCGGGTATCTACGCAGAAACATCGAGAACACGAGCGCCAGGGAAACAGTGAGTGTGTGCTTTACCTTCAGCAGTGCTAACATACATTAGCGCGTATGTTTTCATGTGTGTAAACTGTGTGTGTCTGTAGGGAGAGAGACCGGGAGAAATAGAGTATGTGCTTTACATACATAATAAAAAGTAATTTTGTGGCAAAACATGGAAATGATCTGTCGTTTTTATCTCATTGCTTACTATATTTATGTATTTGGCCAGTGTCATTGTTGGTTTTGGTTATTTTGCTGTTGTAAGACCTTTTGAAATAACAGAAATCATTTGACGAAGTGATACAGACATGTAATGCGGTCAAGAGCTGCATGGAAATATGTTCGCCGTGCGTTTCCCTGAAAATAATTGCACACCTTAGAACGTTCCTCACCCAATCAGATTCAAGCATTCAACGGCCCCGTAGTGTGTGTGTGTATATATATATATATATATATATATATATATATATATATATACAGGTGCATCTCAATAAGTTAGAATGTCGTGGAAAAGTTAAATAAATTAAATAAATTCAATGCACACAGACTGAAGCAGTTTAAGTCTTTGGTTCTTTTAATTGTGATGATTTTGGCTCACATTTAACAAAAACCCACTAATTCACTATCTCAACAAATTAGAATACGGTGTCATGCCAATCAGCTAATCAACTCAAAACACCTGCAAAGACTTCCTGAGCCTTCAAAATGGTCTCTCAGTTTGGTTCACTAGGCTACACAATCATGGGGAAGACTGCTGATCTGACAGTTGTCCAGAAGACAATCATTGACACCCTTCACAAGGAGGGTAAGCCACAAACATTCATTGCCAAAGAAGCTGGCTGTTCACAGAGTGCTGTATCCAAGCATGTTAACAGAAAGTTGAGTGGAAGGAAAAAGTGTGGAAGAAAAAGATGCACAACCAACTGAGAGAACAGCAGCCTTATGAGGATTGTCAAGCAAAATCGATTCAAGAATTTGGGTGAACTTCACAAGGAATGGACTGAGGCTGGGGTCAAGGCATCAAGAGCCACCACACACAGACGTGTCAAGGAATTTGGCTACAGTTGTCGTATTCCTCTTGTTAAGCCACTCCTGAACCACAGACAACGTCAGAGGCGTCTTACCTGGGCTAAGGAGAAGAAGAACTGGACTGTTGCCCAGTGGTCCAAAGTCCTCTTTTCAGATGAGAGCAAGTTTTGTATTTCATTTGGAAACCAAGGTCCTAGAGTCTGGAGGAAGGGTGGAGAAGCTCATAGCCCAAGTTGCTTGAAGTCCAGTGTTAAGTTTCCACAGTCTGTGATGATTTGGGGTGCAATGTCATCTGCTGGTGTTGGTCCATTGTGTTTTTTTTGAAAACCAAAGTCACTGCACCCGTTTACCAAGAAATTTTGGAGCACTTCATCCTTCCTTCTGCTGTCCAGCTTTTTAAAGATGCTGATTTCATTTTCCAGCAGGATTTGGCACCTGCCCACACTGCCAAAAACACCAAAAGTTGGTTAAATGACCATGGTGTTGGTGTGCTTGACTGGCCAGCAAACACACCAGACCTGAACCCCATAGAGAATCTATGGGGTATTGTCAAGAGGAAAATGAGAAACAAGAGACCAAAAAATGCAAATGAGCTGAAGGCCACTCTCAAAGAAACCTGGGCTTCCATACCACCTCAGCAGTGCCACAAACTGATCACCTCCATGCCACGCCAAATTGAGGCAGTAATTAAAGCAAAAGGAGCCCCTACCAAGTATTGAGTACATATACAGTAAATGAACATATTTTCCAGAAGGCCAACAATTCACTAAAAATGTTTTTTTTTTTTTATTGGTCTTATGAAGTATTCTAATTTGTTGAGATAGTGAATTGGTGGGTTTTTGTTAAATGTGAGCCAAAATGATCACAATTAAAAGAACCAAAGACTTAAGCTACTTCAGTCTGTGTGCATTAAATTTATTTAATACACGAGTTTCACAATTTGAGCTGAATTACTGAAATAAATGAACTTTTCCACGACATTCTAATTCATTGAGATGCACCTGTACACTCTTAAAACAGATGTGTTAAAAACAACACAACCTGTGTTATATTTTAACACACCTGTGTGTCTAGTCAAGGACAACACATTTTGTGTTAATTTCAACTCAACCAGTGTGTTATTCTTCTTAACACAGGTTGATATTCTTCAAATATTTAAATAGTGCACCTTTAAGAATAGCACATCTATGACACAAATTGTGTTATGACAGATTAGTGTGTTAAAAAAACAGATGTGTTAAAAACAACACAACCTGTGTTATATTTTAACACACCTGTGTGTCTAGTTGAGGACAACACATTTTGTGTTAATTTCAACTCAACCAGTGTGTTATTCTTCTTAACACAGGCAGTGTGTTAAAATATTTAACACTAATGTGTCATAAATCCAGAGGTGGGACTTTCAAGTCACAAGCAAGTCTCAAGTCAAATCCCAAGTCCTCAAAGTGTTAAGTTAATGAGATAATTAAGTGACTAATTAAATGATGATTGTGCATTAGTGATGAACACCTGCTGTTAACAAGCGGCATCATTGAAGAAAAGAGAAACACAAGAACTACAGACTTCAGCCACAGCCTTGGATGGAATCAACTGAAAAAAAAAAAAAACACGATGCCACCATAATTGTGGTCAAGGTTTGCTTTAGTTGGTCTCTTGAACCTTTTACTAATTCAAAGTAATTTGCTTTTAAGCAATTACAATATTGTTTCACAGCAGACGTTTGTGCATTGCTGACTCAAACCTTGAAGTAGCAGATTAACTTATGATTTCTGCTTATAACTCGTGGTGCATGAATATCATGAAAGAGTCTTTCTTTGGATTGTTGACTGAAATTTAGCTATTAAAAAAGTGCCCTCTTAAACAAATACCACTGTAATGCTTCAATATTACAAAACAATAAGTGTTTCCGCTCAGGCTTTTAGACATAAACACCTATCATATGATCCTCAACAGTGGCGACAATAATTTTTATACTGCAGTGCATGATGGGAGTTTTTACTATGGTGTTACCCAGCATGCATTGCAGCATGAAGCATTTTGTTGATTGTCACCATTGTTGAGATTCATATGCTGGTTCTTGATGTCTGTGTGTGTCAAAATAATACTGGAGTACAAATTTTTATATTCATTACATATATTTAAAATTAATTCACTATAGCTATTAGAAAAACACTTTGTTTGCATGCTGTAGTGTCACAGAGTTGATTATGCAAAACCTAATCATATTTATAAAAATAAATAAAATGTTTTTTGGATCATAATCAAGCTGCCTTATGGTGATTATCTCATCACATAAAAACAGCTAATATCTCCGCTCTGCTTTACAACACCACATGCATTGCTACAGAAAGTGATCTAAAACAAGAAGCCAAAGGTCAAGATCCCAACTAAAGCAAACACTGATCTCCATGATGGTGGCATCATTTTAACCAATAAAACATCAACATCTGATCCTCTGTAATTCTCAATAATAGCAGGTGTTCATCACTAATGCACAATCATCATTTAATTAGTCACTTAATTATTTCATCATCTTTAACTCTTTGAGAACTTGGGATTTGACTTGAGACTTGACTTGGTCCCACCTCTGCCCAATCCTTTAAAGAACTCCACATCATCTCAGGAAATGTTCTGGGAACGTCATTGACAACGGTGGGACCTACTGAGAACGCTCTGGAAACTTTACTTTTCTAGTGAGGAAATCCATATACTTGAGTGCATCCACGTCATCCACCAATGAAAAAAGAGGCGCGAATTTGGTTAACAGCTTGTGGAGTGATGCAGGCAGCAATGTGATTGGATGATAGTTAACACATATTGTGTTGGACACACTGTGTTGTTTTTCTCTCTCTCTCTTTCTTTTTACACATGATCAACTTAAAATTACACAAAATGTGTTAAAATGGCCATAACACAAAAAATGTGTTATCAATTAACACATCCTTTTTGAGAGTGTATATATACATATATATATATATATATATATATATATATATATATATATATATATATATATATATATATATATATATATATATATTTATTTATTTATTTATTTATTTTTTCATATTACTTGTATTGCATAGTGGACTTTTCAGAAAGTGAAGCTGTAACACTGAAATGTCCAATCAAGCTATACTTTAACAAACACACCTAATAAATAATAAAAACAAATGTAACATGAGAAAAAAAATTATACAAACACTAATTGTCTGAAGTTCAGTATCTATAGTTCATATTCATCACAAAGAATTAAAGTTTCTAGAGTTTTGTAGAACATGATCATGTATAAAGAAAATAATCTGTGGTCTGAGACTGACAGCTGCCTGTTCTGTGTATGAAGAGCATTTACATAGAAACACTTTGCATGAGAGTGTTTATAGTGCTGTGAGTTTAACACTTCATGACTGAGAGCAGAACACAACACAATCTTCATCATCACACAAGACAAAATAACAACAATGAACAGCATCATCATCTTCATCTGGACACTCACACTGTTTGCACAAGGTTTGTAGTAAAACTTTAAGAATGATTATTAATTATTTTCAAATGTGAAATATACATTATTGTAATTTGTGTCCTGTTTTCCTTTGTTTCAGAGTGTAGAGGACAGTATACTTTAACTCAGAGTCCATCAATAACAGCAGCTCAACCAGGACAAGAAGTCAGAATAAACTGTAAAACCAGCAGTGGAGTGCATAATGGTAATTGGTTAGCCTGGTACTTACAGAAACCTGGAGAAGCTCCTAAACTCCTCATATATGCTGCAACAAGCCTTTACACTGGAACTCCATCTAGATTCAGTGGCAGTGGATCTAACAGTGATTTCACTCTGACTATCAGTGGAGTCCAGACTGAAGATACAGGAGATTATTACTGTCAGAGTTTGCACTATCCAAACAGTAAATATGTGTTCACACAGTGATAAAGAGTCGTACAAAAACCTCCGTCAGTCAGAGTCACAGTGACTGCACTGATACAGCTGAGAGATACTGCAGCTGCTCTACAACACAATCACCCACTGATCAGTGAACAAACACTAATAACACAATATCATTACTATTAATACAAATATTGCTGAAGAGAATGAGTCAGTGTTTTAATATGATCATCATGTTTTAGGTGTAATATATGACCGCTGTCAATCAAACTGAACAGACTGAATTCAGTCACTTCTGCTGTCTGGACGTGATGCTTTCCATTTGACCCACAGAAAGATTTACATTCTTACACAATCACTGTCAGAATGATTGATTCTGTATTTGCAATCATAGATTTTTATGATTTTACTGACATTATCATATACATTATCCCTTTGAAATGTAATGGGTTTGTCTGCGTGCTCCCAGGTGGAAAATACATACTATTGAATGTATTAAAAATATACTTAAAGTACATTTGTACATTTGTATCCAGAACATGCTTATTTGAAGTGCATTAAAATATATTAAATATTTAATATATTACAGTTTTTTTTTTCAATTGCTAACATCCCTTTGTCCAATCTATAGTCACATATTCAAAACTCTAAACACAATTAACACAACATCCGTCTGTTGTGACCATACCATTAACACAATTCATGTTATTTGCACACAATATTCAGTCAATTAACATGTTTCTAAAATACTTAAATGTTCTCTTCACACAAGCTTACCCCATACCAAAAATCATGGATCTTTCTTATCTTTTTTGTTTTTTTGTTTGTTTTTTTACAAATGCTTAAACACAGTATGACAGAAAAGAAGACCTAATGTTCCAAACTTTAAATATAGTGTAAAATCTCTACTTCTGCAACAAAAGCAGCTTAAAAGATCTGCTAAGAATTATTTTAATTACTAATAATTGAGAAATAGTTGATTCCAATCTTAATGAATAATTCCAAGTCTTTCCATACATGGCCATGCACAATAAAAAGACACTCTCTGGATTGGTTTTGTTCAAAACAATACAGAACAACACAGAGAAGCATAAAAAGAAAAACATGTTTGGAGGAGGGAGAGTTGGACGAGGGAGAGGAATAGTTGGGACGAGGAAAAGGACTGGTTGGACCAGGGAGAGGACAAGATGGACTAGGGAGAGGAGTAGTTGGACCAGGACTGTCTGGTTTGGTTCAGCTACCAAATCAGACATCAAGAGACTACAGCAGACAGTAAGGACTGCTGAGAGGAATATTTGTGCCCCCCTGCCCAACCTCCAAGATTTTTACATCTCCAGAGTGAGGAAAAGGGCTCAGAAAATCACCTTGGACCCCACACACCCTGCCCACTCTTTCTTTGAACTGTTGCCTTCTGGTCAGTGATACCAAGCACCAGAACAGCCAGGGACAAGAACAGTTTCTTAACGCAGGCTATATTCAGCCTGAACAATTGTAAAACATTCATAACAATATATTGTCCATCATAACTGACACAAAGTTTTTTTTTTTATTTTTTTTTTCAATTGCTAACATCCCTTTGTCCAATCTATAGTCACATTTTCAAAACTCTAAACACAATTAACTCAACATCCGTCTGTTGTGACCATACCATTAACACAATTCATGTTGTTTTCACACAATATGCTGTCAATTAACACAGTTCTAAAATGCTTAAATTTTCTTTTTACACAACTCAGATAGCAACATATTGTCGGCCCAGATCCGGCCCACATCTGGCACATGTGGAATGATGATCTGGCCCACATGTAGCGTGGAATGATGGTACTTGGGTGGACCGCTCCTGTTTGCCAGATCTGGGCCAAAAGCAGGCCACAGCAATGCCACATGTCATCCAAGAGCAAAGTAATAAATTAAAACTGGACCTTATCTGAGTCACAAAATCTGTGTATATTACACAGTAATCATCAAGTAAACATACCCACATAGTGAAAAGCATTTACAGTAAACATCATGTGTTTGATTTCTTTCAGAGAGTTATGGAGTTGGAGGCTAATCAGACACCACATGAATTCATTTATGTAGACGAGGCAGGATTTAACCTGGCAAAAACGAGGAAGAAACCTAATTGGGAAAAGAGCCACTGCTGATGTTCCGGGTCAAAGAGGAGCAAATATCACAATGTGTGCTGAAATCTCAAGTGCTGGTTTGGTCCTGCAGAACAGCCAGATTGGTCTCTACAACACAGAGCGCCTTCTTTTGTTTTTAGATGACCTCCACCAACAACTGGTCTCAGAAGCAGAAAGGGAACAAGTGAGAGGGAACATGAGGACATTTGTGATTGTATGGGACAACCAGAGGTGTAAAGTCCAGGGGCCAAAGAGTAAAAGTCCTGCCATATTTTTGTTCCACCCATGAACTCAGCAGCTGATTTCACCAGAGGAGGAACCAAGACATTCCTTTCAAGTCACAAGCAAGTCTCGAGTCAAATACCAAGTCCTCAAAGAGTTAAAGTTAATGAGCTAATTAAGTGACTAATTAAACAATGTCTTTGCATTAGTGATGAACACCTGCTGTTATTTACAATTACAGAGGATCAGATGTTGATGTTTTATTGGTTGAAATGACACCACCATCATGGAGATCAGTGTTTGCTTTAGTTGGGCTCTTGACCCTTGACTCTTGTGTTAGGTTTCTCTCAGTAACAATGCATGTGATGTTGTAAACCAGAGAGATCAGTGTTCACTGGTTTGATTGTCAAAAATAACGTTTCTTTTGTATGTTTAGGTTTTGCATAATCAATCCTGTGAAACTACAGCATGCAAGCAAAGTTTTTCTCTAATAGTTACAGTGAATGAGCTGTAAATATATGTAACACATATAAAAATTTGAACTCCAGTAATGTTTAGACACACACAGACATCAAGAACCAGCATATGAATCTCAACAGTGGTGACAATCAGCTAAATGCTTCATGCTGCAATGCATGAAAAACTCCCATCATGCAATGCAGTATGAATAATTATTGTCACCACTGTTGAGGATCATATGATTAATGTTCATGTCAAAAACCCTGATCCCATCCAGGATAGTTTTTTTTCTCGATATCTAAGCATTATGGTGGCATTTGCTTAATAGGGCTGTTTTCAGCTCTGTATTAGTCAAATGTAGTTAATAAACCAAGAATGTTCATTCATCATAAGTTTAAAGCATAAGCTAATCTGCTACATCAAGATTTGATTCAGCATTGCACAAATGCTTACTATAAAACAATATAGCAATAGCCTGAAAGCAAATTTATTTGAATTACTAAAAGGCTCAAGAGCCCAACTAAAGCAAACACTGACCACAATTATGGTGGCGATGTTTTTTTTGTTTGATTTTTCCAGTTAATTTCATCCAATGCTGTGGTTGAAGTCAGTTGTAGTTCTTGTGTTTCTCTTTTCTTCAGTGATGTTGATTGTTAACATCAGGTGTTCATTATCAATGCACAATCATCATTTAATTAGTCACTTAATTATCTCATTAACTTTAACTCTTTGAGGACTTGGGATTTGACTTGAGACTTGCTTGTGACTTGAAAGGAATGACTTGGTTCTTCCTCTGGTGAAATCAGCTGCTGAGTTCATGGGTGGAACAAAAATATGTTAGGACTTTTACTCTTTGGCCCCTGGACTACCCACCTCTGGGGACAACGTAGCATTCCACCATTCACATGCAATCACAAATTGGTTTGCAGCCCATCCGAGAATAATTTCCCTTTTTCTTCCTCCGTACTCTCCTTTCCTCAATCCTATTGAGGAAATTTTTTCTGCCTGGAGGGGGAAAGTCTATGATCATCGATCACATGATCAAATGTCCCTCCTGGATGCCATGGAAGCTGGCCGCAGAGACATCTCAGCTGAAGACTGCCAGGGGTGGATAAGGCATGCTAAGCGTTTCTATCCAAGGTGCATAGCAAGAGAAAATATAAGGTGTGATGTCGATGAGAACGTGGCCAAATGCTGAAGATCGCATAGATTAGAATTGTTTTTTTCAAAAATTTTGTATTTTTTTTTTTTTTACAGTAACCAAAGGGCAAAGGGCTGTTTTTTTTTTGTTTGTTTGTTTTTTTATGATCACTGACAACAATTTCATTTTGCTAATAAAGCCTTTACTGCAGCAATTCTGTCACTTTTCTTTTATATTTCATAAAGTACTGATGACTCCTTCACTATGCTGTACACATACTATCCTACAGTAAATGAATCCACACACACACACACACACAGACGCAAATGTAGAGTTCAGCTGACTGAATTATTATTATTATTATTTTAAATGGATGTCATATTGTATGTTCCATCCAGGTCAAACCAAAACATGACAAGTAATGCAGTTTTTGTAATTAATTGTTAGCACTGTGACAGTCTATGTGCTATGATTGACTATATGTTCCTATTGGACTGAAAACCAGTGCCAATGTTTTGACCGAATGACTCGATTTTGAATCAGGTTTGCTGTGTTTTGATAGAGTTAGT
This sequence comes from Spinibarbus caldwelli, assembly GCA_039654775.1. NCBI lineage: Eukaryota > Metazoa > Chordata > Actinopteri > Cypriniformes > Cyprinidae > Spinibarbus > Spinibarbus caldwelli. The sequence continues at coordinate 23,773,700 of CM077264.1, forward strand.
ATATGTAGAAAAAGGTATTCAGCATTTTGAAATGCAGAGTTTGTATTTATTTAACAAAATGTGGTTTTGGCCAGAAAATTAACTATTTGGCTAACTGTGTGATGTAGGTGTGTTGCTGTGTTAAGAGTTTAGAAAAAGTACTTTAAGTATTGGTAAACGCTCGTTAGCAATTGAAAAAAACTGTAATATTTAATATATTTCTAAAAACCATGCTAATAGACCCTTTTTCTCTTAGTAAACATTGTGATGTTTTTCTGTGGGTGGAGCTTTGGTGAAGGCAAAAAGATCCCCCTGACCGCTTCACTAACGCTAGCTATGAAGTTTGTTAGCTTGTTTTTTTAACAATAACTGGAGAAATTCCGATTTTACCTGTATAAGGTCACTCACTGTCCGGGACCGCGATTGTTATTTGAAAAGTTTAACTTTAACGGACGAAACCAGATTGGCCGACCCACACACACTTTTACTCAAAGGATGGACGATCTGACAGGATTACCTCCGGTTGAGTGACTCACATCTAACGTGCATAGTTAAGACAAACTCACTGTGTATCTAGTCTTGAAGATGTGTATATATTTCAATTTCAGCAGGCAACTATTTTTACAGCAACATTATTATTCCAGCCACAATTAATCACAACAATGTATATACAATTACAAATGATTAAGCATATAAATCGTCAGTTTGTTGTTTTACACACATGCACACAGACATTATTTCACGCATAACGTGATACATACGAAATCTTTAGACGCACCTATAACAACAAAAGACAAGACTTTATTGAACCTTTTCTGATAAGAAGTGTGCGCTGCAAACGCGAGCATTTTTGGTAATCGTTTCTGTCCAGTCTGCTCGTTTTATCGTGTTTAACCACAGCTGCCGTCGGTTTTTTGGTCTGGCAGTGGCAGCAGGTATGCGCTAAAATTTCAAAATGGAGCCTCTACTACATCGATTCTGGCACCAGACATCACAACAAGATGATATTTTAAGCTCCTTATGTAGCCGAATCTGTGCTGGTTTGAATGGACCGCCTCCAGTTCTCCCTTTGTTTTGCCTCCAGCTAGCGCTGTGACATAATCGTGACGTAGGCCCCAAAAGGGTCTATAAATTATGCTTAGTTGAGCTTTTAAATCATATTCTTAACACAAGCATACTTAAAGTGAAGTTTTAATGTATTTTTTCTTACTCATTTTAATTTTACTCTTACTTAAAGTATATTTTATGTGTACTTTGTGTAAGAAGATAGCAAAATGATTCAGGTTTTCTAGGGTTTAATGTATAAGTACTTTATAACAATGTGTAAGCCCACTGAAATGTGTTTTAAATATTTCAATAATGAGCATGTGCTTCAATCCGCTTTTCAAAAGTAAGATATTTTGAATATATATATATATATATATATATATATATATATATATATGTATATTAATATATTTTATATAGCACATTAATTCACTACAGCATAAATACATTATAGCTATGTGCTATATGCTATTATGTGTTTTAAGTGTCTAAGTGTATTCTTACAATGTATAAACTTCTAATGTATTATATTTAAAAATTGTGTCAACTACGACTAAGCATTATAATAAGGATATTTAATTCTAAGAATTCTAAAAATTCTAATGTGTGTGCAAATTATGATACATATATTCAAACACTGATGCAAAACTGTTAATCATTGGTTAATTTTAAATAAATAATTTTTCCCTTTCACATGTCCTGTGATAAAGCAGTCTTTAAATACTACAGAGTCTGGATTGCAAGCCCTCAGCTGCTGAAAATGCAAGTTGTACTCAAAAAAGTGACAATTCACTCGTGACAATAAACTCTTCTGTTTCTTTGTATTGTTCAGCCAATTGCAGGCTTAAGTGCCCCCCCCCCCCCCCCCCCCCCCATTCAGAAAATTTTGTTTTGATGTTTATATTCAATAATGTAATATTGAATATATGGCACAACTGAAATGTTCTACAAATGGATAAAAAGAGCTCTGCCATACCATTTATAAATACCATTTGTATTTTGGTGAAGATATTATATATGCTGCTGTACTTTTTAATGTACTCTTGCATTTTATGTTTAATCATTTATGTTTAATGATTTTTGCACCTTTTATACCATTTTTAATACCGGAAAAAAACAACTTAATAATAAACTAGTAGTGTAATGCCAATGCATGTCTAATGAGCTGAAATGCTATTGAAATGTTATTGAATCACATTAAAATGTAGTATTAAAATGATATTTTAAATGAATTGTAAAAAAAAAAAAAAAATACACTTAAATTGCACTAAATGTACTTGAAGTGGTTCCAATTTTACACAATTTAATATATTAAAATATATTGCAAATAGCTGATCTTTAGCATATCTTGAAATATGCTTAATATACTTAGTTTCAAAATAATACATTTAATATGCATTTAGCATGGTATAATTTAAATATAAGTACATCAAAAAAAAAAAAAAAGAATGAAAGAAAGAAAGCAAAAAAAGAAGAATTTAAATACATTTCCTTTTCACCCCGGCTGCTTAGCTGCAGCAGAAGTGAAACTGGTGTGTTTCAGTCCAGATCATGTAACCAATCAAACAGTGACTCTGGGAGTGTGGGCTGAAAATCTCATTTGCATTGTCAGGGTGAGTGATTGTGATCCTCTCAGAATAGAGCAGCTCTGTCTCCAGAGACCATGTTCAAACCCCAAGAGCTTTATTTGACTAGATTTACTGCTACTGATCAAGCTTCTGAAAAGCACCTGAACAAACACTACATGCATCTTCATCTGTTAGTTGAATGATGTTGTCAGACACAAATGGAGCTTGTTGAGAAGCTTTATTGAATGTTGCAGCAAACACAGCAGATTGAAAGATCAGCCAGTGCTTTGACACTAGAGCTCTCTTTCAGTATTGAGTTGTAAATGACTACAGCTGCAGCACTAGACTCATGTGAATCCTGCCTGACACAGGACACTCAGATACGGCTCATCTTCAGGAGAGAGCAGCGCTCACTGGAGAAACATCAGCACTGCGAGCGACTAACAGCGACTCTTGTGGAACGAGACCTCATGAGGAGCTCCAGCATGTGTTACTCTGCAGACGTACAGCTCTCCCTCTTCCCAGCATGCTTTGCTGAGGGTCAGGACGCTACTGCGGCTGTAGCGGCCGTCCTGCTCGCTCTCTGCGCTGGTCACAACCCCCTCGGTGACCTCTGAGCCGTCCAGTGTCCAGCTCACCAGCGCCCCCTGTGGAGAGTAAGAGCTGAGCAGGCAGAGCAGTGCGGCTGAGTCTCCAGAGATCTGCAGAGAAGAGGGCGGCAGCAGAGACACTGAGGGCTTCACTGTGGGACCAGCTGCAGGAGACAAACACAACACATTCACAAACACACAGAAAACACAAACACTACATACATTTCAATGAAACCTCATAAAAGAAGCGAAACATATTAAGATATTTTCTGCTTTAACCCCAGTAGTTTTATATCCCTAAATAATGTCTTTGCATTTTAGTTAAATGGGATATTCAACTCAAAACTCAATTTCAAACAGAGATTGCGTGACTACAAATTATATCACTGGAATTAGAAATTAATAAACTGAGTTATATTTTTGTATAAACTGTGCTTGTATTAAAATGCACTGAATTATAAGCACAACATGAGCAAAAGAGATTTAAAATCATTGACTGATCTATAGAAAGTAGCTCCATTTAGATTTTAAAGTATATATTTTTCATTTAATCTCTTTTTTCCATATATAATATACATGTGATAAACTTATAAAATCAAGAGTGAGCCACAAAAGTGAATAATTCAGTTCTTCTGAATATCTAAACGTCACAATATTTTAGATTAAATATTTACTTTAAAACTTTATAAAATGCGTAACACTTTGCAATAAGGTTCATAAGTTAACATTAATTAATGCGTTAATTAATATTAATTAACAATGAGCAGAATATTTGTTACAGTATTTATTAATCTTAGTAAACCTTGATTAATAAAGGTCCAACTGTTCATTGTTAAGGTCATGTCATCCAGGGCCGTGCACAGGGGGGTGGCCCGGTGGCTAGAGCCACTGCCCCTCTGCCCTCATCGGATGAGGTGCCCCTCTCAGCAAACCCACCCCCGCTATCTCCCCAGCTCAAAGCGCTCAGTTACCGCTCCGCTAAAGATTCACTGATTCTGCGAATCCGCCCTGTGTTTTCCCACCGCTTACAATCTGTTCTGTGTGCCCGCTCTCTGGAGACGACTGTTCTTCCCGAAGGTCGATGCATTAACAAGTAGATGTATTGCAATCCACATTACAGTCAGTGGTTGATCTGCTGAATTAGTAATGTGTTTTTGTATTTGCTCTCGGTCTTCTAAAAGTCGTAACAACTTGTACAGAATATCCACGTTCTTAGAATGTCTAATCAAATTATTGTACCCGATAAGATCTAATATAAATAACACCAAATTTGCTGTTGTTGGCACACTTTGTAGAAAAACAAAACAAAACAAACAAACAAAAAAAAAAAAAACAATGCCTTCATGTTCACGAAAAAGGAGAAAGAGACTTAGAGAGAAAGAGCAAAGGGAGGCTAATAAAGGCAGTTCAACATCACAAACATGAATTCAAAGCTCCAGTAAGCCAGCAGCTATATCATCATATAGAATATTTAGCAGTTTGTCACACTTTAATTCTTGTATTTAAGTATATTTCCCATTATAATCACTCAGTTACTAATCTAACACATTTATAATATTTTATTAAAACTATATTAATAGGCCTATTAATAATTAATAGTTAAAAAGGTAGCCTAATATAAATGTTCTAAATGAGCTGTTTATTAGTATATAGTTTAGATTTATGCTGTATAATATTAAATTAAATGTCTAATACTTATACTTCCATTGAAGATGAGGCAGAAGCAGGCTCAGAGAGTGAGGGCGAGCCCACTCTATCAAAACATCTACAATAAAGTCTGAAATTATTACAGCGCTGTCTTCTCTTTTAATTGTACACTATCAGTCAAAAGTTTTTGAACAGTAAGGTTTTACTGTTTTTTTTGGGTCTCTTCTGCTCACCAAGCCTGCATTTATTTGAACAAAAGTACAGCAAAAAAGCTGTAACTTTCTGAAATAGTTTTTACTATTTAATTCTATTTAATATTCTATTTGAATATATTTTAAAATGAAATTTATTCCTGTGATTTCAAAGCTGAATTTTCAGCATCATTACTCCAGTCTCATGATCTTTCAGAAATCATATTCTTATTTGCTGTTCAAAAACATTCATTATTATTATTATGTTGAAAACAGCTGAGTAAAATTGTTTTCAGGTTTCTTTGATGAATAGAAAGTTCAGAAGAACAGCATTTATCTGAAATAGAAATCTTTTGTAACATTATAAAAATAAAAAATAAAAATTCATTATAAAGTCTTTATCGTCACTTTTGATTTAGCAAGCATCCTTGCTAAATAATAGGATTAATTTCTATAATTTCTTTCCAATAGATTTACACTGAATGGTTATAGTGTATAAATGCTGATCTTTGGATGTTTCTATAAGAATCCTGAAAAAAATCTACTCAACTGTTTTAAATATTGATGATAATAATAATAATAATAATAATAATAATAATAATAATAATAATAATAATAATAATAATAATAATAATAATAATAAAAGTTTCTTGAGCAGGAAATCAGAATATTAGAATGATTTCTGAAGGATCATGTGACACTGAAGAGTAATGATGCTGAAAATTTAGCTTTGATCACCGGAATAAATTACATTTTAAAATATATTCAAATAGAAATCAGTAATTTGAAAAAAATTTAAATATTTCAAAATTAAACTGTTTTGCTGTACTTTGGATCAATTAAATGCAGACTTGGTGAGCAGAAGAGGCTCCTTTAAACAACATTAAAAATCATCAAAAACTTTTAGTATATATTTGTAACAACTGGATAATTTGTATTAACAAGCACCCACCCCCTTAGTGCCCCTTTGTTTTGGTTTGGGCCACTGCCCCTCAAAATGTCTGTGGACGGCCCTGATGTCAACTCAGGTCCATTAATATTAGCAGATAACACATTGGATTTTAATACTGTATTAGTAAATGCTGCAATTAATATGCGATTGACTGAGATTAATAAATGCTTTACCAGAATTTTTCATTGTTAGTTCATGTTAACTAATGTGGTTAACATGTTGTTGTCCTCATTTGTAAGTCGCTTTGGATAAAAGTGTCTGCAAAATGACTAAATGTAAATGTAAATGTAAATGGTTAACTAATATTAACAAATGAAACATTATTGTAAAATGTTAACAAAATATAAGTGTTAGATTTTTTTTTCTGGTTTAATTAAAAAAAAAATAATAATAAAAATAACTGTACCCAATCTAAATTGTATGTTTTCAGTGGAGAATTAAAATAGAAAAACTTACCGAGCACAAGTTTAGTTCCTCCACCGAATGTGTACCACAGTATACAATCTAATGAAACACTCGTACAAAAACCTCTATTTCACTCGAGTGAACACAAACTCCAGCAGAGAGAGAAACAACACTTCAACACACTGATAGTAGAAACACTTCAGCTGTTGACAACTCTAAATAATATAGTTTTTGTAAAATGTTTTTCAAATGTAAAAACTCCTTCACACAAAATCTTGTTTAAAATGTAAAAATGTATATCTGTCTCACATAACAACATGATATTGACTCACCACTGAATCAATATTGATTTCTGACATTAATCTATATTAATTGTGCAATCTTGTTTTAAGTTTATTCAGTTGAAATCAATTTATCATTGTGTCAATGTGTAATTCATCTTACTTATATGTTATAAGGTTTAGAAATAGCTGTTTTATTCTACATAATGGTGGTCCTCCCTCATGAATATCACATGATATAATGTAAATGAATATAATAAACGATTCATGGGTGAGAAATATTTCTGAAGAGGGTGATTCTAACAAGGATTTGTGTCATGCTGCATTCAGTGTAAAGTTATTATTTAGATATGCTATACTTTATTTAAAGGTGATGTTGTTGCAGTGTAATTATATAAATAAATACTGAGTAATAATAATTACTTTAAACTTACTGTAGGGTTATGGTTAGGGTTTTGGTTTTGGTTTAATTACTTGAAATTATGCATAATTTACTGTTGTTATTGTAAGTACTGTACATGTAACAGTTGTCACGACATCTCCTTAAAATAAAGCTGCTGTAAATCCTGCCCACTTCTTTGCATCGTCAGCACATGCTTCAGTGCTCTGAGAGTGTTTATAGTGCTGTGAGTTTAACACTTCATGACTGAGAGCAGACCACAACACAATCTTCATCATCACACAAGACAAAACAACAACAATGAACAACATCATCATCCTCATCTGGACCATTGCAGTTTTTATTCCAGGTGGAATGTTAAGTTTTGATATGAATAATAAGCTATTGTTGTTTATTACCATTTTAATATAGGCTACCAATATTCTGCTTTAAAGGTGATTTATTGACAAACTGACTTTATTTTCTCTTCTTCAGAATCCAGAGGAGTCACTCTGACTCAACCTGAAGTTAAAACTGTCCAGCTCGGTCAAACAGCTACAATAGAGTGTCATATAGATGTAGGAATATACAGCAACCGCTTAGCCTGGTATCAGCAGAAACCTGGAGAAGCTCCTAAACTCCTCATATATCTCATAAACAACCTCCAGTCAGGAACTCCGTCTAGATTCAGTGGCAGTGGAACAGCAGATACTGGAAAAGATTTCACTCTGACCATCAGTGGAGTCCAGACTGAAGATACAGGAGATTATTACTGTCAGAGTTACCACAGTGGTCCAGTGATCACACAGTGATAAAGAGTCGTACAAAAACCTCCGTCAGTCAGAGTCACAGTGACTGCACTGATACAGCTGAGAGATACTGCAGCTGCTGATGGAGGTTATTTCTTATTACAGTCTCATTTACTCAAATATGTTAAAGTACTGATTTATGAGTCTTTCTGGATCTTTAATGTGTTTTTCACTCATAACTTCACTTTGGATGTATTTAATTCATCATTCAAAATGTTCGACCATTAAACAATCCAATGAAATCTGACAATACTTATGCAGGGAAACAGCAGCCAGAGTCCTCGTGTCCTTTCAATCCAGAATTACACAAAATGAGTTCTGCCTAACATCTCCTTTTGCATGTCATAGAACATTAACATTCAATTCCTCATGTTTTTTTTTTTTTGTTTTTTTTCTTCTTCTTCCACAGTGAAAATCTCAAATGATGTATTGTGTTAAGAATCATTCTGAGATTGAAATGGTGGTGAAAATTATGTTTTTGGAGTTCACACAATCAAATGATATTTTCACACTTTTCTCATAATTCAGTAAAATTATAGCTTGATTGGAAATGACTCAAAAATATTCTGCTCACAGGTGATATTTACCTTTGTTTTTCAATTTGATAATTGCTTTACTGGGAATGCTGGAAATGACACCACAATCATGAGACAGTCTGAATAATAAATATTATAATGTATTGTAATAGTTATTATTATAATGAAATTTATATTTTAACATCGAAAGTCTGCCCAAAGAAGCATTTGAAAGTAAGAATAAAATGATGATGAAGTCAGTTTTAATGTGATATTCAAATAACCAAATAAAAGACTGAAATATTTTGCTTTTACTTTAAATTCATTCTTGGCTCATAAAAGTGTCCAGAATACCCCTGTACAGCTGCATTATGAAGAAAGAGACAGGTTTGGTGTTGATGTTAACGGCGGGGTTTGTCTCCCTCTGCTGGTTTGGTGTTGATGTTAACGGCGGGGTTTGTCTCCCTCTGCTGGTTTGGGGTTGATGTTAACGGTGGGGTTTGTCTCCCTCTGCTGGTTTGGTGTTGATGTTAACGGCGGGGTTTGTCTCCCTCTGCTGGTTTGGTGTTGATGTTAACGGCGGGGTTTGTCTCCCTCTGCTGGTTTGGTGTTGATGTTAACGGCGGGGTTTATCTCCCTCTGCTGGTTTGGTGTTGATGTTAACGGCGGGGTTTGTCTCCCTCTGCTGGTTTGGTGTTGATGTTAACGGCGGGGTTTGTCTCCCTCTGCTGGTTTGGTGTTGAAGAGTCTCTTGAGGCAGTAGAGCTGCGGTGATGATGACCAGACTCTGGAGAGCTGACCAGCTGTTCACATAAGTGGAGTTGGACTGAAGCAGGTAGAAATCTGCGCCGTGTCTCATTCGCTTGTAGTTATAATGACGCCACATGTGGATGAAATAAATGAAATAAATTGCTCAAAATGTCATTTTATTCAAGTGTCTAGTGGAAATATATACAGTGGGTACGGAAAGTATTCAGACCCCCTTAAATGTTTCACTCTTTATTATATTGCAGCCATTTGATAAAATCATTTAAGTTAATTTTTTTCCCTCATTAATGTACACACAGCACCCCATATTGACAGAAAAACACAGAATTGTTGACATTTTTGCAGATTTATTAAAAAAGAAAAACTGAAATATCACATGGTCCTAAGAAGTACTTTAACATATTTGAGTAAATAAGACTATATTAAGAAATAACCTCCATCAGCAGCTGCAGTATCTCTCAGCTGTATCAGTGCAGTCACTGTGATTCTGACTGACGGAGGTTTTTGTATGACTCTTTATCACTGTGTGAACACTGGACCACTGTGTACACTCTGACAGTAATAATCTCCTGTATCTTCAGTCTGGACTCCTCTGATGGTGAGAGTGAAATGGCTGCAATATAACAAAGAGTGAAAAATTTAAGGGGGTCTGAATACTTTCCTTACCCACTGTATATTAGATTTTATTTATAAATATTTTTTTTTCACCGAACAACTGATATATATGTAATGCAAAAAAAAATGTTTTATGTCAAAACATGACCAATTCTATAACATTTTTAATAAAGAGATAAACGAATAACTATATATATTATTATGTTGCTCAAGATATATCTTTTTTGTAAAGTTTTTAAATATATATATATATATATATATATATATATATATATATGTGTGTGTATATATATATATATATATATATATATATATATATATATATATATATATATATATATAACATGTTATGTATTATTCTGCTTTTGTAATGTGTTGTACCGGTTCATAACAATTCTTGAACTCAAAAATGTAAATATATGGGTGAGGAGGTTGTATGATAATTACAGTTTTTTTCAATTGCTAACATCCCTTTGTCCAATCTCTAGTCACATCTGCAAAACTCTAAACACAATGAACACAACATCCGACTGTTGTGACCATACCATTAACACAAATCATGTTATTTTCACACAATATTCGGTCAATTAACACGTTTCTAAAATGCTTACATGTTCTCTTCACACAAGCTTACCCCATACCAAAAATCATGGATCTTTCTTATCTTTTTTTTACAAATGCTTAAACACAGCATGACAGAAATGAAGACTTAATGCTCCAAACTTTAAATATAGTGTAAAATCTCTACTTCTGCAACAAAAGCAGCTTAAAAGATCTGCTAAGAATTATTTTAATTACTAATAATTGAGAAATAGCTGATTCCAATATTAATGAATAATTCCAAGTCTTTCCAAACATGGCCATGCAGTTTGGTTAAAACATTTGTGGACATATCTTACATGACAGCACTACAAAACACAACAAAAGTAAAGACTATTGCCTTATATAGTGGTTGTTTTATTGTTTGTGGGCTTTGTATTGGAGTAAATGAAAACACAATACTTGCATTTCAATGTGAATTCCCCCACAGAACTCATTTGATGTCACTTTAGAATTACGGCAGCCTTCGTCGCACCGCGGTGACGCAATCGGCCTTGGAATGCGGTCTTCGGAGGGCGCATTCTGAATTGAGACAGCTTACGTCGTAACGCTGTGACACAATCGCACTTCAGATACGCCCCTTGGAGTCCACGAACTTCAGTTTTGGACAGCCCACTGTGACGCGTTCACACTTAAAATGCGCCCTCCGGAGTCTGAGAACTCAACATTGGGACACAGCTAGAGGGTGTGACATCACTGTATATCACTTGCTAGATTTCACATTTTCTAGAAAAATCAGTCAACAGTTGATTCAAACATTCAGAAGGTCAGAATGATTGCTGACAGTCTCAGTGTGAACAAACCTCATCTCTCCATTAGTCCAACTCAACTGACTCAATTCAGAGAATAAAGAGTCAAACAGTCAAACTCATATTTGAGTGATCCTGTTCTTCTCAGAATCTGAAAACATAGAACAAACAAGACAGACTGTAGATATCAAAGACATGAAGACACAATATCTTTCTGATCACTGATTTTAAAGCATATCAGCGCTGAATAAAAGCACACATGCTTTGAAAGCGTGTATAAAAGCATAATGCACACATTAATGCACACAAGAATAAAAGCACACATGCATTTTCACATGTTGTGAAAAGCAGAGCAGATGTCAGATGAGAGAGTAAAGTTCAGTGTGGAGAATGAATGGAGTCTCATGTGTTGTTGGTCTCCATGTGAGACATCAGAGAGAATCCAGAGGAGAGAGTGAGTGGATCTGCTCTGAACACTGATCTCTCCTCACTTCTCCTCATGAGAGAGTCAAGGTCAAAGTATACTTCACTTTTTACTTGTACGCGAGGGACAGCGTACATTGCGCGTGATGCGAGTTTCGTCATCAGAATAGTACGTGCGTAAATGTGTTTAAATGAGATCCATAACTCCAGCTACTTGTAGGCCTACAGTCCTGTATATTTCACACTAAATTGTGATGCAGCCTGAATCATAATCACACCATGTTCATTTGTTGGCCAGAGGAGAACTGATCCCTAAACTAAACATACTTTCTCCCAAGGTTTTTTTTCCTCTATTCTGTCACCTGATGGAGTTTGGGTTCCTTGCCACAGTCGACTTTTGGCTTGCTTATTTGGGGACACATAATATTCAGCAATATTACTGATCTGACTCCACTGACACTACTGGATGAGGACTGAACTGAGCTAGATGATGACACCACTGTTTTCTGCACAACTGCTATGTAGATGCATTGGAATTATTTTTATTTTTGATGATTTTTATATAGTTATTGAAATAACTGAGTCCATACTGATTTCAACTGAACATTTTACTGTTTAGAGCTGCTTCACAGCAGAAGTGAATTCTGTTTGCATCATTTTTTCTTTTTATCACTGTAAAGCAGCTTTGAAACAATCTGTATTGCACTATTTAAATATATAAGTATAAATATAAAGTATATAAAGTATAAGCGCTATATAAATAATGGTGACTTGACTTAAATTGGTTCAGATCTTCTAAAAAAGTGCATGAAACAGGCAACCTGAATTAAATGTTAAATTTTTTAGTAATAGCTGACAGTATTTAGTACTGCTATACACAAAAAAGAATAAATCAATAAAAAAAAAAAAAAAATTCACAGCACTTTACACCAGCATTTATGTTCAGTAGCGTGATATTAATGTGTGGAAATGGACATATTTTTTTTAGTGTGTGATTGCTGTTTTCAGGAAAATGCACTGGTAACAACTAAAAAAGAAGACCAAAAATATAATTCAACAGAAGATGATGGCTGTGGTGAAACAAGCACTCAAATACTGGTGAGCAGTAATCTACTTTATTTATTTAATCTTTTATTAACTGTTATCTTTATAGTTTAGAATACATAATAACTGCTATTGTATTTCAGGAACTAAGACCTGTGGGAGTGCTGGAGAAATCAAGTGTACCAAGTCCTCTGTCTCCTCAGCCATGTAAGAGATCTTCCAACATGAAGAGATTGAGGAGTTAAATGAAATCAAAGAGCTAAAAGAAGATTTACAATATTAGTGCCAATTCAGTATGAAAACAGAGAGAGAGCTGAAGGAGTGGAAAGGTAACGAAATCTAGTTATATCAGCAATTATTCTCAATGCTTAACATCAGCTCTCAACAGTTTGCTTGTGGACTCTTTGATTCTCTCTGATTGACTGGAAGGTGTGCATTAAAACAATGAGTGCATAGATCATTACAATCAGTTCAATCACCATTCTAAATTAATGTGCAGCTTTTACTGTAGCACACATATACAGTCAGAACGCTAGATCTAATGACCTGTAACCAAAGAAACTAATGAAAATTAACTTAGTTTTACCCTTCCAGTCAAATTGTACTCCACGAACATTAAAGGGTTAGTTCACCCAAAAAAACAAAAATTCTGTCATTAATTACTCACCCTCATGTCGTTCCAAACCCGTAATATCTTTGTTCATCTTCAAAACACAAATTAAGATATTTTTGATGAAATCCGAGAACATTCTGACCCCTCTATAAGGCAGCAATGCAACTTACACATTTAAGTTCCAGAACAGTAGGAAAGACATTGTGAAAGTAATCCATGTGACTCCAGTGGTTTAACCTCAATTTTGTCTTCTGTCACATGAACACAACACTCATGCGTTGTGTTGCTCTCGTAAATGCACATTACAGATCAATATTTTTGTAAATAAGTGGTAAATGTTTTTTTTATTTATTTATTTTTTTTTTTTTTTGACGCAAACACTCATGTTGCTTCATAAAATTGAGTAATTGGAGTCACATAAATTACTTTAACGATGTCTTTCCTACCATTCTGGAACTTTAATGTGTAAGTTGCATTACTGTCTATGCAGAGTCAGAAACCTCTCTGATTTCTTTAAAAATATCTTTGTTTGTGTTCCAAAGAGGAATGAAGGTCTTACAGGTGTGAAACCACACAAGGGTTACTAATGGGTGATTAATGACAGAATTTTCATTTTTGTGTTAGCTATCTCTTTGAGGGCAGCTTTAACTTAACTTTTTAACCTAGCTTTAACAGGTGTGTATTACACAACTTTAATCGACTTCAATGGAGGCAGCCTGTTTCATGTCAGGTTCTTCTTTGCCTCCACCTCATGCATTAAAATCATGTAATGCACACCTAGCCATGGATTAGCCCCTATGTGTAGAGGCTTATAGGTTACACACAATATTAAATGAAGGGGACACAATAACTATGGAACACATATATTCTATATACTGTATTCTAATAGTATATTTACATACATTTTTGAATTATATATATTTTTTTCAATTATTATTATTTTTTTTTAATTTAAGGTTAGACTTTTGAACAAAAAACCAGAATGATAAAGAGGACAAATAATGTGGAGGTACAGTATTTAAACATGATTGTGTCTATGCTTTTTTCCAGAAATTCATGTTTTTGTGCAAGGGGTAGTTGCATGGACTATCAGTGGAGGGACAGAAAGCTCTGAGATTTCTTCATCAAAGATCTTCATTTGTGTTCTGATGATGAACAAAAGGCTTGCGAGTTTGGAACGACATGAGGGTGAGTAACTGATGACAGAATTTTTATTTTTGGGTGAACCAACCTTTTAACTTCTTTTACCTGGAGTGTTCAAAGACATTGTTAATGCTGACCAATATGTCATAAGAAATGAACTGGGAGTAGTATGACTACTTTTCACAAACACTTGGTGACATCACAATTCAAGATTTATTTTAAACATACTAAATATGCCTGTAGTGAAAAGTGTAAGTGAAACTTGAGAATTTCTGATAGTTTTTGTTTGTTTGTTTTTCCAGACTACATCCAAAATAGTGTTTCCACATCTGAGATAAAGGCAGTCATCAGAACAAAGCAGAATGATGAGGATAAACTCTTCAAAAAATGAACCCTGCCTGAATAATGAGGGAAGAAATGTGCATGATTGCGTGATGTGTAAATAAACACTAAATACATTTAGTGTACAGTAACTCTCGGCCTGTTATTTTAAGTTTAAAGAAAAGTAAAAGCATTTATTGTTGCATTGCTGTTTGAGACATTCACTGTTGTTTTGTACCTTAATTCATTATATTGCAGATGTGTGCAAATAAAATTTGTTATTCTGAATATTCTGGTTGCATTTCAGTGTTACTGTACAGCATTTTATTAGTATTGCACTTCGGTAGTATTGAATTGTACTTCAGTTGTATTATATATTGCAGTACTACTGCAGTTTTATTGCAGTATAATTGTAGTACTACTTCAGCTGTATTGCAGTAATACTGCAGTTCTATTGCAGTTGTTTGTTAGTAATACTACAGCTCTACTGCAGTTGTATTTCAATAGTACTTCCGGTGTATTGCAGTAAAATGGCAATAATGCAGTTTTTTCGTGTCCAAAAAACTGCCTTTTTTCTACGTGTAACAAAAACTGCAGTATTACTTTTTTTAAAAACTGCAGTAATTTTTTGTAAGGGATGTTTTTGTTGAATCAGGAACTGGATGCTTTGCCATCATTAAAGTTTTGGGAATGGGCTTGTCAAAGTTCAGATTGAGACTTGCCTTCACTACACAACTCTCTGACTTCATGAATCTCTACTGCTCACATTACACAAGACTTCTTGTCTTCTGCCATCTCTGTTTTGCAGCAATGCAGTAGCAGAATGGAACTGGAAGCACTATATCAATCATTGTAATGGAGACCTGCATGAAATCATGAAAGCCTAGTCCAGTATTTCGCTAACACTGTGATTTTGTGGGGCTGAGGTGAAGAAAGAGGAGCAGGAGCTGAGGAAGAGTTTGAAGAGCATGAACAGAGAGCACATCACAGTCACTGCTAGAGACGCCACCGGGCTTCAATACGACCTTCACAAACCTATGAACTGCACACAGGTAAAAACAGCACAATATTGTAACAATTCCCCACAAAGCGTGGGAACTACACAAATAAAACAAGAGGAGAACGAATGATTGTGTCAAGGAAATCTCACGAGCCAAGTCCAGTATCCAAGCAAAGTATATTATACATACAATATTAACAGTAAGTTCAACCCAAACAAAATAATAAAATTCTTCCAGTGTGTGAATGTGTGCATGTTTAATGTCTCTCAAAGTCTCAGCCGTGTATTATATACAAAAAGGAGAAAAAAAGAGTTCAGATCGGTCTCACCAGTAATATCGTCATACTCCAGGAGTGCAAATCTACCCAGCGTTGGCATTTCAAATGTCCTTCAAGACAAGTATTCCATAAAAAGCACCAAGGTAAAAATATACTCCACAAGAAGTTGATCCAACAGTCCATAGGAAAAAACACAGCCAATGCGTTGGCTAATCCTCTTAATCCAGTCTTGGGAAACGAGAACGAGACTTGTGAGCGACGCTGCTCTCGAACGCCAGAATGCCGGATATACTCCTCTGAGAATTTCCAACCAATTGCCACCAAACTTGGTGAACATGATCTCAAGACATTGGGGATGCTAAATTGCAAAGGGATTTTTGATATCTTGAATGGTTTGCCCGTGGCGAGGTGATGAAGTTATGGCGAGAAATGAGAAACAGGAAATGCCTAATAACAGCCACATACATTGTTTGATTTTAATCAAACTTCAGGGGTTTGTTTGTTGTATGATGCCAATCTTATAGATGTGACTATTAGGAGTCAAAGTTATAGCGCCACCAACTGGCAGCAGGAAATGTGTCATTTTCAAAATGCTTTGAATTCAGCATCTTATTTTTACTCGATTTGCATCAAACTTCATCAGAATAATGTTAAAACACGGCCGATGTAAAACAGCTGAGGGAATATAGATATCTAAAATACTGTTGCCATGGCAACGTGTCAAACTTCAATATTCTTTTCCGGTGATTTTGAGGCAGATAATATGCTTTGAATTTCATGAAACTCAACACACATATCAGTATTAATGATAGTTAGACACTGGCAAAAGCTCATAAGCGGGCATGGAAGAGGCACTCTATAGCGCCACCTTTTGACAAAACTTGGGGGGTTTAGTTTTAGCTACAGTCACCAAACTTGGTACATACATTGTTCTCATCAAGCTGGACAACTTTCTAATTTACACTCATTAGCTACGACCAACAGGAAGCCGGCTATTTTTTCTTGAATGTCAATTTTTGGGGAAATCAGGCTGTAAATTAATTAATATTCCTCTAAGAAGAAACAAGTAGTTCACACTAAACTTCGTCAACATGATGCCAATATACTGAATATGTTAAATTGTGAACAGATTTAGGATATCTTGAACGGTGTGGCAATGGTGATTTATTAAAGTAACAGTAAAAAAGATAGCAGTAATTTTCTTGCATCTTTAAAGTGCAGGTTCCAAACTTTTTACATACATAGAAAAAGTCATTCTGAGGAAATATGGTATGTTTCATGACTTTACAAAACTCTATGGATAAGAGAAAAAAAAAAAAAAATCACACTTGATCACACTCTACTCTCTATGAGTGTGTGGGGGGTGGTTGGGTGTTGGTGTGTGTGTGTGTGTGTGTGTTGAGTGTGAGGGTGAGTGAGGGGGTTGGTGGGAGACAGAGAGACAGAGAGAGAGAGAGAGAGAGAGAGAGAGAGAGACACACTTTTAAACATTTTTAATAACCAGAAAAAAAAAAAATCTGTAATTTTTTGGATAACACTTCATAATAACTGCACGCTATGAATCATTAGGTAAGCATTAGTAAATAGTTCGTTCATCCTTATTAAAGCATTGTCCCAACATTAATAGTCATTAGTAAGTAGTTTATAAATACAGATATAAATGCCTTGTTCTTTATTTATTAGGCATATCTATTACAAAGGAGATTTAAAGGCTCAGTTTTCTCCCGAACAGAAAAAAATAAACAAACACAACACAGAGGGATACAAAACGGAAATATTTTAATCAAGATGTAAATAATGAAACTGTACACTTGAATTTTTATTTTATTTTATTTTTTTCAATGAAATTGCAGAGGTTTATTTTTTCATTTTTTATCAAGTGTACAGTTGTACAGTTTCATTTTTTGCATCTTGAAAAAATATTTCTGTGTTCTGTATTCCTCTGTGTTGTGTTTGTTTAACTTTTCTGTTTGGGAGATGAATGAACCTTTAAATCTCCTTTGTAAATGCTTTTTAAGGTATAAATAGTCCTCACTTTAGATGAGCTCACACAAATAGATGGCTGGCAAGTGCTAAATATTTTATAACTACCTGACTTAATCATAAATTACAGCAGGAATATGTGTTAATAAAGCATTTATTAACACACTGAGCAATTATTATGATGTGTCTAAAGAATAAGATTTATAAATGTACTTTTAAATAGTTTATTAATCATTTACTTACACTTTCTAAATGATCTTATGAACCACTGACAACTCCTAAATAACTGGTTTGTAAATAACGTAATAATTTAGAAATGTTAAATTGATCATTAATAAAGTATGAAAATACAATTATTAAACATTATATATATATGCTCAAGAACAAAACATTTATAGCTGTATTTATAAAATGCTTACTAATGCCTAATAATGCTGGAACAATGCTTTATAAAAGATGGATCGACTATTTACTAATGCTTAACTAATGATTCATAGTGTGCAGTTATTATAAAGTGTTACCGGTAGTAACACTTTACAATAATGTCTCTTTTGTTAACATTAGTAAGTGCATTAACTAACATGAACTAACAATGACCAAAATATTTTCACAGCATTTATTAATGTTTGTTGATGTTAGTTAATCAAAATGTTCATGTTAATTCACAGTGCATTAACTAATGTTAACAGATAAAACTTTAAATTTTAATAATTATTAAATAACTAGTTTTGAATATTAACTAACATTAATAAAAGCTATATAAGTATTGTTCATGTTAATTAATATAGTTAATGTTAATAACTGAAAACTTATTGAAAGTGTTACTGAAGTTTTATGTATTGTTGTGTGTGTGTGTGTGTATGTGTGTGTGTGTGTGTGTGTGTGTGTGTGTGTGTGTGTGTGTGTATGTTTCACAGTCTTGATGGTTTGGATTAACCCTTTCATTGCTGTATCCTTCAAATCCAAATTGCCAGAGGGTTACTGTAATGCATGTGCTCGCTGTGCACCGTTTTCCTGATGCCACCGGGGTGGCATTTGCACTGACGGCTTGGGCCCGTCATCGCTGCTTGCAGCTATATTGTTTCTGATTGTTTCTCTTTTTCTCTGTTCTAGTTTCTCTGTCCTTCAGTGATTCTGCTCGTTATCATCAGGTGTTCATCAGTGTCTGAATTCACTCAGTTCCTTTCATTCACTCAGTCAAGTAAGCTCATGCAGGGAATAGTGAATGAGGGTATAGGGTGTGATTTTGCACACAGCCTCTGAGTGTCGACTTTGAGCTCTGTTAATTCACTGTAGGCCGTTTTCTCGAAAATGACAAATATTACCCAGAATGCATTGTTTTCTACAGTATATTACTGTTTTTATAGAAAATGGTATGTTACTATCAGAATTTGGCCATTTTTCTACAGCAAGGGTTAACAGTGTCTGTGTGTGTGTGTGTGTGTGTGTGTGTGTGTGTGTGTGTGTATATGTGTGTGTTTGTGTATGAAGAGTTCAGAGTTCATTTCCAAAAACAGATATCTCCGTTTTTAAAAATGTTCAAAAAATCATGTTTTTTTTATCCTGCATTCCAATTAATCTCAATTAAACTGTAGTTGGGTTGTTTTGATTAAATAATAATAACTAAATATATATATATATATATATATATATATATATATATATATATATATATATATATATATATATATATATATATATATATTTAGTTATTATTATTTAATCTATATATATATATATATATATATATATATATATATATATATATATATATATATAGATTAAATAATAATAACTAAAAATACATACAGCTAACTAACACAATAAAACACAATAAAAACATTATAACCCAATAAAAAAACATGATTTCTGAAAATTAATAAAATGGAATTATCTGTTCTTGCAAATGAACTCTTCGTATATATATATATATATATATATATATATATATATATATATATATATATATATATATATATGTGTAAGGAATAATTGACGACGGGCCGTTGAATTATTAGAAAAATAATGCACACCCGAGGTAGTGATGCGGCCACGATGCAAAGCTGAGATTGAGCTTGGGTGAATTAGCCTAACGTTACATCTCTGAGTCTGTCTCTCATCAGTGTTCAGAAGCAGTATTCCTGCTAGTGAAACTTTAAGTTAATTTTCCTCACAAACAGTGCCGTTGTTACCTCGCTTCGCTTGTGAGAAATGTCATGTACTTTTAAGTTGCTAAACTATTTACTGACAAAGTCGTCAGAGCAGCGCTAACAACATTATTCAATTCAATTCAAGTTTATTTGTATAGCGCTTTTCACAATACAAATCGTTGCAAAGCAGCTTTACAGGAAATTAAGTTTCTACAATATATTTATATATTGTAGAAACTTAATATATTTAACTTATGGCGAAATTTGGTAGTTCTGTATGTTGTCTGAGGGTAGGCTTCATCTGAGGTCCTCTGAGGGGTTGGCATCATCTCTTCTCAGGTGTTCTGGATCCAGACTGAAGCTTGTGTAAATCCTAGTTACCAAGGGATGTTAATCCCGTGGCAGAAACAGAGAAACAAATAGAGACATAATTAGCATAGCTGCTGTTCCAACCAAGCAAAAATTATTTGTTTAATCCAAGCTAAAGAACAATAATGCGTGTTTGATCAGATATAACTGCAGTACAAGATTATGAGATGCATTATGTGAATGCTTGTCTAAAGAGATGTGTCTTTAATCTAGATTTAAACAGAGAGAGTGTGTCTGAACCCCGAACATTATCAGGAAGGCTATTCCAGAGTTTGGGAGCCAAATGTGAAAAGGATTTACCTCCTTTAGTTGACTTTGCTATCCTAGGTACTACCAAAAGTCCAGAGTTTTGCGACCTTAGGGAGCGTGATGGATTGTAGCGTGGTAGAAGACTAGTTAAGTACACAGGAGCTAAATCCTTAAGGGCCTTATAGGTAAGTAATAATATTTTGTAACTGATGCGGAACTTAATAGGTAGCCAGTGCAGAGACTGTAAAATTGGGGTAATATGATCATATTTTCTTGACCTAGTAAGGACTCTAGCCGCTGCATTTTGGACTACCTGTAGCTTGTTTATTGAAGATGCAGGACAACCAGCTAGCAGTGCATTACAATAGTCCAGTCTAGAGGTCATGAATGCATGAACTAGCTTTTCTGCATCAGAAACAGGTAACATGTTTCGTAGCTTGGCAATGTTTCTAAGATGGAAGAATGCTGTTTTTGTAACATGGGAAATATGATTTTCAAAAGACAAGTTGCTGTCTAATATAACACCCAGATTTTTGACTGTAGAGGAAGTAACAGTACATCCGTCTAGTTGCAAATTATAATCCAAGAGATTCTGTGTACTGTTTTTTGGTCCAATAAGTAATATTTCTGTCTTATCTGAATTTAATAGGAGAAAATTACTGGTCATCCAATCTTTTACATTTTTAACACACTCTGTTAGCTTAGATAATTTAGAAGTTTCATCTGGTCTTGTTGAGATATATAGTTGAGTATCATCAGCATAACAATGGAAACTAATCCCGTATTTTCTAATAATATTACCCAGGGGCAACATGTATATTGAAAATAGCAGAGGACCTAGGACAGATCCTTGTGGTACTCCATATTTTACTGGTGATAATTGAGATGACTCCCTGTTTAAATAAACAAAGTGGAAGCGATCAGACAGGTAGGATCTAAACCATCTTAAAGCCTGCCCTTGAATACCCGTATAATTTTGTAATCGATCTATGAGTATGTCATGATCTATAGTGTCAAACGCAGCACTAAGATCAAGTAAAACTAGCAATGAGATGCAGCCTTGGTCTGACGCAAGAAGCAAGTCATTTGTAATTTTAACAAGTGCGGTTTCTGTGCTATGGTGGGGCCTGAAACCTGACTGAAATTCTTCATAGAGATCATTTTTTTGCAAAAAAGAGCACAACTGAGCAGATACAACTTTTTCTAAAGTTTTAGACATAAACGGAAGATTAGAAATGGGTCTGTAATTTGCTAGTTCATTAGGATCTAGTTGTGGTTTTTTAATAAGAGGCTTAATAACCGCCAGCTTGAATGATTTTGGAACGTGACCTAAAGATATCGATGAGTTAATAATATTGAGAAGCGGTTCTTCTGCTACAGGTAACAACTCTTTCAGTAATTTAGTGGGTACAGGATCTAATAGGCATGTTGTTCGTTTAGATGCATTGATAAGTTTATTTAGCTCTTCCTGTCCTATAGTTGTAAAGCACTGCAGTTTTTCTTTGGGTGCGATGAATGGAGCTGAAGTACTAGACGCTGCAGAATCTACATTTGTTATTGTATTTCTGATGTTATCTATCTTATCAGTAAAGAAATTCATAAAGTCATTACTATTAAATTGTGAGGGTATATTTAGATCGGGTGGCGTCTGTTTATTTGTTAATCTAGCCACTGTGCTAAATAAAAACCTTGGATTGTTTTGGTTATTTTCTATGAGTTTGCGGATATGCTCTGCCCTGGAAGCTTTTAAAGCCTGTCTATAGTTGGACATACTGTTTTTCCATGCAATTCTAAAAACTTCCAAGTTAGATTTTCTCCATTTGCGCTCAAGTTTACGAGTTTCTTTCTTGAGAGAATGGGTATTACTGTTGTACCATGGCGCAGTACGTTTTTCTCTAACCTTTTTCAATTTGATGGGCGCAACAACTTCTAATGTATTAGAGAAGATAGTGCCCATGTTGCTAGTCATTTCATCTAGTTCATGTGTATTTATGGGTACACAGAGCAGTTGAGATAAATCAGGCAGGTTATTTTTGAATCTATCTTTAGTGGTTGGAACAATAGTTCTTCCTGGACGATAACGCAGAGCCATATAGTTAATATCAGTAATACTCAGCATGCACGATACGAGGAAATGGTCAGTAACATCATCACTTTGAGGTACAATATCTATGTCAGTAAGATCAATTCCATGCGATATAATTAAATCTAGCGTATGATTAAAACGATGAGTGGGCCCAGTGACGTTTTGCTTGACTCCAAAAGAATTTATTAGGTCAGTAAACGCAAGTCCTAATGCATCATTTGTATTATCGACGTGAATGTTAAAATCTCCGACAATTAGCGCTTTATCAACAGTAACCAATAGGTCTGAGAAGAAATCTGCAAATTCTTTTAAGAAATCTGTATACGGCCCTGGCGGTCTATACACAGTAGCCAAAGCAAGAGATAGGAGAGATTTCTTTTGCATATTTGACAGTGTAACATTAAGCAGAAGCAATTCAAATGAGTTAAACCTGTATCCTGTTTTCTGGGTAACATTGAGAATATCACTATATACTGTTGCAACACCGCCGCCACGGCCAGTCTGACGGGGCTCATGCTTATAACAGTAGCTTGGTGGAGTAGACTCATTTAGACCAATATAATCATTTCGTTTGAGCCAGGTTTCAGTCAAGCAGAGCACATCAAAACTATTATCTGTGATCATTTCATTTACAATAACAGCTTTGGGTGCGAGTGATCTAATGTTTAGGAGCCCAAGCTTTAAAAATTGCTTTTGTTTATTTGTTTTGCATTTTTCTGGTTTAATCACGATCAGATTATTTCTAGATCCTGCATTAAATTTATATTTTGGCTTCACTGTTCGGGGAACAGACACAGTCTTTATAGATTGGACAGCACAAGTATTTCTATCATTTAAGTGGGTAGAACAAAAGTCATCATAGCAGTTATTTGAGAATGGGCTTACTAGTCAGATGGAGCGTAGAGTCCTGGAGATGTTGTCCGACAGGAGTTCTGCTCCGACTCTGCTGGGGTGCAGGCCATCAGCGCGGAAAAGCCTAGGACGCTCCCAGAAAAGATTCCAATTATTAACAAAGAGCAGTTTCTGTTCTTTACACCATGACAATAACCACTCATTTAAAGCAAAAAGTCTACTGAACCTTTTGTGTCCTCGTCGATACGTGGGAAGCGGTCCAGACACGATGATCGTCGCCGCGGGCGATGCACTGCGCACCGTCTCAATCAGGCTCCTGAAGTCCCTCTTCAGTGTCTCCGTCTGCCGCAGCGTGGTGTCATTCACCTCCGTGTGCAGCACGATCGTGCCGATGCTCTCGTCGTCCTTCAGGATCGCGGGTATCTGCGCAGAAACATCGAGAACACGAGCGCCAGGGAAACAGTGAGTGTGTGCTTTACCTTCAGCAGTGCTAACATACATTAGCGCGTATGTTTTCATGTGTGTAAACTGTGTGTGTCTGTAGGGAGAGAGACCGGGAGAAATAGAGTATGTGCTTTACATACATAATAAAAAGTAATTTTGTGGCAAAACATGGAAATGATCTGTCGTTTTTATCTCATTGCTTACTATATTTATGTATTTGGCCAGTGTCATTGTTGGTTTTGGTTATTTTGCTGTTGTAAGACCTTTTGAAATAACAGAAATCATTTGACGAAGTGATACAGACATGTAATGCGGTCAAGAGCTGCATGGAAATATGTTCGCCGTGCGTTTCCCTGAAAATAATTGCACACCTTAGAACGTTCCTCAGCCAATCAGATTCAAGCATTCAACGGCCCCGTAGTGTGTGTGTATATATATATATATATATATATACATATATATACAGGTGCATCTCAATAAGTTAGAATGTCGTGGAAAAGCTAAATAAATTAAATAAATTCAATGCACACAGACTGAAGCAGTTTAAGTCTTTGGTTCTTTTAATTGTGATGACTTTGGCTCACATTTAACAAAAACCCACTAATTCACTATCTCAACAAATTAGAATATGGTGTCATGCCAATCAGCTAATCAACTCAAAACACCTGCAAAGACTTCCTGAGCCTTCAAAATGGTCTCTCAGTTTGGTTCACTAGGCTACACAATCATGGGGAAGACTGCTGATCTGACAGTTGTCCAGAAGACAATCATTGACACCCTTCACAAGGAGGGTAAGCCACAAACATTCATTGCCAAAGAAGCTGGCTGTTCACAGAGTGCTGTATCCAAGCATGTTAACAGAAAGTTGAGTGGAAGGAAAAAGTGTGGAAGAAAAAGATGCACAACCAACTGAGAGAACAGCAGCCTTATGAGGATTGTCAAGCAAAATCGATTCAAGAATTTGGGTGAACTTCACAAGGAATGGACTGAGGCTGGGGTCAAGGCATCAAGAGCCACCACACACAGACGTGTCAAGGAATTTGGCTACAGTTGTCGTATTCCTCTTGTTAAGCCACTCCTGAACCACAGACAACGTCAGAGGCGTCTTACCTGGGCTAAGGAGAAGAAGAACTGGACTGTTGCCCAGTGGTCCAAAGTCCTCTTTTCAGATGAGAGCAAGTTTTGTATTTCATTTGGAAACCAAGGTCCTAGAGTCTGGAGGAAGGGTGGAGAAGCTCATAGCCCAAGTTGCTTGAAGTCCAGTGTTAAGTTTCCACAGTCTGTGATGATTTGGGGTGCAATGTCATCTGCTGGTGTTGGTCCATTGTGTTTTTTTGAAAACCAAAGTCACTGCACCCGTTTACCAAGAAATTTTGGAGCACTTCATGCTTCCTTCTGCTGTCCAGCTTTTTAAAGATGCTGATTTCATTTTCCAGCAGGATTTGGCACCTGCCCACACTGCCAAAAACACCAAAAGTTGGTTAAATGACCATGGTGTTGGTGTGCTTGACTGGCCAGCAAACATACCAGACCTGAACCCCATAGAGAATCTATGGGGTATTGTCAAGAGGAAAATGAGAAACAAGAGACCAAAAAATGCAGATGAGCTGAAGGCCACTCTCAAAGAAACCTGGGCTTCCATACCACCTCAGCAGTGCCACAAACTGATCACCTCCATGCCACGCCAAATTGAGGCAGTAATTAAAGCAAAAGGAGCCCCTACCAAGTATTGAGTACATATACAGTAAATGAACATATTTTCCAGAAGGCCAACAATTCACTAAAAATGTTTTTTTTTTTATTGGTCTTATGAAGTATTCTAATTTGTTGAGATAGTGAATTGGTGGGTTTTTGTTAAATGTGAGCCAAAATGATCACAATTAAAAGAACCAAAGACTTAAGCTACTTCAGTCTGTGTGCATTAAATTTATTTAATACACGAGTTTCACAATTTGAGCTGAATTACTGAAATAAATGAACTTTTCCACGACATTCTAATTCATTGAGATGCACCTGTACACTCTTAAAACAGATGTGTTAAAAACAACACAACCTGTGTTATATTTTAACACACCTGTGTGTCTAGTTAAGGACAACACATTTTGTGTTAATTTCAACTCAACCAGTGTGTTATTCTTCTTAACACAGGTTGATATTCTTCAAATATTTAAATAGTGCACCTTTAAGAATAGCACATCTATGACACAAATTGTGTTATTTATGACAGATTAGTGTGTTAAAAAAACAGATGTGTTAAAAACAACACAACCTGTGTTATATTTTAACACACCTGTGTGTCTAGTTGAGGACAACACATTTTGTGTTAATTTCAACTCAACCAGTGTGTTATTCTTCTTAACACAGGCAGTGTGTTAAAATATTTAACACTAATGTGTCATAAATCCAGAGGTGGGACTTTCAAGTCACAAGCAAGTCTCAAGTCAAATCCCAAGTCCTCAAAGTGTTAAGTTAATGAGATAATTAAGTGAGTAATTAAATGATGATTGTGCATTAGTGATGAACACCTGCTGTTAACAAGCGGCATCATTGAAGAAAAGAGAAACACAAGAACTACAGACTTCAGCCACAGCCTTGGATGGAATCAACTGAAAAAAAAAAAAAACACGATGCCACCATAATTGTGGTCAAGGTTTGCTTTAGTTGGTCTCTTGAACCTTTTACTATTTCAAAGTAATTTGCTTTTAAGCAATTACAATATTGTTTCACAGCAGACATTTGTGTATTGCTGACTCAAACCTTGAAGTAGCAGATTAACTTATGATTTCTGCTTATAACTCGTGGTGCGTGAATATCATGAAAGAGTCTTTCTTTGGATTGTTGACTGACATTTAGCTATTAAAAAACTGCCCTATTAAACAAATACCACTGTAATGCTTCATTATTACAAAACAATAAGTGTTTCCGCTCAGACTTTTAGACATAAACACCTATCATATGATCCTCAACAGTGGCGACAATAATTTTTCATACTGCAGTGCATGATGGGAGTTTTTACTATGGTGTTACCCAGCATGCATTGCAGCATGAAGCATTTTGTTGATTGTCACCATTGTTGAGATTCATATGCTGGTTCTTGATGTCTGTGTGTGTCAAAATAATACTGGAGTTCAAATTTTTATATTCATTACATATATTTAAAATTAATTCACTATAGCTATTAGAAAAACACTTTGCTTGCATGCTGTAGTGTCACAGAGTTGATTATGCAAAACCTAATCATATTTACAAAAATAAATAAATAAAATGTTTTTTGGATTATAATCAAGCTACATCATGGTGATTATCTCATCACATAAAAACAGCTAATATCTCCGCTCTGCTTTACAACACCACATGCATTGCTACAGAAAGTGATCTTAAAACAAGAAGCCAACGGTCAAGATCCCAACTAAAGCAAACACTGATCTCCATGATGGTGGCATCATTTTAACCAATAAAACATCAACATCTGATCCTCTGTAATTCTCAATAATAGCAGGTGTTCATCACTAATGCACAATCATCATTTAATTAGTCACTTAATTATTTCATCATCTTTAACTCTTTGAGAACTTGGGATTTGACTTGAGACTTGACTCGGTCCCACCTCTGCCCAATCCTTTAAAGAACTCCACATCATCTCAGGAAATGTTCTGGGAACGTCATTGACAACGGTGGGACCTTCTGAGAACGCTCTGGAAACTTTACTTTTCTAGTGAGGAAATCCATATACTTGAGTGCATCCACGTCATCCACCAATGAAAAAAGAGGCGCGAATTTGGTTAACAGCTTGTGGAGTGATGTAGGCAGCAATGTGATTGGATGATAGTTAACACATATTGTGTTGGACACACTGTGTTGTTTTTCTCTCTCTCTTTCTTTTTACACATGATCGACTTAAAATTACACAAAATGTGTTAAAATGGCCATAACACAAAAAATGTGTTATCAATTAACACATCCTTTTTGAGAGTGTATATATATATATATATATATATATATATATATATATATATATATATATATATATTTTTTTTTTTTTTTTTTTTTTTTTTTTTTTTTTTCATATTACTTGTATTGCATAGTGGACTTTTCAGAAAGTGAAGCTGTAACACTGAAATGTCCAATCAAGCTATACTTTAACAAACACACCTAATAAATAATAAAAACAAATGTAACATGAGAAAAAAAATTATACAAACACTAATTGTCTGAAGTTCAGTATCTATAGTTCATATTCATCACAAAGAATTAAAGTTTCTAGGGTTTTGTAGAACATGATCATGTATAAAGAAAATATTCTGTGGTCTGAGACTGACAGCTGCCTGTTCTGTGTATGAAGAGCATTTACATAGAGACACTTTGCATGAGAGTGTTTATAGTGCTGTGAGTTTAACACTTCATGACTGAGAGCAGAACAGAACACAATCTTCATCATCACACAAGACAAAACAACAACAATGAACAGCATCATCATCTTCATCTGGACACTCACACTGTTTGCACAAGGTCTGTAGTAAAACTTTAAGAATGATTATTAATTATTTTCAAATGTGAAATATACATTATTGTAATTTGTGTCCTGTTTTCCTTTGTTTCAGAGTGTAGAGGACAGTATACTTTAACTCAGAGTCCATCAATAACAGCAGCTCAACCAGGACAAGAAGTCAGAATAAACTGTAAAACCAGCAGTGGAGTGCATAATGGTAATTATTTAGCCTGGTACTTACAGAAACCTGGAGAAGCTCCTAAACTCCTCATATATGCTGCAACAAGCCTTTACACTGGAACTCCATCTAGATTCAGTGGCAGTGGATCTAACAGTGATTTCACTCTGACCATCAGTGGAGTCCAGACTGAAGATACAGGAGATTATTACTGTCAGAGTTTCCACTATCCAAACAGTAAATATGTGTTCACACAGTGATAAAGAGTCGTACAAAAACCTCCGTCAGTCAGAGTCACAGTGACTGCACTGATACAGCTGAGAGATACTGCAGCTGCTCTACAACACAATCACCCACTGATCAGTGAACAAACACTAATAACACAATATCATTACTATTAATAGAAATATTGCTGAAGAGAATGAGTCAGTGTTTTAATATGATCATCATGTTTTAGGTGTAATATATGACCGCTGTCAATCAAACTGAACAGACTGAATTCAGTCACTTCTGCTGTCTGGACGTGATGCTTTCCATTTGACCCACAGAAAGATTTACATTCTTACACAATCACTGTCAGAATGATTGATTCTGTATTTGCAATCATAGATTTTTATGATTTTACTGACATTATCATATACATTATCCCTTTGAAATGTAATGGGTTTGTCTGCGTGCTCCCAGGTGGAAAATACATACTATTGAATGTATTAAAAATATACTTAAAGTACATTTGTACATTTGTATCCAGAACATGCTTATTTGAAGTGCATTAAAATAAATTAAATATTTAATATATTACAGTTTTTTTTTTTTCAATTGCTAACATCCCTTTGTCCAATCTATAGTCACATTTTCAAAACTCTAAACACAATTAACACAACATCCGTCTGTTGTGACCATACCATTAACACAATTCATGTTATTTGCACACAATATTCAGTCAATTAACGTTTCTAAAATACTTAAATGTTCTCTTCACACAAGCTTACCCCATACCAAAAATCATGGATCTTTCTTATCTTTTTTTTTTTTTTGTTTGTTTTTTTACAAATGCTTAAACACAGTATGACAGAAATGAAGACCTAATGTTCCAAACTTTAAATATAGTGTAAAATCTCTACTTCTGCAACAAAAGCAGCTTAAAAGATCTGCTAAGAATTATTTTAATTACTAATAATTGAGAAATAGTTGATTCCAATCTTAATGAATAATTCCAAGTCTTTCCATACATGGTCATGCACAATAAAAAGACACTCTCTGGATTGGTTTTGTTCAAAACAATACAGAACAACACAGAGAAGCATAAAAAGAAAAACATGTTTGGAGGAGGGAGAGTTGGACGAGGGAGAGGAATAGTTGGGACGAGGAAAAGGACTGGTTGGACCAGGGAGAGGAGTAGTTGGACCAGGACTGTCTGGTTTGGTTCAGCTACCAAATCAGACATCAAGAGACTACAGCAGACAGTCAGGACTGCTGAGAGGAATATTTGTGCCCCCCTGCCCAACCTCCAAGATTTTTACATCTCCAGAGTGAGGAAAAGGGCTCAGAAAATCACCTTGGACCCCACACACCCTGCCCACTCTTTCTTTGAACTGTTGCCTTCTGGTCAGTGATACCAAGCACAGAACAGCCAGGGACAAGAACAGTTTCTTAACGCAGGCTATATTCAGCCTGAACAATTGTAAAACATTCATAACAATATATTGTCCATCATAACTGACACAAAGTTTTTTTTGTTTTTTTTTTTTTTTCAATTGCTAACATCCCTTTGTCCAATCTATAGTCACATTTTCAAAACTCTAAACACAATTAACTCAACATCCGTCTGTTGTGACCATACCATTAACACAATTCATGTTGTTTTCACACAATATTCAGTCAATTAACACAGTTCTAAAATGCTTAAATTTTCTTTTTACACAACTCAGATAGCAACATATTGTCGGCCCAGATCCGGCCCACATCTGGCACATGTGGAATGATGATCTGGCCCACATGTAGCGTGGAATGATGGTACTTGGGTGGACCGCTCCTGTTTGCCAGATCTGGGCCAAAAGCAGGCCACAGCAATGCCACATGTCATCCAAGAGCAAAGTAATAAATTAAAACTGGACCTTATCTGAGTCACAAAATCTGTGTATATTACACAGTAATCATCAAGTAAACATACCCACATAGTGAAAAGCATTTACAGTAAACATCATGTGTTTGATTTCTTTCAGAGAGTTATGGAGTTGGAGGCTAATCAGACACCACATGAATTCATTTATGTAGACGAGGCAGGATTTAACCTGGCAAAAACTCGTAGACGAGGAAGAAACCTAATTGGGAAAAGAGCCACTGCTGATGTTCCGGGTCAGAGAGGAGCAAATATCACAATGTGTGCTGCAATCTCAAGTGCTGGCTTGGTCCTGCAGAAAAGCCAGATTGGTCTCTACAACACAGAGCGCCTTCTTTTGTTTTTAGATGACCTCCACCAACAACTGGTCTCAGAAGCAGAAAGGGAACAAGTGAGAGGGAACATGAGGACATTTGTGATTGTATGGGACAACCAGAGGTGTAAAGTCCAGGGGCCAAAGAGTAAAAGTCCTGCCATATTTTTGTTCCACCCATGAACTCAGCAGCTGATTTCACCAGAGGAGGAACCAAGACATTTCTTTCAAGTCACAAGCAAGTCTCGAGTCAAATACCAAGTCCTCAAAGAGTTAAAGTTAATGAGCTAATTAAGTGACTAATTAAACAATGACTGTGCATTAGTGATGAACACCTGCTGTTATTTACAATTACAGAGGATCAGATGTTGATGTTTTATTGGTTGAAATGACACCACCATCATGGAGATCAGTGTTTGCTTTAGTTGGGCTCTTGACCCTTGACTCTTGTGTTAGGTTTTTCTCAGTAGCAATGCATGTGATGTTGTAAACCAGAGAGATCAGTGCTCACTGGTTTGACTGTCAAAAATAATGTTTCTTTTGTATGTTTAGGTTTTGCATAATCAATCCTGTAAAACTACAGCATGCAAGCAAAGTTTTTCTCTAATGAGCTGTAAATTTATGTAACTCATATAAAAATTTGAACTCCAGTAATGTTTAGACACACACAGACATCAAGAACCAGCATATGAATCTCAACAATGGTGACAATCAACAAAATGCTTCATGCTGCAATGCATGAAAAACTCCCATCATGCAATGCAGTATGAATAATTATTGTCACCACTGTTGAGGATCATATGATTAATGTTCATGTCAAAAACCCTGATCCCATCCAGGATAGTTTTTTTTCTCAATATCTAAGCATTATGGTGGCATTTGTTTAATAGGGCTGTTTTCAGCTCTGTAATAGTCAAATGTAGTTAATAAACCAAGAATGTTCATTCATCATAAGTTGAAAGCATAAGCTAATCTGCTACATCAAGATTTGATTCAGCATTGCACAAATGCTTACTATAAAACAACATAGCAATAGCCTGAAAGCAAATTTCTTTGAATTACTAAAAGGCTCAAGAGCCCAACTAAAGCAAACACTGACCACAATTATGGTGGCGATGTTTTTTTTGTTTGATTTTTCCAGTTAATTTCATCCAATGCTGTGGCTGAAGTCAGTTGTAGTTCTTGTGTTTCTCTTTTCTTCAGTGATGTTGATTGTTAACATCAGGTGTTCATTATCAATGCACAATCATCATTTAATTAGTCACTTAATTAGCTCATTAACTTTAACTCTTTGAGGACTTGGGATTTGACTTGAGACTTGCTTGTGACTTGAAAGGAATGTCTTGGTTCCTCCTCTGGTGAAATCAGCTGCTGAGTTCATGGGTGGAACAAAAATATGTTAGGACTTTTACTCTTTGGCCCCTGGACTACCCACCTCTGGGGACAACGTAGCATTCCACCATTCACATGCAATCACAAATTGGTTTGCAGCCCATCCGAGAATAATTTCCCTTTTTCTTCCTCCGTACTCTCCTTTCCTCAATCCTATTGAGGAATTTTTTTCTGCCTGGAGGGGGAAAGTCTATGATCATCGAACACATGATCAAATGTCCCTCCTGGATGCCATGGAAGCTGGCTGCAGAGACATCTCAGCTGAAGACTGCCAGGGGTGGATAAGGCATGCTAAGCGTTTCTATCCAAGGTGCATAACAAGCGAAAATATAAGGTGTGATGTCGATGAGAACGTGGCCAAATGCTGAAGATCGCATAGATTAGAATTTTTTTTTTCTGCAATTTTGTATTTTTTTTTTTTACAGTAACCAAAGGGCAAAGGGCTGTTTTTTTTTTTTTGTTTGTTTGTTTTTTTTATGATCACTGACAACAATTTCATTTTGCTAATAAAGCCTTTACTGCAGCAATTCTGTCACTTTTCTTTTATATTTCATAAAGTACTGATGACTCCTTCACTATGCTGTACACATACTATCCTACAGTAAATGAATCCACACACACACACACACACACACACACACACACACAGACACAAATGTAGAGTTCAGCTGACTGAATTATTATTATTATTATTTTAAATGGATGTCATATTGTATGTTCCATCCAGGTCAAACCAAAACATGACAAGTAATGCAGTTTTTGTAATTAATTGTTAGCACTGTGACAGTCTATGTGCTATGATTGACTATATGTTCCTATTGGACTGAAAACCAGTGCCAATGTTTTGACCGAATGACTCGATTTTGAATCAGGTTTGCTGTGTTTTGATAGAGTTAGTATATGTAGAAAAAGGTATTCAGCATTTTGAAATGCAGAGTTTGTATTTATTTAACAAAATGTGGTTTTGGCCAGAAAATTAACTATTTGGCTAACTGTGTGATGTAGGTGTGTTGCTGTGTTAAGAGTTTAGAAAAAGTACTTTAAGTATTGGTAAACGCTCATTAGCAATTGAAAAAAACTGTAATATTTAATATATTTCTAAAAACCATGCTAATAGACCCTTTTTCTGTTAGTGAACATTGTGATGTTTTTCTGTGGGCGGAGCTTTGGTGGAGGCAAAAAGATCCCTCTGACCGCTTCACTAACGCTAGCTATGAAGTTTGTTAGCTTGTTTTTTTAACAATAACTGGAGAAATTCCGATTTTACCTGCATAAGGTCACTCACTGTCCGGGACCGCGATTGTTATTTGAAAAGTTTAACTTTAACGGACGAAACCAGATTGGCTGACCCACACACACTTTTACTCAAAGGATGGACGATCTGACAGGATTACCTCCGGTTGAGTGACTCACATCTAACGTGCATAGTTAAGACAAACTCACTGTGTATCTAGTCTTGAAGATGTGTATATATTTCAATTTCAGCAGGCAACTATTTTTACAGCAACATTATTATTCCAGCCACAGTTAATCACAACAATGTATATACAATTACAAATGATTAAGCATATAAATCGTCAGTTTGTTGTTTTACACACATGCACACAGACATTATTTCACGCATAACGTGATACATACGAAATCTTTAGACGCACCTATAACAACAAAAGACAAGACTTTATTGAACCTTTTCTGATAAGAAGTGTGCGCTGCAAACGCGAGCATTTTTGGTAATCGTTTCTGTCCAGTCTGCTCGTTTTATCGTGTTTAACCACAGCTGCCGTCGGTTTTTTGTCTGGCAGTGGCAGCAGGTATGCGCTAAAATTTCAAAATGGAGCCTCTACTACATCGATTCTGGCACCAGACATCACAACAAGATGATATTTTAAGCTCCTTATGTAGCCGAATCTGTGCTGGTTTGAATGGGCCGCCTCCAGTTCTCCCTTTGTTTTGCCTCCAGCTAGCGCTGTGACGTAATCGTGACGTAGGCCCCAAAAGGGTCTATAAATTATGCTTAGTTGAGCTTTTAAATCATATTCTTAACACAAGCATACTTAAAGTGAAGTTTTAATGTATTTTTTCTTACTCATTTTAATTTTACTCTTACTTAAAGTATATTTTATGTGTACTTTGTGTAAGAAGATAGCAAAATGATTCAGGTTTTCTAGGGTTTAATGTATAAGTACTTTATAACAATGTGTAAGCCCGCTGTAATCTGTTTTAAATATTTCAATAATGAGCATGTGCTTCAATCCGCTTTTCAAAAGTAAGATATTTTGAAAACATATATATATATATATATATATATATATATATATATATTTTAATATATTTTATATAGCACATTAATTCACTACAGCATAAATACATTATAGCTATGTGCCATATGCTATTATGTGTTTTAAGTGTCTAAGTGTATTCTTACAATGTATAAACTTCTAATGTATTATATTTAAAAATTGTGTCAACTACGACTAAGCATTATAATAAGGATATTTAATTCTAAGAATTCTAAAAATTCTAATGTGTGTGCAAATTATGATACATATATTCAAACACTGATGCAAAACTGTTAATCATTGGTTAATTTTAAATAAATAATTTTTCCCTTTCACAGGTCCTGTGATAAAGCAGTCTTTAAATACTACAGAGTCTGGATTGCAAGCCCTCAGCTGCTGAAAATGCAAGTTGTACTCAAAAAAGTGACAATTCACTCGTGACAATAAACTCTTCTGTTTCTTTGTATTGTTCAGCCATTTGCAGGCTTAAGTGCCCCCCCCCCCCCATTCAGAAAATTTTGTTTTGATGTTTATATTCAGTAATGTAATACTGAATATATGACACAACTGAAATGTTCTACAAATGGATAAAAAGAGCTCTGCCATACCATTTATAAATACCATTTGTATTTTGGTGAAGATATTATATATGCTGCTGTACTTTTTAATGTACTCTTGCATTTTATGTTTAATCATTTATGTTTAATGATTTTTGCACCTTTTATACCATTTTTAATACCGGAAAAAAGCAACTTAATAATAAACTAGTAGTGTAATGCTAATGCATGTCTAATGAGCTGAAATGCTATTGAAATGTTATTGAATCACATTAAAATGTAGTATTAAAATGATATGATATTAAAATGATATTTTAAATGAATTGTAACACTTAAAATACACTTAAACACTTAAAATACACTTAAATTGCACTAAATGTACTTGAAGTGGTTCCAATTTTACACAATTTAATATATTAAAATATATTGCAAATAGCTGATCTTTAGCATATCTTGAAATATGCTTAATATACTTCGTTTCAAAATAATACATTTAATATGCATTTAGCATGGTATAATTTAAATATAAGTACATCAAAAAAAAAAAAAAAAAGAATGAAAGAAAGAAAGCAAAAAAAGAAGAATTTAAATACATTTCCTTTTCACCCCGGCTGCTTAGCTACAGCAGAAGTGAAACTGGTGTGTTTCAGTCCAGATCATGTAACCAATCAAACAGTGACTCTGGGAGTGTGGGCTGAAAATCTCATTTGCATTGTCAGGGTGAGTGATTGTGATCCTCTCAGAATAGAGCAGCTCTGTCTCCAGAGACCATTTTCAAACCCCAAGAGCTTTATTTGACTAGATTTACTGCTACTGATCAAGCTTCTGAAAAGCACCTGAACAAACACTACATGCATCTTCATCTGTTAGTTGAATGATGTTGTCAGACACAAATGGAGCTTGTTGAGAAGCTTTATTGAATGTTGCAGCAAACACAGCAGATTGAAAGATCAGCCAGTGCTTTGACACTAGAGCTCTCTTTCAGTATTGAGTTGTAAATGACTACAGCTGCAGCACTAGACTCATGTGAATCCTGCCTGACACAGGACACTCAGATACGGCTCATCTTCAGGAGAGAGCAGCGCTCACTGGAGAAACATCAGCACTGCGAGCGACTAACAGCGACTCTTGTGGAACGAGACCTCATGAGGAGCTCCAGCATGTGTTACTCTGCAGACGTACAGCTCTCCCTCTTCCCAGCGTGCTTTGCTGAGGGTCAGGACGCTACTGCGGCTGTAGCGGCCGTCCTGCTCGCTCTCTGCGCTGGTCACAACCCCCTCGGTGACCTCTGAGCCGTCCAGTGTCCAGCTCACCAGCGCCCCCTGTGGAGAGTAAGAGCTGAGCAGGCAGAGCAGTGCGGCTGAGTCTCCAGAGATCTGCAGAGAAGAGGGCGGCAGCAGAGACACTGAGGGCTTCAGTGTGGGACCAGCTGCAGGAGACAAACACAACACATTCACAAACACACAGAAAACACAAACACTACATACATTTCAATGAAACCTCATAAAAGAAGCGAAACATATTAAGATATTTTCTGCTTTAACCCCAGTAGTTTTATATCCCTAAATAATGTCTTTGCATTTTAGTTAAATGGGATATTCAACTCAAAACTCAATTTCAAACAGAGATTGCGTGACTACAAATTATATCACTGGAATTAGAAATTAATAAACTGAGTTATATTTTTGTATAAACTGTGCTTGTATCAAAATGCACTGAATTATAAGCACAACATGAGCAAAAGAGATTTAAAATCATTGACTGATCTATAGAAAGTAGCTCCATTTACATTTTAAAGTATATATTTTTCATTTGATCTCTTTTTTCCATATATAATATACATGTGATAAACTTATAAAATCAAGAGTGAGCCACAAAAGTGAATAATTCAGTTCTTCTGAATATCTAAACGTCACAATATTTTAGATTAAATATTTACTGTAAAACTTTATAAAATGCGTAACACTTTGCAATAAGGTTCATAAGTTAACATTAATTAATGCGTTAATTAATATTAACTAACAATGAGCAGTATATTTGTTACAGTATTTATTAATCTTAGTAAACCTTGATTAATAAAGGTCCAACTGTTCATTGTTAAGTTCATGTCATCCAGGGCCGTGCACAGGGGGGTGGCCCGGTGGCTAGAGCCACTGCCCCTCTGCCCTCATCGGATGAGGTGCCCCTCTCACCAAACCCACCCCCGCTATCTCCCCAGCTCAAAGCGCTCAGTTACCGCTCCGCTAAAGATTCACTGATTCTGCGAATCCGCCCTGTGTTTTCCCACCGCTTACAATCTGTTCTGTGTGCCCGCTCTCTGGAGACGACTGTTCTTCCCGAAGGTCGATGCATTAACAAGTAGATGTATTGCAATCCACCTTACAGTCAGTGGTTGATCTGCTGAATTAGTAATGTGTTTTTGTATTTGCTCTCGGTCTTCTAAAAGTCGTAACAACTTGTACAGAATATCCACGTTCTTAGAATGTCTAATCAAATTATTGTACCCGATAAGATCTAATATAAATAACACCAAATATGCTGTTGTTGGCACACTTTGTAGAAAAACAAAACAAAACAAACAAACAACAACAAAAAAAAAAGTAAGCCAGCAGGTAAATCATCATATAGAATATTTAGCAGTTTGTCACACTTTAATTATTGTAATTAAGTATATTTCCCATTATAATCACTTAGTTACTAATCTAACACATTTATAATATTTTATTAAAACTATATTAATAGGCCTATTAATAATTAATAGTTAAAAAGGTAGCCTAATATAAATATTCTAAATGAGCTGTTTATTAGTATATAGTTTAGATTTATGCTGTATAATATTAAATTAAATGTCTAATACTTATACTTCCATTGAAGATGAGGCAGAAGCAGGCTCAGAGAGTGAGGGCGAGCCCACTCTATCAAAACATCTACAATAAAGTCTGAAATTATTACAGCGCTGTCTTCTCTTTTAACTGTAAACTATCAGTCAAAAGTTTTTGAACAGTAAGGTTTTACTGTTTTTTTTTTTTTTTTTTTAATGAAAAAAACTTTGGTTTGGGTCTCTTCTGCTCACCAAGCCTGCATTTATTTGATCCAAAGTACAGCAAAAAACAGTAACATTCTGAAATAGTTTTTACTATTTAATTCTATTTAATATTCTATTTGAATATATTTTAAAATGAAATTTATTCCTGCGATTTCAAAGCTGAATTTTTAGCATCATTACTCCAGTCTCATGATCTTTCAGAAATCATATTCTTATTTGCTGCTCAAAAACATTTATTATTATGTTGAAAACAGCTGAGTAAAATTGTTTTCAGGTTTCTTTGTTGAATAGAAAGTTCAGAAGAACAGCATTTATCTGAAATTGAAATCTTTTGTAACATTATAATTTTTTTTTCATTATAAAGTCTTTATCGTCACTTTTGATTTAGCAAGCATCCTTGCTAAATAATAGGATTAATTTCTATAATTTCTTTCCAATAGATTTATACTGAATGGTTATAGTGTATAAATGCTGATCTTTGGATGTTTCTATAAGAATCCTGAAAAAAAAATCTACTCAACTATTTTAAATATTGATGATAATAATAATAATAATAATAATAATAATAATAATAATAATAATAATAATAATAATAAAAGTTGAAAATTTAGCTTTGATCACCGGAATAAATTACATTTTAAAATGTATTCAAATAGAAATCAGTAATTTGAAATAGTAAAAATATTTCAAAATTATACTGCTTTGCTGTACTTTGGATCAATTAAATGCAGACTTGGTGAGCAGAAGAGTCTCCTTTAAACAACATTAAAAATCATAAAAAAACTTTTAGTATATATTTGTAACAACTGGATAATTTGTATTAACAAACACCCACCCCCTTATTGCCCCCTTTTTTGGTTTGGGCCACTGCCCCTCAAAATGTCTGTGCATGGACCTGATGTCAACTCAGGTCCATTAATATTAGCAGATAAAACATTGGATTTTAATACTGTATTAGTAAATGCTGCAATTAATATGCGATTGACTGAGATTAATAAATGCTTTACCAGAATTTTGCATTGTTAGTTCATGTTAACTAATGTGGTTAACATGTTGTTGTCCTCATTTGTAAGTCGCTTTGGATAAAAGTGTCTGCTAAATGACTAAATGTAAATGGTTAACTAATATTAACAAATGAATCATTATTGTAAAATGTTAACAAAATATAAGTGTTAGATTTTTTTTTTTTTTTTCTGGTTCAATTAAAAAAAAATAATAATAAAAATAATTGTACCCAATCTAAATTGTATGTTTTCAGTGGAGAATTAAAATAGAAAAACTTACCGAGCACCAGTTTGGTTCCTCCACCGAATGTGTACCACAGTGATACAATCTAATGAAACGCTCGTACAAAAACCTCTATTTCACTCGAGTGAACACAAACTCCAGCAGAGAGAGAAACAACACTTCAACACACTGATAGTAGAAACACCTCAGCTGTTGACAACTCTAAATAATATAGTTTTTGTAAAATGTTTTTCAAATGTAAAAACTCCTTCACACAAAATCTTGTTTAAAACATAAAAATGTATTTCTGTCTCACATAACAACATAATATTGACTCACCACTGAATCAATATTGATTTCTGACATTAATCTATATTAATTGTGCAATCTTGTTTTAAGTTTATTCAGTTGAAATCAATTTATCATTGTGTCAATGTGTAATTCATCTTGATTATGTGTTATAAGGTTTAGAAATAGCTGTTTTATTCTACATAATGGTCATCCTTCCTCATGAATATCATATGATATAAAATAAATGAATATAATAAACAAATCATGGGTGAGAAATATTTCTGAAGAGCGTGATTCTAAAAAGGATTTGTGTCATGCTGCATTCAGTGTAAAATTATTATTTAGATATGCTATACTTTATTTAAAGGTGATGTTGTTGCAGTGTAATTATATAAATAAATAAATACTGAGTAATATTAATTACTATAAACTTACACTCTAAAAAATGCTGGGTTGTTTCAACCCAATTTTGGGTCAAATATGGACTAACCCAGCTGTTGGGTTAAAATTTTACATTGAATTTTTAACCCAAAAGTTGGGTTAGTCCATATTTGACCCAAAATTGGGTTGAAACAACCCAGCATTTTTTAGAGTGTACTGTAGGGCTATGGTTAGGGTTTTGGTTTAATTACTTGAAATTATGCATAATTTACTGTTGTTATTGTAAGTACTGCACATCTAACAGTTGTCACAACATCTCCTTAAAATAAAGTTGTTGTAAATCCTGCCCCCTTCTTTGCATCGTCAGCACATGCTTCAGTGCTCTGAGAGTGTTTATAGTGCTGTGAGTTTAACACTTCATGACTGAGAGCAGAACACAACACAATCTTCATCATCATACAAGACAAAACAACAACAATGAACAACATCATCATCCTCATCTGGACCATTGCAGTTTTTATTCCAGGTGGAATATTAAGTTTTGATATGATTAATAAGCTATTGTTGTTTATTACCATTTTAATATAGGCTACCAATATTCTGCTCTAAAGTTGATTTATTGACAAACTGACTTTATTTTCTTTTCTTCAGAATCCAGAGGAGTCACTCTGACTCAACCTGAAGTTAAAACTGTCCAGCTCGGTCAAACAGCTACAATAGAGTGTCATATAGATGTAGGAATATACAGCAGCCTCTTACACTGGTATCAGCAGAAACCTGGAGAAGCTCCTAAACTCCTCATATATGACATAAACACCTTCCAGTCAGGAACTCCATCTAGATTCAGTGGCAGTGGAACAGCAAGTACTGGAAAAGATTTCACTCTGACCATCAGAGGAGTCCAGACTGAAGATACAGGAGATTATTACTGTCAGAGTGTACACTACATCAACAGTAAATATGTGTTCACACAGTGATAAAGAGTCGTACAAAAACCTCCGTCAGTCAGAGTCACAGTGACTGCACTGATACAGCTGAGAGATACTGCAGCTGCTGATGGAGATTATTTCTTATTACAGTCTCATTTACTCAAAAATGTTAAAGTAGTGATTTATGAGTCTTTCTGGATCTTTAATGTGTTTTTCACTCATAACTTCACTTTGGATGTATTTAATTCATCATTCAAAATGTTCCATCATTAAACAATCCAATGAAATCTGACAATACTTATGCAGGGAAACAGCAGCCAGAGTCCTCGTGTCCTTTCAATCCAGAATTACACAAAATGAGTTCTGCCTAACATCTCCTTTTGCATGTCATAGAACATTAACATTTAATTCCTCGTTTTTTTTTTCTTCTTCTTCTTCCACAGTGAAAATCTCAAATGATGTATTGTGTTAAGAATCATTCTGAGATTGAAATGGTGGTGAAAATGATGTTTTTGGAGTTCACACAATCAAATGATATTTTCACACTTTTCTTATAATTCAGTAAAATTATAGCTTGATTGGAAATGACTCAAAAATATTCTGCTCACAGGTGATATTTACCTTTGTTTTTCAATTTGATTATTGTTTAATTGTTTTACTGTGGACTGTTCAGTGGAAATGACACCACAGTCATGAGACAGTCTGAATAATACATATTATAATGGATTGTAATAGTTATTATTATAAAGAACTTTATATTTTACCATTGAAAGCATTTGGAAAGCAAGAACAAAATCATGCAAAGTCAGTTTTAATGTGATATTCAAATAATGAAATAAAAGAAGTCTTTTGCTTTTAGTTTAAATTCATTCTTGGTTCATAAAAGTGTCCAAAAGACCCCTGTACGGCTGTATTTTGAAGAAAGAGACAGTTTTGGTGTTGATGTTAACGGTGGGGTTTGTCTCCCTCTGCTGGTTTGGTGTTGATGTTAACGGCGGGGTTTGTCTCCCTCTGCTGGTTTGGTGTTGATGTTAACGGCGGGGTTTGTCTCCCTCTGCTGGTTTGGTGTTGATGTTAACGGCGGGTTTTGTCTCCCTCTGCTGGTTTGGTGTTGATGTTAACGGTGGGGTTTGTCTCCCTCTGCTGGTTTGGTGTTGATGTTAACGGCGGGGTTTGTCTCCCTCTGCTGGTTTGGTGTTGATGTTAACGGCGGGGTTTGTCTCCCTCTGCTGGTTTGGTGTTGATGTTAACGGCGGGTTTTGTCTCCCTCTGCTGGTTTGGTGTTGATGTTAACGGTGGGGTTTGTCTCCCTCTGCTGGTGTAGTGTTGATGTTAACGGTGGGGTTTGTCTCCCTCTGCTGGTTTGGTGTTGATGTTAACGGCGGGGTTTGTCTCCCTCTGCTGGTTTGGTGTTGATGTTAACGGCGGGGTTTGTCTCCCTCTGCTGGTTTGGTGTTGATGTTAACGGCGGGGTTTGTCTCCCTCTGCTGGTTTGGTGTTGATGTTAACGGCGGGTTTTGTCTCCCTCTGCTGGTTTGGTGTTGATGTTAACGGCGGGTTTTGTCTCCCTCTGCTGGTTTGGTGTTGATGTTAACGGTGGGGTTTGTCTCCCTCTGCTGGTGTAGTGTTGATGTTAACGGTGGGGTTTGTCTCCCTCTGCTGGTTTGGTGTTGATGTTAACGGCGGGGTTTGTCTCCCTCTGCTGGTTTGGTGTTGATGTTAACGGCGGGGTTTGTCTCCCTCTGCTGGTTTGGTGTTGATGTAAACGGCGGGGTTTGTCTCCCTCTGCTGGTTTGGTGTTGATGTTAACGGCGGGGTTTGTCTCCCTCTGCTGGTTTGGTGTTGATGTTAACGGCGGGGTTTGTCTCCCTCTGCTGGTTTGGTGTTGATGTTAACGGCGGGTTTTGTCTCCCTCTGCTGGTTTGGTGTTGATGTTAACGGCGGGGTTTGTCTCCCTCTGCTGGTGTAGTGTTGATGTTAACGGCGGGGTTTGTCTCCCTCTGCTGGTTTGGTGTTGATGTTAACGGCGGGGTTTGTCTCCCTCTGCTGGTTTGGTGTTGATGTAAACGGCGGGGTTTGTCTCCCTCTGCTGGTTTGGTGTTGATGTTAACGGCGGGGTTTGTTTCCCTCTGCTGGTGTAGTGTTGATGTTAACGGCGGGGTTTGTCTCCCTCTGCTGGTTTGGTGTTGATGTTAACGGCGGGGTTTGTCTCCCTCTGCTGGTGTAGTGTTGATGTTAACGGCGGGGTTTGTCTCCCTCTGCTGGTTTGGTGTTGATGTTAACGGCGGGGTTTGTCTCCCTCTGCTGGTTTGGTGTTGATGTAAACGGCGGGGTTTGTCTCCCTCTGCTGGTTTGGTGTTGATGTTAACGGCGGGGTTTGTCTCCCTCTGCTGGTTTGGTGTTGATGTTAACGGCGGGGTTTGTCTCCCTCTGCTGTTTTGGTGTTGATGTTAACGGCGGGTTTTGTCTCCCTCTGCTGGTTTGGTGTTGATGTTAACGGCGGGGTTTGTCTCCCTCTGCTGGTGTAGTGTTGATGTTAACGGCGGGGTTTGTCTCCCTCTGCTGGTTTGGTGTTGATGTTAACGGCGGGGTTTGTCTCCCTCTGCTGGTTTGGTGTTGATGTTAACGGTGGGGTTTGTCTCCCTCTGCTGGTTTGCTGTTGATGTTAACGGCGGGGTTTGTCTCCCTCTGCTGGTTTGGTGTTGATGTTAACGGCGGGGTTTGTCTCCCTCTGCTGGTTTGGTGTTGATGTTAACGGTGGGGTTTGTCTCCCTCTGCTGGTGTAGTGTTGATGTTAACGGCGGGGTTTGTCTCCCTCTGCTGGTTTGGTGTTGATGTTAACGGCGGGGTTTGTCTCCCTCTGCTGGTTTGCTGTTGATGTTAACGGTGGGGTTTGTCTCCCTCTGCTGGTTTGGTGTTGATGTTAACGGCGGGGTTTGTCTCCCTCTGCTGGTTTGGTGTTGATGTTAACGGTGGGGTTTGTCTCCCTCTGCTGGTTTGCTGTTGATGTTAACGGCGGGGTTTGTCTCCCTCTGCTGGTTTGGTGTTGATGTTAAAGGCGGGGCTTGTCTCCCTCTGCTAGTTTGGGAAAACCAAAAATTGTTCATTTGTGAACCGCACACTTGTAAATAACATATCTGTAAATTCATTTAAAGTTTTTTTTTTTTCTTTTTCTTTTTTTTTTAATCACTGACAGAAATTTCATTTGTCCAGTAAAGCCTTTACTGCTGCAATTCTCTCACTTTTCTTTTACTTTCCATAAAGTACTGATGATGCTTCACTATGCTGTACACATACTATCTAAAATGAATCCACTCACACACACAAAAATGAAGTTGCTCTCTGAATTATTATTATTGTTGTTGTTGTTGTTGTTGTTGTTTTTATTGTTGTTGTTGTCGTTGTTATATATTTTTAAATGAATCTCATATTGTTTGTTC
Source organism: Spinibarbus caldwelli (assembly GCA_039654775.1). Classification (NCBI taxonomy): domain Eukaryota; kingdom Metazoa; phylum Chordata; class Actinopteri; order Cypriniformes; family Cyprinidae; genus Spinibarbus; species Spinibarbus caldwelli. Next base: position 23,818,394 of record CM077264.1, read on the forward strand.
TATACAGGTCGAATTGAAATGTTTTGACAGAATGACTCGATTTTGAATCAGGTTTGCTGTGTTTTGATAGAGTTAGCATATGAAGAAAAACATTCATTATTTTGAAATGTAGAGTTTGTATTTATTTAACAAAATGTGGTTTTGGCCAGAAAATTAACTATTTGGCTAACTGTGTGATGTAGGTGTGTTGCTGTGTTAAGAGTTTAGAAAAAGTACTTTAAGTATTGGTAAACGCTCGTTAGTGATTGAAAAAAGCTGCAATAGGAAGTATCAGTATGTGCTTGTTGCTGTTGTGTTAGATTAAGTTGTTTATTACCTCAATGAAGGACAATGTACTATTTATCTGTTTCATATCCTCTTCTTTCTTTTTCTTCTAATACACACCGATGTTCAGGAAAACTTGCATGCTCCCAAAGCGATTGTGGAAATTACTGAATCACATCTGATAAAAACTTGCACACATAAAGATTTTTTTTTTAATTCATTCATTTCAAAGCTTGAATATAATTATGGCACTTTGATGATAATTAATTTTGTATAATTTCTCCTTTAATGTTTTAAATAACAGTATACAAATTTAGAACAACATGAATTTTTAGTTTTTGAGTGAATTATGTTACATGCATGTTACATGTGAAACTAACTTTGAATTAAATAAAACATTTTCAATAATCTGTTCATAAAGTAGCAGCAGATATATTAAAACTCTTATGACTTACCAGTCTCCTTAACACTGAAGGCAATCTGACCACTTGCATCATCAACTTGTCCGACTAAAAAAATATGGGGCAGTCGGATAGATGGATAGGCCTAATGGATAGAGAGTTGGGCTTGTAACCCGAAGGTTGTGGGTTCGAGTCTCGGGTCCGGCAGGGAATACCACGACTGAGGTGAGAGGTGAGGTGATGAGCAAGGCACCAAAAACCCCCAACTGCTCCCCGGGTGCCGCAGCATTGGCTGCCCACTGCTCCAGGTGTATGTTCACTACTGTGTGTATGCACTTGGATGGGTTAAATGCAGAGCACAAATTCCAAGTATGGGTCACCATACTTGGCCACACACCACTTCCCTTTCCCCTTTATCAGGCCACTCGGAGCATTAACAATCACAGAGGGATGGCTGTCCAGAGCCACACCATTCACTAGCTGGACCTGAACAAACACAGAGGAGATCAGTGTTTGCTTTAGTTGGGCTCTTAACCCTTGACTTCTTGTGTTAGATCTCTTTCTGTAACATTGCATGTGCTGTTGTGAAGCAGAGAGATCAGTGCTGTACAGTGAACAGCAATTAGTTGTTTTTATTTGGTGAGATACTCATCAGGTGCCTGCAAAGTGATTTCTTCCTTTATATGTTTAAGTTTTGAACAATCACCTGTGAGGAAAGTATTGCTATAATAGTTATGAGTTCATTTTAAATCTACTATATGAAATTCATATAAATATTTGAAATAATGCTATTTTGAGACACACACAGACATCAAGAACTAGCGTATGAATCTCAACAATGGTGACAATTAGCAAAATTCTTCATGCTGCAATGCATGCTGGGTCACACCATAGTAAAAACTCCCATCATGCACTGCAGTATGAATAATTATTGTCACCAATGTTGAGGATCGTATGATAAGTGTTCATGTCTAAAAGCCTGAGCTGTTACAGTTCCCCCCCCCCCAATATTTAAGCATTACAGTGGCATTTGTTTAACAAGATTTTTTTCACAGTTGAGTAGTAGATGAATGTCAGTCAATAAACAGAAGAGAGACCACTTTATGACGTTAATTCAAAAGATTTAAAAGCAGAAAACTTTAGCAAATCCACTAGCCGAAGCTTTTAACGCAGCAATGCAAAAGCGTTTTCTATGAAATAATATTGCAACTGATTAAAAACAAATTTTTTTGAATTGTTAAAAAAGGGTTAAGAGCCCAACTAAAGCAAACACTGTTCTCCATGATGATGGTATCATTTTAACCAAAAAAGCATCACCATCTGATCCTCTGTAATTCTCAGTAACAGCAGGTGTTCATCACTAATGCACAATCATCATTTAATTAGTCACTTAATTATCTCATTAACTTTAACTCTTTGATGACTTGGGATTTGACTTGAGACTTGCTTGTGACTTGAAAGGAATGACTTGGTTCCTCCTCTGGTGAAATCAGCTGCTGAGTTCATGGGTGGAATAAACATACGGCAGGACTTTTACTCTTTGTCCCCTGGACTTTACACCACTGGAAAAAAAAGTTTTGCAATTTTTTTATTTATTATTATTGCACAAGTGTCTGTATTTAATGTCTGTGGCTAAGCACAGTGTGAGTGACTCAGTGGGAAATGCTGTCTCTTCACAGCAAGAAGATCTCTGGTTCGAGTTCCAGCTGAGTCAGAAAGTCTTTCCCTCACAATCTGAAGATGTGTGAATTACAGATGCTTCGTTGTCTAAACGTGTGGCTGACTTGGGTTTTTTTTTTTTTTTTTTGGGGTTTTTTTGGTCTTTTTATGGCTCAGTTTTGTTAACTAACAAAAATGAGTTGGCTGAAGAAAAAAGAGACATGTGACTTTACTCAGTTACATGAGTTGAGTGAACAACTTGGTCCAAAGTTGAGTAAACAAAAAATCTGTGCAGCAAGTTGCCTTGAAATTTTAAGTTGAGTCAACTTTTCATTTTTTAGCGTGTAGACTGACTTTTATTCATTAGATGAACTAAAGTTTTTAAGTTGTCAGTTGCTAGTTGAGTTAACTTAAAAAGTTCATTGCGATAGGTTGCCTTAAGTTTTTGAGCTAGGTCAACTTTTTTTTTTTTTTTTTTTTTACAGTGTACTGATTGGCTCCCCAGAAAAGCTCCTGATCGGAAAGCTCTGGATGAGGGTCGTTCAGCGCTCCCCTGTTACTCAACTCAAATAATAACAGAAGCCAAACCAGATAAAAGCCTTTCTGTTACATTTCAAATGTGTATTATAATAGGCTGTAAGTTAAATGAAACAGGAGAGCTGCTCAGTTTCTGAGAGCACTGAAGTTTCTGATGATGATTAACTTTGAGTCTGAGGTGTTAAAGCTGGAAAAATCCAAGATACGCCACAGCTGCTCTGGAAAACATTTCTGAAGCGCCCTCACAACAATTTTTACCATACATCTTGATTCCTCATACTTACTGTACTGTAATCTGCTACTTTGCACTAAAACTGTAAAATCTCCACCTTTTACCTTATTATTAGTATTATTATGCAATATATTTTACAATTAATATTCTAATCTACATTCAATATACAGTTTTGTAGGCTATTTTTGGTTTTTGGTTTTGGTTCCTTGCCGCTGTCACCTCTGGCTTGCTCAGTTGGGGACACTTAATTTCTAACGATTATCGTCAATTTGATTTCATAGATACTATTTAATCTAAACTGAGCTAGACAATGACATCTCTGAATTCAATAATGAAATGCCTTTAACTGAAAATTGAGTGTTTAATCTTATTATTATACATTACTGACACTCTATCCTCCAATTTGATTACTGTTAAGTGCTTTGACACAATCTGTATTGTTAAAAGCGCTATATAAATAAAGGTGACTTTACTTGACTTGACTATTGTTTTTAAACAATGTTTTCAATGCTGACTTAAGAGTAAAGATGAAAAGATGAAAGAGATAAAAATTCAAAGGGCATTAAAGATATTATTCCGCTGTAGTACAGAAGTGCCTCACCGTAACCTTGATTTTTTTTTTAATTTATTTAAGAAAAAGATAGAGGGATGAGTAGAGGAGATCTGAACCATGTAAGGGAGTTGTCTCTTGTCTTTAGCTCCAGCTTATGGCCACACCACCCTAAGCGCGTCCGATCTTGGAAGCTAAGCAGGGTCGGGCCTGGTTAGCATGGGGCATCTAGCAGAGCGTTAGGACCCAGAAGCAAATATATGAATAAATATTTTTTGGTAATTAATTAAATATTACCGCTAAAAAGTAACTAGTAACTAGTACTCTGAGTAGTTTTTGAGAAGAGTACTTTGTACTTTTACTTAAGTACCGTTCTGACACCAGTACTTTTATTTGTAATTGAGTATTATTTCAGCAATGTAAAAGTAATTGTACTTAAGTACAAATTTTCAGTACTCTTTCCACTACTGTTATTAGGTTTATTGTCAGCCCAGTAAAATAATCAAACACTCACTGCTGATAGTGTCTGTCTGATTTATATAGCTCATATTCATTACAGAGTATTAAAGCTTCTATTCATCTGCGGTCTGAGACTGACAGCTGCCTGTTCTGTGTATGAAGAGCATTTACATAGAGAGACACTTTGCTTGAGAGTGTTTATAGTGCTGTGAGTTTAACACTTCATGACTGAGAGCAGAACACAACACAATCTTCATCATCACACAAGACAAAACAACAACAATGAACAACATCATCATCCTCATCTGGACACTCACACTGTTTGCTCAAGGTTTGTAGCAAAACGTTCTTAAAGATAATTCTTTTAAAATGTGAAATATACATCATTTTTTATTCTTATCCTTTCTTTGTTCCTTTCTTTCAGAGTGTAGAGGACAGATCACTGTAACTCAGAGTCCATCATTAATAACAGCAGCTCAAGGACAAGAAGTCAGAATAAACTGTAAAACCAGCAGTTCAGTGTATAATGGTGATTTTTTAGCCTGGTACTTACAGAAACCTGGAGAAGCTCCTAAACTCCTCATATATGCTGCAACAAACCGCTACACTGGAACTCCATCTAGATTCAGTGGCAGTGGATCCAGAACTGATTTCACTCTGACCATCAGTGGAGTCCAGACTGAAGATACAGGAGATTATTACTGTCTGAGTGACCACTATATCAGTGGTAAAAGTGTGTTGACACAGTGATAAAGAGTCGTACAAAAACCTCCGTCAGTCAGAGTCACAGTGACTGCACTGATACAGCTGAGAGATACTGCAACTGCTGATGGATGTGAATCATCTCAAGCACTCTTAGATCATTATATTACAATGCAGAACACATCGATCTGATAATGAATTAAATCTGTACTGGTTAGGTTAATCGCTATGACGGCTGAACAAAAAAGGCTTAACGCTCAACATCTCAAAACATCATCCGCTGTCCACAGCATTGCAATCAAAAACTTAATTAACCTTTATTATATTTTAAAATAAAATACAATAACACTTTTAATGACCAATTCTCAATATTAATTAGCATGCATGTTACTAGCATATTGGCTCTTCATTGATACTTATAAAGGGCATTTTAATGCGTTATTCTGCATGACCATATTTTACTTCCTTTTATACTCCACAACTATTAATAAGCAGCTAATTAAGAGTTTATTCAGGCAGATGTCTTAGTTAATAGCTGTTCAATCATGAGAATTGAATTAAAATAAAGTTTTCTCTGGCTTGTACAACGTGGACTTTGACCTGTGTTGTGGTTAGTTTAACCTCTATAGAGGCTGAACAAAATAAAGTCTTGATGCTGAACATCTCAAAATATCATGCATTGTCAACAGAGTTGCAGTCAAAAACTGAATAACTGAAATATTATATTTAAAAATTAAAATACAAAGAATCAAAACACATATATGGTGCCTGTGCAGCAGCATGTCAGGCTGTGAGGTCAAAAACACATTTGAAGCGTCACATTTTAAAAGAAGAACCTGGATGATCCTCAAGACTTCCTTTTATGTTTAGCAGAAACCAAACACTTTCATTCATAAGAAGAACCTCATATCAGCAGTCAAGCACAGTTGCTAGTGTGATGGTTTGAGGATTTTTTTGTTGAATCAGGAACTGGATGATTTGCCATCATTAAAGTTTTGGGAATGGGCTTGTCAAAGTTCAGATTGAGACTTGCCTTCACAACACAACTCTCTGACTTCATGAATCTCTACTGCTCACATTACACAAGACTTCTTGTCTTCTGCCATCTCTGTTTTGCAGCAATGCAGTAGCAGAATGGAACTGGAAGCACTATATCAATCATTGTAATGGAGACCTGCATGAAATCATGAAAGCCTAGTCCAGTATTTCGCTAACACTGTGATTTTGTGGGGCTGAGGTGAAGAAAGAGGAGCAGGAGCTGAGGAAGAGTTTGTAGAGCGTGAAGAGCGAGCACATCACAGTCACTGCTAGAGATGCCACCAGGCTTCAATACGACCTTCACAAACCTATGAACTGCACACAGGTAAAATCAGCACAATATTGTAACAATTCCCCACAAAGCGTGGGAACTACACAAATAAAACAAGAGGAGAACGAATGAGTGTGTCAAGGAAATCTCACGAGCCAAGTCCAGTATCCAAGCAAAGTGTATTATACATACAATATTAACAGTAAGTTCAACCCAAACAAAATAATAAAATTCTTCCAGTGTGTGAATGTGTGCATGTGTAATGTCTCTCAAAGTCTCAGCTGTGTATTATATACAAAAAGGAGAAAAAAGAGTTCAGATCGGTCTCACCAGTAATATCGTCATACTCCAGGAGCGCAAATCTACCCAGCGTTGGCGTTTTAAATGTCCTTCAAGACAAGTATTCCATAAAAAGCACCAAGGAAAAAATATACTCCACAAGAAGTTGATCCAACAGTCCATAGGAAAAAACACAGCCAATGCGTTGGCTAATCCTCTTAATCCAGTCTTGGGAAACGAGAACGAGACTTGTGAGCGACGCTGCTCTTGAACGCCGGAATGCCGGATATACTCCTCTGAGAATTTACAACCAATTGCCACCAAACTTGGTGAACATGATCTCAAGACATTGGGGATGCTAAATTGCAAAGGGATTTTTGATATCTTGAATGGTTTGCCCGTGGCGAGGTGATGAAGTTATGGCAAGAAATGAGAAACAGGAAATGCCTAATAACAGCCACATACATTGTTTGATTTTAATCAAACTTCAGGAGTTTGTTTGTTGTATGATGCCAATCTTATAGATGTGACTATTAGGAGTCAAAATTATAGCGCCACCAACTGGCAGCAGGAAATGTGTCATTTTCAAAATGCTGTGAATTCAGCGTCTTATTTTTACTCGATTTGCATCAAATTTCATCAGAATAATGTTAAAACATGGGCGATGTAAAACAGCTTAGGGAATATAGATATCGAAAATACTGTTGCCATGGCAACGTGTCAAACTTCAATATTCTTTTCCGGTGATTTTGAGGCAGATAATATGCTTAGAATTTCATGAAACTCAACACACATATCAGTATTAATGATAATTAGACACTGGCAAAAGCTCATAAGCGGGCGTGGAAGAGGCACTCTATAGCGCCACCTTTTGACAAAACTTGGGGGGTTTAGTTTTAGCTACAGTCACCAAACTTGGTACATACATTGTTCTCCGGGACAGGAAGAACAAAAACAGGAAGCCGGCTATTTTTTCTTGAATGTCAATTTTTGGGGAAATCAGGCTGTAAATTAATTTATATTCCTCTAAGAAGAAACAAGTAGTTCACACCAAACTTTGTCAACATGATGCCAATATACTGAAGATGTTAAATTGTGAACAGATTTAGGATATCTTGAACGGTGTGGCGATGGTGATTTATTAAAGTAACAGTAAAAAAGATAGCAGTAATTTTCTTGCATCTTTAAAGTGCAGCTTCCAAACACTTCAAAACTTTTTACATACATAGAAAAAGTCATTCTGAGGAAATATGGTATGTTTCATGACTTTACAAAACTCTATGGATAAGAGAAAATAAAAATAAAAAATCACATTTGATCACACTTTACTCTCTATGAGTGTGTGGGGGGTGGTTGGGTGTTGGTGTGTGTGTGTGTATCTGTTGAGTGTGAAGGTGAGTGAGGGGGTTGGTGAGAGACAGAGAGAGAGAGAGAGAGAGAGAGAGAGAGAGAGAGATAGAGAGAGAGAGAGAGAGAGAGAGAGAGAGAGAGAGAGACTTTTAAACATCTGTAATCACCAGAGAAAAAAATAATCAATAATTTTTTGGATAACACTTCATAATAACTGCACGCTATGAATCATTAGGTAAGCATTTGTAAATAGTTCGTTCATCCTTAATAAAGCATTTTCCCAACATTAATAGTCATTAGTAAGTAGTTTATAAATACAGCTATAAATGCCTTGTTCTTTATTTATTAGGCATATCTATTACAAAGGAGATTTAAAGGCTCAGTTTTCTCCCGAAAAGAAAAAAATAAACAAACACAACACAGAGGGATACAAAACAGAAATATTTTTTCAAGATGTAAATAATGAAACTGTACACTTGAATTTTTATTTTATTTTTTCAATTAAATTGCAGAGGTTTATTTTTTTCATTTTTTATCAAGTGTACAGTTGTACAGTTTCATTTTTTGCATCTTGAAAAAATATTTCTGTGTTCTGTATTCCTCTGTGTTGTGTTTGTTTAACTTTTCTGTTTGGGAGATGAATGAGCCTTTAAATCTCCTTTGTAAATGCTTTTTAAGGTATAAATAGTCCTCCCTTTAGATGAGCTCACACAAATAGATGGCTGACAAGTGCTAAATGTTGTATAACTACCTGACTTAATTATGAATTACTTCAGGAATATGTGTTAATAAAGCATTTATTAACACACTGAGCAATTATTATGATGTGTCTAAAGAATAAGATTTATAAATGTACTTTTAAATAGTTTATTAATCATTTACTTACACTTTCTAAATGATCTTATGAACCACTGACAACTCCTAATTAACTGGTTTGTAAATAACGTAATAATTTGGAAATCTTAAATTGATCATTAATAAAGTATGAAAATACATTTATTAAACATTATATATATGCTCAAGAACAAAACATTTATAGCTGTATTTATAAAATGCTTACTAATTCCTAATAATGCTGGAACAATGCTTTATAAAAGATGGATCGACGATTTACTAATGCTTAACTAATGATTCATAGTGTGCAGTTATTATAAATTGTTACCGGTAGTAACACTTTACAATAATGTCTCTTTTGTTAACATTAGTAAGAGCCTAACATGAACTAACAATGAACAAAATATTTTCACAGCATTTATTGTTTGTTGATGTTAGTTAATCAAAATGTTCATGTTAATTCACAGTGCATTAACTAATGTTAACAGATAAAACTTTAAATTTTAATAATTATTAACTAACTAGTTTTGAATATTAACTAACATTAATAAATGCTATATAAGTATTGTTTATGTTAATTAATATAGTTAATGTTAATAACTGAAAACTTATTGAAAGTGTTACCGAAGTTTTATGTATTGTTGTGTGTATGTTTCACAGTCTTGATGGTTTGGATTAACCCTTTCATTGCTGTATCCTTCAAATCCAAATTGCCAGAGGGTTACTGTAATGCATGTGCTCGCTGTTCACCGTTTTCCTGATGCCACCGGGGTGGCGTTTGCACTGACGGCTTGGGCCCGTCATCGCTGCTTGCAGCTATATTGTTTCTGATTGTTTCTCTTTTTCTCTGTTCTAGTTTCTCTGTCCTTCAGTGATTCTGCTCGTTATCATCAGGTGTTCATCAGTGTCTGAATTCACTCACTTCCTTTCATTCACTCAGTCAAGTAAGCTCATGCAGGGAATAGTGAATGTGGGTATAGGGTGTGATTTTGCACACAGCCTCTGAGTGTCGACTTTGAGCTCTGTTAATTCACTGTAGGCCGTTTTCTTGAAAATGACAAATATCACCCAGAATGCATTGTTTTCTACAGTATATTACTGTTTTTATAGAAAATGGTATGTTACTATCAGAATTTGGCCATTTTTCTACAGCAAGGGTTGCACACAGTGTGTGTGTGTGTGTGTGTGTGTGTGTGTGTGTGTGTTTGTGTATGAAGAGTTCATAGTTCATTTCCAAAAACAGATAACTCAGTTTTTAAAAATGTTCAAAAAATCATGTTTTTTTTTTTATTATTTTATTTTTTTATCCTGCATTCCAATTAATCTCAGTCAAACTGTAGTTGGGTTGTTTTGATTAAATAATAATAACTAAATATATATATATATATATATATATATATATATATATATATATATATATATATATATATATATATATAGATTAAATAAAAATAACTAAAATAAATACAGCTTACTAACACAATAAAACACAATAAAAACATGATAACCCACACTGTAAAAAATTGCTGTAAAATTTACAGTAACTTACTGGCAATTTTGGTTGTCAGTAAGACTGTAAATTTACAAGAGTACTGTAAATCAGTAATTACAATTGTACTGTAAAAATACAGCAAACTCTTGCATGCTGTAAAATTGTTGTGATGGTGTAAACATTTGGTTAACTTATTTCATTTGAATCTACTAAGAAGGAATATTTCTTAATATAAAACTAAAAACACTTAATTTGTAATAGTAAAGTTACTAAAAATATGACTTTAACTCAAATCATTGCAGTTTATCATCAGCTATAGCACACATGTATTTATCAAAGCACTTAACAAAAAGATCATCACTGTATCAGCAATTCTACAGTTACTATTTTTAAATAAAGCAGCAGAGCATCAGTGTTTGTGGCTCATCATTGACTGAAGCACAGGCTCTACTCTCCACCACAATGGTGACCCACAAAACTAAATTAGATCTCTCTTGTCCAAAATAATACAGTTCAGTTAAATATTTACTCTCCTTATAGATAACACCTGCTGTAAACAAGCAGAATCACTGAATGAAAGAGAAACAAGAACTACATCTGACTTCAGCCACAGCCTTAGATGAACTCAACTGAAATACAAGACATCATTAAATCTCTCAAGATCTGATTAAACAACTCCACAAACAGCATTACCAGCTTCACACATTACAATTTGACTTTATTTCTGTCAAATGTCTATAAAAATTATTTGAGAATTAACAGAAGTTTAATTGTTTTATTGAAAACTTTTTGTTTGACCTCACCATTGAGGAGATCAGGGTTTGCTTTAGTTGGGCTTTTGATCCTTGATTTTTAATCTTAGCTTAGAGATGACAAACTGCTACCAAAACAGTTTAAAAAAAGCTTCTGCACAAAATTTTTAGCACTACGAAAACATTTAGACACACACAGACATCAAGAATCAGCGTATGAATCTCAACAATGGTGACAATCAAAAGCTTAATGCTGCAATGCATGCTGGATACCAGCACAGTACAAAACTCACCCATGACTCCCAGCATGCATTGCTGCATGAATAAATTTTGCCACTGAATTGTCCACTTATTGTCTTTAATTCTTACTATGTGCTTTTATTTTTGCTTTTTTTTTTGTGTTGAGTTTTAGTAACTTGTTTTGTGATGTTCAGAGTTGATCTATTTATTTTGTTGACTGTCACCATTGTTGAGATTCATACGCTGATTCTTGATGTCTGTGTGTGTCTAATAGATTCTGTAGTACTAAAGGTTTTGAGTATAAGATGTTTTTAAAATTTTTCAGTAGCAGCTTGTCATCTCGTGCAGGGTAATATAGCTGTTGTAAACACACACAAAAAAAAAATCCAAACCGTGTCTTTAAAAATAATTCTCTGAATGAATTCAGTGTTTCAGGCCTCTAGATAACAATTAAATCAGTAAAAAGCACACAATCACAAATTTTCCTGGCTTTTCTTGCTATAACAAATATGCTTTTCAAACAAAGTAATAACAGCCAAAAAAAAAACTAAGATTAAAAAATCAAGGATCAAGAACCCAACTAAAGCAAACCCTGATCACCACAATGGTGAGGTCAAACGAAACGTTTCCAATAAAACAACTAAACTTCTGTAAATTCTCAAATAATTTTTATAGACATATGACAGAAATAAAGTCAAATTGTAATGTGTGAAGCTGGTAATGCTGTTTGTGGAGTTGTTTAATCAGATCTTGAGAGATTTAATGATGTCTTGTATTTCAGTTGAGTTCATCTAAGGCTGTGGCTGAAGTCAGATGTAGCTCTTGTTTCTCTTTCATTCAGTGATTCTGTTTGTTAACAGCAGGTGTTATCTATAAGGAGAGTAAATATTTAACTGAACTGTATTATTTTGCACAAGAGAGATCTAATTTAGTTTTGTGGGTCACCATTGTGGTGGAGAGTAGAGCCTGTGCTTCAGTCAATGATGAGCCACAAACACTGATGCTCTGCTGCTTTATTTAAAGATAGTAACTGTAGAATTGCTGATACAGTGATGATTTCTTTAAGTGCTTTTACACATACATGTGTGCTATAGCTGATGATAAACTGCAACGATTTGAGTTAAAGTCATGTTTTTAGTAACTTTACTATTATAAATTAAGTGTTTGTAGTTTTATATTAAGAAATATTCCTTCTTAGTAGACTCAAATGAAATAAGTTAACCAAATGTTTACACCATCACAACAATTTTACAGCATGCAGAGTTTTCTGTATTTTTACAGTACAATTTTAATTATTAATTTACAGTACTCTTGTAAATTTACAGTCTTACTGGCAACCAAAATTGCCAGTAAGTCACTGTAAATTTTACAGCAATTTTTTACAGTGCAATAAAAAAACATGATTTCTGAAAATTAATAAAACGGAGTTATCTGTTTTTGCAAATGAACTCTTCATATATATATATATATATATATATATATATATAAGGAATAATTGACGATGGGCCGTTGAATTATTAGAAAAATAATGCACACCCGAGTTAGTGATGCGGCCACGATGCAAAGCGGAGATTGAGCGTGTGTGAATTAGCCTAACGTTACATCTCTGAGTCTGTCTCTCATCACTGTTTGGCAGCAGTATTCCTGCTAGTGAAAGGTTAAGTTAATTTTCCTCACAAACAGTGCCGTTGTTACCTCGCTTCGCTTGTGAGAAATGTCATGTACTTTTAAGTTGTTAAACTATTTACTGACAAAGTCGTCAGAGCAGCGCTAACAACATTAGCGCGTATGTTTTCATGTGTGTAAACTCTGTGTGTCTGTAGGGAGAGAGACCGGGAGAAATAGAGTATGTGATTTATGTACATAATAAAACGTAATTTTGTGGCAAAACATGGAAATGATCTGTGGTTTTTATCTCATTGCTTACTATATTTATGTATTTGGCCAGTGTCATTGTTGGTTTTGGTTATTTTGCTGTTTTAAGACCTTTTGAAATAAAAGAAATCATTTGGCGAAGTGATACAGCCATGTAATGCGGTCAAGAGCTGCATGGAACTATGTTCGCCGTGCGTTTCCCTGAAAGTAATTGCACACCTTAGAACGTTCCTCAGCAATCAGATTCAAGCATTCAACGCCCCCGTAGTGTGTGTGTTTATATATATATATATATATATATATATATATATATATATATATATATATATACACACACAGGTGCATCTCAATCAATTAGAATGTCATGGAAAAGTTCATTTATTTCAGTAATTCAACTCAAACTGTGAAACTCGTATATTAAATAAATTCAATGCACACAGAATGAAGTAGTTTAAGTCTTTGGTTCTTTTAATTGTGATGATTTTGGCTCACATTTAACAAGAACCCACCAATTCTCAACAAACTAGAATATGATGACATGCCAATCAGCTAATCAACTCAAAACATCTGCAAAGATTTGCTGAGCCTTCAAAATGGTCTCTCAGTTTGGTTCACTAGGCTACACAATCATGGGGAAGACTGCTGATCTGACAGTTGTCCAGAAGACAATCATTGACACCCTTCACAAGGAGGGTAAGCCACAAACATTCATTGTCAAAGAAACTGGCTGTTCACAGAGTGCTGTATCCAAGCATGTTAACAGAAAGTTGAGTGGAAGGAAAAAGTGTGGAAGAAAAAGATGCACAACCAACCGAGAGAACCGCAGCCTTATGAGGATTGTCAAGCAAAATCAATTCAAGAATTTGGGTGGACTGACGCTGGGGTCAAGGCATCAAGAGCCACCACACACAGACGTGTCAAGGAATTTGGCTACAGTTGTCGTATTCCTCTTCTTAAGCCACTCCTGAACCACAGACAACGTCAGAGGCGTCTTACCTGGGCTAAGGAGAAGAAGAACTGGACTGTTGCCCAGTGGTCCAAAGTCCTCTTTTCAGATGAGAGCAAGTTTTGTATTTCATTTAGAAACCAAGGTCCTAGAGTCTGGAGGAAGGGTGGAGAAGCTCATAGCCCAAGTTGCTTGAAGTCCAGTGTTAAGTTTCCACAGTCTGTGATGATTTGGGGTGCAATGTCATCTGCTGGTGTTGGTCCATTGTGTTTTTTTGAAAACCAAAGTCACTGCACCCGTTTACCAAGAAATTTTGGAGCACTTCATGCTTCCTTCTGATGTCCAGCTTTTTAAAGATGCTGATTTCATTTTCCAGCAGGATTTGGCACTTGCCCACACTGCCAAAAGCACCAAAAGTTGGTTAAATGACCATGGTGTTGGTGTGCTTGACTGGCCAGCAAACTCACCAGACCTGAACCCCATAGAGAACCTATGGAGTATTGTCAAGAGGAAAATGAGAAACAAGAGACCAAAAAATGCAGATGAGCTGAAGACCACTGTCAAAGAAACCTGGGCTTCCATACCACCTCAGCAGTGCCACAAACTGATCACCTCCATGCCACGCCGAATTGAGGCAGTAATTAAAGCAAAAGGAGCCCCTACCAAGTATTGAGTACATGTACAGTAAATGAACATACTTTCCAGAAGGCCAACAATTCTCTAAAAATGTTTTTTTTATTGGTCTTATGAAGTATTCTAATTTGTTGAGATAGTGAATTGGTGGGTTTTTGTTAAATGTGAGCAAAAATCATCACAATTAAAAGAACCAAAGACTTAAACTACTTCAGTCTGTGTGCAGTCTTTTTTTTTTTGTTTGTTTGTTTTGTTTTTTTCTCCATATTACTTGTATTGCATAGTGGACTTTTCAGAAAGTGAAGCTGTAACACTGAAATGTCCAATCAAGCTATACTTTAACAAACACACACAAGTAAATAATAAAAACAAATGTAACATGAGAAAAAAAATAATACAAACACTAATTGTCTGAAGTTCAGTATCTATAGTTCATATTCATCACAAAGAATTAAAGTTTCTAGGGTTTTGTAGAACATGATCATGTATAAAGAAAATAATCTGAGGTCTGAGACTGACAGCTGCCTGTTCTGTGTATGAAGAGCATTTACATAGAGACACTTTGCATGAGAGTGTTTATAGTGCTGTGAGTTTAACACTTCATGACTGAGAGCAGAACACAACACAATCTTCATCATCACACAAGACAAAACAACAACAATGAACAACATCATCATCTTCATCTGGACACTCACACTGTTTGCACAAGGTTTGTAGTAAAACTTTCAGAATGATTATTAATTATTTTCAAATGTGAAATATACATTATTGTAATTTGTGTCCTGTTTTCCTTTGTTTCAGAGTGTAGAGGACAGTATACTTTAACTCAGAGTCCCTCAATAACAGCAGCTCAACCAGGACAAGAAGTCAGAATAAACTGTAAAACCAGCAGTGGAGTGTATAATGGTAATGGGTTAGCCTGGTACTTACAGAAACCTGGAGAAGCTCCTAAACTCCTCATATATGCTGCAACAAGCCTTTACACTGGAACTCCATCTAGATTCAGTGGCAGTGGATCTAACAGTGATTTCACTCTGACCATCAGTGGAGTCCAGCCTGAAGATACAGGAGATTATTACTGTCAGAGTTTCCACTATCCAAACAGTAAAGTATGTGTTCACACAGTGATAAAGAGTTGTACAAAAACCTCCGTCAGTCAGAGTCACAGTGACTGCACTGATACAGCTGAGAGATACTGCAGCTGCTCTACTACACAATCACACACTGATCAGTGAACAAACACTAATAACACAATATCATTACTATTAATAGAAATATTGCTGAAGAGAATGAGTCAGTGTTTTAATATGACTATCATGTTTTAGGTGTAATATATGACCGCTGTCAATCAAACTGAACAGACTGCATTCAGTCACTTCTGCTGTCTGGACGTGATGCTTTACATTTGACCCACAGAAAGATTTACATTCTTACACAATCACTGACAGAATGATTGATTCTGTATTTGCAATCAAATACAGATTCATAAAAGATTTTTATGATTTTACTGACATTTTCATATACGTTATCTCTTTGAAATGTAATGGGTTTGTCTGCGTGCTCCCAGGTGGAAAATACATACTATTGAATGTATTAAAAATATACTTAAAGTACATTTGTACATTTGTATCCAGAACATGCTTATTTGAAGTGCATTAAAATATATTAAATATTTAATATATTACAGTTTTTTTTTTTTTTCAATTGCTAACATCCCTTTGTCCAATCTATATTCACATTTTCAAAACTCTAAACACAATTAACACAACATCCGTCTTTTGTGACCATACCATTAACACAATTCATGTTATTTGCACACAATATTCAGTCAATTAACATGTTTCTAAAATGCTTAAATGTTCTCTTCACACAAGCTTACCCCATACCAAAAATCATGGATCTTTCTTATCTTTTTTTTTTTTTTTTTTTTTTTTACAAATGCTTAAACACAGCATGACAGAAATGAAGACCTAATGTTCCAAACTTTAAATATAGTGTAAAATCTCTACTTCTGCAACAAAAGCAGCTTAAAAGATCTGCTAAGAATTATTTTAATTACTAATAATTGAGAAATAGCTGATTCCAATCTTAATGAATAATTTCAAGTCTTTCCATACATGGCCATGCACAATAAAACGACACTCTCTGGATTGGTTTTGTTCAAAACAATACAGAACATCACAGAGAAGCATAAAAAGAAAAAAATGTTTGGAGGAGGGAGAGTTGGACGAGGGAGAGGAATAGTTGGGACGAGGAAAAGGACTGGTTGGACCAGGGAGAGGACAAGATGAACTAGGGAGAGGAGTAGTTGGACCAGGACTGTCTGGTTTGGTTCAGCAACCAAATCAGACATCAAGAGACTACAGCAGACAGTCAGGACTGCTGAGAGGAATATTTGTGCCCCCCTGCCCAACCTCCAAGATTTTTACATCTCCAGAGTGAGGAAAAGGGCTAAGAAAATCACTTTGGACCCCACACACCCTGCCCACTCTTTCTTTGAACTGTTGCCTTCTGGTCAGTGATACCAACCACCAGAACAGACAGGCACAAGAACAGTTTCTTAACGCAGGCTATATTCAGCCTGAACAATTGTAAAACGTTCATAACAATATATTGTCCATCATAACTGACACATTTAAAGTTTTTTTTTTTTTTTTTTTTTTTCCCCAATTGCTAACATCCCTTTGTCCAATCTATAGTCACATTTTCAAAACTCTAAACAAAATTAACACAACATCCGTCTGTTGTGACCATACCATTAACACAATTCATGTTGAATTCAAAAAGGATGTGTTAATTAATAACACATTTTTGTGTTATGGCCATTTTAACACATTGTGTGTAATTTTAAGTTGATCATGTGTAAAAAGAAAGAGAGAGAGAGAGAAACAACACAATGTGTCCAACACGATATGTGTTAACTATCATCCAATCACATTGCTGCCTACATCACTCCACAAGCTGTTAACCAAATTCGCGCCTCTTTTTTCATTGGTGGATGACGTGGATGCACTCAAGTATATGGATTTCCTCACTAGAAAAGTAAAGTTCCCAGAGCGTTCTCACGAGGTCCCACCGGTGTCAATGACGTTCCCAGAACATTTCCTGAGATGATGTGGAGTTCTTTAAAGGATTGGACAGAGGTGGGACAAGGTCAAGTCTCAAGTCAAATCCCAAGTTCTCAAAGAGTTAAAGTTGATGAAATAATTAAGTGACTAATTAAATGATGATTGTGCATTAGTGATGAACACCTGCTGTTTTTGAGCGTTACAGAGAATCAGATGTTGATATTTTATTGGTTAAAATGATGCCACCATCATGGAGATCAGTGTTTGCTTTAGTTGGGCTCTTGACCCTTGACTCCTGTGTTAGATCTCTTTCTGTAGCAATGCATGTGGTGTTGTAAAGCAGAGCAATTAGCTGTTTTTATGTGATGAGATAGTCACCATGAGGTGGCTTATTCACAATCGAAAAATCTGTTTTTAATTTTTTTTTTTTTTTTGTTATATAATTATGTTTAAGTTTTGCAGTATTGTTTTGACATATGCAGACATCAAGAAATAGCATATGAATCTCAACAATGGTGACAATCAATAAATGCTTTATGCTGCCATGCATGCTGGGTAACACCATAGTAAAAACTCCCATCATGCAGTGCAGTATGAAAAATTATTGTCGCCACTGTTGAGGATCATATGATAAGTGTTTGTGTCTAAAAGCCTGAGCGGAAAAAGTTTTTTTTTTTTTTTTCCTCAATATTGAAGTATTATACTGGGGTTTGTTTAATAAGACACTTTGCACATCTGTAATAGCTGAATGTCAGTTAAAAAACCAAAGAGAGATCCTGTCATGATGTTCATTCACCATGACATGAGTTATAAGCAGAAATCATAAGTTAATCTGCTACTTCTAGGTTTGATTCAGCAATGCACAAATGTTTGCTGTGGAACAATATTGCAATTGCTTAGAAGCAAATTACTTCAAATTGGTAAAAGGGTCAAGAGACCAACAAAAGCAAAGCTTGACCACAATTATAGTGGCATCGTGTTTTTTTTTTTTTCTTCAGTTGATTTCATCCAAGGCTGTGCTTTTTTTTAACACATCTGTTTTTATAACACACTAATGTGTCATAAACAACACAATTTGTGTTATAGATGTGCTATTCTTAAAGATACACTAGAGACCAACTAAAGCAAACTAAAACAAAGCTTTAGAGACCAACTAAAGCAAAGCTTGACCACAATTATGGTGGCATCGTGTTTTTTTTTTGTTTTTTTTCTTCAGTTGATTCCATCCAAGGCTGTGTTTTTTTTAACACATCTGTTTTTTTAACACACTAATGTGTCATAAATAACACAATTTGTGTTATAGATGTGCTATTCTTAAAGGTGCACTATTTAAATATTTGAAGAATATCAACCTGTGTTAAGAAGAATAACACACTGGTTGAGTTGAAATTAACACAAAATGTGTTGTCCTTAACTAGACACACAGGCGTGTTAAAATATAACACAGGTTGTGTTGTTTTTAACACATCTGTTTTAAGAGTGTATGCTGTCAATTAACACAGTTCAAAAATGCTTAAATTTTCTTTTTACACAACTCAGATAGCAACATATTGTCGGCCCAGATCTGGCCCACATCTGGCACATGTGGAATGATGATCTGGCCTACATGTAGCGTGGAATGATGGCACTTGGGTGGACCGCTTCTGTTTGCCAGATCTGGGCCAAAAGCAGGCCATAGCAATGCCACATGTCAGCCAAGAGCAAAGAAATAAATCACACTGGACCTTATCTGAGCCACAAAATCTGTGTATATTAAATGTGGTCATCTCAGCCTTAATAAGCCCTTTAACAAGTAGAATAACTGAAGAAAAGAAGATAACAGAAAAAAAAGCCACAGCCTTAGATGAAATCAACTGAAGATAAGTTAAATCATACATTATAAATAAGATACATTAAATCTCTGAAGATCTCAGCAGAGGAGGATTAAACAACTCCACAAACAGCGTCACCAGCTTCACTTATTACTAACCAGATTGACTTTATTTCTGTTAGAGGTCTACAGAAGTTCTTATTGAGAATTAAAAGGGGTTTAAAATCTTTGTTTCATTTGAAGTAACCATAATGGTGATTGGTGTTTCTATTAGTTGGGCTCTTAACTCTTACTACAATTACTCTGTCTTTACTAGCTGCTGTATTTATCAAATACGTTTATGATAGCAAATAAACACAAAATGAGATCAGGGGATGATAGTCAGCAATTGATGGTTCAACACTATTTAATTATCATATGTCTTTTTACTCTAATCAATAATGCCAATAACACATTCGCTGTGTAAGATCAGCAGTATTGCAGAACCAGTTTAAAAAAAAAAAGGTGTGTGCCACTAACACACAAAGTCATCATAAATCAACACATGAACCTCAACAATGGTGACAATAAAAAGTGTAATGTTGCAATGCATGCTGGGTACCATAGCACAAAACTCCCAGCATGCATCACAGTATGAATAAATTATGCAGCTGAATTGTCCTATTTTCTTTAATTCTAACTTTGGTTCAGGTATATGTATATATATTTTTTTTGTGTGTGTTTTTTGATATCTATCTGCAAACTGACATTGCAGGGTTTGTATTGTGAAAGCATTAAATTACACAACTACTAGATTTAAATAACTTCAACAAATCAGACCATTACGTGACAACTATGAACCCATCAACAGCAAGCTATCCATACTACAAATGTGTCAAACATACTGTGACAGCAGCCAAACAGACAACCGATTAATCATAAGTGTTATGAGCCCATTAATGGAATCACCAATCACCATTATGGTGACTTCAAATGAAACGGATTTAAACCCCTGTTAATTCTCAATAAGATCTTCTGTAGATCTCTAACAGATATAAAGTCAAACTGACTAGTAATAAGTGAAGCTGGTGACGCTGTTTGTGGAGTTGTTTAATCCTCCTCTGCTGAGATCTTCAGAGATTTAATGTCTTTTATCTTCAGCTAAATTTGTCTAAGGTTGTGGCTGCAGTCAGTTGTAGTTCTTGAGTTTCTATTTGTCTCTTATTTCTGTTATCTACTTTCCTTCAGTGATTTTGCTTGCTATCAATCTTAGACAAGCTGAAAGGACTCAACTTTTGTGGCTCACATAAGGTCCAGTGTGATTTATTTCTTTGCTCTTGGCTGATATGTGGCATTGCTATGGCCTGCTTGTGGCTCAGATCTGGCAAACAGGAGCGATCCGCCCAAGTGCCATCATTCCACACCACATATGGGCCAGATCATCATTCCACATGTGCCAGATGTGGGCCGGATCCGGGCCGACAATATGTTGCTATCTGGGAAGCTTACCCCATACCAAAATCATGGATCTTTCTTATCTTTTTTACAAACGCTTAAACACAGCATGACAGAAATGAAGACCTAAAATTCCAAACTTTAAATACTGTAAAGCTTCTACTTCTGCAACAACAGCAGCTTAAAAGAGCTGATAAGAATTATTTTAATTACTGATAATTGAGAGATATAGCTGATTCCAGTCTTAATGAATAATTCCAAGTCTTTCCATTACGTGGCCATGCACAATAAATAGGCATTTGCTGGACTGGTTTTGTTAAAAACAATACAGAACAACAGAGAAGCAGAAAAAGAAAGAAAATGTCGGGGCGAGGGAGAGATGGACGAGGGAGAGGAGTAGTTGGACGAGGGAGAGGACTGGTTGGACCAGGGAGAGGACAAGGTGGACTAGGGAGAGGAGTAGTTGGACCAGGACAAGGGAGAAGAGGTAGGGGGAGAGGAGTAAGAATGCGTGGTGCAGTTCAAAGGAGAGTAAGAGCTGTTGTCACTGATGAAATAAGAGCCACTATCATACACTCTAAAAAATGCTGGGTTAAATATAACCCAGCGCTGGGTTAAAAAGGGACAAACCCAGCGTTTGAGTTATTTTGACTCAGCGGTTGGGTTGTTTTGACCCTGCGTTTGGCAGAGGTGTAAAGTCCAGGGGTCAGAACGTAAAAGTCCTGCCATATGTTTATTCCACCCATGAACTCAGCAGCTGATTTCACCAGAGGAGGAACCAAGTCATTCCTTTCAAGTCACAAGCAAGTCTTGAGTCAAATCCCAAGTCCTCAAAGAGTTAAAGTTAATGAGCTAGTTAAGTGACTAATTAAACAATGACTGTGCATTCGTGATGAACACCTGCTGTTATTTACAATTACAGAGGATCAGATGTTGATGTTTTATTGGTTGAAATGACACCACCATCATGGAGATCAGTGTTTGCTTTAGTTGGGCTCTTGACCCTTGATTCTTCAGTTAGCTCTCTCTCAGTAGCATTGCTTGTGGTGTTATAAAGCAGAGAGCGCAGTGCTCTACAGTGATCTCCATGAGCTAATTTGATTATATCAAAAACAACTTTTGAGTGTTTAGGTTTTGCATAATCAACCTTGTGAAGCTACAGTATTCAAGTCAAGTCACCTTTATTTATATAGCGCTTTTAACAATACAGATTGTATCAAATTAGAGGATAGAGTGTCAGTAATGTATAATAATAAGATTAAACACTCAATTTTCAGTTAAAGGCATTTCATTATTGAATTCAGAGATGTCATTGTCTAGCTCAGTTTAGTTTAAATAGTATCTATGAAATAAAATTGACGTTAATCGTAAAAAATTAAGTGTCCCCAACTGAGCAAGCCAGAGGCAACAGCGGCAAGGAACCAAAACTCCCTCTGTGACAGAATGGAGAAAAAAACCTTGGGAGAAACCAGGCTCAGTCGGGGGGCCAGTTCTCCTCTGGCCAGGATATTATTATTTATTTTTTTACTTATTGTTTTAATTAAATTTTAAATGTATAAATGTATTATATTTCCATTTTTATATTGTTGCAATTTCTAACAATAATAGTATTATGTAGTTAGGTATTTTATTATATTTATAGTTATTTTGTTTAATTTTAAGTTTTATTGTATTTAAGTCGAGGCCTTCACTGGGAATATGTCCCCGGGGCTCATCCAGGTGTCCTGCCTCCGCTGACGATCCGGGGTCGCAGACATCATCCCCCGGCGCCGATCCACCATCTGATCCGGACACAGACTGCGAAACAGAATAATAAAGAAACAGACAAATATTAGCGTAGATGCCATTCTTCTTACGATGTAACGAGTACATCGTGTGTTATGAGGAGTGTTCCCAGTTCCAGTTGATCTAATTAATGCAGCCTAACAATCCTTTAACGGATTTGAATAATAGAAGTGTATTAGTGTGTTATGTGTAAGCCAGGTTAAAGAAATATGTCTTTAATCTAGATTTAAACTGACAGAGTGTGTCTGCCTCCCGAACAGTGTTAGGTAGATTGTTCCAGAGTTTGGGCGCTAAATAGGAAAAGGATCTGTCGCCCGCAGTCGATTTTGATATTCTAGGTATTATCAAATGGCCAGAGTTTTCAGAACGCAGCAGATGTGGAGGACTATAATGTGATGAGTACTGAGGAGCTAAGCCATTCAGGGCTTTATAAGTAATTAACAAGAATTTAAAATCTATCCGATGTTTGATAGGGAGCCAGTGCAGTGTTGACAGAACCGGGCTAATATGGTCATACTTCCTGGTTCTAGTAAGGACTCTAGCTGCTGCATTTTGGACCAACTGTAGTTTATTGATCAAGCCTGCAGAACAACCACCCAGTAAAGCATTACAATAGTCTAACCTTGAGGTCATAAACGCATGAATTAGCATTTCTGCATTTGACGTTGAGAGCATAGGTCGCAATTTAGATATGTTTTTGAGATGGAAAAACGCAGTTTTACAGATACTAGAAACATGGCTTTCAAATGAAAGATTGCTATCAAACAGCACACCTAGGTTCCTAACTGATGAAGAAGAATTGACAGAGCAGCCGTCAAGTGTTAGATAGTGTTCTAGGTTATTACATGTGGGGTTTTTAGGTCTGATAATTAACACCTCTGTTTTTTCAGAATTTAGCAGTAAGAAATTACTAGTCATCCAGTTTTTTATATCGACTATACATTCCGTTAGTTTCTCAATTTGGTGTGTTTCACTGGGCCGTGAAGAAATATAGAGCTGAGTATCATCAGCATAACAGTGAAAGCTAACACCATGTCTCCTGATAATATCTCCCAAGGGTAACATGTAAAGCGTGAAAAGTAACGGCCCTAGTACTGAGCCTTGAGGTACTCCATACTGCACTTGTGATTGATATGATACCTCTTCATTTACTGCTACGAACTGATGGCGGTCAGATAAGTACGATTTGAACCATGCTAAGGCACTTCCACTAATGCCAACAAAGTTTTCTAGTCTATTCAAAAGAATGTTGTGGTCGATAGTGTCGAACGCAGCGCTAAGATCCAGTAGAACTAATAAAGAGATACAACCATGATCAGATGATAGAAGCAGGTCATTTGTAACTCTAATGAGAGCAGTCTCAGTACTATGATACGGTCTAAATCCTGACTGGAATTCCTCACAGATACCATTTTTCTCTAAGAAGAAATATAATTGTGAGGATACTACCTTTTCTAGTATCTTTGACAGAAAAGGGAGATTTGAGATCGGTCTGTAATTAACTAGATCTTTGGGGTCAAGTTGTGTTTTTTTAATGAAAGGCTTAATAACAGCCAATTTGAAGGTTTTGGGGACATATCCTAATGACAATGATGAATTAATAATAGCCAAAAGAGGATCTATGACTTCTGGAAGCAGCTCTTTTAGTAGTTTAGATGGAATAGGGTCTAACATACATGTTGTTGGTTTAGATGATTTAACAAGTTTATATAATTCTTCCTCTCCTATAATAGAGAATGAGTGGAATTGTTCCTCAGGGGATCTATAGTGCACTATCTGATGCGATACTGTAGCTGATGGCTGCATGGTTACAATTTTATCTCTGATAGTATCGATCTTGGAAGTAAAGTAGTTCATAAAGTCATTACAGCTGTGCTCTTGGGAAATGCCAACACCTGTTGATGCTTTATTTTTCGTTAAATTAGTGACTGTATTGAATAAATACCGGGGGTTATGTTTGTTTTCTTCTAGAAGAGACGAAAAGTAATCAGATCTAGCCGTTTTTAATGCTTTTCTGTAGGATAGGGTACTTTCCCGCCAAGCTATACGAAATACCTCTAGTTTTGTTTTCCTCCAGCTGCGCTCCATTTTCCGGGCTGCTCTCTTTAGGGTGCGAGTGTGCTCATTATACCATGGAGTCAAACTGTTTTCTTTGATCTTCCTTAAGCGTAAAGGACCAACTGTATCTAAAGTGCTAGAAAAGAGAGAATCCATAGCAAAGTGTTTCTCTAACAATTACATTGAATGAATTGTAAATCTATGTAATGCATATAAAAATTTGAACTCCAGTAACACTTAGACACACACAGACATGAAGAACCAGCATATGAATCTCAACAATGGTGACAATCAACAAAATGCTTCATGCTGCAATGCATGAAAAACTCCCATCATGCAATGCAGTATGAATAATTATTGTCACCACTGTTGAGGATCATAAGATTAATGTTCATGTCAAAAACTCTGTTCCTATATAAGATTGTTTTCTTCTCAATATATAAGCGTTATGGCTGTATTTGCTTAATAGGACTGCTTACAGTTCTATTACAGCCATATTAAGAAAGCATAAGCTAATCTGTTATGTCAAGATTTGATTCAGCATTGCACAAATGCTTGCTATAAAACAACATAGCAATAGTCTAAAAGCAAGGTTCTTTGAATTACTAAAAGGCTCAAGAGCCCAACTAAAGCAAACACTGACCACAATTATGGTGGCAACGTTTATTTATTTTTTTTTTGGTTTGTTTTTTCCAGTTAATTTCATCCAATGCTGTGGCTGAAATCAGTTGTAGTTCTTGTGTTTCTCTTTTCTTCAGTGATGTTGATTGTTAACATCAGGTGTTCATTATTAATGCACAATCATCATTTAATTAGTCACTATCTCATTAACTTTAACTCTTTGAGGACTTGGGATTTGACTTGACGCTTGTGACTTGAAAGGAATGACTTGGTTCCTCCTCTGGTGAAATCAGCTGCTGAGTTCATGGGTGGAATAAACATATGTTAGGACTTTTACTCTTTGGCCCCTGGACTACCCACCTCTGGGGACAACGTAGCATTCCACCATTCACATGCAATCACAAATTGGTTTGCAGCCCATCCGAGAATAATTTCCCTTTTTCTTCCTCCGTACTCTCCTTTCCTCAATCCTATTGAGGAATTTTTTTCTGCCTGGAGGTGGAAAGTCTATGATCATCGACCACATGATCAAATGTCCCTCCTGGATGCCATGGAAGCTGGCCGCAGAGACATCTCAGCTGAAGACTGCCAGGGGTGGATAAGGCATGCTAAGCGTTTCTATCCAAGGTGCATAGCAAGAGAAAATATAAGGTGTGATGTCGATGAGAATGTGGCCAAATGCTGAAGATCGCATAGATTAGAATTTTTTTTTTTCTGCAATTTTTTTTTTTTTTTTTTTTTTTTTTACAGTAACCAAAGGGCAAAGGGCTGTTTTTTTATTTTATTTTTTTATGATCATTTTGCTAATAAAGCCTTTACTGCAGCAATTCTGTCACTTTTCTTTTATATTTCATAAAGTACTGATGACTCCACTATGCTGTACACATACTATCCTACAGTAAATGAATCCACACATTCACACACACACACACACACACAAATGTAGAGTTCAGCTGACTAAATTATTATTATTATGTTAAATGGATGTCATATTGTATGTTCCATCCAGGTCAAACCAAAACATGACAAGTAATGCAGTTTTTGTAATTAATTGTTAGCATTGTGACAGTCTATGTGCTATGATTGACTATATGTTCCTATTGGACTGAAAACCAGTGCCAATGTTTTGACCGAATGACTCGATTTTGAATCGGGTTTGCTGTGTTTTGATAGAGTTAGTATATGTAGAAAAAGGTATTCAGCAGTTTGAAATGCAGAGTTTGTATTTATTTAACAAATTGTGGGTTTGGCCAGAAAATTAACTATTTGGCTAACTGTGTGATGTAGGTGTGTTGATGTGTTAAGAGTTTAGAAAAAGTACTTTAAGTATTGGTAAACGCTTGTTAGCAATTGAAAAAAACTGTAATATTTAATATATTTCTAAAAACCATGCTAATAGACCCTTTTTCTGTTAGTGAACATTGTGATGTTTTTCTGTGGGCGGAGCTTTGGTGGAGGCAAAAAGATCCCTCTGACCGCTTCACTAACGCTAGCTATGAAGTTTGTTAGCTTGTTTTTTTAACAATAACTGGAGAAATTCCGATTTTACCTGCATAAGGTCACTCACTGTCCGGGACCGCGATTGTTATTTGAAAAGTTTAACTTTAATGGACGAAACCAGATTGGCTGACCCACACACACTTTTACTCAAAGGATGGACGATCTGACAGGATTACCTCCGGTTGAGTGACTCACATCTAACGTGCATAGTTAAGACAAACTCACTGTGTATCTAGTCTTGAAGATGTGTATATATTTCAATTTCAGCAGGCATCTATTTTTACAGCTACATTATTATTCCAGCCACAATTAATCACAACAATGTATATACAATTACAAATTTTTTTTTTTTTGTTTTTTTGTTTTTTTTATTAATGCACAAAACTCACAAATAGTACACACAGAACAATGCAACCATCAACATAAAAATAATAAACAATAATAACAAAAAATACAGTAGAAACAAACAAATAATCAACAAAAAAAGAACAGAAAAAAAGGACAAGGGGAGTGTTAATACATTACAAAATGTAAGATAGGAAAAGAGTTACAGACAGATAAAGTTTTTAAGGTTTTTTTGTTCTTGGACAACTGCAATAATGAAAGGTATTGCTCAAATTCTTTTATAAAAACAAAGAAAAGAGGTCTAGAGTTTGAATATTTGCATCTGTGGATGTGAAATTTTGCAAGAAGCAAAATCAGATTCACTACATAAAACTGTTTCCTTTTAGATTGTTCATACTCAATAAAACCCAACACTACGTCCTTCCAAAACAGAATACATTCATTATAAATGTTACTCCTAGTGAAACTTAAAACATCTTGCCAAAATTTCTTTGTAAATGGACAGTTCCAAAATAGATGAACAACAGTTTCAACAGAGTCATCACAAAAAGAGCAACTGGAGGAAATATCACTTTTGAATTTTTTCATGTAAAGCTTTGCAGGATAGAACTTATGAATTATTTTGTAGGAAATCTCCTTTACTTTGTTAGTTAATAAATAAGAATGAGGAAGCATCCACACTTTTTTCCAGCAGATTTTACCCACTGCATTATTCCAATAAGCAGTCACAGCTGGCAGAGTAATAATATTCTGCTGAAATAATGAACGAACTATCCTATTATTGTTTTTGCATGGAGATGCAAAACATAATCTACCAACAAAAGTATCAACCAAATTAGGAGAAATCGGTGACAAAGGATGGGTACCTCTCAGTAAAGCAACAACACCTGATGGGATAGACCCCATAACTATGGAAAATTCTTTTGGAGAGACAGGAAATTGAAAGTAATCTAAAAATTCTTTATATGAAAATAACAACCCTTGAGAGTTCATTAACTGACTGATCAACAGTATGTTTTTATCAAACCAATTCTGAAAAAAATATGGATTTATTTTTGTATAAAACATTACAGTTATTCCAAATAAAAGATCTGTGGGGTGAAAAGTTGTGCTTGAATATTAGTGACCAAGCCAAGAGAACCTGCCTATGGAAAGCAGATAATATAGCCGGTAGTTTATCAATTTTATAGTTACATATGAGAAGAAAATCAAGGCCACCAAACTGAGAGAAAACATAATTGGGAATAAAGCTCCACAAAGACACTGGGTTCTTTCTAAACTGTTTAAGCCAATTGATCTTGAAGGTGTAACTTAAAGTACTAAAATCCAAAAAATTAAAACCCCCTTTATCATACGTGTTCATTACAACAGATTTTCTAATAGAATTTATTGAACGCTTCCATAAAAAATGAAAGAGTAGCTGGTCAACACGTTTACCTAGTTTTGGGTCCAGAGGAACAGACTGAGCGACATAAATAAGCCTTGAAAGGCCTTCTGCTTTTGTGAGAAGTACCCTACCTCTCAAAGACAGATCCCTTTGTAGCCACTGGTTAATTATTTTCTGTGTTTTATCAATAAGGGGTTGGTAATTAAGATTACATCTTTCTTTCTGATCCTTAGTAATTAATACACCTAGATAACAATTTTTTTCTTTCACTGGGATATTATGGACAGAGGATACATTACAGTCTTTAATGGCAAAAAGTTCACACTTTTGAATATTTAAGCATAAGCCTGAGGTTTTAGAAAATGAATCAATAATATTTATTGCAAGTGAAATTTGCCTTTCATCTTTAAGAAAAAGGGTTGTGTCGTCAGCAAGCTGACTGATAATCACCTCTCTTTCAGCAATAGTTACCCCTTTTAAACTGCTGGCTTTTATATGAGAACAAAGAATCTGAGCTGCAAGAAGAAAAAGGTAAGGGGAAATAGGGCAGCCCTGCCGAATGCCCCTCAATAATTCAAAACCACGAGTTGTTCCATTTTTTAAAATAACTGAGCTACTACCATTCATATATAAAGTTTTAATGGCACTACAAAATTTTTTTCCAAATCCAAACTTTTCAAGACACTGAAAAATAAAATTATGTTCCAAAGTGTCGAACGCTTTATAGAAATCCAGAAAGAGAAGAAGGCTATCATCACTAATTAAACTGGAGTAATCTAAGATATCAAAAACTAAACGTATATTATTTGAGATATGTCTATTGTTGAGAAAACCAGACTGTGTCTCATCTATTATAGAATTTAAAACATTTTTAATTCTTTTAGATAATATAAGAGCCAGGATTTTATAATTGTTATTTAATAAACTTATTGGGCGCCAATTTTCAATCAAAAGTAAATCTTTTTTTGGTTTGGGTATGAGGGTTATTATTCCTTGAGATAAACTAGGAGGAAGTTTATGGATTTTGATACTCTCAATAAAGACATTTAAAAGGAAAGGGGCAAGAATATTTGAGAATTGTTTATAGAATTCTGCTGCAATGCCATCATTGCCAGGTGATTTGTTACATTTAAGATGTTTGATAGCATCAACTACTTCTTCTAAGACAATATCTTGATCACAGCATTCTTTCTCTAAATCACTAATTGTATTAATATTTTTAAGGGAGTCAAGAAAAAAAGTAGCCGAATCATTACAATAGCTAGATTTATAAAGATTAGTATAAAAATTATAACAAAAAAGAGAAATATCTTGTGGGTCATCAGTAACACTATCATTGACATTAAGGTGGTGAATTGTGTTACGTTTACCTCGCTGTCTTTCAAGGTTAAAGAAGTATGAGGAATTTTGTTCCCCCTGTTCTAATCACTTGACTCTAGACCTGACAAATGCACCTTCTGCTTTACGTTTATATATCTCATCCAATTTACACTGTAAATCACTTAACTGTATTTTTTCCTCAGGCGAAAGTCTATCGGGAGAAACCATGGAAAGAGAGGCAATTTCAGATACAATTTGCTCCTCCAAAATTCTATTAAATTTAGAAAAAAAAACTACCATAAGACCTTAAATATTTACCAGCTTCATATTTTAGAAGTTCCCAATACCTATTAAAGGTACCTTCCTTTTGTGCCAAATCCCAGTAAAAGGATATTAATTTTAAAAGTTCCAATTTGACTGCCTCGTGTCTTAGATGAGAAACATTCATTTTCCAAAAAGAAGTAAGATATGACGCTACAAAAGAGCATGATCTAATATTTATATAAATTGCCTTGTGATCTATTAATGGAGTAACTAGAATGTTTACTGATATATTCCCTTTTAAAATGCTCCCAGAATCCAGAAAGAAATCTATGCGGGACTGCCTTGTACCATTTTTGTTACTCCATGTATAAGAGCACTGATTAGGATAAATTTCCCTCCATATATCAATCAAATTATATTTCTGCATAAAAGTCTTTAAAATAGTATTGGACGAACCTGGCTGCTTTGGAGGCCATCTATCAACCAAGTCATTTAAGGTAATATTGAAATCCCCTCCAATCAGTAAAAATGCCTGTGGATGCTTAC
This sequence comes from Spinibarbus caldwelli, assembly GCA_039654775.1. NCBI lineage: Eukaryota > Metazoa > Chordata > Actinopteri > Cypriniformes > Cyprinidae > Spinibarbus > Spinibarbus caldwelli. The sequence continues at coordinate 23,849,046 of CM077264.1, forward strand.
GAAACCAGAGTAGAATCCTTTCCTCTAAAGATTCAAAAAGTTTATCATTTTCAGTATTAAGGTTGTATCCATAAATGTTGACCAAAATAAATACAGAATTATTCCAACACAAAAGTTGTCGAATCAGATCCCTACCCCCCTGATGTGTTATTCCCTGACCGATCCTCTGCTAGAACCTATAGGAACCAGTCAGAGAGCATAGAAATTGATTTTAGTGATTTTCTAGTTCAAGGATTGCAGCGAGAATGGAATAAGACGGTCAAGAAACAGAAGAAGAAGGAACGGCGCAGGTGTGCCCAGAAGAGAGATGGGAGACCCAAAGATCATCTTCAAGATGAAAGCAGTTCTGAAACTGATTCGGAAGCAAGAAACAATAAATAAACAGGTTGCAAAATTAGTAAAAGAGGTAATAGAATTACAGGGTTTTTCAAAAGATATGCAAATGTTAATGAGTGATCTAGAGAAAATGGATTTTCAAGGTTCAAAAGAATAAATGTCAGAAAATGTTTAAAGAATATGTTTTATTTAGAAGCACAGATGTTGAGTGCTTTGTGGTTTATTTCTGCTATATAGTTGCTTCGCATGTTTTGTGAAAGGGCGGTGAAGTGCAAGGGGATGCATTTCGCACATGGGTGCGAAATGGAACTCCTAACCGAACCGTTTCTTAGAATTGGATAGTACGTGCTAGAAGTGCTATATTGAGGTTTATGATATATGTGCTTAAGCCGAGCGTATAGAAGGTGTTGTTATTTTCCCTATATTTGAAAATAGAACCAGACATGCTTGCTTTTTAGAAGTGATATTTTCAGTTTGTTTTTTTTGTTGAACTTTTGACACTTGTGTGACTTAGACTCTGTGACAAAGATCATACAGCCTGTCTGTAAGGAGGGGCAGTCACAGGCAGGAGGAGGGTAGTATGCAGAGGTTATAAAATACTTGTGAGATCTTTGTCCATGGCCGACAATTCGTGGTGAAGACTTTACTCGTTGTTATTTTATGTTTTTAAAACGAAACCATTGTATTGGTGATTCGTTAAACTTTTAAAACAAGTCTCTGAGTACTTCATTATTAATAACCAGTTATCTGAACCTGAAATCTACCACATCGAGCTTCAAGTGGTCTGAACTTGACTGAGCTAGGACGGACACTGGAGAAAAGGACCTGAAACTTCCTAAAGACATCCATCCAGACACGAGGTAACTATACAGCGGTTGATTTGTGAACTGTTTATGGATTTTAGGAATGTGAATATTAGGTTTTAGGGCTTTATTCTGGTGTGCTAGCAAAACATGGCGCCCAAACGTGTGGGGCTCGATTGACTAAGATAGAAAATTCAGGGATAACTGTTGAGTGAGTAAAGTAGTAAGTCCTTACATACTAGAGTTGAACAGTGATAACCCAGAGGGGTTTGTGTAAACGCGCGCGCAGGCTTGAAAAGACCTGAAGTAAAAGCATAAAACTCAGAGTGTGAGTAGTGCTAGTGTATGAAGTTAAATCCAAGGGAATCCGGAGTGTGTTAATGGCGCAGATGTGCACTCTGACATTAACACCGGAGGATCTTGGTGGAAGACTGGTCTGGATTAGTTCCACGCAAGGCAAATGCGGATCCGGCCAGTTACCATGGGAAGAGATTAAGTTAATCGCTTCCGTGGTGAATATCAGAATTCTAAATGGGGCAGAAATTCCACCTTTTATATACTCAAGTAAAGGAGGAAAGGATGGGTTTCCGCGAGTGAGAGTCTTTGATGAATCCGGGGGAGAGATTAAAAATATCCCCGTGAGAAGTTGGGACTCTTTAGATGAAGATGCTGCAGGAGAGGGGTCAGAGAGAGGATCGATAGCTCCCAGCATTTTACCTCAAAGAGAGGAAGAAGTAAATACTCTAGATCCCAGTGCTCCACAATGGTATAGTCCAGAAAGTCCCGATGTGCAGCACACACCGGGCAATGACGAAATATATCGAGTATATTTCGCGAGAGGAAGAAACTTAATCGTTCTCAAAGAAGGGCGGTTAGAAGATGAGCAGGAATCATGTGTTATAGTGAATCCGGCTAATAGATTTCTATATCACGGCGCTGGAGTGGCCGGCGCTCTCAGGGAGCGAGCCGGAGTGAGATTCCAGGACGAGTCGTATAGAATAGCTCAACAAAGGCAAGATCCCATTCGAACGGGCGATGTAATTTTACAAAAAATAGGAGGGCCAAATGGAAAACCAGTGATACACGCCGTCGGACATGAAAGAGGTCAGAGGAGAGATATCGAGGAAGAATTAATAGCGATACTCACGTTAGACGGTATAATAGACAAAATATGTTTATTATCTAGAGAAAATAATTACCACACGGTAGCAATGCCAATAATATCAGGGGGGATTTTCGGATTTAATGACATCGCTATGGGTACAGCCCTGGTGAATGCATTAAGGAGGAAAACAGATCAGGCAGAGTGGCCTAAAATGTGGATGGTCTGTCACCCCAATGCTGATGTGCTAAGGGCAATCACAGAAAGGGTGAACCGAGACCAAACAGCAGGCGAGGGAAGGTCAGGTCAGGGAGCCACCGCTCAGCGAGAACAGGCACCGCCACAGACCAGGTCAGTGGAGGAAGAGCCGATCCCTGATTACCCCGTATTAAAGCGAACAACGACATCTAGAGGGAAGAAATATCAGGTAGAAAATCCTTTTTACAGACTGAAATTGGGGGACAGCTTCGAGACATTCCAAATAGGGAAAGGATTATACAGACCCACGCACTCCAAAATTAAAAAGACCGAAACTAATTTAGCTAGAGAAAATCAATGGAACCTCGAGTACGCACCGGGTATTACCCACGGTCAGCTCTGGAGTCTGCTGAATGGAGGAGACGCGGCTGCCGTTCTGGCGGACACTACGTTAACTCAGAGGGCTAAACGGGCAATATTAGCTCAGAAAGATTTAACGAACAGAGCCGCGCTAGAGAGGGTAATTAGAAAAGGAGTCGGGGATGAAACGTTTGAGGAATTTTATTCGGGGCCAGAAAGTGAAAGTTCAGAAAGTGAGTTTAGTGGAGAGGAGGAAGACTCAGCATATGAAGAGTTAATGCGCCCCGAGGACCGAACACCTAGAAACGTAACGCCGGTCCCGGGCAGAGCCGAGTCGGTACCTAGGAGGTTGAGATTCAGAGAAATAACCCCGGGTGGAGATGATCAGTCAGGTGCGGAAATTAACCCGGACCGCCGAAGTAGACGCAATAAATCAACATTTAGATGCGTTGCATTTAGGAACGCCAGGTCGGAAGAAACCAAGTGCTTTCCTCAGACAGGTGCAATCACCGAGTCAGCCAGAGTTTAGCGCTGGAGGGGCGAAAGCGACCTTGGAAGAATTAATGAGAAGAGATCACGAAATGAAACTCCTAAAGAAAGCGAAGTTGAAAAATACAACAGTAAAGGGGAAGGTCAGAGAATTAGTCCGTTATGGAGAACAGATGAGAATTTCCGGGGAGTCAGTCGATTCTCACATTTTAGCGGAATTTGGAATTCAAGGAGGCAGGAAATTAGCTAAAACTTTAGAAGGATTAATTCCGACTAACCTGGAAGAACTAGAACAGGAAGGTTTTGAGGAGCGATGGCGCACTGTGGGTGCGTTATCAGCCTGTCAAGAAGTAGCGGAAAAAGGAGTAGGAGGTATTTTAAAACATATTTTTCAGGGAGTTAAAAGAAACGCGTTAATAGGAGCTAAAGAATTCCTCCTGTACGGCCCAGAAACATCTCCAGAAGAGCTAGAGAAAGCGTTAATCCGTTACGACCGAAAAACTGAGATAATTCAGACAGATAGAGAAAAATTAAATAATAAACCGCAGCGTCCCAAAGATCAGCCTAGGAGATCAGAGCGAGAGAGGAAGCCGTATAGTCGATATGAAAGGGAAAGCGGAGCCGCGGCGCGGCCCGACCGCAAAACTGATCAGAAATGGAGGAGAAGAGAAGAGAAAGCTGATCCGAAAAATCAGTTCCAGAGAGGAAAGAAATTTAGAGATCAGTCGAGACCGAGACCTAATCAAAACGAAAGTGACAGAGAAAAAGGCGGTTATATCAGCCCAGACAAATGGGAGAGAATGAACGCAGAAGAGCGAGCACGAATCATAGCAGAACGGGGGAGAAATAAATCCCAAAATAAAATAGGCCGAGTGAGAATAGAGAGCCCTCAGGGAAAGGATAGGAAAGAGTTGCAGAGACAGGAAGAGCTCAGAGTTAAGAGAAAGAGAAACCGAAAGACGAGCAGCGAAGCTCAGAGCGCATAGGGATGCGCGGCTCCCCTAAAAGATGCTTTAATGAAAACAGACGAAATTGATGGGAAATTGTATAAAGTTTATGATCAAACCACGTTCAGGCTCGATACGGGAGCCGATCTGAGCGTTTTGAAACCGTCAGAGAAACACGATGAATTATTAGGGGTAGTAAAAGTAGAAGATTTTGAAGGGAACCCCAGGGATAAAAACGTTTGGAGAAAAGGCGAAATAAATGTGATTTTCGGAGGTGACAATTTGCTATGCGCAGGAGATCTTATAAAAATAGGAAAGTTAGGGGTAGTAGATCAGAACAAAGAAATCGAACGGATAGTGAAAGAATCAGAATTAAGCCAAAAAGGGGAGCTGGAAAAACTTTTACGGAAATACTCTGATTATTACTCGCGCAGTAAAAACGACTGTGGTAGAGTTGACATGAAGTACCAACACGTAATTCAGGGAGGCATCCCTCCCCCGCAAAGACAATACAAAATTAACAGCGCAGCAGAGAAGGAGATCTCGGAGACTATTAAAGAATTAACGGAGCAGGGAATTATTAAGAAGCTGAAATCTAATGAAAGCGCGCCAACAAACTCGCCTATACAAGCAGTCCCAAAAAGTGACGGAACCTGGAGGTTAGTAACAAATTATAAGGCTTTAAACAAATTAACTGTTCCTGACACCAGATATCTGATCAACTGCAGCGAGGCGAGCGGAGAGATAGGCAGAGGCAAAGAGTGGCTTTCGAAGATCGACCTGGCCAATGGCTATTGGAGCATCCCTTTAGCGGAGGAAAGCCAAGGAAAGACAGCTTTTACATATAAAGGAGAGCAATTTAAATACGTTGTTTTGCCCCAAGGCTACAAAAATGCAGGTAACGTATTCCAGAGTACTTTATTATCAATTTTATCGGGAATACCAGTGACCGTTTATATTGATGATATTTTGATAGGGACCTCCACGGAGGAGGAGCATCTGAAGTTGCTAGACGAAACCTTAGATAGGATAACCAAAGCAGGGTTAAAACCTAGTCTAAAGAAAATGGAGATTGGAAAACATGAAGTAGATTTTTTAGGATTTAAATTGGGAAAAGACACTAAAGCCCTCACCACTAGCACAAGAGCGAAGCTAGAACAGATGGAGCGGTCAGACCCGCCCACAAACAGAAAGCAGCTGCAGTCGCTGCTAGGGACCTTAAACTATGTCAGGGAGCTAATACCTAGATATTCTAGGGAGGCAAAGATCCTGTACAGTGGAACGAAGGATGGTGTGTGGAAATGGACAGAGCAGATGGAGCAAGCCAGGTTAAAATTAATCCGGATGGCTCTGGAGAGGGGAGAACTAGAGCGTAGAGATGACACTCTTCCTTTGTTCGTCCACGTGATCGAACAGGATGACGAGGTGATGATGACGTTGTCAAATGAGGGGGGGCGAGCGCCAATCGCGTTTCTAACCCACCAACAGGAGGCAACAATGAAGCGCTATGAGCAGAATGGCGCTGAAAGGATTTTGGCAGCGGTAACCAGAAGGATATTGCAGCTCAAAGCTATAGCCAAAGAGCAGCCAATAATAATTTTCTCAATGGCAGGGGAGCTTGCCCGAATAAAGAAAAATTTGGTGATGAACCAGCCACGCATAAATATGCAAAGGTGGGATCAATGGGGTTTGATATTAGGAGATATTCAACTCGATTGGAGAATGAGTAAAGTGAAACGACAAGATAAAATGACTAAGTTCCATGATAAACACCAACATCTCCCGAAGTATTTCACGGATGGCAGTGAAAGAGCAGGGAAGGTAAAATGGGGCTATTTAGTTAAACAGAACGGACAGCTGATCACGTCGCAAAGTGGTGACGTCACGGGCACGGCGCAGAAAGCTGAGGTAACAGCTGTGCAGAAAGCGCTTCAGAAAGCGGTAGAATTAGGGCATAAAGAAATTGTTCTCACTAGCGATTCCGAGTATGTGACAGAAGGCATTAATAAAGAGTTGGAAACTTGGAGAGTAAACGGTTTCCATAATGCAAAAAACAAACCAATGGCCCATAGAGAGCAATGGATGGAGATTGCCAAATTACTGCAGGAGGTAAACGTTCACTGTTACCACCAGGTGTCACACACAAAACAGGAAAGCGAGGCAGCCCTGGGAAACAGGGAGGTGGACAAGATGATAGGCCAGGTAAAAATACCAGAAATAACAGAATTGTTTCAAAAAATGCACGATGAGTTAAACCATCCGAGTGTAAACATGATCCAGATGGAATTAAGGTTACGAAACCTGAAAATACCAAACTGGCGTTCGCATTACAGAGAGACGAGAACAAACTGCAGGGTGTGCAGGAAGTTTATGACCACAAGAGGGGGCAAGGAGAGCGAGTTGCCGAAAGCATACCGTGGTCAAGAGGTGAGCATAGATTTTGCAGGGCCAATTCGGCCTGCTACAAAAGCGGGAAATTGTTATTTTTTGCTAGCAATAGACAATTGTACACGCAAAATTATGTTGTGGCCTATGAAGACAGCGTTGGAAAAGAATGTTGTTGACTGTTTGAGAGAGTGGATCAAATGGGAGGGGCCAATGCAAAGTCTGAGAGCAGACGGCGCGCACAATATCAGTGGCAAAATGGTCGAAGATTTTTGCAGAGAGAATAAGATAGTTTTGACCAAAAGCATTCCCTACAGAGCGGAAACGAATGGAATTGCGGAACGGGCCGTGAGAATAATTAAGGAATGGTTTGCTAAAAATAAGGATCTTGGAGATTGGGATCTAAATATTAATAAATGCTTACTGGATATTAACAGGTGCGGCACGAAAACTGACCAGACAGAAAGGAGCGAACAGGCAGCTGTTGCAGAGAGAGTAAAGGAAAATCCGAAGTTTCGCATAGGTGATCAGGTAATCCTCACGAGAAGACGAAAGTGTGGGCGTTTCTCTGAAGGTTTGGGGACAATAGACACTGTTAAACGAATAACTGGGTCTAATTCCATAGAATTAGAGAATAACGGAATACAGAGTAACAAAGACCTTTTAAAGAAGTAGCAAATGGACAGGGTACACGAAATAATTAACCAGAGAGGGTTGATTAGAGTGGAGCATGGTAAGCATGGATCTAGAGCATTTATGTGGACAAATCCAGAAATGGAAAGATTTTTAGGTTTTCGAGGAGGAAACATGAAGGCAGATGAAACGGCTGTCAGGCCATATCTGTGTGTGATATGTGACCAATTGTGTGCTCAACCGGCTATCTCTGCATGTTATGAGAAGAGAGATATTGGGGTTGAGTGGACCACTTATCGACAGTCTCGTGTCGAGCTGTCTGGAATTCTGATATGTGAGAATTGTCGACCGAAATTCCCGAAGGTGCGTGTCGACTCGTACAGAGTGTCCGCAGACCTCGGGGAGAAGTGCCAGTGTACCTGGAACGGTACTGTATTGTTTAACTGTCTAGTATGTAAGGCAAAGCACAGGACTTTAGTGTCGTCCAGATCGATGTGGGAGGGCTTGAGAATGCTCAAACCACTGGGATTTTTTAAGGACGGGATTTTGTCCAGGTTTGCGAGGCATCCCTATTTAGGTATGAGAGAGCATGAGAGGAGCGCGTTTTTGGACGCTAGATTCCCCATGTGGCCAAGGGATAGTCAGGAAGTGAAGGATAGGATTTTCCAAGAGAGGGCAGAATTCGTCCGAGATATAAGAAGAAGGGACCGCGAAAAAGATTTGACCCTCACGGATATTGAATCCGCGAGATGGAATTTCACTTTGTGGCACGAGCCAGTTACCAAATGTTTTCCCGAAGTGGATCTGAAACAAGGATCTAGGGGGAAAATCGCGTGGATCTATGTAAAATTCAACGGCCGCTGGCATGTGCGGAGTTGGTCTAGTTTAGCAATAGAATTCGCGCAAGGGAACGACTGGGTAGATGCAGTACCCTATGACAAAGATTACCGGGGGGCGCAGCCGCGCTCTAACGTAACAAAGGAGAAAAGACCAAGTGTGCGCAAAGAGAAGTTTGTGCAGTTTACCGTAGCTCTGCCAAATGATATTGGAGAGCACAAAGTTTGGTTCCCGGAGGAGGAGAAATTCATGACCGGGGCAATTTACAATAACGAGCAGATCACAGACGAGCCAACTGAAGTGTTTACTGTGGTTATGCATTTCAAAATAAATATATTGTCGTGTGCGCATCCAGATTATGACTGGATCGGCGGAATCGAAGTGGAATTGCACGAAAAGCAACCGGTAGCGAAAGTAGTGCGCAGAGGTTTCATGAGAAGAGCGAAGCGGCTCTTGATTGAGCCCTCGAACTAACATGTATTTACAGGGTAAGATGCAGAGGTCCGAATCACTGGAAAGCCTAACCGAGGAACTGGCAGGTGCAAAGGACACGATCACGAAGCTGAGGAAGCAGCGACGGCTCTGCAGATGGATGAGTATCATACTTTGGATAATTATAATATTAGGAATATTTTTATTAATATTAATTAGAGTAAGTTATCTCTTAGAATGGGAAATTATGACAGGAAGGATTATTTTAGCTGAAGTACAAGTTGAGAAACGAAATGTGTCTGGTTTTGAATTAATAGTTTGGGGCACATCAAAAGAAAATAGTAAAGAAATAGAAAGGAATACCACATATTTTTGGAAGTGGTTAGATAATGTTAATACAGGTAGGATAATGTATTACATGGTAAGAACACCAAAGATAAAACTTCAAAGCACAGTAAAAATTAGACATTGGCACAGAAAAGAAGTCAAAATTTATGAGGAAAATAGTTTTATAGAAGAACGTGATGGAAACACGACTGTAAAATATTTTATTGGGCCGACTCATAGAGTCAGCTCGAACGAAGCACTCGGAGGTTGCTGGATATTTAGATCACGAGAAAATTTTAATCCGTGGAAAATAAGCCAGTGTAGATATAGAGGGGCAGTAAAAAGAATAAAAAGAAATATGGAAAAAGAGAGAATATCATCAGCGGTAAAAATAAAAGAGAATGTAGAAGATTGGATAAAGACTGGTAAAATTCTAAACCCAGAAGGGGAATTCGTTTTATTAACCACAGCTAGGGACCGGCATGTGGGATCGCGCCGTACAGGGTACGCAGAATTAGAATCTAGGTCTGAAACGAAAGCAAACTTAGAATTAAATAACACCTGTCCCTGGGTTTGGAGGAAAAAGATGATATTACCAAGAGTTAAATTTAACTTCAAAATAGGTTATTGGGAAATAGATAGTATGAAATGGGAAACGGATGTATATTTAATCAAAATGGAATTAAATAAAGTTTTGAAGACGGAGAGAGAAATCAAAGAATATTACGAAAATAGGGTGAAACAAATAGACAAATGCGTGAGAGAAAAGCTTAGTGAAAGAAGACACGGGAAAAAATACTTTTACACAAAGACAGATTACAATGACTTTTCTTATGCTAATTTTTGCGATAAAGACGAAGAAAAATTAGATTGTGGAGATTTTCTTAACGGCACCGACCCTTTCACGGGAAACCAGACGTCGGAGATTTTAAGTATAAGGAGGAAACTATATTTAAAAAGAGTAAATATACACCGCAGAAATGACGAGGAAGGCGTTTTTAGAAATAATCTAGTTTTCTTTGGTGATGCGATATATGGGATAGCAAGCCGCGAATGTAGTGAAGTTATAGGAATGTGTGCTGCAGGGCACGATGCTATAACAATAAATCAAATGGTGTCAGTTCTATGTTATTGGAGCAACGGAATTGTTCCTTTGCCATGGACTTTTAAGAGAAGTAATATAGCTAACAGATACGAAATGAGTTTCGGGTCAGGGGGAGTTATTAGAGTAGTAGATAGAAATTTGAGATGGAAAGTTTTGCATGGCCCGGCTCAAATTGCTACGAACAGTTTAATAAGGTATAGGGTGCCGAAAGGAGGAAAAAATGTGCCATTAACAGGTCTTGATGCTATAGCAATCGACGATTTATCTCATACAATTTTGAGGAAAAATTGGAAAGAGAAATGGTGTAAAGGAATTGATGAAACTTATTATTTAGGTCTAGATTGGATGAGGAGTGGTTTATGCAACACGAGTATAGAAATTATTGGCGATCGAATTGAAGGAGGTCCGCGATGGTATGAAGCCCCAGGAGAATTTGTGAATGTAGGAATTCAAGGAGTGAAGAAAGCGGCGAAAGAGGTATTTAATTTTGTGACTACAGGCATGTGGACAGGCCTAATAGATTTTTTGATCAGTACAGGTTGGTAACGTGCTATACGGAGGTTTAATTGTCTTAGGCTTAATTTTGTTGTTAATCACCATAAAGTGTTTATGTACTGCTATGGGGGCAAGAATGTGTTCTAAAACGGTGAGCAAAACTGACGAATTAGCAGTCCTAGAACAGTTGATAGATTATCAAACTAAAGGGCGCAGACGTTTTAGAAAGAGGAAAAAGAGTTTTTCAGAGAGTCCGTTGTTGTAGGGGAACAGATACACAAAGGATAGAGAGCAGTTAAAACGGCAAAAACGAACAGGAAATAGGTGGAGCCGAGATGGTATAGAAAATATAGGGTGTATAACTGAAAAAGCCACTCGTGACGACGGGGAGATATCTGATGATACCATAAAGCTTACAATTGAGCATATCCAAAAGAATAATCAAGGCATTATTTTATTGAAAAAGTGAATTGTTCCTGATAAGTCCAACAGAGATCGAAATTCGATAAGTTAGTATGGCATCCAACGGGACTAACAACCAAACCTCCAACGGAACAACTGATGGAGTTGGAGAATTTCCTCAGACAGTTTCCGGAACCATTGTTCAGGTTTGTGAATGCGGGGTATACTTTCTATGGATGTCAATACAAGGAATGAATCTAAATCTCTGGTGGCTAATAATAATCGGTTTATTTCAAATGGTTAGAATAATTTTGATGGGGAATATTAGTAAGATTATTTTGGTATGTCATTTAATTGCGGCATCTGAGGGATGGAGCAACTTATTAGGTGTCAGAGGATTGATAATGACAACTATGACTAGTATATACAGACTGTGTATAGATGTGATTATAACAGTGACTAAAAGAAATGAATTTGTTATGTGGTGTGAAATAGCGGTAATTGTGTTTGACGCAATGTATCTGATGGGAATATTATTAGTCAGATATGGAAAAGAAGCAACTTTATGGATTATTATGGGTAGTACGACCTTAATCGCTTTCTTATTAGGGTGTTATTTACGCGATGAGGGTATTATAATTTTGGGAGTGATTATTTTGATGAATAGATGGGATAAAATGAAGACCAAAGTAAAACAGTGTAAGCAGTGCTGTAAACCAATGACACATGTGAACTCAGCCGAAACGTTTTCTGCCTAACTTACAGGAATTGACCGGACTGACATTGCTGAATCAAATATTAAGTGGGACAACCCGCAGACGGGAGAAAAACAGGCAGAAACATGGGCAAACACAAACGTGTTATGGATGTGGCGCTTCTACGAGAAGAATGTATTTTGAATTAGATAATGGCCAGCGTCATTGTCCTAAATGTATGACACAACCTGTTAATAATGCAATCGATGGATTGGGTAGAGAGGTTCCCATATGGAACCTAGTACATTGTATGACTACCAGAAGTGGATTGTCTGAAAGAGGGCAATTAAAATTACATGATTTCAAGGAGATAAAATTAGAGAAAACTGGCAATGGAGTGTTTCAAATCCCATGGTGGGTTAAATTATGTGTAATGGGACGACAATATGAACGGCCGAGAATTGGACGGGGTCGTTCAGTAATAGTTTTTCAATTATTTGAATATTTAGAACGACATAAAGAAGAAGATTGTGAAGAGAAAGAACCAATGGCAGTAAAAGCGTTCATTGGTACAGGAGTATTTGGTTTGTGCTTCATTGATGGTTCTGACTTCTTTTACAGGGCGCTGCCGTAATGCTGACTGATAAACAAGGCCGCATAACCGGCTGCACCTTGGGGCGGTTCTTTTATGAGGTCTGGTACCGACCCGGAACCGCAGGGAGAGTGTATTTATCGCTGGCAGCATTGCGTGTCCTGGTGGAGACAGACGGAAACACCAATGAATGCTTAATTCACGAATACCCCAGAAAAGCTGATCCTTTTCCTTATTGGGAGATGAGGAGATTTGTAGAAGTAACGTTTTATAGAAACAGTAGAAACATTTTTGATGTGTATATAGAGAAAAAATATAAGAGTAACAAAATTGGCTTTACTTTTATGAAATGTGTGGTTGACAGAATACCTACTGATGGGACATTTACGAGAGAATTCGATCATGGAATAACAAGAGAGGATGTCGAATCAGATCCCTACCCCCCTGATGTGTTATTCCCTGACCGATCCTCTGCTAGAACCTATAGGAACCAGTCAGAGAGCATAGAAATTGATTTTAGTGATTTTCTAGTTCAAGGATTGCAGCGAGAATGGAATAAGACGGTCAAGAAACAGAAGAAGAAGGAACGGCGCAGGTGTGCCCAGAAGAGAGATGGGAGACCCAAAGATCATCTTCAAGATGAAAGCAGTTCTGAAACTGATTCGGAAGCAAGAAACAATAAATAAACAGGTTGCAAAATTAGTAAAAGAGGTAATAGAATTACAGGGTTTTTCAAAAGATATGCAAATGTTAATGAGTGATCTAGAGAAAATGGATTTTCAAGGTTCAAAAGAATAAATGTCAGAAAATGTTTAAAGAATATGTTTTATTTAGAAGCACAGATGTTGAGTGCTTTGTGGTTTATTTCTGCTATATAGTTGCTTCGCATGTTTTGTGAAAGGGCGGTGAAGTGCAAGGGGATGCATTTCGCACATGGGTGCGAAATGGAACTCCTAACCGAACCGTTTCTTAGAATTGGATAGTACGTGCTAGAAGTGCTATATTGAGGTTTATGATATATGTGCTTAAGCCGAGCGTATAGAAGGTGTTGTTATTTTCCCTATATTTGAAAATAGAACCAGACATGCTTGCTTTTTAGAAGTGATATTTTCAGTTTGTTTTTTTTGTTGAACTTTTGACACTTGTGTGACTTAGACTCTGTGACAAAGATCATACAGCCTGTCTGTAAGGAGGGGCAGTCACAGGCAGGAGGAGGGTAGTATGCAGAGGTTATAAAATACTTGTGAGATCTTTGTCCATGGCCGACAATTCGTGGTGAAGACTTTACTCGTTGTTATTTTATGTTTTGTACTTATGAGTTATTGTTTTTAATAAAACGAAACCATTGTATTGGTGATTCGTTAAACTTTTAAAACAAGTCTCTGAGTACTTCATTATTAATAACCAGTTATCTGAACCTGAAATCTACCACATCGAGCTTCAAGTGGTCTGAACTTGACTGAGCTAGGACGGACACTGGAGAAAAGGACCTGAAACTTCCTAAAGACATCCATCCAGACACGAGGTAACTATACAGCGGTTGATTTGTGAACTGTTTATGGATTTTAGGAATGTGAATATTAGGTTTTAGGGCTTTATTCTGGTGTGCTAGCAAAACAAAGTAAACAAAGAAAGTGTCCAAAAGGGTCTGAAAACACCTCCAAAATATTTCCAGAAAACGTGTTCTTTAACGTAGCGACCCCTGCAGACCTCTCAGAGCCGTGAGCAAACCATCCAGAACTTCACATCATTAACTACAGAATGTGTTTCTTGAAAGAAAATAAAGTCAGTTTTAAGCTGTTTTGCGAATAAAAATAAAGCTTTCCTTTTAACAATTTCTCTTAACCCCCTAGTATTAAGTGAAACTATGGACAGACATATAACAAAACTAATACAAAAAGTATTGAACAGATTAGAGTTCAAAGTGTAAACAAGAACAATGCGTGTAGTTTGCCCGAGCCTCATCACTTATAACAGCAATATAAAGATCGAGCCCAAACAAGTTCTTTGAATAGTTCGTGTTGTAAACTCCTAAATGCTGCAACCAGCAGCTTAACATATCACGGTAACAGTCTGAACAGTCTGGGAGCTAAAACACAAAACAAAAGACCCCTGAGAATGAGCACTTGCTCAGGAAAAATAAACAGCCAACATCCAGAGAGACTCATATCTTGATTTCACCTTCTCCTTGAATAACCGCTCAAGCCCCCGCGAAGAAAGCTGTTTTCCCCGCGTCTCGCGCCTGCTTCACAAACGGCCAGAGCTTGGAGCGCCTCTCTCGATCACCTTTAGAGAAGTCTTCCTTGAAGAGAAATCCATTGGCTTAGAGATAGGTAGAGGTCTTAGCCCGCTTCCACACTTCATTTCTCATCATACATGAAGTGAAGTGTCAATTACTTCCGAGAGCCGCGATGATTCTTCAGGCAAGACGGATCGACAGATCTTCACGGTCTGCAGACGTACGTTTTCATCCTTATTCTCCGGGACACCATACAATCTCAAGTTCCATCGTCTCCAATAGGATTCAAACTCATCCATTCGCTGTTCAAACATTTTGACTGGCTTTTCCAATTCTAACACACGACCCTCCACTTTACCTATCTTTCGATGCTATCAGATCTTTCGTTGATAAGCCGAGACAACGTGCCAATGATGTCAGAATCAGAAGCAGTCTTATCAGACTTAGTTGTTTTTTTTCTCCGCAGGTGATTCACTCGGGGTCACCGGTAATGCTGGGAATTCCTTCTCATCCAGTATCAGCATTTCCAGATCTTCTCCTTCACTACAACACTGACTGTAATCGTGATCGCTGCTATGTAGCAATTTGTCAGCAGAGATGTCCTGATTAAATGATGGATTCAAATTTCGATTTCGTTTCCTTTCAGCCATTCCAAAGTGATATAAAGATTAAAGATGATGACAGGTCAAGAATCGCGAGTTTTTAAGCAAATTGGGCTAGCTTATTTAACTTTTATGATGAAGAGCTCGGTAAAAGCATCACTTCACGCGGCCATCTTGGCAGCCTCCGGACTCCAGTTCTCCCTTTGTTTTGCCTCCAGCTAGCGCTGTGACGTAATCGTGACGTAGGCCCCAAAAGGGTTTATAAATTATGCTTAGTTGAGCTTTTAAATCATATTCTTAACACAAGCATTCTTTGTGAAGTTTTAGTGTATTTTTTCTTACTCATTTTAATTTTGCTCTTACTTAAAGTATATTTTATGTGTACTTTGTGTAAGAAGATAGCAAAATGATTCAGGTTTTCTAGGGTTTAATGTATAAGTACTTTATAACAATGTGTAGGCCCACTGCAATGTGTTTTAAATATTTCTATAATGAGCATGTACTTCAATCCGCTTTTCAAAAGTAATATATTTTGAAAACAAATATATATATTTTAATATATTTTATATAGCACATTAATTCACTACAGCATAAATACATTATAGCTATATGTGCCATATGTTATTATGTGTTCTAAGTGTCTAAGTGTATTCTTACAATGTATAAACTTCTAATGTATTATATATAAAAAAATTGTGTCAACTATGACTAAGCATTATAATACGGATATTTAATTCTAAGAATTCTAAAAATTCTAATGTGTGTGCAAATTATAATACATATATTCAAACACTGATGCAAAACTGTTTATCATTGGTTAATTTTAAATAAATTATTTTTCCCTTTCACAGGTCCTGTGATAAAGCAGTCTTTAAATACTACAGAGTCTGGATTGCAAACCCTCAGCTGCTGAAAATGCAAATTGTACTCAAAGTGACAATTCACTCGTGACAAAAAACTCTTCTCATGTTCTCTTCTAATTGCAGGCGTAAGTGTCCATAAGTGAGTAAGTGTCCAAATATATTTAATATATTAAAATATATTGCAAATAGCTGATTTTTAGCATATCTTGAAATATGCTTAATATACTTATTGTTTCAAAATAATACATTTAATATGCATTTAGTATGGTATAATTTAAATATAAGTACATCCGAGAAAAAAAAAAAAAAGAGAAAGAAAGAATTTAAATACATTTCCTATTCACCTGGTCTGTTTGACTACAGCAGAAGTGAAACTGGTGTGTTTCAGTCCAGATCATGTAACCAATCAAACAGTGACTCTGGGAGTGTGAGCTGAAAATCTCATTTGCATTGTCAGGGTGAGTGATTGTGATCCTCTCAGAATAGAGCAGCTCTGTCTCCAGAGACCATGTTCAAACCCCAAGAGCTTTATTTGACTAGATTTACTGCTACTGATCAAGCTTCTGAAAAGCACCTGAACAAACACTACATGCATCTTCATCTGTTAGTTGAATGATGTTGTCAGACACAAATGGAGCTTGTTGAGAAGCTTTATTGAATGTTGCAGCAAACACAGCAGATTGAAAGATCAGCCAGTGCTTTGACACTAGAGCTCTCTTTCAGTATTGAGTTGTAAATGACTACAGCTGCAGCACTAGACTCATGTGAATCCTGCCTGACACAGGACACTCAGATACGGCTCATCTTCAGGAGAGAGCAGCGCTCACTGGAGAAACATCAGCACTGCGAGCGACTAACAGCGACTCTTGTGGAACGAGACCTCATGAGGAGCTCCAGCATGTGTTACTCTGCAGACGTACAGCTCTCCCTCTTCCCAGCGTGCTTTGCTGAGGGTCAGGACGCTACTGCGGCTGTAGCGGCCGTCCTGCTCGCTCTCTGCGCTGGTCACAACCCCCTCGGTGACCTCTGAGCCGTCCAGTGTCCAGCTCACCAGCGCCCCCTGTGGAGAGTAAGAGCTGAGCAGGCAGAGCAGTGCGGCTGAGTCTCCAGAGATCTGCAGAGAAGAGGGCGGCAGCAGAGACACTGAGGGCTTCACTGTGGGACCAGCTGCAGGAGACAAACACAACACATTCACAAACACACAGAAAACACAAACACTACATACATTTCAATGAAACCTCATAAAAAGAAGCGAAACTTATTAAGATATTTTCTGCTTTAACCCCAGTAGTTTTATATCCCTAAATAATGTCTTTGCATTTTAGTTAAGTGAGATATTCAACTCAAAACTCAATTTCAAACAGAGATTGCGTGACTACAAATTATATCACTGGAATTAGAAATTAATCAACTGAGTTATATTTTTGTATAAACTCTGCTTGTATTAAAATGCACTGAATTATAAGCACAACATGAGCAAAAAAGATTCAAAATCATTGATTGATCTATAGAAAGTAGCTCCATTTACATTTCAAAGTATATATTTTTCATTTAATCCCTTTTCTCTATTTATAATATATATGTGATAAACTAATAAAATCAAGAGTGAGCCACATTATGCAAAAGTGAATAATTCAGTTCAGAGTATCTAAACGTCACAATATATTAGATTAAATATTTATTGTAAAACTGGTAACACTATTTTAAGGTGTCCTTTTTTATACACATGACATGTACGTACTATTATAATAACTATGCATTATGCATAATTACATGCAAGTAACCCTAAGCCAAACCCTAATCCTAACCCTAACCATATAGTAAGTACATGTAGTTAGTTAATATTACTTGGTACTTAAAAGTATAATTACACTGTAACAAGGACACCTTAAAATAAAGTGTACCCGAAAACTATATTTATAAAATGTGTAACACTTTGCAATAAGGTTCATAAGTCAACGTTAATTAATGTGTTAATTAATATTAACTAACAATGAGCAGAACATTTGTTACAGTATTTATCAATCTTAGTTAACATTGATTAATAAAGGTCCAACTGTTCATTAATAGTTCATGTCAACTCAGGTCCATTAATATTAGTAGATAAAACTTTGGATTTTAATACTGTATTAGTAAATGCTGAAATTAATATGCGATTGACTGAGATTAATAAATGCTTTACCAGAATTTTTCATTGTTAGTTCATGTTAACTAATGTGGTTAACTAATATTAACAAATGAAACATTATTGTAAAGTGTTAACAAAATATGTTAGATTTTTTTTTTTTTTTTTTCTGGTTCAATTAAAAAAAATAATAATAATAATTGTACACAATCTAAATTGTATGTTTTCAGTGGAGAATTAAAATAGAGACTTAACGAGCACCAGTTTAGTTCCTCCACCGAATGTGCTCCACAGCAGGGTGCGAACAACGGGGGAGCTAGGGGGAGCTCGGCTCCCCTTAATAAGACATGGGCTCCCCTGAAAACGTGATTTGTGAAATTTTGGGGGGTCTCAAAAAATATTGACAATGTGTTATTTTGACGTGTAATTTCAGTTTTGTGTAATGTGATCATCGTGTAAAATTGCAAAAATATTCATTCATGCATGACAGCGATTTAAACCTAATTCGCTTCAATAAAGATAAGTATACATGCTATTCTTGTCATGAGCATCAAGGTGTGGGGCGCTGCGGTGCAAATTCCACTCATGTTTAGTACGTTAACTCAAAAGATTCGTAGAAAAAGTATGAACGTTGGAGGCCATTGATCTGCGCGGAGTCCTTGAAATCCATTCAGGCCTCTGTGGTCGATTCTGTGTTAAGGTAAGGCATGTTATTCGCAATTATGTGTTGTGGCTGGGTTGTTATAGGTCTGCGTGACTCTCGATGTCTTAGGCCTAATTGAACGGAGAAATTATGGTATTCTTCTGTAGCCTGACGAGTAACTTTAACCGTTGTTCGTGTGAACTCAAAGACAGCCTGATGCTTTGTTTATAGACTATTTGTGGGTGGCTGTTTGTTGTTTCACGTATCAGTTCGTGTCGATAAAGTATAATAGGGTAAATCCTGTATAGTGATTTATCCTATATAGTGCAAGCAAGTAGTGCATACACTTGTATCTGTTATGTATCTTTCTATTAGTTGTTATGCATTACCCCCCCGCCCCCGCCCCCGCCAACAAAAACAAGTGGGCTCCCCGAAAGTCCACGGTATAGTTCGAACACTGCTCCACAGTGATACAATCTAATGAAACACTCGTACAAAAACCTCTATTTCACTCGAGTGAACACAAACTCCAGCAGAGAGAGAAACAACACTTCAACACACTGATAGTAGAAACACCTCAGCTGTTGACAACTCTAAATAATATAGTTTTTGTAAAATGTTTTTCAAATGTAAAAACTCCTTCACACAAAATCTTTTTTAAAACGTAAAAATGTATTTCTGTCTCAAATAGCAACATGATATTGACTCACCACTGAATCAATATTGATTTCTGACATTAATCTATATTAATTGTGCAATCTTGTTTTAAGTTTATTCAGTTGAAATCAATTTATCATTGTGTCGGTGTGTATTTCATCTTGCTTATATGTTATAAGGTTTAGAAATAGTTGCTTTAATGGTGGTCCTCCCTCGTGAATATCATATGATATAAAATCAATGAATATAATAAATGAATCATGGATGAGAAATATTTCTGAAGAGCGTGATTCTAAAAAGGATTTGTGTCATGCTGCATTCAGTGTAAAGTTATTATTTAGATATGCTATACTTTATTTAAAGGTGATGTTGTTGCAGTGTAATTATATAAATAAATACTGAGTAATAATAATTACTTTAAACTTACTTTGGGATTATGGTTGGGTTTTGGTTTAATTACTTGAAATTATGCATAATTTACTTTTGTTATTGTAAGTACTGTACATGTAACAGTTGTAACGACATCTCCTTAAAATAAAGCTGTTGTAAATCCTGCCCACTTCTTTGCATCGTCAGCACATGCTTCAGTGCTCTGAGAGTGTTTATAGTGCTGTGAGTTTAACACTTCATGACTGAGAGCAGAACACAACACAATCTTCATCATCACACAAGACAAAACAACAACAATGAACAACATCATCATCCTCATCTGGACCATTGCAGTTTTTATTCCAGGTGGAATATTAAGTTTTGACATGAATAATAAGCTATTGTTGTTTATTACAATTTTAATATAGGCTACCAATATTCTGCTTTAAAGGTGATTTATTGACAAACTGACTTTATTTTCTTTTCTTCAGAATCCAGAGGAGTCACTCTGACTCAACCTGAAGTTAAAACTGTCCAGCTCGGTCAAACAGCTACAATAGAGTGTCATATAGATGTAGGAATATACAGCAGCTACTTACACTGGTATCAGCAGAAACCTGGAGAAGCTCCTAAACTCCTCATATATCAAATAAACAACCTCCAGTCAGGAACTCCATCTAGATTCAGTGGCAGTGGAACAGCAAATACTGGAAAAGATTTCACTCTGACCATCAGAGGAGTCCAGACTGAAGATACAGGAGATTATTACTGTCAGAGTTACCACAGCAGTGGTGTGTTCACACAGTGATAAAGAGTCGTACAAAAACCTCCGTCAGTCAGAGTCACAGTGACTGCACTGATACAGCTGAGAGATACTGCAGCTGCTGATGGAGGTTATTTCTTATTATAGTCTCATTTACTCAAAAATGTTAAAGTACTGATTTATGAGTCTTTCTGGATCTTTAATGTGTTTTTCCCTCATAACTTCACTTTGGATGTATATAATTCATCATTCAAAATGTTCCACCATTAAACAATCCAATGAAATCTGACAATACTTATGCAGGGAAACAGCAGCCAGAGTCCTCATGTCCTTTCAATCCAGAATTACACAAAATGAGTTCAGCCTAACATCTCCTTTTGGGTGTCATAGAACATTAACATTTAATTCCTCTTTATTCTTCTTCTCCTTCTTCTTCTTCTTCTTCTTCTTCTTCTTCTTCTTCTTCGTCTTCTTCTTCTTTCATAGTCATGAGACAGTCAGAATAATACATATAATAATGTATTGTAATAGTTATTATTATAATGAATTTTATATTTTAACGTTGAAAGTCTTCCCAAAGAAGCATTTAAAAAGCAAGAACAAAATCATGCAAAGTTAGTTTTAATCTTTTGCTTTTAGTTTAAATTCATTCTTGGCTCATAAAAGTGTCCAAAAGGCCCCTGTACAGCTGTATTTTGAAGAAAGAGACAGGTTTAGTGTTGATGTTTACAGCAGGGTTTGTCTCCCTCTGCTGGTTTGGGGTTGATGTTAACGGCGGTCTTTGTCTCCCTCTGCTGGTTTGGGGTTGATGTTAACGGCGGTCTTTGTCTCCCTCTGCTGGTTTGGGGTTGATGTTAACGGTGGGGTTTGTCTCCCTCTGCTGGTTTGGTGTTGATGTTAACGGCGGGGTTTGTCTCCCTCTGCTGGTTTGGGGTTGATGTTAACGGCAGGGTTTGTCTCCCTCTGCTGGTTTGGTGTTGATGTTAACGGCGGGGTTTGTCTCCCTCTGCTGGTGTAGTGTTGATGTTTACAGAGGGGTTTGTCTCCCTCTGCTGGTTTGGTGTTGATGTTAACGGCGGGGTTTGTCTCCCTCTGCTGGTTTGGGGTTGAAGAGTCTCTTGAGGCAGTAGAGCTGCAGGTATCCGGCGGTGATGATGACAGACTCTGGTCAGCTGACCAGCTGTTCACATAAGTGGAGTTGGACTGAAGCAGGTAGAAATCAGCACCACGTCTCATTCGATCGTAGTTTTAATCACGCCACATGCGGAAGACAAACCTCTGCAGCCTGCTGCTGCTTTCCTACATGAAGATTCGAGAAATGTGAATGAAATTTCATGTCAAAATAACATAAATTGCACAAAATATCATTTTATTCAAGTGTCTGGTGGATATATATATATATATATATATATATATATATATATATATATAAATTTATATAGAATTGGTTATGTTTTGACAAAAATACACTTTTTTGCATTATATATATATATATATATATATATATATATATTAATCAGTTGTTTGGTGAAAAAAAATTATATATATATATATATATATATTTTTTTTTTTTTTTTTTTTTTTTTCATTGATTACGTTTTGACAGAAAACACTTTTTTTGCATTACATATATATATCAGTTGTTCAGTGAAAAAAAAAATATATATATACATATATATATATATATATATATATTTTTTTTTTTTTTTTTTTTTTTTTTTTCACCGAACAACTGATATATATATGTAACGCAAAAAAAGTGTTTTCTGTCAAAACATAACCCATTCTATTACATTTTTAATAAAGAAATAAATGAATAACTATACATATTATTAATTATGTTGCTCAAGATACATCTTTTTAGTAAAGCTTTTAAATACTTATTATATGCATCATGTTATTTTCTGCTTTTTTAATGTGTTCTTAAACAATTCTTGAACTCAAAAATATAAATATTTGGATGAGGAGGTTATGATAATTAAAAGGAAGTTACATTTCGGTAAGGATGTGCTTGTTGCTGCTAGATTCAGTTGTGTATACCTCAATAAAGGACAATGTACTATTTATCTGTTTCATACTCTCTTCTTTCTTTTTCTTCTCTTCTTCCTTTTGTTTCTCAATGTCCTTTTGTCCCTCGTAATACACACCGAAGTTCAGGAAAACCTGCATGCTCCCGAAGCGATTGTGGAAATTACTGAAGCACATCTGATAAAAACCTGCACACATAAAGATTTTTTTTATTATTATTATTATTCATTATTTTCAAAGCTTGAATATAATTATGGCACTTTAACGATAATTGATTTTGTATAATTTCTCCTTTAATGTTTTAAATAACAGTATACAACTTCAGAACAATATGAATTTTTAGCTTTTGAGTGAATTATGTTACATGCATGTTACATGTGAAACTAACTTTGAATTAAATAAAACATTTTTAAAAGTCTGTTCATAAAGTAGCAGAAGATATATTAAAACTCTTATGACTTACCAGTCTCCTTAACACTGAAGGCAATCTGACCACTTGCATCATCAACTTGTCCGACTATTAGGCTGCTCGGAGCATTAACAATCACAGAGGGATGTCTGTCCAGAGCCACACCATTCACCAGCTGGATCTGAACAAACACAGAGTGAACTTTAACATTCAAAGGATTCAAGACCATACCTATATTTACATGTAGAATAATGCCTTATCAATGTCTTACCATGAAGTGTAAGTAGAAGCGCTCACCGAAGTGAGCAAAGAAAACATTTCTGAAGCGCCCTCACAACGATTTTTACCATACATCTTGATTCCTCATATACTTACTGTACTGTTTAATTAGCTACTTTGCACTGAAACTATGTAAAATCTCCACCTTTTACCTTGTTATTATTAGTATTATTATACTTTACAATTAATATTCTGATTTACATTCAAGTTTTGTAGGCTATTGTTTTTAAACACAGTGTTTCCAGTGCTGAGTTAAGATGAAAAGATGAGATAAAAAAATTGATTATTTAAGATATTATTCTGCCGAAGTACAGAAGTGCCTCACTGTAAGAAGTACAGAAGTGCCTCACCGTTAGATTGATTGATTTTTTTATTTTTTTTATTTTAGTGCTGTCAAACGATTAATCACAATTAATCGCATCCAAAATAAAAGTTTTTGTTTACATAATATATGTGTGTATATGTGTGTATACTGTGTATATTTATTATGTGTATATGATTATATTTGTATATTATTATATAAATATAAAACACATGTATGTATATATTTAAGACAAATATGTTATGTTTACATATTATATATATTTTTATAAAATATAAGAATATAAATATATAAATATTATATATACATATAAATATTTTCTAAATATATACTGTATGTGTGTGTATTTATATATACATAATAAATATACACAGTACACACAGATATACTATGTAAATAAAAACTTTTATTTTGGATGCGATTAATCGCGATTAATCATTTGACAGTACTAATTATTTATTTATTTATTTAAGAAAAAGACAGAGGGACGAGGAGATGCGGGCTGAACCTTGTAAGGGAGCTGCTGGTGTGTCTTCTTTAAATAGCTCGCTCTTGACTATAGCTCCCTCTTACAGCCACATCTGTGGCTTCTACAGTGTGGGAATGGACAGCTCAGCCTTGTCATTCTTCATTTCTCCTCCAGAGGGGGACCGAGAGGCTCTTTTGCTCTATAATAACAACACACAGTTAAAGACCAGAGGTTTCAAACTTTTTTGTCAGCTGACCCCCTTAGACATAAATTATTTACTTGAAGTACCCCGAGATTTCAAATTAATATTTTGATCATTTAACAATACATTCACCTGTTCATGGTTCTCTGATGTTGGTTTACTAGTGACATGCAAGAAAACAGATTAAATATATATATATATTTTTTTTGTTTGTTTTATTTTGATTGCATTCATTATAAGATTATTTACTAACTTTTATTATTCTGTAAGAAAACATTCATCAGCATATTAAACAACATGAAAGAATAAATATTACTCTTTTTTAATGTTTAAATTGCATTAGATTTCAGTTGGTTTTATTTTTTTATTTATTTATATTATTCTTGATTCTATTTGGAATTTTTACTTCCTTTGTTTTTTTCTGAATCTTTAATTTCAAGATATAATTGTTTTTATTTTCCTGTGAATTTATCTTTCTATTTCTTTTGACTTTTTAGTTGATTTTAGTTAATGGTGCTATATAAATATACTAACTAAGTAAATAGACACATACATACATAATTCATTATTGGCATAATTACTATTACACAGTTACAGTTGATTTATCAACTCAGAAATCCTCATGTTATTAGGCGTTCAAGCACATAGCGCTGAATCCCTTATTGTAATTGTTAGAATGACCAGGAATCAGCAACCTCCACATAAAACTGATCATGCAGACCAAACCGTATAGAGACTTGAAACAATGGTAGTACTCACACCGTCTACAATGTCACCCAGTGATCAAAAGTACGAAATTGGTCATAACTCCTCTAAACCTTCAGTCGCTGACTCAAGTGTCTTATGTCATTGGAGTCCTTGGCTCACGCCAGACAAAACGCATGCCTCAGATACGATCAGCGAAATTTTCGGGTATTTTGAATTTTTTTGAAAAACCTAATTTTGCGAACTAGTCCTAGGTTTTTCACTCAATCGTAACCAAACCAGTGCAGAAAAATTCTCTGAAAAGTGAATATCATTAATTATCAAAAATAGTTGAACTTTTGACTCGCTGTCGCATAGGAACGCCAAAACGTTCAAAAGGGGCAGGGCAACTTTTAGTAAAATGCTTATAACTCCTGAATGGAATGAGATATCTTCGCCAAACTCAGAAAACTGATGTAAGAGCTCAATCTGAGGTCACGGGGAAAAAATTGCAGAGATTGGCCATTTGGTGGTGTTATAAGAGGGAAAAAACATTAAAATTGCACGGTCTTGGTCCAAATAGACAGAAGTGTCTATAAGGACATTCGCAAAAACATGGCTGCCATTGGCCAATGAACTTTGAGCACCTATTTGACAAGGTTAATGGAGGCCGATCTGAATGAAACTTGGTGGGCCTGCTTGACTCATGGCCCTAAAGATATATATCTCATTTCACAATGCGTAAAATTGTATATTGCACAGTTTTTCACACATATACATGATATTTGTATCATATGATAGACCTCCTCATTTTTAACAACTTTGCCTCTAAACTACTGCTGTCAATCAAATCATTTGTTAAATGATTGAGAAGATCTACTTAGAAGAAAGTAGAAGAAAACCTATAAAGCCTAAACAAAAACTCAAAACTTTACAAAACGAGGTGAGTACGCAATTCCAAACAAGCTTGCAAAGTTTTATGGCGATCGGACCACAAATGACCACAATGGAAAATTACCTGGATTTGCCAAAAATGCTTTTTAAAAAATAAATTAATTTAAAAAATCATTGATTTAGGTTGCTACAGGCTAGCTAAATTATATGTAATGTCTTTTTTAATATGTGCTTAAATACCTTTAAAGTGCTTGAACCCCGATAATCGCTGCTTACAGCTATATTTTTGAGTGTGTATGTTCCGAGGTGGGTAGTCCAGGGGCCAAAGAATAAAAGTCCTGACATATTTTTGTTCTACCCATGAACTCAGCCAGCTGATTTCACCAGAGGAGGAACCAATACATTCCTTTCAAGTCACAAGCAAGTCTAGAGTCAAATCCCAAGTCCTCAAAGAGTTAAAGTTAATGAGTTAATTAAGTGACTAATTAAATGATGATTGAGCATTAGTAATGAACACCTGATGTTAACAATCAACATCTCTGAAGAAAAGAGAAATACAAGAACTACAACTGACTTCAGCCCCAGCATTGGATGAAATTAACTGGAAGAAGAAAAGAAAGAAAGAAAAAAAAACATTGCCACCATAATTGTGGTCAGTGTTTGCTTTAGTTGGGCTCTTGAGCCTTTTAGTAGCTGAAAGAAATTTGCTTTTAAGCAATTACAATAATGTTTCACAGCAAATATTTATGCAATGCTGAATCAAACCTTGAAGTAGCAGATTAATTTATGATGACTGAACATTCTTGGTTTAAATCTCTCTGTTTTTTGTTTTTTTTCTTTATTAACTACATTTGACTACTACAGAACTAAAAAAAAAGAGTCCTATTAAGCAAATGCTGTTGTAATGATTCCATATTGAGAAGGGAAAAAAAATCCTGTATAGGATCAGGCTTTTTGACATGAACATTAATCATATGATCCTCAACAGTGGTGACAATTATTCATACTGCATTGCATGATGAAACATTTTGTTGATTCTCACCATTGTTGAGATTCATATACTGGTACTTGATGTCTGTGCGTATCTAAATACTACTGGAGTTCAAATTTTTATATGCATTACATAGATATGCAATTCATTCACTGTTACTATTAAAGAAACACTTTGCTTGCATGCTGTAGTTTCACAGAGATGATTATTCTTAATCAGCCCTATGAAACTACAACAAGCAAGCAACCTAAACAAACAAATGAAACAAAAGCATTTTTGATATAATCAAACCAGCTCATGGTGAATATCCGATCACTATAGAGCACTGATCTCTCTGCTTTACAACACCACATGTATTGCCACAGAGAGAAATTGAGCTCAAGGGTCAAGAGCCCAACTAAAGCAAACACTGATCTCCATGATGGTGACATCATTTCAACCAATAAAACATCAACATCTGATCCTCTGTAACTGTAAATAACAGCAGGTGTTCATCACAAATGCACAATCATTATTTAATTAGTCACTTAAATATCTCATTAACTTTAACTCTTTGAGGACTTGGGATTTGACTCGAGACTTGCTTGTGACTTGACAACAGAGGTGGGTAGTCCAGGGGCCAAAGAGTAAAAGTCCTGCCATATTTTTGTTCTACCCATGAACTCAGCAGCTGATTTCACCAGAGGAGGAACCAAGTCATTCCTTTCAAGTCACAAGCAAGTCTTCAATTCATATCCCAAGTACTCAAAGAGTTAAAGATAATGAGATAATTAAGTGACTAATTAAATGATGATTGTGCATTAGTGATGAACACCTGCTGTTATTGAGCATTACAGAGGATCAGATGTTGATGTTTTATTGGTTAAAATAATGCCACTATCATGGAGATCAGTGTTTAGTTGGGCTCTTGAACTTTGACTTCCTGTGTTAGCTCTCTCTCTGTAGCAATACTTGTAGAGTTATAAAGCAGAGCGATCAGTGCTATATGGTGATCAGATAGTCACCATGAGCTGGTATGATTATATCCAAAATAACTCCTGTTTTCTTATTTCATTTATATGTTTAGGTTTTGTATAATCAACCTTGTGACACTAAAGCATGAAAGCAAAGTGTTTCTCTAACACTAACAGTTACAGTGAGTGAATTTTAAATCTATATAACGCTTATTACAATTTGAACTCCAGTACTTTTAAGACACCCACATACATCAAGAACCAGCATATGAATCTCAACAATGGTGACAATCAAAAAAATGCTTCATGCCACAATGCATGAAAAACTCCCATCATGCAATGCAGTATTAACAATTATTGTCACCACTGGTGAGGATCATATGATTAATGTTCATGTCTAAAAAGGATTTTTTTTTTTTTCTCCTCAATATCGAAGCGTTATGGTGGCATTTGCTTAATATTTTTTTTTCCTTTAATCAAGTGTAGTTAATAAACCAGAGAGACTGAAAACAAGAATATTCATTCAACAAAAACATAAGCTAATCAGCTACTTCAAGGTTCGAGTCAGCATTGCACAAATGTTTGTCGCGAAACAATATTGTAATTGCTTAGAAGCAAACTTCTTTGAATTACTAAAAGGCTCAAGAGCCCAAATAAAGCAAACACTGACCACAATTACGGTGGCAATTTTTTTTTTTTCTTCCAGTTGATTTCATCCAAGGCTGTGGCTGAAGTCAGTTGTAGTTCTTGTGTTTCTCTTTTCTTCAGTGATGTTGATTGTTAACAGCAGGTGTTCATCACTAATGCACAATCATCATTTAATTAGTCACTTAATTATCTCATTAACTTTAACTCTTTGAGGACTTGGAATTTGACTTGAGACTTGCTTGTGACTTGAAAGGAATGACTTGGTTCTTCCTCTGGTGAAATCAGCTGCTGAGTTCATGGATGGAACAAAAATATGGCAGGACTTTTACTCTTTGGCCCCTGGACTACCAGAAGAAAAAAAAAATGTAATTGGGTGAACAAACCTAATAGTCTGTGTCACTTTAAATGACACGAAACCTCTCTGACCAACTTCCGAGCCGCTTATCCCCGCCCCTACTGTTAACCTCAGCTTTTAACTCCTCTAACTGCTCGTTCTGTTTCTGTGTCCAGATGTGTTTATCTAGAAGTGTTTTCACACAATGAATCGGAGCAGAGCCCAGAGGAGCATGATGGGAAGCGCTGAGAAAGGCGGAAACGTCCTCACAGAGCATTGTGAAAGTGTCCTGACAGGAGCTCATATCCACGGAGATAGATCTGAAGGAGAAAACTGTCGCGGCACTGAAGAAGCACGACAGCGGCGAGGAGTTTCTCCGGTTACCAGTGTTGTGCCCATTTTCGACCCCCTGCCAAATTATTACCCCTCTCGTTGAAATCGCTACCTGATTGCCTAATCTTAACCCCACCCCTAAACCTAACCTCTCCCCCACACCTAACCCTAAACCTACCAATACTAGGGGGGTAATAATCTGGCAGGGGTCAGAATTGGGCACAACACCGGGAGGAAAGCGTGAGTCCGGAGACAGAGATGAAGTTCACACCGCGCTCAGAGAAGCGGAGGAGATCGGGCTTCATCCAGACACAGTGCAGGTCATCTGCAAACTCTTCCCCGTCCTAAACAAGGTCCACTGACGATTTCTTTTTAATATACTACTAAGTTTTTATTTACATAATATATCTGTGTGTACTTTGTATATTTATTATGTATATATAAATACACACACATACAGTATATATTTAGAAAATATGTACATGTATTTGCGAGTAAATATTTATATTCATATAATTTATATTATATATAAATATATTTAATATATAAACATAACATATTTTCCTTAAATATATACATGCATGTGATGTGTGTGTATTTATATATACCTAATAAGTGTACACAGTACATACACATATACTATGTAAACAAAAACATTTATTTTGGATGTGATTAATCGTAAATAATCATTTGACAGCACTATATATATATATATATATATATATATATATATATATACAGTCAGGTCCATAAATATTGGGACATCGACACAATTCTAACATTTTTGGGTCTATACACCACCAAAATGGATTTCAAATGAAACGAACAAGATGTGCTTTAACTGCAGACTGTCAGCTTTAATTTGAGGGTATTTACATCCAAATCAGGTGAACGGTGTAGGAATTACAACAGTTTGCATATGTGCCTCCCACTTGTTAAGGGACCAAAAGTAATGGGACAATTGGCTTCTCAGCTGTTCCATGGCCAGGTGTGTGTTATTCCCTCATTATCCCAATTACAATGAGCAGATAAAAGGTCCAGAGTTCATTTCAAGTGTGCTATTTGCATTTGGAATCTGTTGCTGTCAACTGTCAAGATGAGATCCAAGAGCTATCACTATCAGTGAAGCAAGCCATCATTAGGCTGAAAAAACAAAACAAACCCATCAGAGAGATAGCATAAACATTAGGTGTGGCCAAAACAACTGTTTGGAACATTCTTAAAAAGAAGGAATGCACCATTGAGCTCAGCAACACCAAAAGACCCGGAAGACCACGGAAAACAACTGTGGTGGATGACCGAAGAATTCTTTCCCTGGTGAAGAAAACACCCTTCACAACAGTTGGCCAGATCAAGAACACTCTCCAGGAGGCAGGTGTATGTGTGTCAAAGTCAACAATCAAGAGAAGACTTCACCAGAGTGAATACAGAGGGTTCACCACAAGATGTAAACCATTGGTGAGCCTCAAAAACAGGAAGGCCAGATTAGAGTTTGCCAAACGACATCTAAAAAGGCCTTCACAGTTCTGGAACAACATCCTATGGACAGATGAGACCAAGATCAACTTGTACCAGAGTGATGGGAAGAGAAGAGTATGGAGAAGGAAAGGAACTGCTCATGATCCTAAGCATACCACCTCATCAGTGAAGCATGGTGGTGGTGGGCATGTATGGCTACCAGTGGAACTGGTTCTCTTGTATTTATTGATGATGTGACTGCTGACAAAAGCAGCAGGATGAATTCTGAAGTGTTTCGGGCAATATTATCTGCTCATATTCAGCCAAATGCTTCAGAACTCATTGGACGGCGCTTCACAGTGCAGATGGACAATGACCCAAAGCATACTACAAAAGCAACCAAAGAGTTTTTGAAGGGAAAGAAGTGGATTGTTATGCAATGGCCAAGTCAATCACCTGACCTGAATCCGATTGAGCATGCTTTTCACTTGCTGAAGACAAAACTGAAGGGAAAATGCCCCAAGAACAAGCAGGAACTGAAGACGGTTGCAGTAGAAGCCTGGCAGAGCATCACCAGGGATGAAACCCAGCGTCTGGTGATGTCTATGCATTCCAGACTTCAGGCTGTAATTGACTGCAAAGGATTTGCAACCAAGTATTAAAAAGTGAAAGTTTGATTTATGATTATTATTCTGTCCCATTACTTTTGGTCCCTTAACAAGTGGCAGGCACATATGCAAACTGTTGTAATTCCTACACTGTTCACCTGATTTGGATGTAAATACCCTCAAATTAAAGCTGACAGTCTGCAGTTAAAGCACATCTTGTTCGTTTCATTTGAAATCCATTGTGGTGGTGTATAGAGCCAAAAATGTTAGAATTGTGTCGATGTCCCAATATTTATGGACCTGACTGTATATATATATATATATATATATATATATATATATATATATAAGCCTTTATATAGATAAAATAGTTATATCATTAAATATGAATAAAATTATTTATAATTAAAATATTAATTATATAGAACACTACATACACGCTTATTTCTGGTGCATACGTGCATTTTAATAAATACCATTCAAAAATGTGGAGTCACTACTTTTTTTCTTTCTTTTTTATTTAACTTCTATTGAGCAGACACATTAAATTGATGAAAAGTGACCGTAAAGTAATTTATAATTGTTAAAAATATATATATTTTAAAAAATAATTAAAATAAATGCTGTTCTTGTGAACATTATATTCATCAAAGGTTCCTGTGAGGGAAAAATATGCTGTTTCTGCAAAAAATATGAAGCAGTACAACTGTTTTCAACATTGATAATAATCAGAAAGCAAATCAGCATATTAGAATGATTTCTGAAGGATCATGTGACACTGAAGACTGGAGTAATGATGCTGAAAACTCAGGAATAAATTATATTTAAAATATCTCAGTATAGATAGCAGTTATTTGAAATTGCAATATTTTACAATATTACTGTTTCTACTGTATATTTGATTAAATAAATGCAGCCTTGGTAAGCATAAGAGACATCTTTACAAAACATATTACACTCTAATTTTTAATGAAAAGTACTATCAATAATGTCATTTCATTATTATACATTTCAAACATGCATTATTAATAATACTGTACAGCTTACTAAATACATTCTTATTTGGTGGTGTCTTATATTTAAAAAAATATATATATAGCACATTGATTATAATATATATTTTTATTTGAATATATTTGTAATATTTAATGAAACTATTTGCAATAAAAAATATATATAATATATATTATATATAATTATTTTAGTAAAATGCACGTAACCACTAAATAAGACTTTAGTGAGCCAGGATACAATATGAATTGTGTGCTTTGGCCAGTTATAACGGCTCTAATGGTTTCCACAGGCCGGTCTTCTGATCACTCCGGTGGTGGCTTTCATCGAGGACTCCTTCGAAGCCTGTCCAAACACAGACGAGGCGAGTGAGGTGTTCACTCTTCCTCTGGAGTTTTTCACTAAAGCGGCGGATCACTCCGGTTATCCTGTGCCCAGCGTCTTCAGCCCGACCCACAGCTTCATGTACACTGACCCCAGCACTGGGCACATCCATCAGATCTGGGGCCTGACCGCCGCTCTGGCCATAACCGTCGCTGTGCTGGCCCTCGGAAAGAAGCCCGAGTTTGAGGTCGGCTTTAACTTGGACGATCCAGCTTCTGGGTTTAAAGATGCACTGAATCGCAGATTAAGCAAATTATGAAGACGCTGCAGATTCAGTGTCATTGATCAAACTAGGAGAAATAATTTACTGTAATTGAACTGTAAAGTTACTGGAGCGTCAGTTTGGATATTCTTCATGTAAATAAAAATGTTACAATTGTTTTATAATTAACAATGAAGATGTCATTTGTATTTTCTGATAAGAGTTATTACAACAGCATTACACAGATGTACAGACATCATTACAGTATGTGTGTGTGTGTGTGTGTGTGTATATATATAAAACACAGATAAATGTGCTTAGATAAATTTGTAAAGATGCCACAATTTATCTAGAGAAGATAAAGGAAGAATATTTTAATTAGTAAAGTATTGATACTGCACTAAATTATACTCATAAATTTTAATAAATTACTAAATCGTTTACATTTACAATGAATACATATGAAATGTTGAAAGTAGCTAGTATATACATACATTAAGATGCAATGATATATTTAAATACAACACTGAGATTAAGTTAATATTTCAATGATAACTACAGCTAAAAAAGGAAAGTTTTGTTGTTGTTGTTAAATAAAATAAAGCTGAAACAAAATAAAATATAAATATCAGATGACAAACTTTGAATAACACCACACATTCAATTACAAATAAAATATAATTTCTTACCAATTTTTAAAAAAAAAAAAAAAAAAAAAAATTAAATATATTAAATTATTATTTTTTTAAAATAGTAAAATATTTAATATCCAAGTTTGAATACTATTCACAATTTTGCATTTTTATATTTTAATTACTAGCTTTTCATCATTTCATGAACCCAGTAATTTCCCACAGGAATCCAAGTTTGAATACTATTCACATAAATTCACATTAGACATTTCTCCATTTGTCCAGTAGAGGTCACCATCACCTGACTTCTGACAGGAGCACTGAGTGTGAGAGTTCATGCTCATTTAATGTCATCAAAGTATTCATTATTAAATACTAGAAATATAATTGTTTAGATTGTTTTATTTACTATTTTGTTTCACTAGTACAAATGAAAGACTTCAAATCAGTGTTGTTTTGCTATCAGAGATACATATTATAGTCATAAGTTTTTAGTAATTTTATTGCGTTTTTTTGTTGTTGTTAAATGTCTATATAGTGTTTATTAATTTTATTTTAGTTTTAGTTATTTTAGTACATCAGGATAAACTACTGTTAATAAAAATGATAAATGTTGCATTGTCAACTAGTTGAAATAAAATGTTTGTTTTTTTATGTTTTATATTCAGACAATGAATTTTTGATGGTTTTAGTTTACGTGAACTATAATAACCCTGCTTCAGATCACAAGTACATACTTAAATAATAAAGAACGCACAGAATTAGAAGGCAAACACTTAATTTTATTAACAAATATCACAAAATAAATAGACATCTTTATATCTGTATGTAACATGAACTGAATGTAATTTCTGCCAGGCACTTAATTTCTAGAGATCTGATGATGCTGTCTGTTAGTGATCCACAGAAACATGCTCAGAATCCCATCGCTAAACTACTGCTGTACCTATTCATTTTTGCTAGTATTTTCATAGTGCAGTCTGACTTGTTTGTCCTATAGCAGTAGAGTCTGTTGGTGACTAACACTGCACTAATTAGGACACTTGCTTTGATATTTTATTATCTAATGCAGTGGCTTTTATATTTTTATAAGACTCCACACATGGTCACCATATCTTCAGCAAGATTTGTGGTCATTTTAGGCTGGATAGGTCTCCAATTCTTGTTTTTGTCAAGATGTTTGATCTACTCAAAAACACAATGCACTATTTATCATCACATTACACCAATAATTACCAAATGTTTTCACAAATGAAATGCTAATACACAAACTTTGGTCACACTAATGTGCATTGAATATTCAACATTCCAAACACGGTCACAAAATAGATCAGAATTTGTAAGCATCACGTGTTGTAAGTTTATAACTCACCTCAAAACACACACACACACTCGTTCTCTGTCACACGCACACACACACGCACGCTCAGGGTCATTCAAACACTGCCGAGGCCAGTCCGCTCTTCCTGAAAGTCTCTGCCACGTGTCTGGAGTGCTGGATTTTGGCCGAGAGCGCCTCAAACATGTCATTCTGGTCCAGCGCCGTGGCCGTTCTGTAGATGAACATTCCCAGAGACTCCAGTCCTCTCATGCCCAGATTCACACCACAACCTTCCACAGAATCAGTGAAGACACATTCATATCATAGATTACAGACAAATAGTGTGAAATACAATTGGTTATGATCTGAAAGGGAATGTTACTTGTAATGATTATGATTCAAATATTTTTGGCTTCATGGAAAATGTTGTTAGCAGCCATACAGTGCTACAGAATAGTATATACAGGTCATTCTCATTCAATTTATTATTATTTTGTTTTATTTTATTGATTTTATTTTATTCACAGTACTCTTTCACAGTATCACCCAGTTTCAGTGTGCCTTGTAATAAATCATATAATCACCAACACATTAGAACATACATGATATATATATATATATATATATATATATATATATATATATATATATATATATATATATATATATATATATTGATTTTCCCTGAACAGAGTCGAATTATTAATCTTGACAGATAAAAAATAAAATATCGATTACTGAAGACTGAAAATTAAACTTAAAACTTAAATTACTAAATATAATTTGTATATTAAATATAATTATTAAATAATAATTATAATATAAATTATATATTTTATAAAATATTATTATAAAATATTATAGTCAACATTCCAGTGCTTTGTGCCAAAAACAATATTGCATAATTAAAAAAAATGATCAATATGTGTCCCTCCCAACATTGAATTATTTTAGAAACAAAAATGCATATTTTAATTTTAACAAAGGCAAAATACAGTTAATTTTTATTATACGTGGAATTTGGCTTTATTTATTTATTTATTTGCATTACAAATTTTAGGTTTTATAACTCAAATATTATTTAAAACCCTAAATATATAGTTTTACTTCATCTAAATTTGTAGCAGTAAATATATGTATAGGCTAGTTTTAAATATGAATATCCATAACCACAAGTATAAGGGGACATTCACACAGAATGCGTTTTTACGGTTAAAAATGTGAGACACGGCAGTAGAAGAGGAGGAAGGAAAAAAAGTTTGTTTTTTTTAAGTTGAACTTCTTTCAGCCTAAATTCTGTGCTTTTAGAACGGTGCATCATTCATGAGATGCTGCAACAGAAACAAGACGTGAACTCAACAGTCAAACACATCCATCTACTGCCTGTTTACATAGAAAACGCAACATAATGGAAAAGTGTGAAAGAGTATAGGGCCATTGCACACTGAGTCCGAAATTTTTGTTTTTCCGTTTTTTTTGTATTCGTCATCTTTTCTTATCAAAATGCTTGTTACAGATGCGAAAACGCATAAAATCGAACCTGATCCAAATTTTTTTATGATGGACGAAAGTTTCTGAGGCAGTGTGTAAACCTGATTGACACAACATGAGTTCATATTTATTTTTCAACGTGCGAAAATTTCAAACTCAGTGTGCAATGACCTTAACTCTGTATTTGGCCTAGTAGCATCCAGACTCTCACCAGTGTCAAAGTTGAGCACTCGCGCAGCTTCTCCTTCCACAGTCACGGCGACGTTGTCTCCTTCGATGTAAGCGGCGCTGATGCGTCTGTAGGACAGCATGATCTCGAACAGCTTGCGGCTGCACTGCATGTGGTGCAGCGTGAGTTCACTCAGACGCGGCTCGATGTCTGTCTTGTACGCGTTGAACGACTGGTGGAAGATGTTCTTCATGATCTGAGTCAACAGAGAGGAAAGTGATTAGTTGAGTCTCCAGCTCTGCACGCTCATCGGGGGTCTTTACAAGCACATTATTACATACACACACACACACTTAACCAGGTAACAGCATGTGTCTCAGTGAATGACATTTCCTGTGACGGCTGTGTCTTGATGTATCCTGTCTGGGTTTATATATATATATATATATATATATATATATATCTTTGTCACTGTTTCTTTCTTTAGGTCTTTATTGTTTTCTTTTTCAACCATTCAACTGCATATTTCTGTGCTATTGTTCCTCTTTTCTTATCTGCTTCTAACATTGTTTCTATTTATTAATTAATCAAACTCTCCAAGTAAGGCAAAAACAGAGTCACAGTTGTGAAAATATACTCTGGTTTTGCCTTTTGGCTAGTTAGCCCTGTTTGCCCCTGCTGGTAAATTTTGGAACTGCATTATCTAGATGTTGTTGTTTATTCGTATTTATGTTTGTTTGTTTGTTTGTAGGGTTTAGGGGTTATTATATGCCACGACTGACCAATCAGAATCAAATATTCTAGAGAGATGTGAAATAGGGCTGGGCGATATGGCCAAAAATATAACTTTTTTTTTTCCATAACATACTATTTTGATATTTATCACAATATTAATTTACCATTAATGGTGAAGAAAATACTTTCCACAGGTTTGTTAGACCTTGAGAATGAAAGTCATTAGCTATGTTTCCATCCACCTATTTTTATGCGCATTTTAGAAAAAAACGCTCGATGGAAATGCCAAGATGCGCATAAATTCTAAAAATGCGCATAAAAAAACTTATGTTCACAATTGAGTAGGATAAACTTTTTATCTGATAAAAAACAATGCACATAAACTACGATGGAAACACGTTTGCTGAATAAATTCCACTATGCGCATTGAAAAAGTCATGTGATTTTGCGCTATGAGACAGGATAACTTGATTAACCAGCGAACTGATCTCGTTCACAGCATCTGTATGTTATTATGGTCATTCTGAAATGCCTGAGCAAAGTCTGTCGTCAAAGTACTTCTGTATAATTACTGTCTTAGACGACTGTGTTCTCAAACAGCAGCATCCACCTCCGAAAGCAATGAGCGTTTATAGTGTTTCATCTGCTCACTCTGAGGCGCAATTAATTTATTATATATGAAAATTATTATATTCAGTGGCTAGTTTTCTTGGAGATATTTAGTGCCAGTTTACCAGGAAGTGATGATTTTGTTCTCTTTGACTCGTTGGATGGAAACGGTGCTTTATTCGCAAATGTTTTATGCGATATTCCAGTTTTGCGCATAAATTAAATTTGCATCTTTGGATGGAAACATAGCTATTGTAACTAGTTTGTTCTCAATTTAACTACCTACCTTTTGATTTAGAGCACCGTGAAATCCATTTTAATTTCCCATAAATTCTGTGTTTTCCTTTTTTTTTCTGGATTATGTGTTTTATGATTTAATACAATGAATTTAATTATTTAAACTTTAACAATTTAATTTATCTTTTAAAATATAATCAAATAAAATATAATAATAATAATATATTTCTGTCATAAGTTCTTAAAGTTAAACCAAACTTTATTTTGGCATTTGGTCAGATCTTTGAGTTTCAATATGTTATTTTCCTCAAATGAAATGGTATAAAGCTGGTGTGACTCTCAGAGCAGCTCTGGAGATGAAGTTCATGTCCTCATATATTGAGACACAGACACTGAAAACACAGCAAACGTCACATTTATTTTTTCTGTAAAAAATATCCAGAGCTTATTATCGCTATCGACGTAAATTTTATTGCAATCTTGATATGATATTGTTTATTTCCCAGCCCTACTATTAAATGAATGCTTTCATTTTGTGTAAAAGAGCAGCTTGAACATTCTTTGAAGTTCCCAATTTGGCAATTTATAACTATTTTACATTTCAGTGAATTGGTGGCTAATTTGTATGAATCTCTTTTGAACATGATTGGTTTACGATTTGCTTACACTATGTTTAGGGGTGGACATTCATGTTAATTTTTTTTTCTCCAAAATAAATGCATTTCCACATGAATCACATCATACAAATTCATAC
Organism: Spinibarbus caldwelli; assembly: GCA_039654775.1. NCBI lineage: Eukaryota > Metazoa > Chordata > Actinopteri > Cypriniformes > Cyprinidae > Spinibarbus > Spinibarbus caldwelli. The sequence continues at coordinate 23,887,602 of CM077264.1, forward strand.
AAAATCACCTCATAAAATATTTGTTTTCTCACAAGGTTGAAATTTCTCCTTTTGCATTTTACCTTAGAAAGTCATATGGTTCGGAACGACACAACTCAGTGAGCATTACAGCATTTATTAAAAGATGAATTAACTCCATGGATAATAGAATCAGCGTTGATATTGCAACATTGTTTCAACATCTTACTTTTCAACATCTTACTTTTTAATATATTGCTTTTCAACAGATCTTTTTAAAAATGTTAAAAAAAATTAGTTATATAGCACTTTTTCAATTTTTTTCTATTACACTTTGCTTCAAAGCAGCTTTACAGAAAATCCTGATGTGAATTTTTATAATTTCTTAACCCAATGCCATAGTCACATTTACCAGATTTTACAAGCAATAAAGAAATGTTGAAAAATGTTGTATAGTATATATCACCCTACGTGAGTTGAGTACACTGTATGTATGCAGATAAACTGGGCATACTTACAGTATATATCCAACTTTACATAAAGAGCTGGACAATAATATAGTTACATTTTGTGATGAAATTAAAAATCAGGCAGTTGTGATTTGCTATACTGTATGTATCGCTTTATGTGACTGTTTTTTGTATAGGAATAAGGTTTGGATATAATATATCTTACCATATATATAGAGCCTTATGATAATACAGTTTACATTTTTGAGATGATATAAAACAATGAAACTGAGATTTGCTATATATTATATTGTTTCATGTGAGTAAACTACAGTATATGTAGGTAAAGTAGGATGTATATATCCAACTTTTAATTTATCGCTGGGTGATAACACAACTATTTTGTTAACCTTTTTACAACTATTTAACATTTAGAAACACCAACTGACATTATTTCAACTACATTTCTATGTTGAAGTTCAGTTATGTGCTGGCTGGAGAGGGTGAGCAGAACAGTATTTAGGATGAGTGCATAAACTTTAAATTCAAGTTCATCAGTCTAACAGATGCATGCTGGGATTGAGACGTCTTACTGAAGAGTTGGCTGTGTGGCGCAGGAAGTGCATCATTTTGGAGTCTGCGTCCGAAGTGCAGGCCAGAGCCATGTAGCGGTTCCGGAACGTTCCGTAGATCTTCAGGTGGAATCCGGGCTTCGCTGCCGGCTGAGAGGACCTGCGTGATTCCTTCACAGTGTCGATTCCGTACGCCGACAGATCAAAATACAAACTATGTGCACGGATCTCAGGTGTGGGAACCTAGAAAACAAAAACAGACCATTAATTTCTTAATTAAATATCTTAATATTACATAATATTTATTTTATATTTTATTATTACACTTAATTTTTACTATACTATTTTACTATATTGTTATACCGTATATTTTTATTATTTCTTATATTTAAATTGATTAATTTATTCAAAAGTCATCCTCAACATATTTAAATATTTGTTACGAGTCCATTTAACTATGATTCACTAATTATTGCAGCAAAAAAGCTGAATTGCCTCTTCTATTCCACATCTGGGCCCAAATTGGTCATCTTTTATTCTGATAAAATGAGGACAGGAAATTTCATTGGACTAAAGAGATTTCTAATGGGGGGCAAAATCTCCCAGCAGGCACTATTTTCTGAAACAATTCAATAATAGTGGCAGAAGCATCAGTACAGTACAATCCAGCCAGGTCATGTTCTGGCCTTTAAGGATTTCTCATTTGTGTCCACTGACTACTGCATATTCCTAAATGGAAGCAATGGGCTTTTATGTTGAAATATGTCTGTAAGTTTTACGAAATCAATGAAAATGTGCATCATATTCAGACTGCTGTATCAATTGACTTGTTTTGACCTTAGTTTGTGTTTAACCTTAGTTTCTCATTTCACATGTGAAGAAGAAATTTCTTAAAGGTACAGCGGCACAAATCCCACCCACCATTTCAGCGTTTAAATCAACATCATTGATCAAGGTTGTAGGTTTTACAGCATTTGTTGACTTTTCAACAGCTCTTGTTTAAATTTCATGGTTGATTTTAAGCATTTCACTAACCTTTTTACGACCATTTAGTACTAAACAATGTTTCAACGCTTTTTTCAACGCTAAAACAACAACCAATATTATTTCAACCACATTTCAATGTTGAAGGTAAGCCACATGTCTGCTAGGATGGCCGGTTTAATTCTGAAACCCAAAATATACTACATTGTTTACATGTACACTAGTGTACAGCTGAACGCATAGCCTTTTAAAGTATATTTCATTTGATAGCATGCGCAACACATGCGTACTAGAAAATTTCATCTTTGTCCAGTGTCTGCGCTATTTCTCTCCAAAAGTTATGAGCACTCTCAAAATAATTGGGTGTGATTAGATATGATTAGATATTTTGAAGAATGTTGGTCACCAAACAGGTTTTGATTGCCATTGACTTACATTATATTTTCTGACAATACAATGGAAGTCTATAGGAACCGAAAACTGCTTGATCGCCATCATTCTTCAGAAAATCTTTTGTGTTCAACAGAAGAAAGAAAGTCATCAGAGAGAGTGAAAACTGGTAACAACTGGTACTGATAGTCATGAATCCTCAATATTCAGAGCCAGGTTTCAGTTGCACTAATTAGACTGAAACCCTGCTTATCTCTGAACCTTATCAAGGTTGCTAAAGCTTGTTTGATGAATTACTGTATGCATAACAGAGACTAACAAAACAGC